>CM062820.1:1016470080-1017105952 GCA_031772625.1 Pinus tabuliformis | reverse complement strand
ACACTAATTAGAGTTAGAGTAAGCAAAATTGACAGTCAAAAGAATGTACTTGGGCATTCTTGATCACATACATCAACAGAGTCGTCATCATTAGAATGATTGTTGCCCAAGGCTACAGATTGATTGAAAGAATTGATTGCACTAGATTCACTACCAAGATTAGCAGATTGGAAATAATCCAAGAATGGAAGTGAATTATCTTGACATGGGGGAATTTGTAAAAGGGAAGAGAGATCAAAAGTGTATTCACTTTCCTCCTCCTCTACTAGTTTAATGTGGCTGACTTGCATCTGTTCGCACTTTGTACCAACAACTCAAAAATCAAGAGAGCATGAAGAGCTAGTTGGTGGAGCAGATTGATCAAGCAGATAATGATACGCAAAGTCATAAAATGTAGATGATAGAGGATGAAAAATGTCCCTTGGAGAAGTAAAACTTTCAATGGAATTAGATTCAAAGAGTGTTAATGTCATCTTGAGGAATGAAAGAATTAGCCCTCACCATAGGATCCATGATCCATTCTCAGGTTTCTTCTGTTAGATCTAAATCATGAAAAGTGGAAGGAGGATGAAGAGATGGATTAGAAATTTGATCTGGAGATTTGCAAACTTTATTATCATTGTGCGGAGGTACCCTCGTCGAAACTGGAAAAGGAGGAGGACAAGGAACAAAAGGAGTAGTAAACTCCTCCTCTGAAATTAGAGGCATCTCATAATTCACAAGAGTTAGGGACGTAGAAACATTAGGGGGTTTAGGTTCACCGTGCAAAGAAATGTGGACAAACTGCTCAAACTTGTGCTCAAATAAATCCCAATCTATGTCTTCTCCAAGAAATTCATAGCAAAGGCGAAGGAATCAATAAGAGAAATCCTCAATTGATTCATTAGGCTTCATTCTTAGCTAATTGATTCATTTATAAACATCCTAGTAATCATACTTATCGAAGGATTGATAAAGAGCCTGGAGGAAATGATGTAACTAATGGATGGAAGTAGATGGTAAGGTATGACACCATCGATTAACATGACCTTCAAGGGTGAGGAATAAATCCCCACAAGAAAAATATTCATCATTGATTTTGTAGTATTTACAAAATTTCAGAAAATTAGAAATGTGCTCAGTTATGGATGTTCCTTCCTCACCATCAAACTTCAATTGGGACAAGTGATAAAGAGGCTCATCATGGATTAAAATTTTACCAGGGGATAGGTTAGAAAAACACCCAGGAGTATGATTTTAGGATGAACCATTTAAGATAAGAGATTCAAAACAGACTCAATGGACACATCTTGTCGTCTGGCCCTTCTTTTAGCACTAGTTGTTGATGGTGCTAGAAATCTGTCAACCAAGGGGGTCTCCCTGATGTGAATTCCCAATTAGATCTCACACCATTTGGAATAGGAGCCCCATCTAGAATGTCAACCTAGTTGCCATATTTTCTTATAGTTTTGCCTTGGGTTTAACTATCAGCAAGAGAGAGAAGCGTATTTATGCCTTTGCGAAAAGAAAGTAAGTGTGCATGGTGAATGTTTGGTTGTAGGTGTACCTAGGTTATTCTACTACGGAGGGAGGAAAGGTGAGCCTCTAAGAGAGAGGTAATAGTACCATCCTAGTAGAGGCGCACACAAATGAAAAGATAAACGCCTAACATCAAGCAAATTTTCCACATAGATGCGACGATTATTACAACACATCTTCAATTAGATAAGCACTAAAATAACTAAAATAGTTCAACTACTTTAGTAAAGGTGAAAGCAAACATGAATCATAAATATTCACAGAACATTCTTACAAATATTCATAATCTATGCATGAAAACGTGTCACCCATTAGGCTTCAAGTATTAAGTAAAAGTCATGAGATACATGAATACAACGAGCATCACTAGCTCCAATAGTGGAGCATTGGAGCCACAACTTGCTCCCCAAAAGTACTAAATTTGTCTCTCTAATGCCTTATGGGAGAAACCAAGGTGAAAATTCCCTTGCTTGTACCATGAGGGTGTGTATATAGCAAAGGATGTGATCCTTCACCTCCCTTGTGACTCTTATGTTACCCTCATGAATGTTGAAATTCTCTATGACCTTTTGACTTCCTACATGACTTTTCACATTACATGAATGACTCTTGGACTTCAAATTTACATTATATTTCTCCAATATTGAATTACATATTCCACAAAATGATGTGGCACATGATGATTCATGACATGACACGATATGACACTAATGTTATGGACTTGCATGATGACATGGCAATGTCAAACCATTCTTTTTGTTGCGTGCTTTGTGTCTCCTAAAAGATGGGCTATGATCTTCTTCTTTTTCCTCCAAATGGCTTAGAGATGAGGAGTCTTTAGTGGAACTTAATCTTCAGCTGTTGTCTCAATTTTGACTAAGTGTTAAATCAGTGAGAGGAAGATGAGAAAGAGAGAGAATCTAAGCACGATCACACACTTAAAGCACTTGACGACATGACAATGAACACTCATAACATATGAACACATACATTCCTCAA
This sequence comes from Pinus tabuliformis, assembly GCA_031772625.1. Lineage (NCBI taxonomy): Eukaryota > Viridiplantae > Streptophyta > Pinopsida > Pinales > Pinaceae > Pinus > Pinus tabuliformis. The sequence goes on along the minus strand of CM062820.1, from coordinate 1,017,103,435 downwards.
TGCAACAAATCTGAGATGGCTACACATACATTCCTCAATGCAACAACTTTGTGATAGCTACACGTACATTCCTCAATGCGACAAAAGCAGCGCCACTTGTGCGATAGTGCTTGAAACTCTGGAAATGAGTGCAAAACATGTCTACATGATAGGAACAAATCATTATCACAAATATTTCCCCTTGAAACAATCCAAAACTGCACTTTATGCGATAAACAACAGTTCCCACGCCCAAAGACGACACTTGTGATATGACAAGAAAAGACTGAACGACACTTGCGAAATGCGAACGATAGTGAAAGCAACACATGCCAAGGTGAAGATAACATGAAAATGACACTAATTAGAGTGAGAGAAAGGAAAAGATACATTCAAAAGCATGAAAATGGCACTTCAACTATTCATGCAAAAGAAACTCAAGTAAATTATGGCAAAGCAAATTACAATTGATAAGAGGGACACAGAAAGGAAATTATTTATCTGAAACAAAAATCATAAGGATATGTTGCTACAATAATGTTGATATTTACTTGGAATTAGGGGCATTCCAAGGCTTTAGATTGAAGTACGTTAAATGCATGGAAATGGTCACCTCATCTCCAGTTAATATATTTATAGTTACCTAAAAGATTGGGGTTTGGGAATATCTTGAAGCATTAGAAATGTCACTACCTGGATTTCAAAAGTAGCTCAAGACATGATACCATGGGCACCAAACCATTGTAAAGGTTAGATAGGCGGAAACAACAATAACTTATAAATGCATGATCAAACAAATTGAGCATGTAGATAGTTAGTGTGAGTGCTAAAGGACAAATTGGATGAAGAGTGTTGTTTGGAGAGTAGAAGGATAACAAAGAGCTGAATGTTTCAGAAAGAAAGATCATAACTATATTAGTTGAGATAATATTGCATAATGGAGAGTTGTAGGGTGTTGAAACTAGTTAAGATTGAAGATTTGAAGAACAATGAAGGTGATTGAAGAGGAGTTTATTGAATCAATAGCAAATAAAATACAAATTAGAGATCTAAAAGGGGATTGGAGTCTCCTACAAGTGGGTGCTTGCAAAACTTTGAAAGGGGATTGGTTTCTCCAACAGGTTGGTGCCTATAAATTTGAAATGGGATTGGCGTCTCTTGCAAGTTGGTGCGTGTAATGATTGTAACAATAGGTTGGTTCCTACATCCATTAATAAAGACAAATCCATTTTGTGGTTTTCTTTCGAATGGGTTTCCACGTAAAACTCTGAATATTGTGTTCTATGTTCAAGGTAACTATCTTAATAATCAATTCATTGAGAGTGAAATTGTTAATAAGTAAATAATTTAATTCACACTCGCCCACCCTCTTAGTATTCAATAAGAAGGATATTGAGTAGAACTGGCCTATGCCTAGAAGGGGCCCTTATGAAAGCCAAGATTTACACTAAGCATAAACCAAACACCATGACCTAACCATGCTGGGTGTGTGTTATATTCTTTCCATGACTAGCCCCACACGCGAAGCCAGGGGGTTAGAGTGGGGCGGTAGCCCCCCTCTACGGGGTCAGGGGAAGCATCCTGAGATATTTTTTTTTGGACCCTATATTAGGTGGGCAGACCTACCTATGGTTGTGCATGGGTCTTGCACATGGTTTTGGTCATGATGGTTTTCTGCTCATGGTATCTTATAGATCCGGTCAAGGGAACTACGATTATGTTCTAATCCGGGGTTAATGGATAGGGGTTAATGGAGGCTTCGACATGTATATATATGCATTGTAACATTGAAAGGAATATAATGGAAAATCAATCTGGTAGTCCCAGTTTTGGGATCCAGGGGAAAATCTTTGTGTATAGATGTTTTATGTTTTATGCTCTCGCCATTATTTATTTTTTATTTTTAAGAATTCGTTTGCAGGGAATTTCCGTACAGGGTTAAAACCTACAATCCAAAACACAATCTCCACATACCTTGCATTACTTATATCACCGAGAAACACCCTATATAAATCAATGGTCTAATCTCCTGCACAAAGGAAATTAATCCCACCTTTATCCATGTTGAATTGAAGAGACAAATAATTAATGAGCCTAGAATTCAAGTGATACAATGTTAATTTTCTTCTTTTCACTAGTCAAATAGAGAGATACTTTTGAATTTTAAGATTAGGGTCAATCACCTCCCAATAGTTTCTCAATTTTATTTTATTCTCTAATGATTTATCACACTACAATTTCTCCTTATATTTAGAGGTAATAATGTTTTTAATATTATTGGTATTTTGCAAAATGAACTCTTATTTTATTACCCAACGATTTAGCCAATATTTGGCATCTTTATCTCATCTTTGCTTGAGTCATAGGTGGTTTTGGTTAGAGCCTGAAGCAATCTTGGGAAACATATTATTTTCAATGTTTTTTAACTTGTTCTTGTACACTAGGTACATAGTCATAGTTATGCTCTGAATGTGGGAAAGGTTTGCTTCTATGGGGAGGATGGGATAGGGCTATTTCCTTTAAAATCAGGGATTATAAGCTATAAAACTTTTGGATATACTCTATCTTTCTCCATGAGTCTATGGATATATTTTATCCCCAAACTTCACATTTGTATATGACAATAATAGTGAGGAAAGTTCCAAAGAGGAGTTTTTTCTTGCCCCATAACCAAGTGTATACTGATTTGCTATTCTTTTATGGCCCATAATAAGCTTCCCACCCTCCATTTATCATTTTCTCAATGCTATAATTTCATTTGAGCTTGTGGTAAATATTGATGTCGAGATATTTGTATGAAGGCACTTCCTCCAAGTTGTTCTTATCATATATGAAAATATCTTGAGTCTTGTTTATTTTGTTTTTTGTTTTTTGTTTTTGTTTTGTTTTTTGTTTTTGTTTTTGTTTTGTTTTTTTTTTTTAATAATTATCATGATTGTTGTTTTATAAGTAATAACAATATACTTGTACTAGAGAAAAATACCCAATAATTCTTAGTTGCTTGTCGATATCATAAGGAGTCATTAACATGAGAATAATATCATCGACGTGAAGAAGATTGATGATGATTATACCAACGAGAGTTGGGCTGACACAACCTACTCCCTCCAAACAATCTTCCAAAGTGTTAATGTACATGCCAAGAGTGTCGGTTTAACCCTGTACAATTAATTGTTGTATATAGATTTTTGATAAGAACATAAAAGATCCAATGGCGCACACACACACACACACATTCAACATAGATATTTTACCCGAGAAACCCAAAATCGGGGAAAGTAGAAAGATTTTTCAGTATATTATATATCTACAATGTTACAATACAATATATATATCATGAAACATCCATAAACCCCGAATCCATTAACTCTAAATTAGAATACAACTGTAGTTCCTTAATTGAAATTGCAATACCATGGACCACAAGAACCATGTGCCAAACATCCAAAAGCAAAAACCATGTGTGAAAAATCGCCAAAAAAAGGTTTCAAAAAATCGAGGCAATAGGAGGACACCACCCCCTTATTGTACTCGATGATTACAAATCACACGTGGAGCTAATTATGCAAAGAATATAACACGTACACAACAAAAAAGGTTAGGAATTAGGGGACAACCATGATTGGCTCTTATATTACAATTATTTTCTTTCAATTAGGCCTTAATAGTCCTAAACTTGGCAATAATATTTTCATACAGTTTTACCACAACATATCTTGACACAAATTTAGCTCTTCTAACCCATTCCAAAGGTTCATCCTAGGAACTATGTTAAAGGATTTTCTAAAGTCAATGAAACAACAAATGAGATTACTTTTATTACTTTGACAATCCTCCATAGTGATTTTAGGCATAATAAGGTGGCCCATAGCATAATGATAGCTCCTAAAGCCAACTTGTCCTTTAACTCTTTTTTCGTGGTTTATTTATTATGTGCCAATCTTCTCTTGTAAAATAATTTCGTAAAGTTTGGCTAAAATAGTGCTAATCATAATGGTCTTATAATTAGAGGGATTGTTTTTATCCCTACTTTAAAAATAGGTATAATGAAGCTCTCAAAGAGGGTTTAGGGAAGCCTCGATTGATTGCTAAATTGAAGGGCTTGTGTATGCGAGGGATGAAGTTGTGCTCTCCACTTTTTAAGATTTTAGGTTTGCAGGCTTTGATGTCCTTAACTTTTCCTTTTGCAAGTTGCTTAACCCCAAACTCTATGTCTTCCATAAAAAAGCTTCATTCTTTGCAAAAGTTTTGGAATGTTGTCTAGAACATTCGGGGATTTGTAAAGAATTTTAAGTAGGAATTCCAGTCCCTCAAGGGAATTATACTATTTTCTTTATTTTTATGAGTTAGAATTTGCCTCCAAAGTTTCTTATGGTCTAGCTTAGAAAGACACAAAAGCTTTTTTTGCTTTATAGTATGCTTTTTGTTTCTAATTAGGGCTTTGTAGTTATTTATCTGATCATATTTTAAGAACACTTTATAAGCAATCCTAATGGATTTTTGCACTGAGAGGTGCTTTACAACCCAATATAGGAGAGACGTTGTCACGTAACATTACATTAAAAGAAATAAAATAATAACTACATTAAAAAATTAAAAAATGTTAATAACAAAATAAATTTTCAATATTGTTTATAAATATTACTTAAAAAAATATTTAAATGTTGGCCATAAACAAAACACTTCAATATCCATCATAATTACATCAACTTTATATATAAAGAGATAAAATAATTAATAGTAAAAAGAAATTCTAATTTCAACCATAAGTGCATTCTACCTTTTAATAGGAGGGGAGATCTATAATTCCTCACATCTAAAATAATATTTGATATCACAAAACTAGTATGAAGGAGATGTTTTCATTCCACCCTCAACATAGAGTTGACATCAATATTTAAAAAAAATATTAATAACGAAAAAGAATATAAATCAATGTCAACTTTATATAGAGAAAGATAAAGAATTTGAATGTAAACAAATTTCTTATATATCTATTTTTTGGTAATATTTCAATTTCCATATTAACATAATTTTATATCAACATTATACAGAGAGAGAGATAAAGAAATCGAATGTAACATATTTCTTATATTTTTACTTTTGTAGTATGGACAAATTGTGTAATTCCTCCATTATTCAATGTGTACTTTTAACAAAATATTTGAACATCCATATTCACTAATATTTCAATATCAACCTCATACATAGATATATACATAGCTAAAGCTTAAAAACATTTTAATGCCGACCTCCAATTCTTAATATAGAGTTGACATGCAATATTTTACAATAATGTTAATAACAAACAAAAAAAAATGTGTGGAGAGAGAGAGAGAGAGAGAGAGAGTTCTTGTTACATGCTTTTTAATTCCCGATATGAGGGAGACTCTATTTACAAATATTCAATGTCAACTATGTATAAATCAATTGAAAAGAAAATAAAAAATCTTATTGCTAAAACATTTTAGTAGTGTGTTGCTCAAAATGAAAGAGATGTGGAATTCTTTCTATGCTCAGCGGGAAGTATACACACACATACACATACACATATATAAAGAACCAACATAGATTCATCTCATCTAGGATCTATCAAAGGTCGAGAGGGATTAAAGCTCTGAAGCTATAAACCTTTTCTCAAGTTTGCACTCTAAAAGAGGTTTGCACATCAAGATATTTGATCCCTCTCGATGCTTGGTAGATCCGAGCTAAGATGGATATATGCTAGTGTTGGGGCCCCATATTCACATTATGTTGTGTTATAGTGCAGAGCCTAGGAACATCTAAGTGCGATCTTAGTTTGCTGCTATGATTGTGGTTTTATGTTGAAGTTATGCATGTGAAATCATCCATTGCTATTTTAAAGCTTTTTGAATCTATCTATGCGTTCTTCGAGTCCAATGTTCTAGCTTGCTCATTCTTGGTTTCAAACTTCAACAAGAGAAATAAAGATGGCAAAAGTTACAACAAATAAGATCATATGTTAATGTTGATTTCTGTGAATGTTCTTTGTGGAATGATTGTATAATTCTGCCTTAAATCTTGCTGATGTTTTATGTGTTTAATTCAGGTTTAAGTATCATGCACTTTATTTTCCCCATAAAGCTATCACAAGAAAATAAAGAGACATGAAGAACTATTTTCAGCCATTTGAATCACTTTCTAAGTCTCTTTTTGTATATGTTCATTTCTCTGTTAAATGTAGTGAAAATACTTATAATTTAACTGATATTTTTATTGTATTTGAGAATTTGAACATCACATGCTTTCAACATTCATTATGGGTTTCTTTGAAGAAAGTACAAACTACAATGGATAAATCCCATTCATATTAAGCTCTAGTTTTTGTTTAAAACTCATATTTCTTCTGAGAATATGGGTAAAGGGAAACACCATCAACCATTAAATAACTCTGTTGGGTAGCATTTCCACTAGTCTTCAGTTGGAGCATTCATGAGCTTTGGGTTTGACATAAAAAAATCGAGAGAAGTCAAAAATTTGAGAACAAACCTTAGAAAATTCAAAAGAGCAATTAAGAATTCCTTTAAACTTGTTAAAATCAGATGGATAACTGAGCAATTAAGAATTTAGCCACAAGAAAACATGATATTTGAAATTTGTCTTTTCATTAAAAACCCTTGTAAAAATCATCAAGAAAGCCAAGATACTCTTCAACAATTTTGATAAATTTTGCAAAAATTGAAGCAAATAATCATATTGATTACATTATTCACTTCAATTTGACAATCCCATTTCAGTCTCATAACAAAACATGTTTACAACATAGTTTGCCATGAAAATCCTTGAAATTGTATTAATCTTGTGCAAAAGTTCAAAATACAAGGTGGGTTTATAGAGTTACACGCATGAGAAGAATTGATAGCCCAAAAATCACTTCAAAATTCCTTCCTTAACAACTTCAAAACTCTTAGCAAATTCTGGAGAAAATTTGGCAGAGTTTCCCCTACCCCAGAAGATTTCTCCCTTGAAAATACAAAACGAGGCCTATATATAGACACTCAAAGCCCAAGACCCTACCCTAAATAATTAGTGGTATTTGGAAAACCACTAAGAATCCCTACAAAATGCCAACTCTATTGTAACAAAGTTCTTATAGAAGTTTCCTAAACAATCTGCCGGCTATAGGGTGGGTCCCTCTCAATTTGTGTGATGTTCCCAATTTTTGTGCATGCAAAAATCAGTCACGTAGGAAGTTTGCAAATTATTGGATAAAATTAAAAAGGGGAAAATATTATTTTTGTGAGAGAAGGGAGAAATTATTATTTTAATGGGATGATGACAAGATAATATTTAATTGGAGAATGAAGGCAAAAAAGAAAAATATTATTTTATTGAGAAGGAGGCAAATTACTATGTTATTCAAAATGGCAGCAAAAGTATCCTAGTGGAAAATGGGACCCACCAATATAATAATAGGAAAAAGGAGGATCTAGAAGCTAGAGGGAGACTCCATGGAGAATTATAAAAGGAGAATGAACTCAATGGCAATTCATTCTATTCTATCCATTTCATTGACAATTGAAGGAGCTTAAGCGAGTTCAAGGGTTTCAAGTGAAACTCAAGCTAATTTCAGTGGAGTTCGAGTGCCACCCTAGTTAGATATTCGAGGACGATTATCTCAGATCTTTCATTGGTGATCAATCAATTTAGTCGTTGATTCAATATTGAAGATTTGGTCATTAGTTGTTGCAAGAAATTGTTGGCATAATAGTTTGCATTTATAGGTATATTCTTCCTACATCAAGGGATGATTTATGACATATAAACAAAGCACACGTTTCCCTATCATTCCTGGGCAACTTACCATGATTTTGGGTGTGATTTCTTGAGAAGAAGGGGTTCGAACCTCCCTACTACTGTTGCTGGTTGTGACACTTTAGTTATGGGATGAATCTATGCCCTTATGAGATGAGTTTCATTGTTAATTAAGGAGAAAAAACACACAAGTGAGTGGGGCTGTGTATTCACCTTAAGGAGCACGAGTTAGGGTTCCTTGTTGCTTTCGTGGGACGTGATTTATTGTTGTTGTTTAGTGGGTCATAACTCAAGCCATAAAGTCACCCTGAACCGAGTTTATATCTACAAGGAGACATTTCCTGAAGGAACGAGTTCCATTACTAAATCTGAACATAGTCCTAAGCTTAAAACGAATTTTGGGCATGTTATTGTTCGTTGTAAGAAGGTCATGCACCAGCTGAATCTATGCATAAGTTCGGGTTCCTTTTTGCAATTTTACATTTCCATGTATCTATGAACAACATTACTATTTAATATTTGTCTTGTTAATATCTACTTGCATTCTCGAAACAAAATAAAGTATTGGTTATTGCTATCCCCGTGATGATGATTAGTGAGGAAGAAATGCAATTATATTTCAATGATATCATTGTCTTGCATCAACAATTATGCATTCTTATATGTGCATTCCTGAGTATATTACAAAACTAATGAATGAAGGAGAAATGTTTCTAAAGCCTAATATAAATATCACTGTGTAAAACAATCCCGATTTACACCTACAACAATAAGGAGACAAATTGTTTGACTTAAGGCATCAGTGAGAACTTTAGTGTAAACTCATAAAAAAGTTGAGAAATTTAAGAGTTTTTCGGAAGGGAATATTACAATAGTGTGCATGCCATGTGTTTTGTAGAAGTCCTCACTAAACAAACTTGTTGAAAATCAAGAAACTCAGAAGTCACTCCAGGAAATTTCCATTTGGATGTCATATATTTTTACTCTTTCTCTTACATGTACATTGGGTGTTCTTCTCTCTCTCTGTATGGGCACTGCCTGACCCATGCGCTACCATGGTTAGGCTACCGATGGCGTCGTTCGTGTCGATGCCACCATCGACTGTTGAGGTCATGCCTGCTATTGTGGTGGAGGCGTTGAACTAGAACACACCTTTGTCAATCCCTCTTGCGACACTGATGTGTATCCACTATGAATGGCCCACTTATACAAATCCAAGAGATTCTTCCATTCCTTACCATATGGAATATCACACAACCATGCACCTATGATAGTTCCTTCCAGTTTGGTAATGGCCTCATGATCAACTCTGCCTTATTCCTTGAAAATATTTTTGAGCATAATCAAAATTTCAAACTGGTCATCATACAACTTCACAGTTTCCTTTCCATGAAAGAAACAATACCTTAATCTGAATCCCTTGTGATCTTCTTTAACTGTAATCAGGCCTTTCATGAAGGATTCCTTGGGATACAGATCCCCATTACTATCGAAATGGACATCATACAACTTCACAATTTCCTACTTTATTATGAAGCCCTTGTGATCTTCTTTAATTGTAATCAAGCCTTTCATGAAGGATTCTTTATGATACAAATACCCATTACTATTGAAGAAGGTTAGAAATCTCTTTCGATAGAGTAGTTCACCTTCCTCTTTAAAGCCTTCTATTTCCTCCATTAGCACCTCTATCTCCTCCTTGACCAACATCACCAATTCATGCTTTCTTTTCATTTGGTTAGCTCTTGCTACCCATTCAAACCTATTGATGTTTGCATTCACCACCTCTTCCGTAAGCACTTGATTAAGAAAACCTATAATCACTTTCGTCTTAGAGGGAGAGTTGCCAATATTTCTCTTAATAACATCCATTTCTTCATGGGCTCTTCTGATGGTCTCAATTATTTCTTGGATGAATTCTAGATGATTCCAACGCTTATCTACTATCCTTATTATTCATCCCCATATTATTTTCCTGTCTACCTTAATGGAAGGTTTGTTGGAGTGCTTTATCCTTAGAAACTCCAGCTCAACTTCAATTCTCTTAATGTGTTCCTTCGCCCGAAGGAGCTCCGTCTTGGTAATTTCTAGCTCTCGTCTTTGATTTGGATGTGAAACCTGCGACTCCTCGACAATTTCTAACGCTGCTAATGAGTCCACCTGCCCAGCCATAATACATATGGCCTTATTCATGTCTAATGCTACTATGAGTGGGTCTCGGGCATTGGTATTATCATCATAACAACCTGGTTCTTTGTTCTTTCTCTTCAATTGGATGTTGACATAATTCCTAGCAGACGAGGAGGCCATTATGATGGGGATATCTATTGGGAATGATTAGTTGATTGAGGGAGGAGAAAAGGATAAAAGGGAGATTCCCATAATCAAAAGAAACAAATGAGGAAGTGCCATATGTCACAAGGTGAGGGTAACAAGTTGGTGGGAGAAGCCTTTTAAAACTTCGAGCCGTGGAAATGACAACATGCACATGCCAGTTGTACTTGGGTTTCTGTGCTAAATGAGCTCAAATTTAGCAAATACAAAGGTTATTTCGGCCTGAGAGTGCACTTATAACGCTAATTTAACCAATTGATGGGTTTTATTTGTCTAAATGAGAAAATTTCTTAAGGGATCACGTCTTTCTTTGTAGGGCGTGGCTAGGGTTTGAATTTGACCCAAACTCTTGCAAATTTGAGGGAAATGAGGTATGAATAAGTGAAAATCATAAGAGGAAAAACTTCATTGGTTTAAATTGCAAGGTTTGGGCTTAAAATTGACTGAATTTAGTAAGTTCTTCATGTGTGCAAGAGTCGAGTTGGACAAAATGACAAAGAAAATGGACCCCTCGATGCTTTAAACAGAAAATATTGGCTCGGACAAGTGGCAAGATCAGATTGGACAACATTTTTAGTTGACATCATGCTGATGTTGATAGGATGCGGGTCCGACCGTGTGGAGGGCTGATATGGCAGGTTGATCAGGTTGTTTGGACGATGACTAGGCATTTGTGAGGGGTCACGTGGCAAATTACGTGGATGACGTGACAAATTTGACATAGATAGTCATGGAATGCATGGTAGGCGGATCAACATGACATGACGTGGAGGGAGCCTATGTGGAGGGACACGTGGCTCCCTCTCGCGTCGTTTGAAAATGCCGGAGTGGTGCAGAGGGAATGAGAGGATGCCACATGGCCCCCTCTGCACCACCCCGCTCGATTATCCTCTAGGTAGCTTTACAATGCGACGTGCCCTAAGCCATTGGATGATCGGGCGCTTTTGCCATATGATCTCAATGGGTGTGTAATTCTTCTGGCATCAATGCCTACGGTACCGCCTGTTGCAATGCTGCACTGACGTTCGTCCTTTAGCGCCCGTCGACAATTTGATGCCCTGAACCTTTAGCATTTGAACCCTTTTGCTAAACAAACTCTTTAACCCCTTTTTTTGTTGTTAAATTTTTCTAATTCCCTTTTTGGCCTCTAGAAGGCCTAAGAGGAGATCTTAAGGGGTATCATTCTAGCGCCAACAACTGGTTTAACAATTTTACACTCATCATCATACTAAGGGTTGGTTATTCTATTTTTCCTTTTACATAACACCTCGATAAAGAACTTGTCAACATAACTAGAAAGGTTATTGTAAAATTATGATAGAGGTCTTTGATAAATTCTACATTATATTGCCATTCAAACTAGTAAGATGATCAATTTTTTATGAAGGTGGAGAGGGAATATGTGCATTTCTTCATTGCCTATAACTCCATCCCTATAATAAGGAGGGTGTGTGTGGAGATTAGGAGGATTTGTACTCCCACTCCCACTATAAAAAATGCACACCCCACTTTAACGCTCACAAATACACACCTTCACCCCCCACCTCAACCTTCAACTTCACCTTCACACTTATGATGATTGCAGGAAAATGATTTGTTTTCCTCTCCATCCAAGATTGATTCTCATGGAGGGACATCTTTACCCGTTGTGATAAGACTTAAAGAATAGGCACCCCCCTTCTTGGGCGACAACTCAGCACTTGCTGAGTCATAAATTATCAGTATATCTAACTTGCAGATGGTTGGATATACTCTTGGTGTTATAAGAAAGCTTGAAGATTTGATAATGAGACTCAACCAGATTATTCCAACATATTACCAATTTACCAGAGTTTAAAAAAACAAAAATATTTCTATCTATGTTTTTTCAAAATTCTTATTATATTTCATAAATTAAATAAAATGACATACCTTTCTAAAAAGTTGGTGTAATATATAACATTGTCTATTTGCTAAATACCCCTATAAAAGATTGAAAAATAAACTAATAATAAATGGTAAATATAAAACCCCAAAAACTTTTATTAATTGCTTTTTTTCTTCTTTCCTCTAATTAAATACCTATCACAAATTCACAAATGGAGAATTTTCCCCCTTATTATAGTAAAATATATTAAATACCTAATGAAGTATTCATTAATAAAAATTTAATGCGGTTCCTTTAAACAATAGACATAAAAATTTAATGCGGTCACTTTAAACAATCTGTCGAGAATGAAAAGGTATCGCTCCGTTAAAGCGTTCCCTCTATGACTGATAAGGCATCGGCATCAAAGTCGGCTCTAGCAATATGAAAATGATAGTGTACGTTACACTAACATATCTTTGCTTAATTGTCATCATCAAAATTAAGCAAGGCAGCCTTTACTTTTCAGTCTGATAGGTTAGTTGGGCTTGTCCATTGTTTTGATTTGAACTGTCTTTATGCCAATGAAGGATATCACCTTTTTCCTCTGCCGTTCTTGACAGGATAGTTTTACAGTCGTTGTAACAGTGCTTAAGTGCATTTGAGCTGCATACCGGAGGAGGCAGCAGCGGGAATCTCGCTGGATCGTGCACAAATTTTAACTTAAGCCATGGTGGGTCGTTCTGCATTGCCCACATTTTGATTTTCCCTGATCAGTTTTTCCTCTTCCTGTAATTTTTTGCATTCAGGATTTGTGATCTACAGGCCCTTTTTATTTGGCGCACTGAAAAGGGTTTAATTGAAGAATGCTAGGGTTGGGGGATGATAAAGTAGAATGAAATTTGCATAGATTTACTTTGATTTATCATGGGATCCAGTCAAAGATTTTTTGTAAAGTTTTATGTCAAATGTGGTAAACCGTCGGCATTTTGTTATCAGAAATTGGTTGAAATAGCATGTCACTTCCTTTAGGGAAATTTCTGTTACTCTATTCTGATATTGTTAATCCGACTACTCTCTGTAATTAGTCATTGATTATATACATAGGCATACAAACTTGTATGTGTATGTCCCTGACTGCGCAATATTCAATTTCCACTGCAAGGCTCGTTAGTCCAATTCACCACTTTAATGCACGAGGCTTGTTAAGTCTTCACCACAAATTCTCAACATACCTTTGTTTTTCACACTCAACAAATATCTTAGAGACTTAATGTCATTATCAGTCTCCCAGTTACTGTGCCCTTATATATATATATATATTTTTGGTGGCCTTGGTAATGGATACCACGTATGTAAGATATACCCCCGATGAACTTGACCTTGGTGCAATAGTTTATGGGTATAGTGAATTGTTTGGATCTGGTCGTGGTGGCAAATCTCTGAAAGAGGGATGGTTCCTGCTTCTTCTTCACTGCAATCTTGAGCGGTGTAAGCTCCCATAGTCAGTATGTTTAACATGCTTTAATTGCTTCAGTTGTACGTGGCAAGCACGAAGGCGTTTTGGCCGAGACCTTGGCCTGGACATATGTTCTGATGACAATTATGTTTTCTTACGCATTTAAAGTTGTTTGTCTACTTTACTTCTGTACTGCAAGCTTCAAATTCTCAGTTATGTCCTTTATTTTTCTTACTCGTAAAACGAATTATCATTAAAACACAAATTTTATTTCCTGGATTAAGTACAAAAGGGAACAGTTGTGTACTCACCTATCCAAAGCTACAACTTACCTATCAAATTCAGCAAAGAAATATAAAAGAGGTTCGAACTTCGAAATCTAACAAGGTCCCATGCTGGACCCTGGGGTTTTGACATGCCCTAACGACTAAAACTGAAATAACCAGACTGAAATAATGAAACTAAAATATACTAGGGCCGGGACAATGAGCCTGATACAAACAATCCATACAAAAATCCTCCAAAACCATTGTTGGATATTTTACTCATATTGAAGTAGCATAAACCAATGTCAAACTTTGGACCAACTAGAGCTTTTGTATTGTAAATCAAGTCCAATGCCATGTATCTGCAAGCAAGGTGGGGTTGAGTAGCATTGGCGCAGGGCACCAGGTCTTCCTTGAAGACTGGGACTGGGATGCTGTCTTGCTATTGCAAGTGAATGAACTGCTGTTCTGAAAGACTCCTCGAGTGAGAGTTACATCTAATCTAAAGGCATAAACCTGTGCCCATCAAGTCCAAATTCAATTGCAGCTGTTTCCTAGCAGCCTTGTGGACCTTTTCCATCTCCATCAACTTTTTGCTCAAATCAGCCAAGGCAAAGTTTACCTCTTATCCTTTCAGCTTTTAAGATGAAGACCCCTTGATAAGACCTTGAATGCACAAGATCTTGTTGTTGTGAGCAGGATTCTTGGCTTTCCCCTCTTCCATTGGAATTCGATACCAGTTTTGTCCACTGAGGCTTGTCCCTTTAGAATTTTCAGAATTTCCTTGTGCCTGGTTTGCTTTCAAAGTGGGGACGTGCTTGCCCATTCTCTGTTCTTTAACTCCTCCTTGCATCTATGCTGCCCCTGTGGTATCCAAGGGAGGCCTTCATTCCCCATCTTTTCCTTTGTTTTCTATTAAGGTCTAAGCTTCCCTCTTCAGAATTTCACAAAAAACTTAAACAGAGAGGACAGAAGATCTAAAAAGACTAAAACGGGCCCATGCCTAGAGGAAGAGAGTCTCATAGCTTACTAGAGGAGGTAGAGAATTGAATTGCCGGTCTTCTGGGAGAAACTTGGCAGCTTATCTGATCCTTGAGGCTCCAATTTCATTTTGTATTCAAGAAGGCTGAGAAAAGAAAATCTAGATTCCCTAGGCATGAATACAAGTGGGAGCTAAGACAGTCAAAAAAAGCTTTGGCTAAGAATAGAGGTGTATGAATGGCTGCCACCCTTTTTGCTTGATAAAAACTGAATCATTACCATGCATCCAAGATGTAATTTGTAATCCCCAACTTGACCTCTCACAAATGAAGAGGGAAGTGTGTGTCTCTTGCCACTTTTGTGAGACTTGAGCATTAGAAAATTCTAAAAATACTTTAGTTGAAGGATCAAATTAAAATCACGACTGTGGTATGAGGTGCCAACCCCTTGTAGTTGATGCAAGATTTCAAGGTCCTTACAGAGTCAAGGGTGTACCTCGATTGAGAGGGTTCAGATAAGGAAGCTAGAATTCCAAATTTGGAGGTTAAACTTTCATCTTCTGCAACATCTTCGTGCAACAACGTATTTAACGGACATTCATTCTTTACGTGATTCGAGAATACAATTTATTCTTCAAAACATCAACATGAGATTTCAATATATTCAAGGAAAGTGACACTTTTTTCAAGTATCTAAAGCTAGCCTGTTTACATTGTCTATAGAATTGAATAGATTTACACAAGGTCTCTTTATATGTATTGGGATTGATATAGGCTAAAGTTTCTGATATTTAATACCTTTGATTCTGATGAAATATACTTGAGCTGAGCTGTCAAGGGTTTAACAAAGCTTGAATATATGAATATGGATAATATCAACCAAACTACCAATATAACATAATATATTTAAAGACAAAGTCCAATACATTAATTATTCTAGTCATGACAACACTATATTAATTATTCACCCTTATTGCCAATTTGATTGTTCACCCTATTACTTTAACATTCATTCCATTACATGATTTTTTCTAATTTTTTTTCCAAGGAAAACCTCATAGGGAAACTCCCAAGCACTTCCCCATATTTATAGATGGTATGTAGTGAAAAGCCATTCATGTGAGCTATGGTGCCTAACCGAACAGGGTCATTGAACAAGGCATCCAACAGAGGCAGCCAGTCCGGGGAATCGACCCCAAGATCTCCTGGATGAAGCTGAAAGCACTCAAAGACTTGAGCTAACCCACCAGGCTTTTAATTATTCTGGTCAGGACAACACTACATTAGTTATTCACCTTAAATCCCAACTTGGTTGTTCAACTCTGAGTACTACTTCTTGGCTGTCACTAGAAGTCTTTTCTGTCTGTCCATTGTCTTCTAAGTTCTAACTTCATTACACATAAGATATTTATATGATATTTACACTTTTGATCCTACAATCAGCAAGAACGTCGAGATCCTCCTTGGTCCTTCAATTCTTGGTCAGTTTCTTGAATGCTTCCTCAAATGTAGACTTCTCTAGAGGTTATGCTAGATCAGCTAAGTGTCATGCTAGATTACCTATGTTTTATTCTTTGCTATCTGAATCTCATTCCAGAATGTTGTTTTTGGTATGCTCACGTTTCTTCATGACAATGAGGTTTCAGATCATTAATTTATTATTTGGGCATTTGGAGCAAGAGCAATTTTTATGATCTTTAATGACCGTTTGAGCATCAGTAAGCTGGAACTTGCATAAGGAGAATATTCACTACATAAGTTGCAGTGTCTTTGCTTGTTAGTGGAGTCCTGGGTAAGAAGGGTGGCAGCCTGTGTCTTATGTGCAGTCTAGCATAAAAGAGGGGTAGTTCGCTTGCACACTAGGTCATATTTTGTGTAATGGATTTACGTTTTGGGGGTTATTTGGATTTTTTGCATTCTTATTGTGCAGATTCAGCAATGTCCTAGAATTTTCGGTGGCCCTCAACAGTTGTTAAAACTTTGGAATTTTCAGGGTTTGCATTGATTCAATCTTCATATAAGAGTACATAAGTCGACGTGGTGCATTGTCCCAGGATGTAACCACATCTTTGTTATTTTTATAGTATTGTAGCATATTTTAACCCTCTTGAAATATGTTATAGTTCTTGCTCATTTAAATATTGTATTTTATATGGTTCATTTATTAGTCTCTTTTCCTGGTCCTACTGTAGCTGCTAACATGATGATGATTACATCACAATTTCACTTTTACCATGCAATTTGGATTAGCATGTGCAATAATTGAAATGTTCTGGGGCGAGTTTGGAATTGTGGACATGGATTGATCATAGTGGGATTCAGGTCACATGGACATCTAGGCTCTAGCTTGTAGAGATCAGCATTTATCTGCTGTTTCTGCTTCTTTCCTATTATGCTTGTCTAGGATTTACTTTCGTTATCTGTATGATTACGATTTTTATTGTTGCATTTTTTGATTTGCCTCAAAGGAAGCAATGCAAATTCTAGGTATGTTAAAGGGAGGTCCGAGGAACTATGTTGCTGGGCATAATCTTAATTGTATTATTATTATTTTTAACCATATCTGGAGAATTTATATTAAATATTAAATAAAAGCTGCAGGAAAGCTTGCAGTTGAAATACATCAAAAGTTGCTTTTAGGCAGGAATTCACAAGCCAAAAAGATATGGTTTTCCTGCATATAGGTGCATACCAAGAACAACTTCAAATACATCATTTTATAAATATAGTAGTATAAATCCTACAAAAAACACCTAGAAGTCTGATAACTTAAAAAACACGTGTATTTATTAAGCTGAAGGTGGGTCAACTGGTGGCTTCCTTTACTACTACCTTGGCTGGACCCATTGCTTTCTTGCCTGATTCCTCATGCATCAAAAGTTGATGGATTTCATTATCTACCATAAGCTTTGTTGTCCACGAAATTGCACACCCAGAAATGTGGGAAAATTCCTCAACCCCACAAGGTGTGTTCTTTGTGGCAAAGCTCAGAAAAGGGGCCGTCACCTATTCCCAACTCTCTCCGTCTAGGCTCTCTCCTAGCTAAGCCAAGGGGGGTAGACCCTAAGGAAGATTTCTAATGAAGGGTTGTTATAAATAACAAGTTCTAGGAGATAATTAGTGAATTAAATTAGTTAAGTCCTCATCAATTTAACAACTTGAATTATATCTTGAAGTGAGGTAGATTAGCAAGTACAAATAATTAGGAGCATATAACAATGAAAATAAATCCTGCAAGAAAAATGTATGTGAGTAGACCAGTGCCTTCAAATATAAACTTGCAAGAAATATATGCTCACAAATGAATCCACAGTACTTGCAAATGAAATATAACTTTCAAGATCAACAAGTTGCAAAAATGGGAAGCTGCAGAAAATAAGAGTTAGTAAATCAAAATAAAACCACAAGAGCTTATATACAATTTTGATATATGAGCAACAAATAGAAATAGAACTTGCAAGAGAATAGAACTTTTACTTAAAAGAGAGATTTGCTCTAATATAATATAGATTCATCAAAGGCAATTTAATCATGAGCATGTAAATGAAATAGACAAGTACAAGAAGATAATTTAAAGTGCTTGCAAGTAAATGAAATGCTGTTAATCCAAACTTGTACAATAACCAATTAAATGCCTTCATTCCTATAAGGGACTCGACCAACAAGAGAACTGCGAGGTCATGCGTTTTAACCTTTTCTCCAAACTCAAATTTAGGAGATTCACTGACAGTTGAGGAAGGTGTCCTAAATATCTATTAACCAAGCTTATACTTGGAGGTAAATTTTAGAGAATCAAAAGTGCAATTTAGATGCCAAATTAGAACAAGTGCTTCAAGTGAGATGTAGATTTGACAAATGAAATGTTTCAAGTGTGAAATGTCTTAAAATATATCTATAGAAAAATACCATTCCACTTAAATGATCAGATTGATTAATTAACGAAGTTCGTTCAGAGTGTGTTAATGACCAATGAAGCAAATGCAAATTACTCAATGAAGCAAATGCAAATTAGCTCAAGAAGCTAATGAAACTACTTCAATGAAAAATGCAAAATAAATCAAGTAGCTAATGAAACTACTCAATGAAACAAAAGCGAGTTAGTCCAAGTGAATGATGAGTGAGCGACCTAGCAATAAACTAAGCTAACAAAGCAAAGTAAACAAGTTAGTCACCAACCATCCAAGAGATCCTCCTTCCCAATGAGGAGATGGGATACCAAGGGAAAAACCCCAAGCTCCCTCCAAAAAATAAAATAAAATTCTTTTATTATTACAAGTGAAACTCTCTTATAGAGAAGTGAGGGTTTAGGATCCTGAGGAGCGTTTACATAATAGAGCTTCAATAGCAAATACCCTTCCTTAAGATATCAAGAATGCAAATGAGAAATATTTACAATGATTATGACAAAATTTACAATGTAGATTTCCTTAAATGAAATGATTTGTTTCCTCCAAAACATCCTCGCTCAAGCCTTGATGTTAAGGGTTTCTAGAGGAAAGATTTGCGCATAAGAGGGAGAGAAACCCTCTTCTTAGATCCATGAACAAGGGTATGGACAACCTTCAAAAATTATATATTTATGGATTCCCAAGCCTCCAATTTGAGATCCCCTTCAATTCGTTTTTAAAACCCTAGCTGTCTGGCCTCCACATCTGCGCAAGATGTTGATTTTTGGTAGCATCGGATGTGCTCAAAGTCTCAAATTTTGCAGGGAGGCTTGGGCACATGTATTCCAAAGAACCCAAAAAGCGTTTTGGGAAATTCCACCTAGAAGCAGTTTTATTAAAATAATTAATTATTTTTAATGGGACCCTAAATCTAAACTTAGGAAATTAAAATAATTAATGGGTATTAATCTAACTGTGGGTGTAACTTCTAGAAGAAGACGAGGATCAAGCATAAATGATCTTAGCCATTGATTAGCCTCTAATCTGGGCCGTTGAATGTCAACAAGGAGATTATTTAAGGAGGCTTGAGGGTCATTTGGAAAGACACACAAAGAGTTTAGAAGTTCGATTTTTTGAAGCATATCAACTGCCGAGAGAATTTCGATAGTGAGCTTTTGCAGAGAGGGGCCGAGGGATCTTTGGATGGAGGATCTTCTCCGGAGCCAAGAATACTTAGCAGAGAGGCAGAGAGACACATAAAGGAGGCAACACAGAGGGCAGAGATAGTGACGTAGAGCCAGGAAGGGCTGACAAAGGCCCCACACAAAATAGCGTAGTAGCTTCCAGCGTAGAAGTCCGAGTTTGCTGGGGAAGCTGACGTTTCTAAGCCGGGAGGGTTGGAGTAGGCTTTTGAGGGCAAATCGATTCTCAGTTGAGCTGACGCAGTGACTTAGAGGCTGACGTAGGGGCAACGCAGAAGTAGTCGGGGAACTCGTAGTTCAACTGCCGGATCAACAAAGACTTGCAGTGTAGAGTGAGGTTATCTCACCAGTTTCTTCTGCTAAGTGATTTTCTCTGTAACTAGATTGCCAAGAGGGCATCCAGTAGTTGTATTCAAAAATACTTCAGCTTAATAATAAAAACCCTCAGATCTGCTGCATCGGTTTTCCCGCATTGGGTTTTTCCGGGGACATTTGTCCAAAAACAAATGTGTCATTTGTGTGTATCTTTCTTTATTGTTCAGTTTCTTGTTTCGCATATTATTTAAATGGTGTAGGCTGCAGTGTATGTATTTCAATTTTTGCCCTAGGAAACTGCAAATAACTTGTTCATGTAAATCTAAGAAGGAGAACAAATATCATCAGTGTTGCAATAGGAATTCCTGGTGTTAAGGAATTTTCACATGGTATCAGAGCTAGTGCAGGTGAAGCAAGAAGAACAATGCTAGAGAACCCAATGCTGAGCAGAAAAGGAGGTCGAAAAAATTGCTGGAGCCAATAATTTGAATTCCGAAAGGGGTTTGCGCAGTCCTAGCTGGAGGGTTGAATTTCGAGGTAGTCTCTCTTTGAGTGAGTCGATAGAGAGAAGGGCTTCCAGATCGAGATCTTGTTGTGGCAGAGGGAGCAGCGTTGAAGCCTCAGCGTGAGGAAGAGCTGGTGGGACGCAGTTTTTCTGCAGGTCGTTTTGCTAGGCAGAAAGACGTCAGAAGAGAAGAGAAGCACAATGAGGGAATTTTTCCTCAGCAGACTTCCCGCCAAGAAGTCCATTTTCTTAATTGCTGAGCAACAGTACGAGCAGAGAGGGAAGCTCGACCTTTTCGTGGCAAAGATGGCAACCAGTGGTTTGAGGGATCATGATAGATTGGACGGAGCATCCAACCATGTCATCTGGAAGGCAAGGATGTCATTCCTTCTAGATGAGCACTCCCTCAAGACATATGTCGACAGCGTGTTGGTTGTGCCTGCAGATCGAAATCCGCTGAAGAAGTACCGAGCAAAGATGGCGAAGGCCAAGAGAATGATCCTCGACGGAGTGAAGGATCATGTAGTCTGTAACATTGCTAGGAGAGGGACTGCTAAGGAGATGTGGGATGCGTTGTCTATGCTATATTAGGGATCTTCCGAGAAGCGAAAGAAGTACTTAGAGCAGAAGCTGAGATCATCTTAGATGTAGAAGGGGGAGCGCGTAGATCCGTTCCTCACGAAGCTTTAGGAGACTCGAGATGAGTTATTAGCTGTGGGGTCTACACCTCAAGATTCCCAGTTGGTTAGACTGGCCCTCAATTCTGTATCAGATGAATGGAAAGTCTTTGTCCAAAGTATCCTGGGCAGGGCGACTTTGCCGAATTGGGATGAGATGTGGGCATCTCTCAAGCAAGAGGAGACTTGGTCAAGTGTAAGCTTGACGAAAGTAGCAGTAGTGGGTCGAAGCCCAAGGAGGAGGATGAGAATGCAGCCCTTGCATCGAAGGGGTAGCAGGAGCAGCAGAGGCGGAAGAAGGATGTCTCGAAGATAAATTGCTTCAGGTGTGGTTAGATGGGTCACTACGCAACACAGTGCCCTCTCAGAAAGAAGGAAAAAGATGAGAAGCATTATTTGAAGGCTGCACCTGCGAAGATCGAGGAGGAGGAGTTCGCCATGACAATTGAGATACCTCCAAGAGGGAGGTGGGTTGATTTAGAGCTGTAGTTTGAAAGAGCTACAGATGGGTAGGATCCTTGAGGAACCCACCTCTCGGATCAATTCCTTGCTACGGGAGCCCAGATTAGAAGTAGCAGGATGGACTAGTGTCGGATGGTGTCGAGGAGTGTCAGAGAGACAGTTGCAGTGGCTAGGAGTGCTAGAGACTGAACAACGCAGAGCAGAGTTGGCAGCAGTGCAGATGGCACAGAGCAGAGGTCAACAACAACGCAGAGCAGAGTTGGCAGCAGTGCAGATGGCACAGAGCAGAGGTCAGCAACAACGCAGTAGATTTAGAGGGTTAACGTAGAGACTAGCAACAGTCAGGCTCCAGCATTCACATGGTATCATACTGAACACAGTTAGTTCAGTAATTTGGGATGTCTTTTCATTACTGATGTAGTATCAACAACAATTTGCAGTGCAGGGGCAGTTGGCAATGGTAGTGCCAGCAACGACACGGATGCAGAAAATCAGAGGGAGTTGCAGTACAGATGCAATGTTGACAGTGGCAGGGTCAACAGCATTACAGATGCATCATTTGCGTAGTGGTTGGTGGACAACATGTCAGACATCAGCAATATAGAGGGAGATGTTACAGAACAAAGTGATGCTTCAGCAGGTTGCATTACTAGAGCACATTCCTCGCTAAGAGTGAGTGTTGATATTTGGTAGCATCGGATGTTCTCTAAGTCTCAAATTTTGCAGGGAGGCTTGGGCACATATATTCCAAAGAAACCATAAAGCGTTTTGGGAAATTCCACCCAGAAACAATTTTATTAAAATAATTAATTATTTTTAATGGGACCCTAAGTCTAAACTTAGGGAATTAAAATAATTAATGGGTATTAATCTAACTGTGGGTGTTACTTCTAGAAGAAGATGAGGATCATGCATAATTGATCTTTGCCATTGATTAGCTTCTAATCTGGGCCATTGAATGTCAACGAGGAGATTATTTAAGGAGGCTTGAGGGTCATTTGGAAAGACACACAGAGAGTTCAAAAGTTCGTTTTTCTAAAGTAGATCAGCTGCCGGGAGAATTTCGATAGTGAGCTTGTTAAACACACATGGATAGGAAAACAATAGGAAAGATAAATCAGTGAGTTCATATTTTTTATTAACATAAGATACACATTTATAGTACAATAGGTGACTCTTGGGATTCAGATCCCAAGGTCTCTTGGACTGCTTAGTCTTTTCGGCTTCCACACTAACCCTTTAGGATTAGGTGTCCAACATTCCCCCCCTTAATCCGAAGGGTTATGTATGAGTCCAAGAAGAGAGCTGTAATACAAAATGTGCAAAAATACATGGCAGCACTAGGCTGAATGTGCTCTATGAAATGTTGGTAAAAAAGGGGCGGTGGTTTAAGGATGACCACCAACACTGGAACGCTTAGTGCAGTTCCCGGAACTCTTCCAAGACTGGCAAGAAACTGAAGTTTTCTGCTAGAGGAAGTGATCCTATTGTTTTAAAGAGGGAAACCTTCAACCATAAAAGGGAGGTCTCACCCCGCATAAAAGGTAAAACTTCAACCTGAAAAGGGAAGTCTCAACCTGTGATGGTTTAAGGATAACCAACAACTCTGGAATGCTTAATGCAATTCCTGGAACTCTTCCAAAACTGGCAAGAAGCTGGAGTCTTCTGCTAGAGGAAGTGTTCTTAATCTGTGATGGTTTAAGGATGACCAACAACTCTGTAATTCCTGGAACTCTTCCAAAACTGGCAAGAAGCTGGAGTCTTCTGCTAGAGGAAGTGTCCCAGATTGCCAACTGAAGGCATGTTCAGGCATCTTTGTCTCTGGCTACAACTCTGAAACTGGTGTGGCAGGTTGTGGCTCAGGCTCGCTTGATGTGACTTTGAAGCTTGTAGATTACCATCATTTTCCCCCTGTCAGGTACAAGGTGAGAAGATGGAGAAAACTCAACTGCAAGACTGTTCAATATTCTGGAACAAGTTCTGACATGTGTTTGGAATATCTTCTTGGCTGTTGATGCCCATTGCCAAGAAGCGATCCATCCAAGATGAATCTTTGTTCTTGCAGGACGTTTGTTTTTGAAGCATCTGTGTGAAGAATGGCATCGGAGCTCTTACCGAGCGTTCACAATAATCAGGCCTTCTCGCCTCTGATTCGACGGTCGAGCTGAATATCTTTGGGCATAATGGTGACGTGCTTAGCATGAATGGCGCAGAGATTTGGGACTCATATCCAAGGATTTAGGACTTCTGATACAGTGTTAGTTGTCGTTGCATAGCCGCATAACAAATAGAATAAACCATGTGAATGGGATTCGATGAACAGTCGGAAAATTTTGAAACCCAAGGCAACAGAAACAATGTATATACGCATACCTTATCTCAAAATTGCTCACGGTTGGTGATTCCAGATAGCTCGTTTGACTGCAGAATGGCAAAAGTCGGAATATTTTGAAACCCAAAATAAAATGGCAGGAAATAACCGATACATTCATGGAGGGACAGCGTTGGCAGTGTATGCGCAGAGAGGGGCAGCGTTGACAGTGTATTCAGGCAAACGTTTATAAAAACAATGCGCAGAGAGGGGCAGCGTTGACAGTGTATTCAGGCAAACGTTTATAAAAACAATGCGCAGTCTCTGGCAGTCAGAGAGCGCAATACCGCCTTGAATGAAAACGGTTATAGTGCAGTCAGGCCAGCCAGAGGCAGAGCCAGGGAATCAATGTCAGAGTAGCGCTCAGGACTGAGTAGCTCTCAGGACAGCATGAGTTACAACTATTTCTGGGACCTGTGCTCTGATACCATGTTAAACACACATGGATAGGAAAACAATAGGAAAGATAAATCAGTGAGTTCATATTTTTTATTAACATAAGATACACATTTATAGTACAATAGGTGACTCTTGGGATTCAGATCCCAAGGTCTCTTGGACTGCTTAGTCTTTCCGGCTTCCACACTAACATAATAGGAATTAGAGGGAGATTTGGCTGGAGATCTTCTCCAGAGCCAAGAATACTCAGCAGAGAGGCATAGAGACACACAAAGGAGGTAGCGTAGAGGGCAAAGAGGGTGACGCAGAGCCAGGAAGGGCTCATGCAGGCCCCACGCAGAGCAGTGCAGAAGTCTGAGTTTGTTGGGGAAGCTGACATTTCTGAGCAGGGAGGAATGGAATAGCTTATGAGGGCAAATCGATTCTCAATTGAGCTGACGTAGAAGTAGTCGGGGAACTCGCAGTTCAACTGCGGGATCGGCCGAGACTTGCAGTGTAGAGTGAGGTTATCTCACCAGTTTCTTCTGCTAAGCAATTTCCTTTGTAACTAGATTGCCGAGAGGGCATCCAGTAGTTGTATTCAGAAATACTTCATCTCAATAATAAAAACCCTCAGATCTGTTGCACTGGTTTTCCCGCATTGGGTTTTTCTAGGGATGTTTGTCCAAAAACAAATGTGTCATATGTGTGTATCTTTCTCTATTGTTCAGTTTCTTGTTTCGACATATTATTTAAATGGTGTAGGTTGCAGTTTATGTATTTTGATGTTTGCCGTAGGAAACTGCAAATAACTTGTTCATGTAAATCTAAGAAGTAGAAGAAATATCATCAGTGCTCCAGTAGGAATTCCTGTGGTTAAGGAATTTTCACACAAGAGAGAGAGAGAGAGAGGTGGTGGCTTGATCCACGAACTAGGGTAGGTTTTAGCTTCCAAAATGTGTCTCCTTGATCTTCAAGCATCCACCTACAAAAAATTTAGGAAAATTCTCCAAGCCAAACCCTTAATCTTCCTTCAGATCTGCGCAAGCATAGAAAAGAAGATCCAAATATATACAAGAGGAATATGTGATTTGTATACAAGAGAAACATATGTACAAAATTGTTAGAATATATACATAAAAAATACAAGTGCTAAGCCAAAGAGTATGAGGACACCTTCGCTCTTGGGCAAACAAGTAAGAAGCTCTCAAAAAGCTAGATTATTCAGTTAAAGCGTATATTTGCAAGCTATGGCAAGGAAAATCCCTAAAAAAATCATTTGATAAGCCCTTGAGAGACATCGATGTGGGTTCTTCCACTTCTATCCCTTGAGAGTTTGTTTGTTCAACCAAAAACTTACCTAATGCTCAAGATTTGCTTCAGAAAATTATAGATCTCTACACGCTTCAAAAGATATTTTTAAATCCATAAGGGATTGGACTACACGATGAAGAAGAAGGTTAGGAGTTCAACCAAAAACCCACTAGTGCTTCGAGATCTAGAGTGATCCTCCAATCCAAAAAATTACACAAGATAACTTGCATAAATTAATCCTGAAGGCATATGAAACTAACAAATTATAGATCGGATAGTGTGGGACATTAAGCACAAAAAGATTTGAACGATATTACCACAGAAGCAAAATAATAACACAAAGCATGTGCCCCCAAAGTCTTTCTTTATTAGATCAAAACATTCCAGTACAAAAATATTGTAGACCTTCGCTTAGCCAAATAGCTCGATTTTACAATATTGGAAAATGAGGAGCTATAGCCTCAATTTATAGAAAAAATATGGGAGTTGATCCCTCTAAGTGAAAATGTCATGGTCCAATGGAGAAACTGTTGAAGAATCTAGGGCATCTGGCTTAGGATGAGATTCTTCTAACGATGATAACTATTTGTGAGGTACTTTTTGCTTTTCCTAATAGTGCAATCTTCTCTTATTATTACTAGTGTGTGTTCTTTTACTTCATTAAACAATTACGAAAACAAAAGAGACAAGAACACAAGATGTTGGCTCTCAGCCAGGGAAAAAACCTCTGTCACCTAGAGAGGAAAACCCTTCTGCAAATTTCTCTTATTGAAGGTTTGATTGACAAATTCCAAACCCTAGACTCTTGACTTCAGTATGCCTCCAAGACCTTGTCACGACTCTTTTTAGGCACCTTATGTTGATCTTCCTTTCCGCATTGCTTTTCTCCAAGACTAGGGAAACTCGGTCTCTAGTCTAATAGCCCTTTACAATAAGTTTCTTTCCAGCCTTCCTTAGATTTAGGCTCGACCATCTAGAGATTCCTTTTTGGTCCTTCTTTGTACACAATTGATGCACAGTGTCAAGGTCTCTTTCTTACTGTGGAAACCTTCCTTCACACTGTGTATATTTTCGGTCTCTTCTTGAAGTATCTGAGGTCAAGACAAAGACTAATATCGTCTCTCTTTTGCACACCTTGCAGTCCCTTACTCCTTGCTGTATGGTCCTTCTTCGTACTTCCTTTCAGCACTAGATAGCAAACCCTTTATATCATTGTTCTCTCCTGAAGTGACCTTCGACCTACCTTAGAGATGCGAGGTAGGTACAAACCCAAAATAGAGAGCCCTTATTACTGCGCTATACTCTCTTTGTTCTTCGTTGAATTGCCTCTTCCTTATGCACCAGAAAGCTGTCTTTTTCTCGCACTTCAATCTCAGAACTTGACCGAATTGATCTCACCAAATGAGGCCGCAATTCCTCCTTTATATAGGGGCTGTCTCCCTCTTCTAGGCTGACTTGACTTCTGTGGATAGGCCGACTTCATCAAGGGGTATATTCAATCATACTTGAGTTGACTTCTATGGAGCTTCTTGACAAGGTCATGTAGCATACAATTACTTCAATAAATTGTCCATTTCAAGTGTAACAATACTTCATATACATGACTCTAAATTATATATTTATGACAAGATGACAAATCCCTAAAGACATCAAGAAGAAGTCTTTGACCTATAAAAACTCCTTGCTCATGAAACCCATGAGGCAAGCATTACAAAATACATTTTATTATCTTTGTCTCTTCATTACATAAATTTATAATTACGTAGTCAATATGAAGACCAAACCTAGTTACACTTTCTTCAACACTCCCTCTTAACTAGGGAGGTATTCATAAATCATTACAAGGTGTTTGGACATTTTCAATCTGAAGAATTCACATAAGAGAAATCAGATTGACAATCCATATGTTATAGCATCATAGTAACCAACATTGTTTCCACAACAAGGCCTTGACTGACAACTCTATTTTTCATTAGATCAGAGCACAATGTTGGCGAGACCATTGACTATAGACACCTTTATCATTTTCTCTCAAGGTATATACACACCCGGGTGTTCACTGAGTATGACCTTCTAGGACTATTCTTGTCTTGGCTTCCCAACCCTCAAGAATATTGGTCCTCTTGCCTACTCTTGTCTTGGATGCCCTACACATCCTCAAAGAGCATCAATTGCCAGATGATTACCCAATCCTCCATTCTTTCTTCCCACGTGAAGACAAGAATGTTGTGTCTATCTTTCCCTCTCAACTAGGGAAGGTATGCCCATTCCTGTAAAGGAATGTACCCAAGTTCCCTTTGACTAGGGACTTGCCCAAGCTCCCTCTTAATTAGGGACTTATTAGAGTTCCCTTTCAACTAGGGACTCTTCTTTTTCATGAACAACTTTGTAATGTTCCTAAGTAGGAATACAAGTGATATACAAGCATACAATCAGTTCAAAAAACAAGAAAACGAAATAGACACTAAGCACCCATGGAAATGCTGGAAATAAGGAACTGCTAAGCCATTTTATTACTTCTTCAAGAGCAAAATACAATAGTAAATAGAATGGTGCACCTGGGCTTGTCTCAATGGACAAGCATGACCAAACCCAGGTGAGCAATAGCTGAACTAAAGGCTGCTACAACTGCTGCACCAATCTGCACTGCGCTGCCCAGAAAACTGCTCTTTCTGCTGACTTCGAATGGTTGGAAACACCACTTCCCGTGCTCAAAAAATTATGAGATTCGAGCTCCTGACTCCTTGGCCTAAACCTAGGAAAACCCATGAAGGATTTTAGCTGGTTCAGACTTCTGAAATTCGACCCCCAAGGAGCCTAACTTTAGATGCAACTGCAAAACTGGGCCTGCTGGATTCTGATTGTAAAACCTCCTGGAAAGTGTCCAAAAGTGCCGGGTTGATCCCTCCTACAAATCTCCTGACTTCTTGGATGAGTTCTTGGGCTGTAGCTCTTGCCCCCTAGACCCACGAAATTGCTGGACTTGCCCTCTACGCTGTCTCCTAGGCCTAGAATTCGAACTGCTAGGTTGTTGGCTTCTTTGGCTCCAAAAATCTCAAGGAATGTTGGTCTAATGTTGTCCTTCAGATTCCTTGGCTCCTCTGGCAAGTGGCTGATCTATTGTGGTTCAATCTCCCTCTACGTGTTCTCCTGATGGCCTAGAAATACGCATTTCCTGAGTGTAGCTGAATGATGGTGTTGTAGAAAACTCCCGGATCTCCTGAAAACGCTGGTGGAACTACCTTCCTAGGGCAGGCACTCAAGGTCCCCCGAAGGTAAGGTTGAATCTCCCGCTTGAGAGATTCATGGTTGAACAACAAGTTGACTCGACTAAGCAGCTGAGTGAACAATCAAGTAAATTCGATTTGCAAGGTGAATGAATGCTCCAAATGTGAACCTCCTCCTTGTCTTCGTGGGCCTTCCTTGCCTCATGTGGGCCCCTCCATTCAGCAATTCGAATTCCCTCCAAGCCATTCGAATGGCCTAGTTCGAATTCCCACGTGGGTGGCCCCCACCTTCCACTAGCAACCAAATTAAGCCGAAATTTCTCCTAAGTCCCTAAGTTGAAACCGCTGGGTCCTTTTCCTTAGCCAAAAATGTGTAGAGATAACCTGTTACAAATGTGTGTGAAAAGGGACATGACAAACTTCTTTTTGTGGGTCCTTTAGCTGCTTGATCACTTTCTTTCCTTGATGTCATGAAATTTAGTCGAGCTTCTTCCTTGTAGGGCATTAGCCATCGATCACTTTCCTTCTTGGTTTGTCATGTCATTATTTTTGTTAGCCTCCCTCTCATAATAAAACAATTATAAATCCAAATATCATAATTAAATAAATCAAATCTTGAGAATTAGGAGTTAGTTCCTCAAACTAGGGAGTTTAGTTAGGATGAGAGATTCTCTCCAACTAGTTCTCCTAGATTAGTGTTTTGTTGAGAAAATATCTCAACCAAGTTTGTTCAAGATAGATGCACTATCTTGAGACAACTTCCTCATGTATTTATTTGTACTATTATCATTCTTTGTACATTGGATTGATTAATAATGAGAATGCGAGGAATGCTGTAAGGCTGAGGCCTTTTCCGGCATGTCTGTGAGTGTTGAGTGTTTATTATTAGTGTGTTAAATTTCTACATGTGGTATTGGAGCATGAGTGAATCCATAGTTTGGGCCTAAGGAGCATTGCAGATCTGGATTGGCTGAGGAGCCAACAGTGTTGAGCGGCATACCTGTGTGAAGGATTTCCCAACGAGAAAATTTTGGAGGGCCCCGTATTTTTTTGTTAATTTTAGGTATGTTTTATGCTTAGAGCAATTTATTTCAATTTTCACTGTTAGCTCCATATCTTTTCCAGATTAGCAATCACATGAGCATTAAAGTAAACTGCAGATAGAACATAAACATAAATCGCAAAAGACAAGCTAAGACAAGAGGACACAAGATGTGGTGCTAGTTAGGGACAAACCCCAATGTGGGGAAACCCTTGATCAATTCTTCTTATATGTTCTTCAATAGTTCAGCAGAGAGAGAGAGAGAGATAGTACGTTTACAACAGAAGTCAACACTTTGACTTATCTAGATAAGAGCATAGATCATCTCTAAGAAGATGATACATGAGATGAGTTGAAGACATGCTACTTCAACTAATTCTTCAAGGTGACTCCTTCACCTATCGTTGTGCTGCATTTCGTCATCATGCTGCACCTCACCGCGCTGCACCATGCTGCACCCATCATCACTATGCTGCATTTCATCACGCTTCATTAATCATGACTGTACCCATCACTGTACTGCATTATGTGCCATTTCTGCACCATGTTGCCATCCTTACCTATGTGTTGGTTGCACCTTGCTTGCTTGTTGTCCCTAGCATGCTTGTTGTTGCATGCTAGTTGTCCCTTGCATGCTTAGTGTATTTGCTGCTAAGTACCATACAACTGTCCCAATGTTAGTTAGCTGTCGCTTGCATGTTGCTCTCCTTTGGAGACAGATGCTCCGACTGTTTCGGCAGTTCCCAGCAGTTCTGGCAGTTGCGGCTGTTCCCGGCAGTTCCGGTTGTTCTCGGCAGTTCTGGCAGTTCCGAATTTTCCAGTAGTTTCGGCATTTTCGGCTTTTCTAACAGTTCTAGCTTTTCTGGCATTTCCGGCTTTTCTGACTTTTTCGGCAGTTTTGGATTTTCTGGCAATTCCGGATTTTTCGGCATTTCCGGCAATTCCGACTTTTTTGGCTTTTTCAGCAGTTCCGGCAGTTCTGGCCATTCCGATAGTTTCGGCAGTTTTAGCTTCTCTGGCTTTTCCGACATTTCCGGCTTTTCCAACAGTTTCGGCTTTTCCAGCAGTTCCGACTTTTCCGGCAGTGCCAACTTTCTGCCCTCTGGATCAAGGCAGCATTATCCCTTAGGATCTCTCCCCCCACTAAAACCCAAAGACAAGTAAAGAGAGGAAGAGATCCCAAGTGTGTGTTGAATGACTTGAAGGCCACCTCTATTTATACTAAAACGTTGAGCACATGTGGGGTTTATTTGGTTGCTGGCCGACCTTGACAAATTGTCTTATAACGCAAATAAATTCACAACTCCATGAATACTTATTGGAATCGGATGATCTTTAGATCAATCCTACACCTCTCGATGAGAGGGGTCCAAGAAAAATATCAGTTGCCATAAATAAGATGACCCACATGGAGTTTGGCCCTAGTTGCCAATTTTAACATTTTTCAATATGCTAATTCCGTGGACAGTAGCATGCTCCATTTCTTAATCGAGAAGGATAGCCCTGCGTGTTGAATTGAGAGAGGCCGAGCGTCATTTTGCAACCGCGTATCTTTGAGGAGTGAAATCGTTGAGGATTGAAATCGTTGGCCGTTTGAAGGAAGATCAAATTGTATGTGAATTTGAGTTTGGAGCTGGAAGCCAAATCAACCAATTAATTGCGCCAAAGCATGATCAAATGATGAGAAGAGTTCGTCTTAGAGCTACATACCTGTATTGTCTGCTTGAGATCAACGTGAAGACTGCGAAGGATTAAAGAAACGCTAGTTTTTTTTTTTGTTTTTTTCTCTCCGTGAAAGACTGCGAAGGATTCAGTGTATGGGTGCACGTCAACAATTTCCATCTTGCAGAGCCAAATATGCCTTTACTTTCCAACACCCTTAGAGGCCTTGCAGTTGACAAAGAAAAGCATATGCAGTTGTAGCTTCTCTCCACACAATTTTTGTTGGCTTGGTGCATTGTTTTCTTATCTTCATTTAGATCGTACTCTACAAATCGGGTCCCAACAACATCAAGCGTTGATGATTGGATCAACTCTTGCCTATTGGTGAAATGCCCAGATAAAGCACCCAACAAGCGTTGACAACATCAAGTAGTTTTTCCCTCGATGGCTGCAAGCTTCCCAGGCCGACCCAACTGCTTCGGGCGTAATCAGAAGTTGGCATTTGGAATCTGGCATCTGGAAGTTGACGAATTTTGCAACTTTGAAGTTGGCATCTGATACTGTTGGAGTCGGTAGAGTGTGATCTTCTATGCCATTTTAAGGTCTGGTGTTCGAGTCTTTGTCTCACCATTTTTGAAACATTCGTCCACTTAACCTTTGAGTAATTGGGCGTTAAATTATCATTTTTTCCTCTTTCATTAGAAGGGTTCTCGATCATTCAACTGTGTGTGGCATTGAGATCTTGAGTCTAAGTTCAAGAGAACAATTAGATAGCTTGCCATTCTAAGTCTGACAACCATCGCGTCATCAATCTATTCTGTTAGAAGGTGTTAAAGCCCCGTCGGGACCTGATAACTGATATTGTCGGCCCCAATATATTGGAGTTTCGAAAACCCCTATTTCTAAGTTGACAAAATCGGGTTGAAGCCCGATGGGTAACGATACTGCATAGAGGAATGTGGATAAGAGCTCGCTGTCCACGGGACCCTGGCCACAATGTATTGAGTCCATACGAAAATTGAGGATGGGTGCATGCAGTTCAGTCACAAAATTCCAAGAAGTTTTTAGTGCGATTTGGAGACAGAGAGCAGAACCAATAGGTTAGCTGTGTCAATTACGATGTGTAGTGAATGAAGACCATTATGCTCACTGCATGCAGACATATGGTTGGAGCTCATTGTTTTCTAACGGATTTGGAGCTCACGATTTTCCACAAGGTCTCATCCATATTGCACAAAAGTTAAGGTTCACAACTTGAGTTACAGGTTGGGGCTTCAATTGCACGGGACCAAACTATCATTGGCTATGTCAAAGTGAGTTATAGCAAAATCAAATTTTGTCACCAAATGGAGAATGCACAAAAGAAGAGTTGAGGGTGCCTACAACTTTTGGTACAAGGAAAACAACACAAAGGTAGATTGTGGAATGTGAAAGGGAGCGGAGAAATTTTTTATATGCATAATCAAATTCAAAGAGGGTAGCATTTCTTCAACAAGGAGATCAAATTCACACTTTTGTGATTCGATTTTTCATCCTCATTGATCTTTGAGCTGAATGAGAATAATCGTTCATAATTTGGATCAGTGTCACTTCCAATTACGCCAATTCTTAGCTCTGCACTTGACAAAGGTCCAATGATGGAATCTCCTCAAGCCAACAAAATAGTTAGTTTGCAATCAGATTTGACATCCAATTCATATAAAGGAACATAACCATTTTTTTAATTTGATCAATTTATTATATCCTAGCTTGAAAGCATGTCATGTGGAATGTATACACAAGGTGTGAGTTTTGTCACTTTGGAGAGATAAGTGTTTATAATAAAGTTTTTTGTTTGGAGTGATAAGTGATATTCGGAGTGATAAGTTGAATTTTGGGATTTTTTTTAATTTTTATTTTGGAGTAATAAGGTGAAATGATTTTTTGTATTTGGAGTGAAGTGAAATTCATTATTGTAATTCAAAGCAATATTTTACTTTGAGAGCGATTGAGTTAGTGCAGGCGGGTTTTGAAGACAATTTGCTTCCAAAGTTTGCAAGTGTGACATTCTCTTTGAGAAATTTCCAAGACAAAGTTGTGACATTGAAGAATGATGTACTCCAGTAATTAATAAAATCATAATTTTTGTGGTGCTTGTGTCCTAGATCCGCCCGAAATTGAATAAGGGGATCTTAGGTACACCATGTGTAATGAATGCGTGTGCATGACTTGTGTTCAGATTATCAAAACACTCTCTTTGTATTATGCTTAAACAACTACATGCACATAAGCAAGCTTAAGTATAATAACGCTTAATCAAGCTTCTGTAATCAAGCTTAAGTACACAAGCACAAAGCATCACATCATCAACTTGATAAGATGATCTTCCAAGCAAGCACATTTCACATCATGTAATCAAAGCAATCAAGTTAAGGACGCTACAAAATCAAGCATTTCAAGCCAAGACGACATCAACAATTTTTGCAGCAATTCAACAACAATTTTTTGGAAATTGCACTTGCACCATTTTTTAATAAGCTCAATACAAAACTGTAACTTGCAAATCATAATTTGTAAGTTGGATTGTAATCAAAGTCAAATTAAGTTGAATTGTAAGGGTGCATTCTCGGTTGAAACCGACACCCACGCTTTGAATTGATAGGGAATCAATTAAACCAAGTGAATCCATTGTTTTTTAACTGAGTCATTCAAATCATTGTAAGCATTTCTCTTGGGTGCATTTTCGATAGTATTCGACACCCTTCTTTTGATCAATCAAGCGTGTGAGTTCAAGCAAGTGCAAAGTTCACAACATCAAGCGAGCGTGAAAGCAAGAAAGTGTGAGTTCAAACAATCAATTGTTAAAACAGGATCAAGCGAGCGTGCAACAATCAACCAAACATCAAGCGAGCGAGTTCTAAAAATCTAGCAAGTATTAAAAGCAAGCGAGCGTGAGTTCCAGCAAGTTCACATGGCGAAAAGCATTCAGTTATTAAAGATTCTTAACAATTTGATCCTCTCAACTGCTGAAGACATGGTGCAAATCAGCAAATCAACTCTTGCTGATATTCAAGTGCATCTACAACATGCACATGAAATGATTGAGTTCCTGCAACTGGAGTCGCAACTTCAAAGAGATGAGTTGCAATAGAAGAGTGATGTTTCCAAGTCTTTCATCCGTACAGATGCAGATAAAGATGTTGATTCCAAGTCACTGATCCAACCAACTTCAAGTGTCGAAGTGGTCCCTGATCCAGTTCAACTTTCTTCCAAACCAATCATCAAGCCATGGGAAGAACTTCAAAGTAACAAAAATCGACAAGGCTTAGGATATGTCAAAGATGACGCCAAATTGCATATCCCAGATTATTCAAGGCCCATTAAGTTTGTCAGTGCAGGGTTTCTTGCACAAATCACATCAGCTAGTTCTGAGAAAGTTGAAGCCAAATAGAAATACACGCAAACTGAAGTTGCAGTCAAACCAAAATGCCTTCATTGTCAAAGAATCGGTCATCTGGAAGATCAGTGTTTTGATCTCCATCCTTGTCACCATTGTGGCAAGTCAAATCATTCATCAACACAATGCAGCAAACAACAACAATCAAGCAGATTGAAGATCAATTATTCATGGATTGATCCCTGGGAATGGTCATCCACGGTCAGAAGATTGTATAAGTTTTACAATCGAATTCACTCACACATATTGCAGCCAACAGTAAAAATGAAGATGGTACTCTTGTGCAGTTGAATGGGGGAGTACACCAGTGAAACACTCCTACACCTGAAGGGGGGGAGTTCAACAATAATTTGAAGAAGATTGTCTCTCCTTTCAGCTGACAAAGGGGGGAAAATGTCAATGAAATTGACAGTGGTTGTCAGACTGAAAGTCTCGACAACATTAGCGAAGCAGCCAGTGGGCATTTTCATCAGCGAGTGAGCATCAACAAAATTCACCAGTGGGCGATTGACAACAAAGTTAGTCGTGAGCAGTTTTTCAAACACAGCAAAAGCAACAATGAGTTGTTTTTCATGGAAAGTGGCCTTCTTGGTACATATCTGGAACCTTCTTCATATGGCTACTTCTTTGTCATCATGCTTCTCTCAGGAATTTCCATTCATCACATGAATGCTAGTTGTACTTGCACTTACAACTCTTGTTCCAGTAGCCTTGCATGACCCCATCCATATATTACTCAAGAAAAGTCAAAATATAACATTAAGTCAAATAGTACCTTTTGAGATGGATCTTCATCATGACACCTTTTGTTGGCTTGAACCCTTGTTTCATCCTTATTATACTTTGCTAGGGTTTGAGTTTGTTCCTTAGTAGGAACAGTGATATTCCCTTTGATGTAGTCCATAACTTCATTTTCTTTGAGAAGTAGATCAATCCTCTTTTTCCATGTAAGGAAATTTTAGTCTTAACCAATTTGTTGCTTTCCTTGCAAAAAGACATTTTGATATGTTCAGAAGAGATCATAAAAATACTTGAGAGAGCTGTTGTGAAGACATCTTGTTGCTTCCTTGAAGATTTGACTTCTTAGATCTTGGAGTTCTTCAAGATGCTTCCTTCAAGGTGCCTTATGAGAGATTTTCTTGGTGATGAAAACTTCTCACTGTGTAGATATGGATATCTTCAATGACGAGCCTAGATCTTGGGTGCCTCTCTTTGAAGATGAAGGATCTTTGATGGAGATTCTTCTTGGATGTACCTTTTTGTAGATGCCTTTAGATGGAAGACTTTCTTCTTTCTTTGTTCCCAGAATGGTAGTCCTTCTTGATGGATCTAGGAGAGGAGATGGCAGTCCTTCTTATTTGATGGATCTGGAACCCTAGCTTGTAGATCTGATGCTTCAACCTTTGTGTTCTTGAGATGCCCTTCTTTGATGTGTCACCTTACCTCTGAAACCATGTTGAAGAATCTAGGACATCTGGTTTAGGATGAGATTCTTTTGACGATGATAACTATTTGTTAGGTACTTTTTGCTTTTCTTAATAGTGCAATATTTTCTAATTTTTATTAGTGTGTGTTCTTTTACTTCATCAAACAGTTACCAAAACAAAAGAGACAAGAACACAAGATGTTGGCTCTCAGCCACGACAAAAACCTCTCACCTAGAGAGGAAAACCCTTTTTAAAATTTCTCTTGTTGAATCTTTGATTGACAAATTCCAAACCCTATACCCTTGACTTCAGTATGCCTCCAAGACCTTGTCACTACTCTTCTTAGTCACCTTATGTTGATCTTCCTTTCTGCACTGCTTTGCACCAGGACTAGGGAAACTCGGTCCCTAGTCTAATAACCCTTTACAATAAGTTTCTTTCCAGCCTTCCTTAGATTTAAGCTCAGCCTTCTAGAGATTCCTTTTTGGTCCTTCTTTGTACACACTTGATGCACAATGTCAAGGTCTCTTTCTTACTGTGGAAACCTTCCTTCACATTGTGTATATTTTCGGTCTCTTCCTGAAGTATTTGAGATCAAGGCAGAGACTAATATTGTCTCTCTTTTGCACACCTTGCAGTCCCTTACTCCCTACTGTATGGTCCTTCTTCTTCGTATTTCTTTTCAGCACTAGATAGCAGACCCTTTATATCACTGTTCTCTCCTGAAGTGACCTTCGGCCTACCTCAGAGATGCGAGGTAGGTACAAACCCAAAACAGAGAGCCCTTATTACTGTGCTATACTCCCTTTGTTCTTCGTTGAATTGCCTCTTCCTTATGCACCAGAAAGCTGACTTTTTCTCGCACTTCAATCTCAGAACTTGACCGAATTGATCTCTCCAAATGAGGCCGCAGTTCCTCCTTTATATAGGGACTGTCTCCCTCTTCTAGGCCGACTTGACTTCTGTGGGTAGGCCGACTTCATCAAGGGGTATATTCAATCATACTTGAGCCGACTTCTATGGAGCTTCTTGACAAGGTCTTGGAGCATACAATTACTTCAATAAATTGTCCTTTTCAAGTGTAACAATACTTCATATACATGACTCTAAATTATATATTTATGACAAGATGACAAATCCCTAAAGACATCAAGAAGAAGTCTTTGACTTATAAAAACTCCTTGGTCATGAAACCCATGAGGCACGCATTACAAAATACATTTTATTATCTTTGTCTCTTCATTACATAAATTTATAATTACTTAGTCAATATGAAGACTGAACCTAGTTACACTTTCTTCAACAGAAACATCTAGATCCAAGCAAGAAAATCGTAACCCTTTTTTGCCCTTGCGCAAATCTTGAGGAGACTCACTATTTGCTCTTTGAATAATTTGTGGAGTAGTGGTTTGCACCACCTTTAGTTGTTTTCTCAACCAATCTTGACCAACCTCCCAATCAAGTCCCACAAATAATCCTTTTAAATCAATTAAATCGAATCCCTTCCTAAAGGTATGCAAATTAGCTGGAGAAGTTGATGTGCTTGGGACCAACGAATTCTTTCTGGTGGATATTTTCCTTGATCAATGGAGATTCCATCACTTTTTGACTTGACTTTATTTCTTGGGAAGGTCCACTTCATTTTTTATCATTTTCCACTTGGAGAGAATTTTTGTTTTCTTCCCATTTTTAATTTTTGCCTAATTATTTGCCATTTGTTTTGCCAAAAATTGGAAAAAATGGGTTTTGAGGGGTAAATACACAAATTTCAATGCTCAAAGTGTATCTAATTAGAAAGTTTAGGCGTAGAGGTTTAATTTCGAGTACTCATACCCCCCACAAATTTTATAGACAACACTTATTACATTTTACATCAAGATTTACATAAAATCATGTCCAATAGGGAATTTTTAACAATTAAAAAATGACACTTAGACTTAACCAAATTCCGTGAATTTTTATAGATGATCTAGTATGGTAATATACATTGACTCTAGACACTAGGACTCACCTAAGACTCTACCATCAAGCCACACTCTAGCTTTGGGGTGTATTTGGGAGAAAAACTTAACTGATTATAAGTGTTGAAAAACACAATAATGAGCTAAGGAAAAAAAATTCCCTAGAGTGAACTCATTTGTTAGTAAAGTCCTAGGCTGCTTAGGCCTTTTACATGACTCTTTTTCATCATACTATAATCATTTTTACAATGTCCTCGTAGTTTTGCAGAATTTGAACAACAGACTGATGAAGAGAAGAAACAAATGAATTCTAGAATTCTGGCACTATCTGGTGGTACATGAATGCTTTGAATGGCCTTTGACCATGGAGTCTCTGACAAGTCTTCAAATGAAATTTTAGTGGTCTACATCTAGGTCCACCTGGGGACGTGTACTTTGATGATACTATACGAGAACCTAGAACTTGCATCCAAGTCCAACAAAGCACATAAGTAGCATCCATTCACATATATATATATATATCCAGAAATCATCAAAATTGAAATAGAAATCATTACTTTAACATATTGAATTAAAAACTACTCTAATGACATGAAATAGAAATATAATCTAAGAGCATAAAATAGAAATGCTGAAATGAAATCTAATCTAAGAGAGTAGGGTTAGAAATTGATAATTTTAGATAACAATGGTATGTTCTATGTTTTAGAGCAATTTACTTCAATTTTTCTTATTTGCTCAATATCAATTTCCAGATTAGCAATCACATTAACATTGATAGTAAATGCAGATAGAACATGAACAATAAGCAGAAGACAAGCCAAGACAAGAGGACACAATATTTGGCGGATGCCAGGGAAAAACCCCAATGTGGGGGAAACCCTTTGATCAAATCTTCTTATTATTCTTCAAAAGTTAAGCAGAGAGAGAGAGTACAATATACAAAATCTACTTGCCTAATCACTGTAAAATAGTCCAGTGCAGTCAACAGGATGCCCTAACCAGAAAGTCAATGCTGGTCAAACTGGCAAAAAGTCTCCTCCAAATCAGCTTGGTCAAACCCAGTCAACTCGTCCTCCAAAGACAGTCCAAATCAATCCAAAACAATCATGAAAAATCCGGTCATACTTGGTCAACGCACAATCAACTTTTGCGGTCAAAGGGCTGCAATCAATGCTGGTCAAAGTACCCATAAAATTTTGGTACTTGTGCCAGAATATGCGGCTTGCCCAAACAAAGATTCTCCCACAAAAATCGCAGTCAAATGAAGTCAAACAATCCTTGGTCAACACTGGTCAAAGCTGGTTGCAACTCCGTCAACACAGAAAATAGAAATGCCCAGTCAAACCTTCGCACGTGTGGAGAAGAATAGGCTGCTTGTGATTTGTACGACCCAATCAGATGAAGAGAGAGAAAGATGTGTGAGTTGATGTGTGTCCAAATGAGGAAAGTGCCTCTTCTATTTATACACAACGTTGAGGGTGAAGAGACACGTCTGTTGGGCTTCATGAGCCTAAATTACTTTGTTCGCCCACTTTGACAATTTGTCCATAGAAGAAATAAATTCATAAGTCCATTTCTACTTGTCAAAATGAGATGATCTTTAGATCAATCCTGCACCTCTCGGAAAGAGGAATCCAATAAAAATATCATGTCCATCATATGCGCTATCCAAGGTGGATTTTGGCCTTAGTTGCCAATTTTAATAGAAATACAGTACAAAGGATGCCCTATGGCATCAAATGTTCTTGATGAAGTTCCTTTTGAGAAATTGTTGACTCACAGGTAGATCCATGGGTTCTTTATCTCATGTGCCTTGTCCAATTCTGATCTTTTTGGGACACTAACCCATTCCAATGCTATACTGTATATGGCCATCAGACTCATTCTGTTTTCTTCTTTTTTTTTCTTCGGAGTACCAACTCAGTCCAAAGTTGGTGGCTTATTTTTAACTTCCTTTTTCTTTTTCTTCTTTTCAATTATTTCTCTGGTAGCTTATGATGTTGATGATGATAATGTGAGTAATGTAGACCCATCTGCTTTGTCCTGAAAAGGTGCCAATGCAAAATTTGAAGTGTCCAAGTGTTCAATGGGATGCCCCACCTTCTTATTATTCAAACCCTCAACCTTTTCATTCAAAGGAACTACAAAGTTAGACATGATAACATAGTTCCCAAGACCTTCTTGAGCATATATAATTTCGTTATTAGGCATCTTGGGGTCCATATGAAATCTCCTTTCAAGCTCCCTATCAAGTCTAAAAAAACCACATTTGGAGAATATTATTAAATAAAAGCTGCGGGAAGGCTTGCAGTGGAAATACATCAAGAGTTGCTTTTAGGCAGGAATTCACAAGCCAAAAAGATATGGTTTTCCAACATATAGGTGTATACCAAGAACAACTTCAAAATATATCAATAGAAAAATACCATTCCACTTAAATGATCAAATTAATTAATTAACGAAGTGTGTTTAGAGTGTGTTAATGACCAGTGAAGCAAATGCGAATTAGATCAAGAAGCCAATTAAACTACTTCAATGAAAAATGCAAAATGAATCAAGTAGCTAGTGAAACTACTCAATGAAACAAAAGCGAGTTAGTCCAAGTGAATGATGAGTGAGCAAAAATGAAAACTAGGAATTAGATCTAGTAATAAACTAAGCTAACAATGGAAAGTAAACAAGTTAGTTACCAACCATCCAATAGATCCTCCTTCCCAATGAGGAGATGGGATACCAAGGGGAAAAACACCAAGCTCCCTAAAAAAAAAATCTTTTATTATTAGTACAAGTGAAATCCTTTTAAAGAGAAGTGAGGGTTTAGGATCTTGAGGAGGGTTTACAAAATAGAGCTTCAAGAGAAAATACCCTTCCTTAAGATATCAAGAATGCAAATGAGAAATATTTACAATGATTATGGCAAAAATTACAATGTAAATTTCCTTAAATGAAGCTGTTTGTTTCCTCCAAAAGATCCTTGCTCAAGCCTTGACATCAAGGGTTTCTAGGGGGAAGATTTGCACACAAGAGGGAGAGAAACCCTCTTCTTATATCAACGAACAAGGGTATGGATGACCTTCAAAAATTAT
Organism: Pinus tabuliformis; assembly: GCA_031772625.1. Taxonomy (NCBI): domain Eukaryota; kingdom Viridiplantae; phylum Streptophyta; class Pinopsida; order Pinales; family Pinaceae; genus Pinus; species Pinus tabuliformis. The sequence goes on along the minus strand of CM062820.1, from coordinate 1,017,061,840 downwards.
ATATTTATGGATTCACAAGCCTTCAAATCAAGATCCCCTTCAATTTGTTAATAAAACCCTAGCCGTCTAGCCTCCACAAGACTGATCTGTACTAGAGAGAGAGAAATGAAGGTGGTGGCTTGATCCACGAACTTGGGTAGGTTTTAGCTTCCAAAATGTTTGTCTCCTTGATCGTCAAGCATCCACCTACAAAAAATTTAGGAAAAGTCTCCAAGCCAATCCCTTAATCTTCCTTCAGATTTGCCCAAGCATAGAAAATAAGATCCAAATATATACAAGAGGAATATGTGATTTGTATACTAGAGAAATATATGTACAAAATGGTGAGAATATATACATAAAAAATACAAGTGCTTACCCAAAGAGTATGAGCACACCTTCGCTTTTAGGCAAGCAAGCAATAAGCTCTCAAAAAGCTAGATTATTTTGTTAAAGCACATATATAAAGAAGTAGATCTTAGAATTGATAATATTTGCAAGCTATGGCAAGGAAACTCCCTAAAAAAAATCGTTTGATAAGCCCTTGAGAGAAATCAATGTGGGTTCTTCCACTTCTATCCCTTGAGAGTTGGTTCATTCAACCAAAAACTTACCCAATGCTCAAGATCCGCTTTAGAAAATTATAGATCTCTACACACTTCAAAAGATATTGTTAGATGTACAAGGGATTGGACTACACAATGGAGAAGAAGGCTAGGGGTTCAACCAAAAATCCGCTAGTGCTTCTAGATCTAGAGTGGTCCTCCAATCCAAAAAATTACGTAAGATAACTTGCATAAATTAATCCCTAAGGCATATGAAACTAACAAATTATAGATCAGATAGTGTAGAACATCAAGCAAAAAGAGATCTGAACAATATTACCATAGAAGCAAAAGAATAACACCACAAAGCATGTGCCCCCAAAGTCTTTCTTTATTAGATCAGGAAACTTGTAGTACAAAAATCCTGTAGAGCTTCGCTTAGCCAAATAGCTTGATTTTATAATGTTGGAAAATGAGGAGTCAAAGCCTCAATTTATAGAAAAAATATGGGAGAGGATCTCTCTCGAAGTGAAAATGTCTTGGTCCAATGGAGAGATGCCTAGGTCCGAGCAAGAAAATCATAACCCTTCTTTGCCCTTGCGCAGATCTTGAGGAGACTAGATGTTTGCTCTTTGAATAATTTGCGGAGTAGTGGTTTGGACCACCTTTAGCCGTTTTCTCAACCAATCTTAAACAACGTCCCAATCAAGTCCCACAAATAATCCTTTTAAATCAATTAAATCAAACCCCTTCCTCAAGATGTGCGAATTAGCTGGAGAAGTTGTTGTGCTAGGGACCAACGGATTCTTTCTGGTGGATATTTCCCTTGATCAATAAAGATTCCATCAGTTTTTGTCTTGACTTTATTTCTTGGGAAGGTCCATTTCATTTTTTATCATTTTCCACTTGGAGAGAAATTTTATTTTCTTCTCATTTTTAATTTATGGTTAATTATTTGCTATTATTTTGCCAAAAATTGGAAAAAATAGGTTTTGAGGGGTAAATACACATTTTTCGACCCTCAAAGTGTGTCTAAATAGAAAATTGAGGTGTAGAGGTCTAATTTTAAGTACTCATACCCTGTACAACTTCTATAGACAACACTTATTACATTTTACATCAAGATTTATAAAAAAAGCCCACACAACTAAGAATTTTTAACAATTAAAAAATGACACTTATGATGGGCCTCTAAATTATACATAAATTAAGGCCCATCTGATCATCCTTCAACACATTAAACCTTTCTTTTTGCATTAGATAATGTATTTTTAACTTTAATATGTTCATTAGGAAGGTTTATGGATAATTGCATATTTGTGCCTAATATTTGTTTTTTGTGGAATATTGTGAGAATATTGGGCAGATTATGAAGATTTGGAGGAGGAGATAATTTAGGGACTTGCTCCTTACTATAGGAGGATCAATATTAAATAATAAATCAAGAAGATATTTTGAAATAATTGCACAGATTTTGGAGCTCCAATGATTGAGAAAATCTAGGAATGTGTTCCTTGTCATTTAATGCAGATTCCTAGTATTGGGAACCAGATCCACTAATTAAGGGATTTTGGTGGGGAAAGCTTCCTCATTTCATGGGGAATGCTTCCTAATAATTTTGTATAAGTACCAAGTCGAATTTTCCTCTAAGGGTTGATTTTTCTTAGTCTTCTTGTGGAGAGAACTCATATTTTTGCAGCTCTATTGTCGTTTCTTGTAGGGATGTAATTGCATTGATGGAAATAATGAAGATTGGTGCCATGGTCAACTTCTAAATCTTGGCCTCCTCCATAGGACTCTGAGTTTCCTTGGGCTTGGCCATCCCAGGAGCCTCAGAGCCCTTTTGTATGATTTACTTTTTTTCCATTCACTTCTTATTCACATGCATCTCTTGTTCTTGTTTCTTTTCTATTTCTGCATTTAGTATTGATGATTTCTTGTTGTAGGATTGGGTTAAATGGTTGAAGTAAGTTCTTTTTTAGGATCACAAGCATCATTTCATCCTTGGAACAACTTTGGAAGGTCATAGTAATCATTGAGTTACTTGGATTAGTTTGCTTATTCCCAAATCTAGATTTTTGGAAGTCCTTTGTGGCAAATAATAATAAATTTCTGCTATTTTTTAGAGCATGCTAACGAGCTTCAATCGAGTTGATTCCACTTGCATTAGATCACAAAAACATTCTAGTTAATAACAAAAATTACCCCATTGCATTTGCACTTGATTAGGTTAGGCATTTGATAGATTTACTAGCTCACTAGTTCTCGAATTTCTAGATTTTAGACTAGTAATTTTCTGTTATTTTTTAGCATGGGTTAACAGAGGTCTTTTTGAGTGATTCCACTTGGAATGGAGACCTAAGACATCCTAGTCAATAACAAAATTTGTCCCATCCAATTTGGATTTGATTTGCTTGGTCATTCGGTGAATTATAGTTTCCTGTAGTAAATCTGCAGTTTCTTGTAGTAACTACAAGATCTCCTGTAGCAGCCTTCCAACATGTATATACTTGCCCAGATTCGCTCAAGAAGCTTGGTTATTGTCCCTTAGGGTTGAATCAAGACCCTAGGCTCTAAATCAATGATTAGGGAAGACTAAAGACCACTTAGGACTTGCCTCTTTACCCATGCAAAACATTTCAGCGATTTGGGCTAATGGACAGATTTATGAAATGGATAATACAACGATGATTGATACACCCAATGAACTCTGTTAATGGATTTAAATTCTTTGAAATGTAATGATTGACATTTACTTCATCAGATTTACTTTATGCAATTAAAATATGTTTCTTTCCTTGTATTTTCTTTCTTGCAATATGTTAAGGTTTTCATTTCAAACATTTCATTTTTTGCAATTAGTTTAGGAATTGATTTTTTTACATTCACTCCATTACATCATGACATCAAAGGAATGCCACATTGTATGCTGCACATATAGTGCCGATACTTCTTAAGTTTGTACGAACCCCGTGTTGATAATTAAAGTTGGTAGCCTTGGGAGTTGCAACATTCTTGTTGAAATACTGAAGCTCATCACTTTTTGGCACTGTTGCCGAGGAGGTATCAAAATATGCATTGTTTTTTTCCCTAGTTGATTCATTTCTTTTTACTCTGCAAAAACAAAAAATTGCATTAGACATCTTTCATTTTAAGAATAGAAAATTGCATTGCATTAGAATTCTTATTCAAAAAAAAATTCTCCAACACCAACCTCCCCAATTTGATCACGTGGTGTAGTAAGAGCCACATCACCATTCATTTTTGTAGGTAGAAGAAGAAGAGGTGACAGAGAAGGTAGAAGAAATGGATGGAGATGATGACAATGAAGAAGATCCTCTTGGATTTCCCATTCAAGATACTGATGTTAGTGTGCACATGAAGAACATCCCTCCATCTTTTCTTCCAAACTTTCATGGTATAAGGTCAGAGGATCTGGAAACCTTTCTCTTTGAATTTGAAATTGTTTGTAGATCTTATGGTTACTTATTAAACACTCAAAAATTGAGATTGTTTCTGGCAACATTGAAAGATAGAGCTCTTAAATGGTTCATGATTTTAGGGACTAATTCAATAAGATATAGAATGATATGCAAAAGATATTTCTAGAAAAGTATAAAGATCATGATCTTAAAGAAGAAATCTTTAGAATGAATGAAAAAGAAGATAAGAGCCTTGAAGATCTAATAGAGATGTTCATGTATAATGTTAAGAGGGCAAAACTACATCATTTATGATTCGACACACTAAAAACCCTCTTACTTAGAACAATTAGGGATGAATGGATTGATATCCTTGATCTCATGAGTAGAGGTGATGTATACCAATTATCATTTGAAGAAATTTGTGAAACATGCAAACACATATCAAGAGGAAGGGCAAGAGTAAGTCAATCAACATCAAGATCGGTAAGTCAAACTAAACTTGGAAATTTGTTTGATAACTTTAAAACATAAATTCTTAGCAATCTAAGTGAACAAGTAGAAATGTTAAGAATACAAAATGAGCAAAAAGAAGATGCTGATATTTGTGTTGTCCATGCAGAATCACATGATGTTAAATATTGCCCCTCATTACCAAGGTTGAAGGAAGTTTACCAAGAGGACAATAGAGCAAGTCAATTGCCAATGCAGCTATGTTATGTAGCTCCAAGAGGGCCATGGTAGCTTATTCAACCTGATATGATGCAAGAACTTAATTCACAATTTCAAGCTTATGCACATCCATCTCAAAGTAATTGGAACACACTCTTTTCTTGGCAACCTTGGCCATCTCAACCCCAAAACCAATCTTGGCAAAAAAGTTGGCAATGAACTTATGGGAGCTATCCACCATATCCTCAATATCCTCCATACCCAACTCCATGCTATCTCTACCATCCACCTCCACCACAAACACAACCCCAACCGCATCCATTTCAAATATCCACTCCCACTCAACTACCTGTACCACCATTTCCGAACCCACACAATGAAGTAGTTCAACCCACTTACAATGCTGAGGTACAACACTTCCAAACATCTCCTCTTGATCTAAATGGTATTCATCTTAGCTCAGGAAGAGTATCACAAAAAAGAGATTCTCTTGATATCATTGAAGGACAACATGCAGAAAAAGAAGATTCAAATGAGAAGACCAAATAATCATGGGTTGCACTTGACGAAGAGCAGACATCAAAATCAGAGATTGGGAAAGTGCCCTCATGTTTACCATCAGATCCTCTATGTGTTCAAGAGAATAATCAACAAAAAGAAGAAGATTTGAATTTCATGGAAGAAGAAGACATCCAAGATGATCCAAATCAGCAAGTGGACCAGGAGCATCACAACTATATTCAAATATGGTTCCAGCAAAGTGTCAAGTTGCAGCAACCCACTCTTCTTCAACAATTCCTGATCTCATCTCAATCAAAGAAGTTGGTCTCTCATATTCAGGTACCTATCAAAGCATATATTTCAAGCCTACACATTAGTTTATCTATCATCTTAATGTGCACTTGGCTTCATTGGAAGTATTCCTATACTTGAAAATGATTTTGTTTTTTCAAGTAGAGTAGGATAGGAAAATAAATAAAAAATGAAAAATAAGAGAAAAAAATAAAATCTCAGGTGAAAACCTCCTTTGAGGCACTTGAGATTGGCTCATTGATTGAAAACCTCCATGAGGTGGTCAATGGGTTGGAAAAAGGAGAAAAACGAGAAAAATAAAACATCCTAGGTGAAAACCTCCTTTGAGGCGCCTAGGCAAACCTACTAGTTGAAAACCTCATTGAGGCGGCTAGTAGGCCTAGAAGAAAAAAAAGAAGAAAAAATAAAATTATTTGCTCCATGTATCTCTCTTTCATGAATGCAGGTGCTCTCCAACCTCTGCAAGCAACAAAAACAAGTTAGCCACCAAAAGAAAAGTTGATCACAAGCCTAGTCAAAAGAAGTCAAATTTTGACTTTCTCCTCCTTTGCTCAAATGCTCCAGTAGGACCAAGGCCATGCCAATCCATCACCCTCATCTATTTCCACCATCCACTCATCATTCCCAAGCTTTTACCACTCATTTTCCTTGCTGTCTTGAAATACTACAGGAAACAAAAATAAATAGAGCAAAAAATTATTTTTGTCATATCTTGAAAACCATGCATCCATTGCCAAGCTGTTTCAGGGGGAGATGCATATGGATGATAGTAACATGCCCAAGCAATTTCAGCAAATTCCAGTGCATAGTTTTTGAGAAATCGACCTCCATCACCTACAACCATTTTTGAATTTTCTCGATATTCGTGCATCCATTTGCAAAGTTGTTTCATGGGGAGATGCATATGGATGATGGTAACATGCCCAAGCAATTTCAGCAAATTCCAGTGCACAGTTTTCGAGAAATCGACCTCCATCACCTACAACCATTTTTAATTTTTCTCGAGATTTGTGCATCCATTGGCCAATTTTTTTTATGGGGAGGTGCATAAGGATGATGGCAACATGCTCAGAAAATTTCAGGTCAATCCAATATACCATTTGGGAGATATGGGTTTAAACAAGCTGCTACAAGGTTTCCTGTAGTTACTACAAGATGTCCTGGTTTTCTACAGGAAACTAGCTGAAGGCTATAGGAAGGTAGGGAAGGTGAAATGAAGTGTTGGTAAGGGGTATGACAGTTGTGAAAAGTGTGGGGAAGGTGAACATCACCCATGGCCCAACCCAACACTCCAAGAAGGCCGAATTTGACTAAGATAGCTTGCTCACGGTAACTGGAAGATAGAGGTTTAGAATCACCAAGCTATGAATACCTGTGCAGAAGCAAACAAAATAAATTATCACGTCATGGATCGATCATCAACTCAGCAGCAACATGCATGCCTCTCCAACAACCATCAGGTAGGTACATGTATGCAATATTCTTGACCTCTTCTCTTGAGCATATTATAGTTAGAAATTTGTTGTCAATGCATGAGAGATGAGGTTTTATAAGCTAAGGATGGGTCAGCAGTCTCAACCACCTTCAACTAGTTAATACAACTAACTCCTTCACTCATGCAATGTGGAAAAACGAAATTAGGAAGGGTGATGATTTCGAGGAATGGAGACAACAGTTAAAAGCGGAAATTTGTCCAAACGCCAAGTCACCACAACACTCCAAGCCCTCCATCCAATTCATATCCACTATCTATCCATCATTCATTCATCCCATTTCATAAGAAAAAAATTAATATTTTTCAAGAACAAACCCTACACTCTCTCACCTTGAAAATTTATTGAAAAAAACACACAGAACACATCCTCTCCATTTTCACAAACCTACACTACTCCCTCTGAGCCCTATCATCATCCTCCAAACCCTCTACATCATTTCTCATCACTCCCATATAGTTAGAAGACCCTGAAAGAGAAGAAATGATTGCTACAGGAAGACAATGCTGCTACAAGAAGGAAGAAATGAACAAATTGTGCTAAAAGCCAAAATGGCTATGCCTAAGAGAAACCCAATCAAAACAGAGAACTCCAAGGCCATTAAGCAATCATCTAGGCCACAAAAGAGAAGAAGAAGGCAACAAAAGGCAAGAAGGCATTCACCATCAAAATAGAACTCAAATTGCAATGATGAAAATAGGCTTTCCAAGAGGTCTCTAATCTCTTTCTAGCTTTTGTCTAACGTCTAAATGATGTTATAGAAAAGGGGGAAAAGGCATGGAAGTCAAGTTGAAGGCCTACCCTAGGCTCAGACTATCATTTCTGCTCAAAACATGTTTAAACAGGCTGCTACAGGGTTTCCTGTAGTTGCTACAGGGTTTCCTGTAGTTACTACAGGAATTACTACAGGATGTCCTAGTTCTCATCTAAAGGTGTTTTGAAGGTTTTAGAGGTGTCCAAATGGTGGAAAAAGGTAGCAGGAGGTTGGAAAAGGATGTGGAAGACCTTGCCAAACTGAAAAATATTCAAGAACCCATCTTGAATAAGGGGAAGAAGGCAGGTTAATGGTCTCAAGAAACACTATGATTTTTCTATGCACAAACAGTTTTGGAAAAATGAGTGAAAATGGAATGAAGGTTTCAAGGGAGAGGATATGAATGAAATGGATCTACAAGCCAACATAGTTCACTTGCAAAGAGGAAAGTTATGTTTTTTTTGCTTGAAAGACTGTTAAACAATCATGAAAAGAACAACTACATTTTTGTGCTTGTCCTTGTAGAACTTATAGCCAAGATTCTTAAGAGAAAGGACTGAGGAATGCACAAGAGAGAGGCCACCAGGACCATGAATGAGGCACAATGAGGTCACTAAGTTACTCAAAAGATGAGCAACACTTTCAGCAGGGAGGTATGATGGGTCTCTAAATTAGACATAAATTAAAGCCCATCTGACCATCCTTCAACACATTAAACCTTTCTTTTTGCATTAGATAATGCATTTTTAATTTTAATATGTTCATTAGGAATGTTTATGGATAATTGCATATTTGTGCCTAATATTATTTATTTTTGTGGAATATTGGGCAAATTATGAAGATTTGGAGGAGATAATTTAGGGACTTGCTCCCTACTACAGGAGGATCAATATTAAATAATAAATCAAGAAGATATTCTAAAATAATTGCATAGATTCTAAAGCTCCAATGATTGAGAAAATCTAGAAATGTGTTCCCTGTCATTTAATGCAGATTCCTAGTATTGGGAACCAAATCCACTAATTAAGGGATTTTGGTGGGGAAAGCTTCTTCCTTTTATGGGGAATGCTTCCTAATCATTTTTTATAAGTACCAAGTCGAATTTTCCTCTAGGGGTTGATTTTTCTTAGTTTTCTTGTAGAGAGAACTCGTATTTTTGCAGCTCCATTGTCATTTCTTGTAGGGATGTAATTGTATTGATGGAAATAATGAAGATTGGTGCCATGCTTAGCTTCTAAATCTTGGTCTCCTCCATAGGACTCTAAGTTTCCTTGATTTTGGCCATCCCAGGAGCCTCAGAGCCCTTTTGTATCATTTACTTTTTTTCTTTTCACTTCTTATTCACATGCATCTCTTGTTCTTGTTTTTTTTTTTTTCTATTTCTGCATTTAGTATTGATGATTTATTGTTGTAGGATTGGGTTAAATGGTTGAAGTAAGTCATTTTTCAGGATCACATGCATCATTTCATCCTTTGAACAACTTTGGAAGGTCATAGTAATCCTCGAGTTTTTTTTTTTTTCCGAGGAAATAGAGTTCGTAATTTCTATTAAAAAGATAATAATAGATATTACATGTTGTAGATGCCGAGGCATATGCTGTAGAGTGGTATAAACCACGTTACAAAAAAGAGCTATAACAGTGTCTGAGATATCAAAGGTGAATACAGGAGATGTATGCCACCAACAGTATGGATAGTATCCCAAGAAAAAACTACAAAAGTTTACAAAAAATATACAGAAGATGTACAAAACATCCACAAGTATGGAAACCGGATATGACTATACTGATATATACAAAAATGGTGAACCCGTAGATCAACAAAAATAATAACTAAGGTGGGGGAAGATCCCCCATCCTCTGGCCGTCAATGTAAGGGCGGTGATAGTATCTGTGCATCCCTTCTGGTGTGAACTCTTCGATCAGCCAATCTCCTAGAGGGCGATCCGCCGCTTCTTTCGATAGCTGGTCAGCAATCTCATTTCTTTCCCTGTAGATATGAGAAACAGTGATCTGGTCAAAATGTGTTTTTAGAAAAACAATTTCTTCCAAGATATGCTTCAAAGAATATGCATGACAAACAGTTTTATTATTTGCCCAATCAATCACTATCTTTGAGTCCCCAAAGATTTGTATTTGTCTGCAATGTTTAGTGAGTGCAAAATAGAGAAGGTGTCTCAAGGAGATAAGCTCCGCGAAATTGTTTGAGCCAGTCCCCAATCCCAGTCTCAGATGATAATAATGAGTATCAGATAAGTATAAAACAATCCCCCCTCCACTGCCTTGAGGCGGGGCAGCCCCATCAAAGTAGGCCCAAGGCATATCCTTGTTAATAAGTTCAGGCTGTATAATTCTTGGGCAGGAGGATTTTTGCTCGAAAGGAAGTTCAGAATATTCAGCACATATGGACGTCGAGAGGAGCTGGCAGTTGGCTCTGCGATTTTCAAAAATGATAGCATTCCGTTGTTGCCATATGTGACTCGAAACCACTGCAGGAAGGATTGAGGCCTTATCGGAGGCAACCGCAGCCCACCAGTTTGTCCAAGCAGTAGGAATATTCTCACCATTCCATACCGTGCTGATGTTAAGAGCCTGTGTAACCTGTAGCCAGATCATCTTTGTAGTCTCACAGTGGAGGAAGAGATGAGACGTCGATTCCTCATCTTTGAGGCAGAGAACGCACCAAGAAGGACCCAAAATTGCCCGCTTTTTAAGAGTATCGCCCGTAGGTAGCTTATCTGCAATAATGTTCCACATAAGTAGTCTGCATCTAGGCGGAGCTTGGAGTTTCCAAACAACTTTCCACCAGGCTTTGAGGTGAACAGGTTGTTTAGCATCCATAAGCCGAATGTAGCCCAACTTAGGTGAGTAAGTCCCTGTTTTGGCGGGGGCCCAAATAAGTTGATCATCGACCTCCTGTAACTTGATATGCGATTCAGTAAGAGCCCAAATATATCCATGCCACTGGCCTGTCCATTCCTCCGGTATGTGCCAATGCTCATCCCTGATCCATGCTTGTGAAAATATGGTTGATCGCTCATTATCCCCAATCTGTGCCAAGTATTTGATGCCCCTGTTATTGAGATGCCGAATCAGACCTTCCGGCAGAATATGTGCGTTCCCCGATCCGGGCCAGGGGTCAAGACCAATACGAACCTGAGCACCATTACCCACTCTCCAAAGAAGATTATCTCTAATCAGTGGCATAGCTTTGAGTGTGGCTCGCCAGATAGCAGATATACCATGATAATTCCACGTAGGTCTGCGAAGCCATTCCGTGACACTGGAGGGCCAAATGTATTTATGATGAACAACGTGAGCCCATAAACTGTCCATCTTGGTGAGGGACCAACCCTGCTTTGCTGTAAGAGCTTGAGCAAATTCAGGAAGGGACTTGATACCCCATCCCCCCCACTGTTTTGGCATGGCAATGAGTGACCATCTGGTCCAAGCAAAGATCCGTCCCTTTTTGTTGCCATTCCAAAGGAAGCGGGTGCATAACTGCTGAATCTTATTTAAGATGCCTTTTGGGAGCCAAGTCAGTGACATCCAATATACAGGAGTGGCCTCAAGAACGGTCTTGATCAGTAGGAGACGACCCGCTTTTGACAATAGACGGTGCTGCCATCCTGTAATCCTTCTTTCAATTTTATTTATAAGCCAGGTCCAGTGTGTTACTTTATAACCATCCGGCCTTAATCTGAATCCGAGGTATTTGATGCCATCCATCAACTGGCTTTCCACGAAGGGAAAAAACTGACCAGCCAGCTGAGATTCCTGCTGTGTGCAATGCATCAAGGATTTGGTGGACTTTTGCTGATTTATTTCCATGCCCGTGGCTTTACAAAAAAGGAGCAGGACATCATTTAGGGCAGTAATGTCACGAATACTCCCATTAAGGAAAATTAAGATATCATCCACGAACAATAAATGGGTCAGGGCGAACTGGTCCGTAATTTTGAGACCACTGATGTCTCCAGTCCTTCTTGCTTCCGCTATATACCTGCTCAATCCTTCCATAACAATAAGGAATAGAAGAGGGGATAGTGGGCATCCTTGCCTAATCCCCCGGGAAATGTTGAATCGATCTGAGGCAGCTCCATTGATTAGAATGGCAAAGGAAACCGAAGTAACACATCCCATTATCCAGTTAATGATAATATGGGGGAATCCCAAGTGTGTAAGGATCATCTTCAGGTATAGCCAATTAACTTTATCAAAGGCCTTAGCAAGGTCGATTTTTAAGGAAATGCCTTTCAGATTCTTCAGCTTGATGGAGTGTAAGGCTTCTTGGGCAGTGCCTATAGCCTCTTGTATGTGACGGTTCCGGAGAAAGGCGAATTGTTCAGCAGAGATATGCGAGGATAGAATAGGCTTAATGCGGTTGGCAATGATCTTGGCAATAATTTTGTAAAGACAGTTACAGAGGGAAATAGGACGAAAGTCATTGAAGGATGAGGGGTCATCGGATTTAGGAATCAAGGCTATGAAGGTCTGGTTCATCGGTGGGTGGATGTGGCCCATGATCCTGCTTTCCTCCACCACCGCCAATAGGTCATCCTTCATTAGTTCATAAAAAGCCAGATAGAACTCCACAGGCCATCCATCTGGTCCCAGACTCTTATCCTTCTTAAACCATTTAAGAGTACTTTCTAGCTCTTGATCACTGACCGGTTTGCAGAGATCATCATTGTCCTCTGGCCCTACAAATCTCGGGAACATGCCTGCAAGTCTGATGATCTCTGGAAGATTTACAACCCTTGGGGCCGTATAAAGACCCTTGAAATGTGTAATGCCCAATCTAGTCAGCTGTTGATGTGTGGTCGCCCATCCATCTGGTACCATTGGAAGCTGCCATATGGTGTTGGAAGCTTTTCTGCCATTAGCTATGCTGTGAAAATATTTTGTATTGCTGTCCCCTGCTTTGAGCCAAATGGCCCGGCTCTTGAGACGCCAGAGTTCCTCCCTCTCCTTCAAGATCTTCATTTTTTGTTCAATCAGTAGGCAAAGTTCAGATTTAGCATCATCAGAATGGTAACCCATTCCCCTTTCATCGGTCAATCTAGCTATTTTGTCTTCCATGTCCTTCAGAACCTGTTCATCTCTGCTTCGTTTCAGTTTAGCCCAGGATACCGACAAACTTTGGAGCTTCTTAAGCCTGTCACAGAAATCCATAGCTTTCCTCCTATCTCTCAACGGGGGTTGTGATGCCCAGAAGTCCGAGACCATCTTGATATAATCCGGGTCTTGTAGGTGGCCAGCAAAAAATTTAAAGGGGGAGCGCGGCTTTTGTATGTTGCCACTTATCTGAAGGAGGATGGGATGATGATCAGATAGGCCACCGTTGCTGACCCATTGTCTGTATATGGGAAACATCTGAATCAAGGCCTCATGCATCATAAATCTGTCTAGTCTCCTTCCAATAGCAGCCTCTCCAGTACGCTGGTTGTGCCAGGTACGAAGTTTCTTGTTCATGGGGATGTCCACAAGGTGATGAGCATCTAATAGCATGGACATTTGTTCCGCAATAGGATCGCCCTGTGACAAGTGGCCCCATGATTCCCCAGGTCCCAACGAGAAATTAAAATCCCCTCCAATAATAGTATTCTGAGTAATATGATCCTCTGATAGGAATTTTTGCCAGAAGGTGAACCTGTTCTGGTTGGGCCCATAAATATTGATGATTCTAATATGGGTGCCCAGATCTCCCATAATGAAGTCCATACCAAGGAAACAGCTACCTCCCCAGGCCGAAAGAGGTCTATGTATCCTTGGATTAATACCAATGAGTAGACCACCAGATCTTCCACTGGCGTCCAGCCCATGTAAGACCCAACCAGGGAGCATAGTAAGAAGGCAATTGATAGCCAAATCAGAAGTGCAAAGGGTTTCCTGTAGGAGGATAATATCACATCGGGATTCAAGAATAAGCCGCTTAAGAGCCAAACGTTTTTTAGGGTTGGCTAATCCCCTGCAATTATAGGAGAGGCAGATCATGGGGTCACACAGGTCAGGGGCTCATTCGCTCTAAGTGCCCTTTCAATAGTAGTCTGACGACCCAGTGCAACATCAGCAACTGCTGATAATTTAGCCGAAGAGATGTTGGAAGGTCTTCCGCGCTTTTGCTTGCGGTGCCGCCCGGGGGAGGACCCTAGGCCTAGGGCCTTTGGCCGCGTCCGGGACCTCAGGAGATAATGGTGAGCACCAGATTCCGACGGGGATGGAGGGGAGTCAGGTCCTGCTGGCTCCGGGTTTTGGGAAGGAGTGGTCGAGAATGTGGGAGGGGGCGGGGCAATGGGACATGAGATGGAGGGGAGGGAGACATTCTCAACAAGGGAGGTTCTGAAATCAGAGAGTTTAAAGGAATGCAAATCATCTGAAAGTAAAGGATGACATACAGGAAAGGAAATATTACCCGAATGTGAAGATGCAGTTTCCTTCTGCTTTGGAGCGGCTTCAGCAGTCTTTGAACGGGTACGCGGCGGCTCTGATGAAGGTACTGCCATCTTACGGGAGTTCCTTTTCTTTCCACTGTGGCCTGATTTATTGATAGGAATCTCCGGTTGAGTCGGGCCACCTTCAGTAGTATTATTAGCTTCGGCATTTTGATTTGCAGGAGGCTGCTGTCTAGGGCCTTTAGAATTCTCCTTAGCCACCCCTGTAACCAATGGGCAGTCCTTGTAGAGATGACCAATTTTATGGCATCTGCGGCATCGAAAGGGCACGCCTTCATAATCCAGTATCTGCTTTCTGGTGACATGATTGTGATACAGGTCGATTTTCTCCTCCAGCCCAGGTTTGGTATCCAGGTGCACCAAAATACGAGCCAAAGATCTATTTCCCGTCTTCTCATAAGAACGATCATGTTCCAAGTACGTGCCTAGAGCGTCCCCAATTCGTTTGAAAGCATATGGACTCCAAAATTGCCATGGCAGGCCAGGCAAACGCACCCAGATGGGGCCAGCCCCCAGTTGTTCACGTTTAGGGTCAAACAAGGGGTCCCAACGCTTGAGCATAACAGGCATAAGCTCTATATGCCAAAATTGGGAAAGAATCCACTGGGCATACTCAGGACAACAGAAATGCAAGGCGAACCATCCTCTGGTGAGAACCATAACCTCCAGAACTTCCTTTAGTAGGGGTCCCCAAATCTCTTCTACCCACATCTTGAGTCTCTCCGCCGTATATGTGCGTCCGCGAACCCTACCAACCAGAACCTTGCGAGAAGCATCCATAATATCAGGCAGCGGAGCTTCAGGCCCAAAGTGAACCCTGAAACCGGAGTCAATAGCTCGTAGACACCTTCCTTTCGTAACCTTCTCCGAGCGCTTGCCAGAAAGGGACTCCCTGAGTAATTTGCGACACGGGTCCGTGGAGCTATGTTGAGCTGAGCCCACCGAACGCGCTGGAATCGGCGTCGTGAAACAGCCAGAACGAATAGGAGAACGAGGATCCGAGGAGCCGGTGCCCTGCAGAAAAGGGCCGGAGGAGGGGGGGGGCATTCGTTGGCCCAGCGGCATAAATGAGACCGAGGGGGAATGGGAGCTAGATGGGGGGGGTGGCGGCGGGGGCGGAAGTAGGGGGGGCTGGTAATGCTGTTGAAGAGGAGCGTCCAGTGATGGCGACGCTTGAAGGCAAGTACCCAGAATCTGAAGAGTCGCCGGGGATAGGGGCGGGGTGTCGAGTGGTGCGGCGTCCGGGATGGGATATACCGGCGATTTATCTTTTCCTTTAATCGACTGGTGCGGAGGCCGTGAAGAAGAGCCGGTCAAATACCCAAGCGCAACGCTCCTCGGAATCATCGGCTGACTGTTGGTATGTGCCCATATTTCTTGGTTCGGCATGGGGTCCTCCCCATAATCAACAATGTCCTCTTCAACCATGCTAACTGTCGGTGAAAGCGCCTGTGGAGGGTTCGAACCCGGGGCCGTCGGAAGCGGAACGGAGGTCAGCGCCAGAAAGTGCCAAACGGGGGGGGACCTCAGGGGAGGAAAAACCAAAACAATGTCCGTGACCAAGTGCCAATCCGCGGGAGACGGTGAAGACTGTCGGTTGACAGGTGGTCAGCCCTGACCATATTCAGAGGGCCCAGGTGTGAGATCCTGATGCGCCCAGGTGCCTGTCGCCATGGTTAGCTGAAGTGAACCTGTAGCAAAACCAGTGTTAACCTAGCTAGGGTTCCGCCATCGCCGCGAGCTCCGCCCTCCTGATTAGTTGTAATCCTCGAGTTACTTGGATTAGTTTGCTTATTTCCAAATCTAGATTTTTGGAAGTCTTTTGTGGCAAATAATAATAAATTTCTGCTATTTTTTAGAGCATGCTAACGAGCTTCAATTGAGTTGATTCCACTTGCATTAGATCACAAAAAGATTTTAGTTAATAACAAAAATTACTCCATTGCATTTCCACTTAATTAGGTTAGGCATTTGATAAATTTACTAGCTCACTAGTTCTCGAATTTCTAGATTTTAGACTAGTAATTTTCTGCTATTTTTTAGCATGGGTTAACAAAGGTCTTTTTGAGTGATTTCACTTGGAATGGAGACCTAAGACATCCTAGTCAATAACAAAATTTATCCCATCCAATTTGGATTTGATTTTCTTGGTGATTCGGTGAATTATAGCTTCCTGTAGTAAATCTGCAATTTCCTGTAGTAACTACAAGATCTCCTGTAGCAACCTTCCAACATGTATATACTTGCTCAGATTCGCTCAAGAAGCTTGGTTATTGTCCCTTAGGTTGAATCAAGACCCCTAGACTTTAAATCAATGATTAGGGAAGACTAAAGACCACTTAGGACTTGTCTCTTTACCCATGCAAAACATTTCAGCGATTTGGGTTAATGGACATATTTATGAAATAGATAATACAATGATGATTGCCACATCCAATGAACTCTGTTAATGGACCTAAACTCTTTGAAATGTAATGATTGACATTTACTTCATGAGATTTAATTTATGCAATTAGAATAGGTTTCTTTCCTTGTATTTTCTTTCTTACAATAGGTTAAGGTTTCCATTTCGAGCATTTCATTTCTGCAATTAGTTTAAGATCTGATTTTATTACATTCACTCCATTACATCATGACATCAAAGGAATGACACATTGTATGCTGCACATATAGTGCCGATACCTCTTAAGTTTGTATGAACCCCGGGTTGATAATTAAAGTTGGTGGCCTTGGGAGTTGCAACATTCTTGTTGCAATACTGAGGCTCATCAACTTAGAGTTAACTAAATTCCGGAAAGTTTTAGATATCATCTAGTATGGCAATATATATTGACTCTAGACACTAGGATTCACCTAAGACTCTACCATCAAGCCACACTCTAGCTTTGGGGTATATTTGGGAGAAAACTTAACTGATTATAAGTTTTGAAAAACACAAATAATCAGCGAAAGAAAAAAACTCCCTAGAGTGAACTCACTTGTTAGTAAAGTCTTAAGCTACCTTGGCCTTTTACATGACTCTTTTTCATCATACTTGAGTCATTTTTACAATGTCCCCGTAGGGTTGCGTAATTTGAACAACAGACTGATGAAGAGAAGAAGTAGATCAATTCTTGAATTCTGGCATGATTTGGTGGTATAGGAATGCTCCGAATGTCCTTTGACCATGGAGTCTCTGACAAGTCTTCAAATGCAATTTGAGTGGTCAACAAACCTTTCAAAGATTGAGCTTGCAGAGTGAGCTAGGGTGTGTGTTCCAGAAGGCCTCCCTGTTGAGAATTGAACAACCAGATGATGCATCTCTTTGTCCAGTTTCCAAAGCATTGATATATTTTTTCTGCTGCAAGATTATGCCCATTATAGCTTCAACATGGGAATTGATAGTATTTTCTTTAACTGAAATTTTCTCTGTGATTGAATGTATGATGCTGTCTTGATTGTTAATTACTTTCTAATGGCATCGAAGAGTGCTCCTAGTTTCTCTTAGTTCCTTGTAGTCCATTGGCCAATTGTTGTAAACCAAGTTGCAAAGTAGAAAGGGAAGTCCTCCGATTTCGTGACTACGAGGCTTACAATGTAAAAACAATTTGCGAAGAAGGGTTGGGACCAATATGCTATTAACCTGAAATCCACAAAGCAAACCATAATGAATCCCCTCCCTCTAATAGTAGGGAAAAGAAAAGCCAACCAAAACGCCAAATAGATGAAACCATACTTAGAGAAAAGCTCTTAAGGACTTTGAACTAGGAACTCCACAAGAGAACCACCATAATTCTTCCAAGTTGGAGGTTGAATGCCTTGAAGAGGCGAGATTGAGGAGCACCAGAGTCACCACACAGTGGGTCAGACAAGCATACACCCGTCCAAGCTTGAAAATTTGGTGCTAATATCCAGGGAAATTCAAGCATAACACCTTATTCCAACTGCAGTATTCATTAACTTGCAAGGGAGAGGATTCAATTGTGTGATATGCGAGAAGGTGTCTCTTCTCACACTTCCTCACTCCATGTGTGCTATAGATCATATGATGGGCCATGTACCCTCTTAAATGGATGTTACGTAGGCAACTCATTAAATAACCAAGGGACAAGTTGTTGGTACTTCTTGCGGTTAATGGAAATTGTCCTCACCTTTTTCCTTGTCGCTGGATTGACCTTATGATCTATTGCCGAGTTGTTTTCTTGCAAGATGTGGTAGGCTTTCACATTTGTGATTAAGTCTTTGACTTGTCTAATCCTATTAATCACCGACCTGTTTGACTGGTGGCACAAAATTGGAATAGTTCGGTTTGGTGCCAAGCCGACCTTTTTTCACTGAATTGGCTACTTCCATAGACTGCGATCAAGAATGTTTGAAACACAAATTAAAAAAAAGGGAAAAAAAGAAGAAAAACAATAATTTATGAGTGGGGCAACGTAATATTCAAGCTTAGGGCCCTACTATTGCTATGTAATTATTGCTTTCGTTTTCATCCTTTTGCTTAAAATAATAACATTACCATTAATTTTTTTTGAATGTTTGAGAGTGGTCCCAACCTCATTGTATTTTATATGGAGAAAGTAGAATTTTAGATCTCACTCAAAATCAAGCAGATTTAATAAATTTTAGGATTTCAAGATTGGGGGATTGCATTGTTAAGATTGGATTTTGTCTTGTACGGGGAGTATGGAACTAGCATTTAATCAAGAGCACCAAGCCCTCTATGTACCTTGATGTTAGTGGCATTGATTGTTGAACTCCTCTATCATGACCCTAGTAAAAATGTACCCATCACTCAAAAAAAATATTAGCTTGACATGTTAAGCTTTTTCTATCTTATTTTAATGCTTAGAGGGTGATATTGATGATGAAGATCCCAATATAGGCAATGATTTTGATTATATGTAGGTATTTGTTGTAGCATGATTTCTTTTGGATGCTAGAGGCCATCCAGAGTCTATTTGTTGATGTATTTTTGGTCCAAAAATGGCTTGCACTTGGTGCTATATTGGTTATATGCACCTTTGCATGCTATATAAATGAGAACTTTTGCATATTCGTGTATAAACAGTTTATTTTCTGGATTCCTATGGATGCACATGAATATATATATGTTTTTCCTTTAAAATTTGAATATTTTATGTATTTTTGGGTTGATCTTTTTTATGTAGTGTTGCAAACATCTTGATCGAAATTGCCATTTTTTTCCCTAGCCGATGTTTGCTGATATTTTGGTGGTATCTTAATCTTGCCGATGTTTGCCAATTTTTACCGATATTTCCATTTTTCGAGCCCTAGCTGATTTTATCTCGATGCCGATGTTTGCAATGTTGGTTTTTTGTTTTGGTGTTTTTACTGGTTTTGGTCTGATTCTGACTAATTCTTCGTTCGGGGGGGTTGACCGCTTCTGCCAACTCTTCGGTTATGATAACATAAGTGTGGATATGCCCTTCTCTATGACAACTCATAAGAAGTCGTCATAGCTTACCTAAGCATTAAAAGATGCCCAAACTTTTAGTGAGGGAAAGTGTTCCTCCTAGGGGATGTGCTAGTCATGCTAGTCATGGGCAAGTATTCTTGTGTTGGAGGATTTGCTTAATAGATATATGCTTATTGGAGCTCTTTGGTGGAGATACAACTTTTCTTGGTTCACCTAGCTAGTGGATTGTACTAGCCTTGTGATAAGGCTATGGTATGTACATGAACTTTGTCATATGCATATCAATGAAGTTTTCAGCTGTCCAATACTTATGTAAATTGCAGATTTGATTTTTAGCCATCTATGTTCATGTTTTGTAATTTCCAGCTATATATGTCTAGTCGATTTGACATAAGTAAAGGGTAGTTATGTTAAGTGTTCTAGCATTATAATTGAAGAAGATACAGGCTGTTTTACTGCTGTAAATAAGTGTTTTTTGAATCTGATTTATGCATGATAATATTGCCTTAGAAGGCTGAAACTTATTGGAGCACTTTGGTATCTTTTCTATTGGATTGCCTAGAAGTTTGGGGTTGTTAATGATTGAAATATTGTTTGTTGCCACTACTGTTTTGATTATATTACATGGCAACCCTATGGCTGAAAATTCACAATGTTAAGATTTGGGAAACTTCTTGTTAAGAGGTGAATTCTCGTTTTGTATTAAAACCTTGAGGTTGAGAAATTTCCACAATGGAGATACATATTTTCCCATCTTGTGGCACTTGAAGCACTTCACATGCTTCAAGTCTTTCTTCTCATGATTTGGTGAACATCAATGCTCCTTATGACCATTCTTTCCTCATTTCCTCATGCATTCAATGAGGCCATGGTCTTGAGCTTACTCTTCTTTGGTTGCTAATGTTTCTTGCCTTATTTCTTCTTGGACAAAAGCATCTCAAAGACTCTCAAAACTCTATGGATTTTCTCTTACATAGACTCCTTGTAAACATGCTTCCTAAGTCTTTGAGAACCCATTTAGTGCGATAAGCACCAACTTTCTATCTTTGACTATCATATTGATGGCCAAGGGTTGATCTCTTAGCTTGGTGATCTTCATAAGATCATTGGAAATTGTGTATGCAATATGAGCGCGTTGGATATTTAAGAGCAACTTCTTGGACATGTTGATAGTTTGACACAAAGATGTTAACCTGCATTCATCTCATATGTTGTCATCCTTGTGATGTGGAGGATCAAAGAGTCCTATTATCACACAAACTCACACTTCTTGCGATAAATTCCGAAAGCTCAAGTGCGATTTGAGTGAAACTAAGAGGGAGGCTATTGTTACCTCACCAACCCTCTCTTATTTTAGGTCGGTTCTCCTTCGGCTCAAAGGGGGTCTCCCTAGGCTACGATTGCTAGCATTCAAGGCAATAAGTTCCAAGGTGATATGAAGAGTAAATCTAAGAAAATGGTTTTGGTAAAACTTTAGGATATGAAAGTTCACGAAAGGATTGGAGACTAGTGTCTTTTCATTGGGCATATGGAGTCAACCATTTCTTCCTTGAGAAGGTATGAATGGGGACTAATGGTGATGACTAGGGTTGTTAACTACCAACCCTAGGAGATCCAAGGGGAAGGTTCTCCATTGGAACTCTACGTAGGGTTTACAAGATAGGATCTATCCAAGAACAACACAAAGAGAATGCACCCTGGCTACTAGATAAGCACATGTGCACTGGATACATCCAACAAATAAATCAAAAACAAAAAAAATTAATGAGACCACTTAGTCAAGAAATCATTGCTCATATATAAATTCTAGCCATGAATCACCACAGAAGTTGTCAAAATCATCCGCAAATCATCTCTTCTCAATGAGGCACATTAGCTTTCCACCCAGAGGACCAAATCCAAGATAAATGATCTTTAATAAAATTTCAGAAATTTCAGATTTTGCTTAGGGATCTTTTCCCCCTTCCAAGGATGAGAAAATAATGAGGAAGTGCATCTCTATTTGTAGGAGATGCTCAACTTTCTTTACATTAAAATATTGATATTTTTTAGCTAAAAGCCCCTACTCTAGCCCATGGAGGGGCAAAAGGCCCTATTCGTTAATTAATCAATCTAAAACAAATTTAATGTGGGTTATATAAGCCACATTTATAATAATTAAATGACAAGAAAAAAAACCAAAAGTGAAATAGTTTCTTCAATAAGGTATAGTATGGCTCTAAAGGGGATTGCCCAACCTTCAGAAGCCCTCCCAAAATTGTGCATTTCTTACTTTGATTATGCAATCAAAACACCTAACCTTCCTTTCAAATGTGATCTCCAACGTGGACATTCCAATCTCGCAAACAAAACGACCCTGCAAAAATGATTAGATAACCATCAAAGGGGACATCCTTTCCCAAAACAGTTCTCAATGCCCCATCTCCAACATTTAAAGGATTCATTAGGGAAATATATTTTGGCTATAAAACATCTTCCAAGACAATGAGTAGTGTAACCATGACATGGCAGTCTTCTTGAATGTGCAAGCAACCATATCTCATAGTATATGTGGCCTCCAAAGTTTTGGCAAAGTTGTCATTGATGGCAAAGAGTGTTAAAGGGTTCCTATATTGGTCATTGAGTAATGTGAAGCAGTTGCTTGAGAGTAGCCTCAAAGATTTTCCATATTCAGTATTGTAGAAATTTGGCAGTGCAAGGAGAAATTCCCTTCTTGGGGAAGCCCTTCTCACCCTAAGGAGACCCTACTCGCCCTTGGAGGAATTTAATTTGCACATGGGAAAATTATTATTTTAATTGTGGACCATGTCACATCATAAAGTACAATTCGGTCTGGGAGAAGAAATTCGTCCACCACAACCACATGTAAATGCACCTAAGGTCACATCACTTAAAGGAAACACATCAATCATTCATCCATCTTCAATTGGTTTGATATAGTCCGAAATTGTAGGGTCCGATTTCACACGTGCAAAGGAGAGAGAGGCAATCTGATTTGACCAACGTTGACTTTCTTTTTAACATATTTGACCAGCATTGACGTTGGATGGTTTCACCTATTTTGACTTGGGTTTTGGCTCTGTTCTTGGAGGCCGAATTCAAGAGAGAGAAGGCCGAAATTTTTTGGGCACTTTGACCACATTTGACTGCAGGGTGGACTGTGACTGATTTCTGAGGCAAATTTTGTGGCTGTTTTGACTCAGGGAAGGAGGCCGCATTCTTTGACTAGTTGACCAAACCTTTTGAAGCAGATTTGACTGTTGACCAAGGACTGATTAAGGCTGCATTGACTGTTGTTGACTTTGACAGAAAATTGCAGATTTGACTTTTGATTATATTTGACTTTTATGCTCAAATTTGATTGGATATTGGTTGGTTGATTTGGTTGGTCAAGGCTTTGACCTTTGACTTGTTGCTGATGTACTTGGACTATGTATCTCTCTGCTGAACATTTGATGACACTTTAATAGAAGAAGAATTTGGAAAGGGTTTGCCCCCTTGGGGTTTTCCGTGGTCTTTCACCAAATCTTCGTGTCTCAATTGTTATTGGCTATCTTCTGTTCTGCATATGATTTATTGTTCTATCTACAATTGCTTACTATTATTGTAAGATTAAAAATTATTGGATAAAGTGATTGCTATTGAAAGAAAAAATTGATTAAGTAATTGTTACAACATAGAACACTAGAAAATTAACATGGTTTCAGAGCTGAGGTGAAGACAAGCCCAAGGAGACAAGAGCAATCACCCCTTTGAAGGAATCCTATTTAGAGAAGCTCATTTGACTTGATGAAGATGTCTACCTCATACTTCAAGATTAAAGAGAAGTTGAATGACTCATCAAATTTTGTTGCTTGGAAAACCAGGTTGGAGGTGACTTTGGATGAGAATGAAGTCTTGGAATTTGTTGAAGGAAAGGCACCCGAGCCTCCGGAAAATGGTTTTGTTGCTATCAAGGCCAAGTATAAAAAAGGTGAGGTCAAAGCCAAGAAAATCATTATTGATTCTTTGAGAGACCATTTGCTTACTTATATTTCAAAGTTGAAGAAGTCCAAGGAAATGTATGATAAGCTGGTTGGGATGTATGAAGTCAACAACTTGAATCAAATTCTTGCTTTGAAGAATCAACTCAAGGACATCAAGATGAACAAGGGGGAGACCATTCAATCATACTTTATGCGGATATCTCAACTCAAGGATCAACTCTTGGCTGCTGGTGAAGTTAAACATCATAGAGAGTTGGTGGTGATTTCACTTGGAGGTATTCCTCCAATATGGGAAACATTCATCACTACCATTAGCAATAATGACAGGCTCCCTTCATTTGATGAAGTATTGGACAAGTGTAATCAAGAGGAGACCAAGATGATTTCTAGAGGGAGATTTCAAAATCATGAAGAAGGAGAACCCACTGCATTTGCTGCTCAAGCCAAGAAGAGGAAAGGAAGAGGACTGTCAAATTCAAGAAATCCTACTCCAGAATGTAAGGACTTCAATAGAAGGGACAAACCAAAAGTTCAATGCTACAATTTCCACAAGCATGGTCACTATGCCTCGAGATTGTCCAGAAAAGAGAAGTGCTCCAAGGTCCAACTACAACAACCACGACAACAACAACAATAGGTTCAATGATAGAAGAAGAAGAGAAGCTGCTGTTACCTGTGAAGAAAACCATCGTCTTCTTAAGAGATCAAGGAACTCAAGGTATGAAAATATTGTAGCTGTTACTCAATTTGAATACTTTCTTATTTTTGCTCTTTCTAGTTCCTCTCCTCCAGATTTGTTTGATAGTTGGTTAGTAGATAGTGGGGCTTCTAGACACTTCACTGGTTATCATGAAGTCCTCTCAAACCTGGTTGAGAGGGAGACAAATTTGAAGATCATTCTTGGGGACAATTCTACTTATCCCGTGAAGGGTTTTGATTCTATTTCATTTCATTTGGATTATGGTCAAACTTTACGTCTACAGGATGTGTTGCATGTACGAGATTGAAAAAGAATCTTGTGTCTATATTTGCCTTGGAGGACAAAGGAATGAAAGTTGCTTTTATAAATGGAAAGGTCCTTACCTAGCCAATGGAATCTTGCTTGAGGGATGCCTTCACTTTGGGATCTAGAATTGAAGGCCTTTATAAAGTCAATGGAAGACCAATTCGAGCATTGGTTCATGATAGTAATCATCAATGTGAACTGTGGCATCGAAGATTCACTCACCTTCATTATGAAGCTTTGCCTAAAGTGAGAAATATGGTTTCTGGAATGCCACAGATTTGTATGGATCATGATGGAATTTGTCAAGGATGTGCCAGTGGAAAACATGTGAGGGGGGGCATTCCCTTCTAGTAGAAGGACCAACGGGATACTTCAACTAATACATTCCAATCTATTTGGACCCATCTCGGTGACATCTCTTGGTGGTTACCTATAATATATAATCTTTGTGGATGACTTCTCCCACAAGACATGGATATTCTTCTTGAAGCACAAGGACCAAGCATTTGACATGTTCAAGGACTTCAAGGCACTGATAGAAAATCAAACAAGAAAGAGAATCAAAGTTTTCAGGTCTGATAATGGAGGAGAATTCATTTCAAATGAGTTCATTAACTTTTACAAGAAAGTAGGAATCAAGAAGGAGACCATCGTACCTTATCACCCCGAACGTAATGGTGTAGCTGAAAGGAAGAACATGACTATCATGGAAGTTGCCCGAGCCATGTTGCATGAACAAAAGTTGTCAAAGTTTTTATGGGAAGAAGCTGCTAGCGCTGTTGTCTATGTTCAAAATGGGACTCATCAAGCTTGAGTGATAGGATTCTCGAAGAAGTTTCCATAGGTGTAAAGCCTGATGTTGGACACTTGAGGATCTTTGGTTACCTTGTCTACTTTCATGTTCTGAATGACAAGAGGAACAATCTGGAAGCTTCAGGAAAGAAAGATACGTTTGTTGGTTATTGTGAAAATTCTAAAGCTTATAGAATATATGTGCCTGGTCAAA
The DNA here is from genome assembly GCA_031772625.1 of Pinus tabuliformis. Lineage (NCBI taxonomy): Eukaryota > Viridiplantae > Streptophyta > Pinopsida > Pinales > Pinaceae > Pinus > Pinus tabuliformis. The sequence goes on along the minus strand of CM062820.1, from coordinate 1,017,036,291 downwards.
GAAATATAGAGTTTAGGAGGGTGTGACATCTGATGAAGATGTTGCCCTTGGAAAAAGCAAGGAACACTCCTCCTGCTACCAATGTTGAGAAAAAGGATGATGCCATGGATATACAAGAAGGCCCTTCTATACCTGGATCAAAGTCTGATCTTGCTGATGATCTCTTAGAACCCATGGATCCCTTGGATCACCCTCCTTGTGATCCTCCCACCGGGAAAAGACTACTTTAGCTTCATGAATCATGACACCTTACAAGATGTTGAGATACATGTTGCTGCAAGAGGAAATTTTAGGGAAAGTAATAAGCCATGTCGATTTCAGGGATATGTTGTGGTTATGAGCAACATCATATAAGATGAAACACACACTTTTGAAGAAGCAGTGAAAGAACAAGTATGGAGGACGCTATGGCAATGGAATATGAGTCCATAATGAAGAATGATGTGTGGGAGGTGGTTCCGAGACCCAAAAGAAAATTTGTAGTGTCTTCTAAATGGTTGTACAAGATCAAGCATGGTGAGGATGGAAGTATCAAGAAATATAAGGCGATATTTGTAGCTAGAGGTTTTTCCCATAATGAAGGAGGAGATATGATGACATTTTTGCACTAGTTGCCCGCTACACTACCATTCGATCTATCGTTGCTCTTGTTGCTAGCCAGGGATGGACACTTCACCAAATGGATGTGAAGACTATGTTTCTACATGGCATTCTCAAGGAAGAAGTATATGTTGAGCAACCACAAGGCTTTGAGGAACATGATAGGAAGACTCATGTATGTAGGCTGAAGAAAGCGCTTTATGGATTGAAGCAAACCCCTAAGGCTTGGTATGCCTGCATTGGTAGCTATTTGATGAAGCTTGGATTTACGAGAAACAATGCTGATCCAAATCTCTACTTCAAAGTCATCCAAGGTATGCCCCTGATTTTGGTATTATATGTTGATGATTTATTCTTGACAGGTGGAGAGCCTCTTATTCTCAAGTGTAAGAGGGAGTTGGCCTCTAAATTTGAGATGAAAGACCTTGGATTGATGCACTACTTCCTGGGCTTAGAGGTGTGGTAGAGACTTGGTGAGATTTTCCTTTCTCAAGGGAAATATGTTGTCAAGCTGCTGGAAAGATTTGGAATGGTAGAATGCAAGTCCATGGCCACATTGATGGAGATGAACTTCAAGAAGTTATGTGGAGAAGTTGCGGGACCTGACTTGGCAAATCCCTTTGAGTACCGATAGTTGATTGGGGCACTGATGTTCTTAGTGAACACTAGACCGAACATATGTTTTATTGTCAACACTCTGAGTCAATTTATGATTGAGCCACTACATGCACACTGGGTTGCTGCCAAGCATGTGTTGAGATACCTACATGGGAATATTAATCTTGGATTGAGATATATTGTCGAAGACGTGAGACATCATGGATACACTGATGTTGATTGGGCTGGAAATGTTAGTGGTAGGAAAAGTACATCAGGGTGTTGTTTTAGCCAAGGGCCTACCATGATATCTTGGACGAGCAGGAAGTAGAAGTCCATTTCTCTTAGCATGACTGAGGCTGAGTATATTGCGGCTAGCATGGCTAGCTGTGAGGCAGTATGGTTGAGGAAGCTCTTTGGAGAACTGTTTGAGTAGCCACTTGTTAAAATTGGCAACTAGGGCCAAATTCCACCTTGGGACAACTCATATGATGGAGATAATTATTGCATTGGATTCCTCTTTTCGAGAGGTCCAAGTTTGATATAAAGATCATCTCATTCAGACAAGCAAAAGTGTGATTTTGAATTTATTCTCTCACATGTACAAATTGTTTAGGTTGGCCTCAGCGTAATGTAGGCTCAAGAAGCCCAATAGATGTGTCTCTTCACCCACAACAAAGTGTATAAATATAAGAGACCTCTCTCCTCATTTAGATATCATTCACTCAATCATTCTTCTCTCTTTTCAACAGATTGGTTCGTACAACTTGGGCATCATCTCTCTCTCTCTCACACTTGCGATTAGGGCTATTTTTTTGGGCTAAAACAAAACCAAAAATTTCAGACTGTTGACCAACGTTGACCACTGCTGATTTGACCAAATTTGTCTGCATTTTTGGAGGCATAATTTCGCTTTCTTGAGGTTGAATTGATTGGCATGAAAATCGAGGTGTTTGGGACTGTTTGACCTAGTTTGACCAATGTTTGTGAGACTGTTTTGAGTTGACTTTGACCCTTGTTGGAGGTCGAATTATTAGCCTTTGACAGAGCTTCAAAGGAGATGTTTCGCTGCTGAGTTGACTTTCTAGTTAGGGCTGAAGTTTGACTGCAATTGACGACAAAATTTGACAGGGTTGATGTGTCTTTGTATTGGGCTAGTCTATTTTACTTTTGTACTCTCTCTCTTTGCTGAACTATTGAATAATAATGAAAAGATTTGATCAAAGGGTTTTCCCCACATTGGGGTTTTTCCTCGGCATCTGCCAATCTGGTGTCCTCTTGTCTTGGCTTGTTTTTTGCATATGTTTTTATGTTCTATTTGCATTTACTGTCATGTGATTAATGGTTGACGTGATTGCTACTGAAAATTGTTATTGGGTTGCGAAAGAACATTGAAGTAAATTGTGCTAAGCATAGAACATACCATTGTTATCTAAAATTAACAGCATTAGATATGACAGTGATATATTGCGACAACAAGAGTGGGATCTGACTTTTAGAGAATCTCGTGTTCCACGACAGGTCCAAGGATATTGAGATCATATATCACTACATCTGGGATATGGTGCAGAGAGGAGCTGTAAGACTCCATCACATATCGACTCATGAGAAAATAACAAACATTCTTACCAAGCCTTTGCTGAAAGGGAAGTTTTTGGTCTTCAAAGAGCAACTTAGATTGGTGGATGTGACCATCCCAGGAAAGGGTAACGACTGATCAAGAACACTGAGCTATGCTCTTCTCCCTTGTCTGAGCTCCTACGGTGGGAATGGAGCCAGAGAGCTCCTCGGGTTGAGGGAACTCATGAACAATAGGTGCGTTTGATCCTTACCTCATGGTAAATGTGTATCTCCCCTATTGTCGATGTAGGGTTGTGTCTGATCCTTGCCAGAAATGGTAAGTGTGTATCTCCCTCTACTGTCAAGTTCGAGACTTGACCAAGTATATCCCAGTATGCATCCTACACCCGTCTGACCAATGGGTGAGGATACTTGGGCGTGTCTGATCCTTACCTGAAATGGTAAGTGTGTATCTCCCCCAAGTGATGGGATGCAGGTGTTCTACCACTTGATTCTTGAGGATCAATGTGGGAAGATCAACGAACAATAGAATAAACTATGATCCTTACCTTTCATGGTAAGTAGTATCTTGCCTATAGGGTGGTAGATTTATCTCCCCTATGATGATTCTTCTTCTTTAGATCGAGAGTGTTCAATAGATGAGTAGAGATGAGCAGAAATGAGATATGATATGATACAACGATGATGACGACGAGACATCTGACACATGCTTTATGATGCAGTTGGAAATCACTCCCTAGCTGAGAGGAAGTGTTGAAATTTGGCAGCTCTGGGAGAAATTCCTTCCTTGGAGAAGCCCTTCTCACCCTAAGGAGACACTACTAGCCCTTGGAAGAATTTAATTTGCACATGGGAAAATTATTATTTTAGTGCTGGACCATGTCACATCAAAAAGTACAAGTCGGCCTAGAAGAAGAAATTCGTTCACCACGACCATATATAAATACACCTAAGGTCACATCACTTGGAGGAGACACATCAATCATTCATCCATCTTTAATTGGTTCGATCTAGTCTGAAATTGTAGGGTCCGAGTTCACACATGCGAAGGAGAGAGAGGCAATCTGATTTGACTAGCATTGACTTTGGATGGTTTGACCTATTTTGACTTGGGTTTTGGATCTGTTCTTAGAGGCCGAATTCAAGAGTGAGAAGGTTGAAATTTTATGGTTACTTTGACCACATTTGACCACAGGGCTAACTTTGAAATTGACTAATTTATGAGGCAAATTTTGTGACTCTTTTGACCAAGTTTGACTAAGGAAGGAGGTCACATTCTTTGACTGGTCGACCGAACCTTTTGGAGCAGATTTGACCATTGACCAAGGACTGGTTAGGGTTGCGTTGACTGCTGTTGACTCTGACAAAAAATTGTAGATTTGACTTTTATGCCTTTTGGAGCAGATTTGGCCATTGACCAAGGACTGGTTAGGGTTGCGTTGACTGCTGTTGACTCTGACAAAAAATTGTAGATTTGACTTTTATGCTCAGATTTGATTGGATATTGGTTGGTTGATTTGGTTGGTCAAGCCTTTGACCTTTGACTTGTTGATGTACTTGGACTATGTATCTCTCTGCTGAACATTTGATGACAATCTAACAAAATAAGGATTTGGAAAGGGTTTTCCCCCTTGTGAGGTTTTCCCTAGTCTTTGACCAAATCTCTGTGTCTCTATTGTTTTTGGCTATCTTCTATTGTGCATATGGTTTACTTTTCTATCTACAATTTCTTATTGTTATTGGAAGATTAAAAATTATTGGATAAAGTGATTGCTATTGAAAGAAGAAATTGATTAAGTGATTGTTATAGCATAGAACACTGGAAAATTAACAAGTATTAGAGGTACTCTGTAAGTACGTATTGCTGCTCCTATGTATGTATTGCTGATCATGTAAAGCTTGTCAGAGGTATGGTCTTGCACATGTTGTGATGTGAATATCTTGTAGATGTTGTGATTAGAATGTGCTGCTGGAATATGTGGTCAAGTGCAGAGGCACATGAAAATGTTGTGATGCAGGTGCTTGAAAATGTTGTGATGTAAATGTTCACATTGTTTTATCCTTGGCTTATGCAATCATTGATATTATTTGAGGACCATTAATTTTGTTCGTATCTTAAAAAATTGAAAGAATTTGGAAACGAATAGTGGACCATATAGGGAAAGCCTTGGAATACCAAGAGACAATCTTTCACCTCAAATTCATGCATGGAATAGAAACACTCAACAAGTTATGTAAATAAAAGGATGTGCTTTTGAATGGTAGAATAGTTAGTACGTTGATTGATTTTGAGAGAGACCTAGTTCATGGATTACCTGGCAAAGGGAGAAAGAGAAAGGAGTGTAGATGTGAAGTAGAATAGAGGAGATAGATAGTTGTAAAGGAGGCAAAAACAGAGTACAAAACAAAGATAAAGAGATGGAGATATTCAATATTAAAGACCAGATAAACCAACATATTAAATCTTTTATGTATCAAGGGAATGTTGTCTCCTTTTAGTTAGTAGCTTGAAAAAGAGTAGGTTGGAGCCTGTAGAAGAGGGAGTAGGAGCTTGCCAACAAGATGTAGCTTGCAGAAGAAAATCGAGGTTGATGCCTCTTGTAGGTAGAAGCCTGCAAAAAATTGATATAAGTGGGAGTGGGTGCTTCCAGCAAGTTGTAGCTTGCAAAATAGAAGAGAGGTTGAAGCCTCATGTAGGTGGGTGCCTACAAAAGTTGATGTAAAAAGGAATGGGTGCTTGCATTTACATCACAACAATAAATTTGTGGTTTTTCCCTTTATGGGTTTCCACTTATATCTGGTGTCTACATTTGTTGCTTTTGTGTGCTGATTCTTATGTTGTAGTTGAATGTTGTTTATATGTTAAATTTGCTTTTCATATGATGTACTGCTGCTCATTTAATAGTTTAGATAACTATTAGAAAGAAAAGTAAAAACAAAAAATTGATGACCATGCATGCACCATATTGATTTACACCCTCCTCTCCGTATAGTAAAGTTTCCAACAATTGGTATCAAAATCGGTTCCTTTTGTATCAACCTAATAACTGGAAGGTAGATCTGGTTGAAATATGGATCATCAAAGTATTCCTATGCTCAGTGCTGCAAACTTTTAGGAATAGAGAGAGAAGGTAAAATCTGAACTGATAGCTTATGGACCTGATGTTAGGAAGCTAGTATTCAATGGATATAGTAAATATTCCCTCTCAAAGCAAGAGCAACAATGGAATGCCCAGGATAAATGTACAATTTACAATAAACTTCACAATCTAGATCTTGAGACATTAATAGATCTCAAATCTGCAAAAGAAATATGGGACAAGTTGTAGGTCACGCCTGAAGGAAATACTAGTAGAGTAGTGGAGAAAAAGAGGAAAAAGAAGAAGAAGAAGAAAAAAAGGTCTCTTAGAAAGAAATTGTTTAGTCGAATGAGACCTGTTCTGCTATTGTGAAAGTACCTGATTGTCACGAGGAGAAGTTAGTTGAAGACCAAGCCAAGCTTGACTCAACCTTGGTTGAAATAGAAAGACTTACAAGTGAAAACAAGGATCAAAAGAAATTGCTTCAGATATGTGATGAGAAAGAGCACAAGTTCAAAGAAGAAATCATTAGCTTGAGGACACAATTGGAAGAAGCGAGAAGAGTTGAAGATGTATTGGGCAACTGACTTAAAGAAAAGATCAGTTATTGTGAAAAGTTAGAAGCTGAGGTACTTTCAAGTTTCAACAAGAAATGAACTAGGAAAGAGCAGATCTAGCTCAAAGGCAACCAGCAAAGATAATAAAGCAACATCCAAAAAACCTGTAGTAGAAGATGGTAGCGACATGATTAACAAGGAAGCAAAAAGGGAGAAGGAGTAGAACCAACAACCAAGAAATGAGCGAGTAAAAGTACTGTCATCAAGGAAATCCTTTGCTCGTTTGAAATATGTTAAGTGCTTCTCCTGCCATAATCTCAAACATGTAGCAATTGACTGTAGGAGCAGTCAAATCAAGGTTTATCAACAAAAGATGCAGCGAAAATGCAATTACCTTGAAGCAAGTAGTCAAATAAGATCGTTCCCTATAAGAAGATCATCTACTATCAGGTACACAAATTCTTTTTATGACTATTGTTATTCATGCAATGCTTTTGGCCATAAGGATGCCGATTGCAAACCCTATGCAAAGAAGAGTAGGGGTACATTGTATGTGGATAATAACATAGGAAGGCACAAGTTTCTTCCTATCTTTCTTGGTCACATAAGATGCTATAGATGTGACAATCTTGGCTACATGGCCAAAGATTGCAAGTTGCCCTGTTCTTTGACGCAAACTAGACAAAAGGAGGAGAACAATCGAAGCAAATTATAAAAGAAAGTAGAAGGAGATGCACAAATCAAAAGGCAACCCACCAAAGGTTGGAAAAAGAAGAAAGAGCAATGTGCGGCTTTAGTGAAAAATTGAAGTCAGCACGGCCTCAGCGGGAGTTCTTCAAGGAAATGAAAGCAACCATGAGCAAAGAAGAATCTAGTCAGGGTTTATATTAGAATAGCAATCATGTAAAAGTGAAACTCTTAGGGTGAGAGTAGCCTAAGCCTTGGAGATGATGTTTTTGAAGAAATGCAGAGATAACATGTATCCAGAAGGAGCATATCAAATGTTCCCAATAACTATGAGATCAGTGGAGAGGATTGCCAATTACAGAGTAAAACTAGTGAGGTTGGGGCACCTTGCATGGCTTCTTCCACAAGTATTAGAGAGTGCTCTTGATTCTTAGGTTATGTGTGCAGATAATAATGCTCTTGCAAATGATGTGAAGTAGGAAATGAAGGTTATGAACAACAAACTTCTGAAAACTAAAGACAGATTTAGCGGAAGGGACATTATGAAAGAACTCCAGAATCTTGCCAAAGAGGAGAGGCAAAGGCAAAAGCAGGTTGTCTCAAATGTGCTCAAGAATTCAGCTGTTGTACTAACAACGTTGATGGGTGCTCTATCTCGACAACTTGATAGAGTGGTATTTGACTTCGTTATCATTGATGAGGTTGCCCGAGCGCTTGAGGTGGCTTGTTGGATTGCTATACTTGCAGGTGATCATCTTCAACTACCACTAGTTGTGCAAAGTGTTGAAGTGGAAAACAAGAAGGGGGGGTTGCGAAGGACATTGTTTGCACGACTTGTATGAGAATGAAGTAATGTCTATGTTTATAGTTCGATATTGTATGCACCAACTTATGATGTATTGGTCATCACGAGAATTATATGATAGCAAGATAAAAGCACATGCAAATGTTGCTGCTCATACTCTATATGGTCTTGATGGTGTGCAAAAGACATCTTCCACAAAATTGATCCTAATTTTGATAGACACAGTAGGGCGTGATATGAATGAAAAGGGATGATGAGGACAAAACAATGAATAAAGGTGAAGTGGACCCATGATTGCTAGATCTTGCGCCCAGGAAATAAAGTTTACAGTTTCACATTTGATAATGAATTTACAGTCGATTTTTTTTTTGCAAGGATTTTAATGCTTTGAAAGTCATGAATCCTTTAACACAAGTAAAGAATCTACAAAAGTTAACCATTAGGGAAGTGACCGCCGGGATATCAGAGGATGCTTCATGGTACACAAAGTATAAAGAATCCGCGTATGGCTTTGTTGGCGGTCTCCCATATGACCTCATAAAAGGCGATTTGCTGGCAGTATTTGCTTAGTATGAGAGATAGTGGATGTGAACCTTGTGAGGGACAAAGCTACTAGAAAGCATAAAGGATTTTCCTTTCTTGCATACCTAGACCAAAGGAGTACTACCCTTGCTGTTGTTAATTTGAATGGTGCAACCATTGTAGGCAAGACTGTGAGAATTGATCTTGTAGCAAATTACAAGAAGATGAAGAGAACAAAAAAAAGGAAAAAAGAAGAAGGATGATGGTAGTTAAGACATGCATACTACAAGGCATAGAGAGACAACTTCAAAAGAGTACGTTAGACAGTTAAGATATGATGAGAAAGGAGGACGCCATAATACATTAATAGAAGAGGAGGGTGTTATCTCCTGGCATGATGAAAGTCACTACATAGATAAAGCAACTAGCAGGAAGAATGATCATGATAGGATAGAATCGAGATACCTTGGCTTAGGGTGAAGGGATGATGGTGAGAGTAATGAAGATAAGAGGTTAAGGGATCATAGTAAAAGAGATTATGATAGAAATGAAAAAGATAATGACATGCATGAAGCAAAATATTATCACAATGCTGGTGGATATTCAATGCTGGTGCAAAGAAGGCTCATGAAAGAAGTAACGACTAGAGACTCATATTCCCTTGTGGCAAGAGAGGAAATAAGCGAGTATTTCTAGAACATGAATGAAGCTGAACATATAGAAAGGGATAAGTATGGTAGCTGGTAGCAAAACAAAAATAATCGCTCAACTTTGGTACCATTGCACAAAGGAGAGAAGTTACAAATGCAGACCATGATGAATATGCCGCCAACAGACTAGATACATAGAAATGCCATTAATGCATTACACCCGTGGTTGGACAGAATTGAGTGAAATGATAGATTTGGATGATTACATAGGTTGCATTTCACTGTGGACCAACTCTTGCCAGAATGGACAGGATTGTGGACCAATGTATGCCGAATTATCCTGCTGGCCAACGTCATATGCTAGCGATGATACGTTACAATGCACAGGATGACAATACCTAACTAGGGAACCAAATCCGTTACACAAATTGAAACGTTACATATTATACAAATAATCTGAGATATACGTTATATAATGCCAAAGAATGCCATACCTTGGACTTGAAGGCAAAGCAAATGTTAGTGGACCAAAACCAAAGTCAGGAGTGATAGAGCAATTGACAAAGTGTTGAGGATTGGATTGATATATTATTTCTCAAATAGAAAAATACATCATGATCTTCATCATCGTTGGATGCCCAAACAATGGAAAGAGGTCATTATGATTGTTGAATTTTCCTTATACCCTAGGTTTGGTATATGGATAGACTAGCACACAAAAACACTAGGAGTGTTCAACCAAAACAACTTTGCACAACGAAAATACAACAAAACAAGCATAGGGCTCCTGTATGAGGGATCATGGCCCTATAGAAGCCTGATACAAGACACAATATACAACAATGTACAACTAGGGCTTGAGGTTAGCTCCCTTTGACTTTCAATCAGCCCAAAACAACAAAGAACAAATACTTGACTTGCTTGCTGTAGCAATCCCTTTCTTCCAACCCTTTCTGATCCTCTTGCCCTTGATGTACCTGGTTTTCCTTTGCCTCCAAAACCCACAAAGAAAAGCTCCTTTCTTCCTCTGTATCAACAACTACTCACAGTCAATTTATCCTTCGAATTCATTGCATACATCATCCTTTAACTTTGCTGTTCAACCCTCCTTTGATGAACAAACTTCAAGTTTACACCTCAACAACCCTTTTTCTTCAGAATAGCAACCCTTTTTTACCTCGGTGGCCTCTCCACAAGCTTGAGGCACCTTAGCCTATTCAATAAGCCTTCCTGAGGCCTTTCGACCCCCTACTTGCTTGCTACCTTCCTCAGATGGACTTGGCCTATTCACCTCTGCCTGTGGCCCTTTCGCAGTTAGTATTGAGGTCTCGGCCTGGTTCGAGGGTTTTGACCCTCCTCCGAGTCAACACAGAGCTCATGGAAGCCTCCTACAACAAACATAAACGACCATCAAACAGAGATACCCTCCTTCGCATGGCATACAACGTACTTGACCTTCCTAGGGCATAATCCCTCTATAAAACAGAAACAAACCATAAAACTTGCTTTCCTTTTGGCTGCGGCTGCTTTTTGAGGATCTGCGGCTCTCCTTAGACTTGCTATGCTTCACAAGATGGAGCTGCTATGTTGTGAGACCTCTCCATTGGTCTCTCAAATTTATAGACTCTCTAAAGTTGCGTTAGGAGCCCCTTTTGTCCATCAAAGATGTCCTCCACAACAAATAGAATAAACAAATGATTTCTTTGGGTTCTAAGCCCATGACTTTGGGTCCAAAACCCATTGGCTTGGGTACTTTTCCCACAAAGTGGGTTTTTTCCTCACAAGTCAAGCACCCAGGACTTGTGGGAGTACCTCCCAAGCTACATGATTTTCAACACTCTCTCTTAGTGAGGGAGGTACTTCCATTCCTTGGAAGTAACTAATTAGGAACACAATCCCAATCTTTGGCATCCATCACTGCAACATACCTTGTAGAATGAACAACACTTTCCTCGAAAGTGTCCCTTCCACTAGAAGCCTCTCGCTTCTTCTTCTCTTGATATGCCTTCAAGCCATTCTAAGGTTCCTTCTTGCCAGCTGTAGAAGTCTCCTTTCTTCCCACTGACCATGCACTCTTCTTGGGTTGCAGAATCTCCCTTTGACTCTGCAAACTCTCACTTGAACTTGAATCCCTCTGAGCCTCTTCTTGATCTATAGGCTTTCCCTTCAACTTGTATAGACCACTCTCCCTAACTCCAATAACTGCTCTTGTGGAGTTAGAGCCTCTGGGCTTGAGCATCACCTTTCCATCTTGGAACAATACTTCAAACCCCTTAGCCTCAATCATTGAGACAGACAACATGCTGCACTTGAGCTCTAGTACCCATAGTACATCCTGGACTCGTAGCAGCCCTCCTAACTCCATCTTGAATGGCACCATACTTGACCCTTTGACAATCTTCTGACTCTTATCGCCAACCTCCATGTGCAATTTAGAGTCCCATTCAGTTAGAGTCTTGAATACTTCCCGCAATCTTGTCATATGCTTCGACGCTCCGCTATCAATGAACCATGCACCCTCATCAATGGTGCCCTTAGAGAAATGAGAGACTAGAGCAAAATCCTCTTCGAACCTTCTTGCGAAGTCATCTTGCTCGATTGTAGATGTAGCAGCCATTGCAATCTCTTTCTTCTTCTCATTATCTCCCTTCTTTTGATGTGGACACTTACTCGCATAATGACCATGCTCGCCACATGTGAAACACTTCACCTTGCTCAAGTCCTTCTTAGCTTTGTCCTTCATCTTACTTGCGAGAGCCACGTTCTCTCCATTAGACTTCTTATGAAGATCCTCGTCCCGCAGTTCCTCTTGGATGAAGTCATCCCATAACCTGTTCCAATTTGGCAACTTGTCTCGAGCAACTATTCCTTTGATAAATGGCTTCCATTCCTTGGTGACCTCACTAATTCAGATTCTGGAAGGTTATCACCAATGGCAACAAGCTCATCACGAACTTGAGAAACCCTTGTGAGATACGAAGCCACATTCTCGCCATCCATCATCTTGGTGCTCTTGAGCTTCTCTCTCAATACCATCAACTGGTTCTCGTTCTTATTCTGGAACAAATCCTGAAGAGCCTTCCACATATCATGTGCAGTGTTCTTCCCGGTAAGATGAGGTATCAAGTGATCCTTTACTCCATCTAGGATGATCAGCTTGGCCTTTACATCCAACTCTTCAAACTCAGCCAACTCTTTAGGAGCTGTTGTCTGAGCGATCTCCTTGTCAGCAAACTCCCGTATCTTGTTCACCAAAAAAACCAGCTTGATCCTTTCTTTCCAAGGACTATAGTTGGACAACCCATCCAACCTGTCCTCATACCTTAGACTAGCAATCAACTTTTCCATGCTGTTAGTCCTTCAACAACAAATCAACTAGCTCCCTCTTAGGCTGTTTCCTGTGCACACTCTGATTCAGCTGTCCCTTCAAAGTAGCTCTGATACCATGTTGAATTTTCCTTACACCCTAGGTCTGGTTTATGGCTAGACTAGCACACAAACACACTAGGAGTGTTCAACCAAAACAACTTTGCACAGCGGAAATATAACAACAGTGAAACTATAAAGTACACAAGATATAGATGGCCCAAAACTTGTTATTATTATTCAATCGATAAAACAAACATAGGGCTCCTGTACTTGGGATCATGCCCCTTTAGAAACCTGATACAAGACACAGTATACAACAATATACAACTAGGGCTTGAGGTCAGCTCCCTTTGACCTTCAATCTGCCCAAAACAACAAAGAACAAATACTTGATTTACTTGCTGTAGCAGTCCCTCGCTTCCAACTATTTCTGTCATCTTACCCTTGATGTACATGGCTGTCCTTTCCCTCGAAAAACCACAGAGAAAGGCTCCTTTCTTCCTCCGTACCAACAACTACTAACAGCCAATTTATATGCCAACGATAATATGTTACAGTGCACAGGATGAGAGGACCTAACCAGGGAACCAAATTGGTTACACAAATTGAAACGTTACATATTTTATGAATAGTCTGAGATATATGTTATATAATGCCAGAGGATGCCAGACCTTGGACTTGAAGGCAGAGCAGATGTCGGTGGACCAGAACCAAAGTCAAGAGTGACAGAGCAATTGACGGAGTGCCGAGGACTGGATTAATGTATTATTTCTCAAATAGAAAAATACATTGTGATCTCCATCACCGTTGGATGCCCAAACAATGGAAAAAGGTCATTATGATCACATGGAAGTCTTGCAAGAACAATAGAGACTCAATCGTTTCGAATATTGGACGAAGAGGAAGCAGGAGCTGTTCTTGGAAGTTATGATAATTAGCTTCAAATGCCTGCGCTCCAGTTTCACTTTCCTCAATCTCAACGACCTTCCAATCACTAACGCATTGGGTAACTGTCAACTCAGGATCTATTAGCATCGTGTCCGCCACTTCAACAATAATTTCAACTAAACCAAAAAGTTGAGGAAGCTGAGACAAAATGGTGAAGATTTGGGCAGAAAAAGAAATGAGAAATCTTTTGAGGCTGAAAGCAACTGGATTTCGGTGTCCCAGCACTAATGGTTCTTGTTCTTGTTGTGGAATTCCTAGGAACAAATGGTTGGGCTGCACCTCGACTCAAAGATGCTGCCTTTTCAGAGGATACATTACGTGAAAGTTGTTTGGAGGTTGTCATCATGATGCGTGCCTTATATCAGAAGTGCAAACTTGTGCAGAAAGATTTAAGTGAATACAATATTCTATATCATGAGGGCCATTTGTATTTGTATTAATGTTTCTCAGTCTGTAGACCTTGATCATCCACGCGCGTTAGACTATTTGCATGAGGGCTATCTTCATGTGTCTGAATTTTTTAAGAAAAATGTAGTAATAGTTATGGCTGTTCGTGAACTTTTTGATTTTGTTGTTGATCCATCTATTATGGATGAAGATATTGATGATTATCTTGAAAAGATGCAACATAAAATCCAGACTAGGGGTATGCAGTCCTCTGTAGAGGAAGAAAATGGTGAGACTAAACCGTCTGAAAAAGTTGCTAAAAAGCTAAAGGTCAACACTTCCATATAGAGAATAATATACGTAAACTGTAGGCATTTCCCAAAACAAGTATGCCACATTTCCAAATAGATAATAGTCTTGATACCATAAACATCGAAGCATGGAACAATGCTGTTCATTCTGGTGGGATGTATGAACTGTTAACTGCAAAAATTTGTGGGAATCCATCCTCACCAGGCAAGTAGCATGCTGAGCACCACATACTCCAAAAAGCAACAATGAGAGCAACGAGAGAGCAGATTCCAGTTGAAGAGCCAGTGGAGGTCCCACCGAGATCTGAGTTTGGTGAATATTAAGGCTAGTAGCATAGGCCAGAGTCTTAACCTCTTCCATCTTTTGAGTGATCAATGGTCTGGATTGGTCAATGAACGACCACTGACATTGGTCTAGATTGGGCGATGAATGGCGACCACAGAAATTTGTCATATTGTTAATAGTGATATTGTGATCCAGGGCGAAGGCAGTTTCTTTTGTGTCAGTGGAACAACAGAAATCAAGGTTTGAACACAATTCTTGGAGCTGAGACAAAACGAAACAGAGCTAGAACTGAAACAAACTTTTTAACAGTGTATCAAAAGGAAATAATGGCTGTTTGATGCTAGTCGTAATTCCTTTCTTGTGTTGTCAAAGTGTCTTGGTCTTTGTCAAAGTGTTTGTTCAAAGGGTTGCTTGTGTGTATGGCCACCATTGTTGGTTGTTGATGGTAGCAACTCTTTTGCAGAAAATATAGAATCTGAAGAAAATTGCAAGAAGATGCTGGATTTTGACTTATGAGATTTGCATGAGTTCATCTTATCTCACACAAAAGACAAGCTTGGTTATGAGGAATAACAAGCTTGAAGCATAAAGAATTTTCCTTTACCTATTTGGGAACCAGGAGCACTTTTTTTACAAGGTTCATAGCAGGAAGGGAATGCAACAAGTTGTGAAGAAATAGAGAATGTGAGTGCCCTAAACTATGATGTCAAGTATGTTGTTGACAATGTAAGTGTTGACATGCTTTGGACCCCTTGCCATTGATGTCAAAGGGGGAGGTAAGCAGAGATAAGGAGAAATGATTCCCAGGACAAAAGGCAATCAAATCAGTGTTGCCATCAGTGCTAAAGGGGGAGATTGTTGGCAAAGTTGTCGTTTATGATAAAGGGTGTTGAAGGGTTTCTGTATTGGTCATTGTGTAATGTCAAGCAGTTGATTGTTAGCAGCCTCAAAGATTTGCCATATTCAGTATTAGAGGTATTCGGTATGTACTGCTGCTCCTATGTATGTATTGCTGATGATGTAAAGTTTGTCAGAGGTATGGTCTTGTAGATGTTGTGATGTGAATGTCTTGCAGATGTTGTGATCAGAATGTGCTGCCGGAATATGTGGTCAAGTGCAGAGGTACATGAAAATGTTGTGATGTAGGTGCTTGAAAATGTCATGATGTAAATGTTCACATTGTTTTATCCTTGGCTTATGCAATCATAAATATTATTTGAGGATCATTAATTTTGTTTTTTATCTTAAAAAATTGAAAGAATTTGGAAACGAATAGTGGACCATAAAGAGACAGCTTTGAAATACCAAGCGACAACCTTTCATTTCAGGTTCCTGCATGGAATACAAACAATCAACAAGTTATGTAAATAAAAAAATGTGCTTTTGAATGGTAGAATAGTTAGTACGTTGATTGATTTTGAGAGAGACCTAGTTCGTGAATTACTTGGCAAAGAGAGAAAGACAAAGGAGAGCAGATGCCAAGCAAAATTGAGGAGATAAACAACTGTAAAGGAGGCAAAGACAAAGTACAAAACAGAGATAAAGAGATGGAGATATTCAGTGTTAAAGACCAGGTAAACCAACATATTAAATCTTTTATGTATCAGGGGATTGTTGTCTTCTTTCAGGTAGTAGCCTGAAAAAGAGCTGGTTGGAGCCTATAGAAGTGTAATATTCCTAATTAGCCATGGCTAATTGGAATATTCGATTTTGCTCAATTTTGGCCTTCTATAGCTGTTTATAAATAAAAAGGTGAGGAGAGGGGACATACTCACTTCATGAATAAAGACACTCCCTAATAGCACAACGTTGTAACTTAAAAGGTGAGGCAAGGGGGGCCAAAGAACCACGTAGAGGAGGGGCCCACGTAGACACTTGGAGTGACTGCGCAGATGGTGAGAAACACGTGACAAGAGGAAAGCTACGTTGGAGGAGGTGAGCCTTGGGATTGAGAGAGGCCAACACTATAAAGGAGAGAGGAGCCTCCTCATTTTGGCATTCGATTATGTGCATTTGAGCTAGTCACTTCGACTTAGAGCACGCTGACTGTTTAGCTAGTCTGCAACACTGTTTAGTGCATTGAGTGTTTCCGTTCGGAGATCTCACCCTTAGCCTTGGGGGACTTCGAGCGCCTGCTCGGCAAGGTATTTCTATCAAGATTTTTGTAGTAGTTTCATCAGCATTTTGGCAGGAGGATTGAGCATCCTGGATGACTGCGTAGTCTTGAGAGGGATGACGCAGTTCTTTCTGGCAGGAGTTTTGGATTGAGGTTTTGTAGGAGTATTTGTGCTGGGAGGTTGAGTAGGGGATCAACGCTTGCATATTGGAGGATTTGGCTGAGTTTCAGGCAGAGTTGTGGTGGGTTCATTTCAGCAGCAGCGCAGAGCCTTGAGGGATTGCGTGGGTCCTCAAGGGGGCGATTTTCGGGGGTTGACCATTTCAGTAAAGCTTTCTAGGTTTTTTTGGGTCTCCTAAGTAGAATTCGATTCCAGAGTTTCAACATTTTCTGAGGAGGGGAACAACTCCAAACCCTCATTTGATTTCTAGCAGCAGCAGCAGCACGACAGTTCTCCAGCAGCTTGGACGCAGTTCAGAGAGGGGCCATTTTTTTGCTATTTTGAGTGTATTTCTTCACTTGCCTTGTGCAAGTCGAGGTGCCATCTTTCTGATCACCTCCTGTACTCATTCTATTACTCAGTATAATAAAATGGCTTAGCATTTCTCTCTACATTTCTTGAGTATCTGCTTATGGTTATATTGTTATATGTTGCACCATTGTTATTTTTATCTCTTTGAGCTTCCTGGCTACTATACCACTTGCGTGTTTTCTCCTATACTCTTAGACAGAGTCTGGAAAGGGCCAAGTAGCCTCCAGATCTTGTCCTCTTTTCAGAGGCGACATATTTGGTAAATGCCCTCTCAGTGCATCTCTGGTTGGAGTTTGCTTGTGTTTGAGGAATATTCCTGATAAAGGATATTACAGTGGTATCAGAGCATAGATTTGGCTCAGCCTGTGGAGTTAGCAATCTATGACACCGGGGGAAAAGCCCTACATCTGTTACAGGGTAGGAGATACAGAGACACTGGGCGTAGGTTGGAGAACACTTACGAAGAGGGAGATTGTGTTCCGGTGGTGGACATAGAACAGGAGGAGCCTGTGGTGGACGCAGAACAGAAGGAGCTTGTGGTGGACGTAGAGCAGGAGGATCTGATGGCAGATGAGGACGGGAAGAGATTTTGCGGACATGCTCTTGAAATCAGTACAGGATTTGTCGAGGCAGATTGAGGTGATGGGGCAGAGATTCACGGCAGTAGAGGCTAGACAACGTGAGAGCCCACGGGTTTTCCAGGTTGGTGAGGGATCGGGTGCATCCCACCATTTGCCAGAGTAGCGTGATACTACTCAACAGGTGGCCTCACATGCCCCTACACACTCTACCATGCCCACTTTCTTAGGAGCAGACACGGGGGCCGGAGCCCAACAGGAGGCAGAGCCCGGTCATATGGGCGATTATTTTGCAGAATACCAGGCCTATGGGCAGGAGTTCAGGGAGGCTCTCTCATTCAAAGACTTTGTTCAGCTCCAGCGGGATAGTAGACCCCGCGACCATCACAGAGGGTACCGACATTATCATGATGGTGACACCCACCATGCAGCTAGTAGATTCCACTTGCCTACGTTTGATGGTTCATCAAATAGTTCGGCAAAGTCTTGGGTGGAGAAGCTGGACATTTACTTCCAGCTTAACCAGATGTCGGAGATGGAGGCCATCAAGGTGGCGACATTACATTTGGATGGTGAGGCCCAGGATTGGTGGTTCCATGGGATGGTTACACTCGGACACTCCACAGTGACGACATATGCCGAGTTCACCAAGAGATTGATGGAGAGGTTTGACTGGAGGGATCCGGAACAACACTTTGTGGAGCTGACGAGGCTCAAACAGACTGGGAGCCCAGAGACCTACATTTTAGATTTCTTGAGGGTTTCAGTGATGGTGCCAGATCTATCCGTGGCACAGAGGATCTACATGTACGTTGAGGGGTTAGCAGAGCCACTTCGGGGTCTAGTCAGATCCACTAGACCAACCACCCTTTAGGATGCTATTAGCAGGACCCGGGACTTACAGGATGTCTTACCTAGGACTCGGACACCTTATCCACAGCGACAGGGTTTTCAGCATAAGGGGAAGGATGTGAGGATTTCGCCTCCGAACGGGAATCCAGGACGAGTACAAATTGACGATGATGCCAGGAGGGAGTTGAAGAAGAAGCGGTTGTGCTTCACCTGTCAGGAGCCGTGGGCACCGGGACATAGATGTGTTGCTGGCAAAGCACATTTTATTGAGGTCTTCTCTGAGAGCAGCGGGGAAGAGGATGAGGAGGATGATGTGGAGGTAGGAGGTAGTCATGCCGCGCAGGATCATTTGCCACCTCCACCACCAGCAATGAGTGGTGCAGCTTTTGCACCTACCGGAGGGGCCCTTGCAGCATTGCGAGGAGTTCCCAAGTATTTGACGCTGCGCATATGGGGGACAATACGTGGCCAACGAGTATCAATTTTGGTTGACGGTGGGGCAACCCACAACTTCATCGATGCACAGATGGTTGAGCGGAGAGGTATACAGATAGAGAGCTTCGACGGGTTTTCAGTTTTGGTCCCAGGAGATCAGACCATGGTGTGTGCACGTTATGTACCAGAGTTATCCGTGACGATGGGCACTTACACATTGACTGACCACTTTTTCGTGGTCGATATTCCAGACACCAACATGATATTGGGTGTTCAGTGGCTCATCACTCTAGGGAAGGTCACGACAGATTGGAAGACCCTAGAGATGGAGTGGGATGATGAGAAGACAGGGAGGCATGAGAAGATACGGGGACAACATACATATCCGCCTCAGACTGTTTCGGCTCATCGGATGGAGGTAGTCTTCCGGAAGGGAGACATAGAGTGGGCAGTGGAGCTGCGTGCATCAGAGGCAGGGACTACAGGGTAGACAGTGCACCCAGAGATACAGTCCATCCTTGACCGGTATGCCATAGTATTTGGGGAGATTCCGCCAGGACAGCCACCGGACCGGGGGTTTGAGCACACCATTGAGCTTGAGCAGGGCATACAGGCAGTGATTACTACCCCCTATAGGCATCCCAAGGCCTATCGGGATGAGATTGAGCGGGCCGTTCAGGAGTTGCTAGCTCTTGGGCACATTCGGCCGAGCACGAGTCCTTTTGCTTCTTCCGTGGTGTTGGTGGAGAAGAAGGACGACACATTGAGGATGTGCATTGACTACAGGGCCCTGAACAAGAAGACCCTGAAGAACAGATACCCCATACCCAGGATTGATGAGTTGATGGATGAGTTGAGAGGAGCACGGTTCTTCTCAAAGATTGATTTGAGATCTGGGTACCATAAGATTCGCGTGAGGGAATAGGACATTCCCAAGACTGCCTTCAGGTGTCACTATGGACACTTTGAGCTTTTGGTGATGCCCTTCGGGCTAACCAACGCCCCAGCTACATTCCAGTCTTGCATGAATCATATCTTCCGCAGTCACTTGAGGAAGTTTGTGTTGGTATTCTTTGATGATATACTCATTTACAGCAGGACTTGGGAGGAGCATCTCCAACACATTGAGACAATGTTGTGCATATTGGAGGAGCAGCAGTTCTATGCCAAGCTCTCCAAATGTGAGTTCGGGTTGACGGAGATGTTGTACTTGGGACACATCATAGGAGTGGACGGAGTGAGGGTCCACGAGGAGAAGATCAGGGCCATCATAGATTGGCCGGAGCCGAGAAACGTGACGGAACTTCGAGGATTCATTGGCATTTGTACATACTACCAGAAGTTCGTCAAGGGTTTCTCATAGCTTGCTGCACCCCTGACAGATTTGACGAGGAAGGGGGCATTTAGTTGGTCGGATATAGCGTAGCGAGCCTTCGACAGACTCAAGGAGGTTATGAGCAGCTGCCCAGTGCTTGTGTTGCCAGATATTACGCAGCCGTTTGTTTTGGAGTGTGATGCGTTGGGAGAGGTGATCGGCGCAGTATTGATGCAGGGAGGTCACCCTATAGCCTTTGAGAGCCGGAAGCTCCTTCCGCACGAGAGGTTGTATTCTATATACGACAAGGAGATGTTGGCCATCATGCATGCATTGGCTAAGTACCGACAGTATTTGGTGGGTAACAGGTTCAGGGTGAGGACTGATCACAACAGCCTCAAGTTCTTTTTGGAGTAGAAGCAGCTACAGGAGAGGCAATAGAAGTGGATCAACAAGATCCAAGCATATGACTTTGACATTGAGTATGTCAAGGGTAAGAACAACGTGGTAGTAGATGCCCTTTCACGTAGGCCAGCCACGTTGTCTCTTATGAGCTTGGATGCAGACTGGAGGGCTCGACTCTTAGTAGAGTACTCCAAGGACAGATTTGCATGTGAGGTTCTGGATGGGCAGGTGGCGGATGACAGGTACAGGGTGGTCGATGAGATCATCTACTACAGGGACCAGATCTTCTTGACTGAGGGGTCTCAGCTCAAGAAGAAGATACTTCAGGTGTCACATGATTCACCATTGGCAGGTCATCAGGGGTTTACCAAAACCTACAGGGCCATTAGAGAGAGGTTCTCATGGAAGGGCCTCAAGGAGGACGTACTCCAGCATGTCCGGGAGTGCGACGTTTGCTAGAGGAACAAAGGGGAGATGAGCCATCCCGCAGGATTATTGCAGCCTCTTCCCATTCCGGAGGGGAAATGGGAGAGTATTTCGATGGAATTCATCATAGGGTTGCCCGGGGTACAGGGCAAGGATTGTATCGTTGTCGTCGTTGATCGACTGAAAAAGTACACACATTTTTTCGCCATATCCGCACACTACACGGCAGCACAGGTGGCCGAGCTGTTCTTCAGAGAGGTCTTCAGTGACAGGGACAACCGTTTCATGGGCGGGTTTTGGCAGGAGCTTTTCTGGTTGGTGGGGACACAGTTGACACCGAGTACCAGTTATCACGCACAAACGGATGGGCAGACAGAGATAGTCAACAAGTGGCTGGAGGGCTACTTGCGTAACTATGTCAGTGGGCAGTAGAGAGCATGGCTGAAGTGGCTGCATCTGGGGGAGTACTGCTACAACACTACACATCACATATCCATCGGTATGTCACCATTCTATGCTTTGTATGGATATCATCCTTTATCTTTTGCTGACGTGATGTTTGGTGCTAGCAAGGCTCCGAGAGCCAAGATTTGGGTCCAAGAGAGTCAGGATATTCTCCGAGCTCTCAAGGATAATATGGCTACAATGCAGAACCAGCAGACGCTGTATGCTGACAGGGGTCGGCTGGAGAGATAGTTTGAGGTAGGGGACCTGGTCTACCTACGATTATAGCCATACTGACATTCGTCACTGAAGCAGAAGGGGGCTGAGAAGCTCAAGCCTCGCTTTTATGGGCCATACAGGGTGATACGCAGGATTGGACAGGTTGCATATGAGTTGGCGCTGGCCCAAGGCAGTAATATTCATAACATTTTTCATGTATCATGCTTGAAGAAGGCATTGGGGTAGCATGTGACAGTGACAGATGAGCTACCACTCACGGATGATGAGGGGCATTTGGTGTTGCAGCCAGAGGCTATTATTGATACGAGGGAGAGGCAGCTGCGGAATAGGACAGTCCGAGAATTCTTGGTGAGGTGGAAGAATTTACCAGATGAGGATGCCACTTGGGAGAGTGAGAAGATCTTGTAGCATCCATCACTTTAGTTGCTTGAGGACAAGCAATATTTTGCCGGGGGAGACTGTAATATTCCTAATTAGCCATGGCTAATTGGAATATTCGATTTTGCTCAATTTTGCCTTCTATAGTTGTTTATAAATAAAAAGGTGAGGAGAGGGGACATACTCACTTCATGAATAAAGACACTCCCTAGTAGCACAACGTTGTAACTTGTAACTTAAAAGGTGAGCCAAGGGGGGCCAAAGAACCATGTAGAGGAGGGGCCCACGTAGACATTTGGAGTGACTGCGCAGATGGTGAGAAACACGTGGCAAGAGGAAAGCTACATTGGAGGAGGTGAGCCTTGGGATATTGAGAGGCCAACACTATAAAGGAGAGAGGCTCCTCATTTTGGCATTCGATTATGTGCATTTGAGTAGTCACTTCGACTTAGAGCATGCTAGCTGTTTAGCTAGTCTGCAACACTGTTTAGTGCATTGAGTGTCTCCGTTCGGAGATCTCACCCTTAGCCTTGGGGGACTTCGAGTGCCTGCTCGGGCAAGGTATTTCCATCAGGATTTTTGCAGTAGTTTCATCAACATTTTGGCAGGAGGATTGAGCATCTTGGATGACTGTGTAATCTTGAGAGGGATGACGCAGTTCTTTTTGGCAGGAGTTCTGGATTGAGGTTTTGTAGGAGTATTTGTGCTAGGAGGGGATCAACCCTTGCATATTGGAGGATTTTGGACGAGTTTCAGGCAGAGTTGTGGTGGGTTCATTTCAGCAGCAGCGCAGAGCCTTGAGGGAATGTGTGGGTCCTCAAGGGGGCGATTTTCGGGGGTCGACCATTTCAATAAAGTTTTCTCGGTTTTTTTGGGTTTCCTGAGTAGAATCGGATTCCAGAGTTTCAACATTTTCTGAGGAGGGGAAAAACCGCAAATCCTCATTTGATTTCTAGCAGCAGCAGCAGCACAGCAGTTCTCCAGCAGCTTGGACGCGGTTCAGAGAGGGGCCATTCCTTTGCTATTTTGAGTGTATTTATTCACTTGCCTTGTGCAAGTCGAGGTGCCATCTTTCTGATCACCTCCTGTACTCATTTTATTACTCAGTATAATAAAATGGCTTAGCATTTCTCTCTGCATTTCTTGAGTATCTGCTTATGGTTATATTGTTATATGTTGCACCATCGTTATTTTTATCTCTTTGAGCTTCCCGGCTACTATACCACTTGTGTGTTTTCTCCTATACTCTTAGACAGAGTCTGGAAAGGGCCAGGTAGCCTCCAGGTCTTGTCCTCTTTTCAGAGGCGACATATCTGGTAAATGCCCTCCCAGTGCATCTCTGGTTGGAGTTTGCTTGTGTTTGAGGAATATTCCTGATAAGGGATATTACAAGAAGAGGGAATAGGAGCTTCCCAACAAGTTGTAGCTTGCAAAAGAAAATCAAGGTAGAAGCCTCTTGTAGGTAGAAGCCAGCAGAAAATTGATGTAAGTGGGAGTGTGTGCTTCCAACAAGTTGTAGCTTGCAAAATAGAAGAAATGTTGAAGCCTCTTGTAGGTGGGTGCCTACAAAAGCTGATGTAAAAACTTAAAAGGAGTGGGTGCTTGCATTTACATCACAACAACAAATTCGTGGTTTTTCCCTTTATGGGTTTCCAGTTATATCTGGTGTCCACATGTGTTGCCTTTATGTGCTGATTCTTACGCTGTTGTTGAATGCTATTTATATGTTAAATTTGCTTTTCATATGATGTATTGCTGCTCATTTAATAGTTCAGAATCCAGATAACTATCAGAAAGAAAAGTAAAAACAGAAAATTGATGACCGTGAATGTACTAAACTGATTCACCCCTCCCTCTCAGTATAGTCAAGTTTCCAACACCTAGGCTTTATATGCACTTAAAGTTTCCCCACCAAGTATCTAATAACACACACACATTTCAATCCATGTTTGTATCAACAATTCACTCTGTTCTCAAGATAGAAGTGAGTCAAAGATCTCAAGAAGACATCCTATAACCTTCAAAATTTGCCCCCTTTTTCCTTGATGAGCATATCTGAAATGGGTCTTTGAATTCCCATTGATGCAAGTGAGACTTGGACGCTGAAATAGGTCTCAGAGCAACTCACCTCTATTGGTGGTTCTGCTTCCTTAAGTGCCCCAAAATACATCGAACTTTCCTCAAATATCTGTACAGGCTGTATAAACCTGCTTATTAGCAAGCAGGAATGAGGTCATGGAATATTCGTCCTTTATCACTGTTACTGGGCATTTCTTGATGCATACATATTTACCCACAGATCTTATACTTTTCAGCTTCCATAATCTCCTTGCTCAACCTACCCTTATCGTTGGTGGTTGTTATATTGTTCTTATGTCCTGTGGCTTTGTCATTAGCAGAAACATTCAAGTGACCATTGGCATCAATGTCAAAACACACTGTGATTTGAGGAATACTTCTGGGAGCAGGTAGGATACCAGACAGCTCAAACTTGCCCTACAAATTGTTGCCCCTTGTTCGGATTCCCTGACCTTCATACACTTGGATGAGAACAACGACCTGGTTGACTGAGTATCTAGAAAAAACCTGTTCCTGCTTTGTAGGAATGGTTGTGTTTCTAGGAATCAAAACAGGCATAACATGACCTGCTCTCTGAAGAAAAAGGGAGAGAGGAGTAACATCAAGAAGCAACAGGTCTTGCACCTTTTCATCGCGTTCTCCACTTAGAATAGCAGCTTGCACTGCAGCTCTGTAAGCAATAACCTCCTTGGGGTTAATGCTCTTGCAGAGCTCCTTCCCATTAAAGAAGTCCCACAACAGCTTCTATACCTTGGGAATTCTAATAGATCCACCAAACAAAACATCATGGATTAAGCTCTTATTTCATTTTAGCATCTCTTAAACACTTTTCAATTGGTTCCATACACTTTCTAAATTGATCCATACTCAGTTCTTCAGAGTTAGCCCTAGTTATGGTTGAATAAAAGTTAATACCTCCATGTAAAGAATCAATCTCTAAGGTTGTTTGAGCAGTGGATGACAGTTTTCTCCTCATCAGCAACATTTCAATGCTCTCACCAAGCGGTTTATCAAGGACAAAACCTAGTTCAGTGACTCAATCCATTCACAAATATTGGAAAGTTTTTGCGTTTCTAATCTTTTTGATCATAAGTCCTGTTCCAATTACAACCTCCTTCATTTTCAACTCTGAAATCCATGTGTGAATCCCTATATAAATTGGTGGATAAAAGGTCCTTCGTCGAATTTAGGATGATTCTTTTTGCCTTGATAACATGCTTGTTGCACGAAGCCTACAGTGCCAAATCTATAGGGTGGTCTTCCCTTCTACTCTTTTCCAAAAATCAAGCTCCTCCAAGAGCATCTGCTATCTCTACCTCCAAAAAGTGAAATTGGAGGCACTCGCCAACTAGTCACTTTCTCTAAGACTTGATGTGGATGCCATTCTTGCAACTCCTTGCATCACAACTTTGGCAAAACAACTCAGCCAAAAAATAACTCAAATCATGACCTATCACAGGTTATAAAACACTCCAATCTTTTGAGCAGCTAGGGCATCATCCCTGTAACAATTCATAGGATTTTGGTGCCAGTCTATGGCATGGATCTTTCCAATCATTGGAGTCTTTTGTGTTAAAATATCCTAAAACCAACGTTCTAAGCAAACAGATCAGATCTAGTTACTTTGTTGGTAATATTAACTTTTGCATGTAGCGGAAAATGAGAGAAGCAATCACACATAGTACACAAATATTTTTGCCCTTCTAGATCAGTTCATCATTCAAAATTATATTGAGAACTTACAAGAGCTCCCTCATAGGGAAAAATTAGCTTTGAGAGTTAATCAAATGAACAACAAACCTGAAAATTATAGTTTGCACGAAAATTGAGGCAGCCTGGCCTCAAATCCGTATGATTGTACATAAATCGTATGGTGGGACTATTACCCACCACCAATGGGTGACACCCATAGGAGAATTTTCCTCCTAGATTTGTCTTCAACCGATAGCCATTAGCCCCTTGCAACCACTAGATAGCTCAATGTGCCACCGTTATCCACCACCTGAACCAATGATTATGTGCTCTCGCTCATGTGTTATGATCGTATGTTTGAAGGTGGGCGTTCCAACCCCAAAAGTATGACTTTCATTATGTAATTAGTATATTTGCTTGCTTTTCTTGGACACATTTGGACATGGATTAGTGGGGGGGATTCGGCAAAAAGAATGGGCTTGGTTTGTATTCTTGTTTCCTTGTCCCAATTAATCTTGTATCCTCGTGGGAACCCCTCTATTGGCTACTAGCTTTAGGAGTGGCACTACATGGGAAACCCCGATTTTGGTTGCGTGGTCCCGCTTCTGAACACCATATATCTCACTTCTCTCTGCTCATTATAACCTCTTTCCACACTTTTCCCATCTGGGTCCACATTTGTCGATTGGGTCCACAAGGAGTTAGCCTCCCCCTCCTCTTGCCCACACCTTGGGTCGGGCCTGAAATGATGCCTCGGAGGTTGATGCAGTTAAAAAGAAAGTTAAAAGCCTAATTTGGCCACTTACCACAAAAAATGTACCATAAAATGTAAAAGATGGCCAAGACATAACAATTTAGTGCATGGGAAAAAGCCAAACATGAGGTCTACCCCCTATCATTATGGCCATCACCTTGGTTCCTAGGGTCCCTATGTGTGCCCCCTACATCATTAAGGAACCCATGATTGTCCCAACCCCTAGTGGTCAATGAACTGCCCAACCTTAAGGGGGGTATTCACTGCTTTATCATACACATAATGCTCTCATCCCTTGGAGCCTCGTGCAGTTAAAGAAATAAAAATCAATAAAAAGAAAAAGGCATATGAAGAAGGGTGGAAAAACAAAGGCTGGGGTAACTCATGTACCACGATTGCTCCCTCCTACATCTACACCCAAGGTGTGGGATTCCCTCATTATAGCTACCCTTGTAGCATGGCATGTGGCTTGCATCTTCGAGAGTCTCCCTAAGCCATCAGGGCCTCCTTTTTTAGGAGGAGGGCTCATGAGGGGGTGGATCAATGGGATCCATTGGTCCTTCAACATCAGACATCGGCTCATCCTGCGGTTCTCTTGCTTTCCTGAATCTGCTTCTTTGACCTTCTTTGGAAGAGGAAGGTTACTAATCTTCCCAAGGGCAACATCCTCATCGAATGTGACATCATGACTTATCTTCACTTCTCTTTGACCACACACATAGATTCTATATGCCTTAGAAGTTTCACTGTAGCCCACAAATGTTCCTTTCTTCCCAGAAGCATCCAATTTACTTCTCTTTTCTTTCGACACATGAAAATATATAGGACTACCAAAAATTCGAAAGTGAGAAACATTAGGTTTCTTACTGGTGAAAACTTCTTTGGGAGTTTTAGAGTCCAATGCTTGATGAGGGCATCTATTTTAAACATACACGATAGTGTTTGGAGCTTCAGCCCATAAGAACTTCGGAAGGCTTTGATCATGAAGCATGGCACGAGTCACTTCTACGATAGAATGGTTCTTCCTTTCAGCAACACCATTTTGCTAAGGAGTATATGCGGTAGTAGTCTCCCCCTTAATGCCAACTTCTCTACAATAATTAATGAACTCATTTGATTCATATTCGGTTCCATTATCGGTTCTTAATATTATGATCTTCTTCCCGGTTTGATTTTCGACCAAAGCTTTGAAAGAACAGAACCATGAGAATACTTCTTCAAGAAATATATCCAAGTCTTGCGAGAGAAATCATCCATAAAGATAGCATAATATAAATATCCTCCTAATGAGTTCACGGGCATCATACCGGATAGATCAGAATGAACCAATTACAATATGTTGGTAGTCTTGCTATCACTTGAGGGGAATGGTAACCTTATATGCTTTCCTTCGGCATACCCCTAACAAACACCTTAATGTTCTACCATCTTCCTCACATTGGGTAGCACCTATAGCTATAAATAAAATACAAGTATTAGCATACATACGAGGCCTCCATACGATAGCTACGTATGCATGGACCCGTATGTAACGCACTATATATATAATAAACCCTCAAACGAACAGAAATGTTAGTTTTAATGTTTAAAATTTATAAAATTGTAAATTAAAATTTATGAAATTAAATAAAATTAAAATTATAAATTAAATAAATTAAATTAAATCATTAAAATAATAAATAAACTTTATTAAATCAAATTTAGATATTCAAATAAAATCTCCAAATCAAATCAGATTTTGTTTTATAAAATCAACATGTATCAAAGTTAAGACATGGAGATGGAGGAAGTCGGTGAACGGGGACTTATAAGAAGGAAGGGGCGGTTGGAGGAAGGGGGGAAAAAGGAGGAGGAAAACTTGTAACACAGAATTTTTCAACAGTAAAGACTGAGCCTTGTTTGTTCTGAAGTTTTTGGGCATGGGGGAACAAAGTGCAGCAATTGAGAAGCATTTTGGACTGAGTACCTAGGTTGTACTTAGTTTGGTTGGGAGGTTATGGTCTTTTGGTAACGGGAGCGAGCTGAAGCAGTTCTGAAGCCTTTTCATCCACAGGAAACCAGGTAGGGGCTTCTCATCAAATCAATCAATTTGAAATATAAAATTTTGTTAAATTTTAAAGCAGGTTCATGAAAATGTCATACGCTGTTCAGAGTAAATAACTGTTTAAAATTTATTTACAGTCTTTACATTTGGTATCAGAGCTACAATAAAGAATCGATATCCTATGCCTTGAATTGATGACCTCTTCGATCAAATGAAAGGAGCTGCTGTCTTTTCAAAAATTGATCTTCGATCAGGCTATCATCAACTAAGGATTTCCGAAAGTGATATTTCTAAGACTGCATTCCAAACACGCTTCAGGCATTATGAATTTACTCTGGTACCATTTGGATTAACTAATGCACTAGCAGTATTCATGAATCTTATGAATAGTGTTTTCCGCAAATATCTTGATCAATTTGTACAAGTCTTTTTAGATGATATACTCATCTACTCCAAGAATGAGAAAGAGCATGAAGACCATTTACGGATAGTATTATCCTGCCTCAAAAAACACTAGTTATATGGAAAGTTATCCAAGTGTTTGTTCTTTCAGGAAAAGATTCATTACTTAGGTCATATCATATCAGGTGAAGGGATCTCAGTAGACCCTGAGAAGGTAAAAGCAATCATGGAATGGCCAATAATGAAAAACGCACGTGAAGTACAAAGCATTATGGGTTTAGCCGGTTACTACCGAAGATTTGTGGAAGGATTCTCCAAAATTGCAAAGCCGATTACAACTCTTCAACGTAAAGGTGTTAAGTATAAATGGACTGAGGAATGTAATAAAGCATTCTCTGAACTCAAAAGACTACTGACCAGTGCACCAATCTTAAGAGTCCCTGATATGGATAAAGATTTTACGGTATGTACTGATGCATCCAAACATGGGTTAGGTGCAGTATTAATGCAGGATAAAGGAGTAATAGCGTACGGCTCAAGAAATTTAAAGCCTCATGAAGAACTCTACATTACTCATGATTTAGAGTTAGCCGCCGTAGTACTAACTTTAAAGATTTGGAGACACTATCTAGTGGGGCGAAGTTTGACGCTTAAAAGCGACCATCAAAGTCTACAATATTTGTTCACCCAAAGAGACTTGAATGCTAGACAAAGACGATGGAGTGAATTCCTAAGTGAATGCCTTTGGAATATCATATATTAAAGGAAAAGAAAATGTAGTGGCAGATGCTTTAAGCAGAAGCCGGATATTTTCTCTCATACCTATCAAAGTAGACTTAAGGCATCGAGTACTAGAACATCTAATAAAAGATAGTTGGTATTTAAAGGTAAGATCTAGTCTTGAAAGTAAGAAGCCAAAAGAATCTAAGATTGAAGGATATGAACTAGAAGATGATGAAATCTTACGATTTCATGGAAGGATGTATATTCCTGATAATAAGGATTTTTGGGACACCATCCTTAAGGAAGCCCACAGAGCAGTATATTGTGCACATCCTGGAGTAAAGAAAATGTATACTGATACCAAGAAACTCTTCTTCTGGTCGAGCATGAAACGTGATATCGTTCAATTCGTTGCAAGATGTTTGGAATGTCAACAAGTAAAAGTTGATCATTGTCATCCAGCAGGTCTCTTACAACCTCACGACATTCCTATGACCAAATGGGAGATCATTTCTATGGATTTTATCACTGGGCTACCTCTTACTTCTCAAAGACACAATGCTATTCTGGTGGTAGTGGATAAATTAACAAAAAGTGCCAATTTCATTCCCGTAAGAGATACTTACGAAGTTGCTGACGTAGCTAGAGTATTCATAAATGAAATTATCAGATTTCATGGAGTACCTAAGAAGATCATATCAGATAGAGATTCATGATTCACTTCAAGATTCTAGACTTGCATGCAGACAGCCTTAGGAACTCAACTAAATTTAAGTACAGCTTATCATCTTGAAACTGATGGGCAAACAGAAAGGGTAAATCAAGTACTTTAAGATATGTTGAGGATATATGTTATGGATCAACAATCGCACTGGGAAAAGTACTTATCCTTAGTCGAATTTGCATACAATAACAGTTACCACAGTTCAATTGGAATGCCTCCATTTGAAGCATTATACGACAGACCTTGCAGAACATCGTTAAGTTGAGACAAGTTAGAAGATCGAGTGATAGTAGGGCCAAAATTAATCCAAGAAATGAAGGAGCAGGTAAAACAAATTAGGCAATGGTTACAAGAAGCACAGGATAGACAAAAGAGTTATGCTGATACTCACAGAACTGATAGGAAGTATGAAGTAGGGGATCAGGTTTTCATCCGTATCAAACCGAATAAAAGCACTATTCAATTCGGAAAATGGACAAAGTTGTCACCCCGATTTATTGGACTATTTAAAGTCATGGAAAGAGTTGGACCTGTCGCCTATCGTCTTGCACTGCCATCTCACTTGTATAAAGTTCACAATGTATTTCATGTATCTGTATTAAGGCATTACATCGCTGACCAATCTCATAACCTTCAATGGAAGGAATTGCAGGTATCGAACGAAGGAATCATATCGGTCGAACCATTACGTATACTGGAATGTAGGGTTCGACAGCTCAGGAATCGTCTGGTAGACCAAGTTAAGGTCCAGTGGGACAAGTATAGTCCTAGATCAACTACTTGGGAAGATACGAAAATCATATGTCAAAAATACCCTAATTTGTGTCAATTTTGAAGAACCTTAAACGATGTTTTGTATATATTTACTTTACTTTAAATCAGAAACTCAGAACCATTTTGGAATGATTACACATAAACATGAATTTTTATGATATGTTATCTGTTTAATTTTACTGGTACATGGATACCAAGACGAAATATGTTATTGATCTTACTAAATTATAGTTATCAAAGTAAAGTTTAAATATTTGAGTAATTTTGCTTCTGATGGGAATTAAGATATTATATTTTTGTTTCATTTATGCATATCGATGTAATTGATGAGATAGAAATAAAAGAATGATTACATTTTAAATATGAAAGCTAATAACATGAGTAGAATATGGCCAAGTATGTTATATTGTAGTTAACATGTATGAATTATACATAAACTATTTGTTTTGAATATGTTGATGCATATTTTATAAATGCATGGACAAGTGTTTATGTTGCAGATAATATCGTTACCAAGATGACCACGTGATGACAAAAACTTCAGAACAATTAAGGCTCAAAGAGATTCCATGATAGGGTGTTAACCCTGGTCCCACTAGGAGGGGTGGAGGTATTACCCACCGTTTATCCTCCGAAACCTGGAGTCATGGGAGGACTGTGCGAATCACGCTCCCCTAGACGTGTGATGATGACTGCCAGATGCCTACTGGGCAATCAGGTTGATATAATCGACGCTGATACCCTTAAAAGCCTATGAATGGTTAGTCAGTATAGCTGATGCCATGGCATACTCTAGTAGAGGACGGATAGGATGGAAGTGGAAGAGATTAGGAAGGATAAGATGATTATAGAATAGCTGGGAAACCAATTGGGGCAGAACATGGATATTATAGTTGTAAACTTTTAAAAATATTAAAGAAAACAAATTCAATTTTGTAAATGTAAAGACTTATATAATCATAATATTCAGTAATATATTTTAGAAACCCTAACTTCGGGACAAAGTTTTTGGAAGGAGGGATGTATATAATGTGGATGAGCAAACGTCTGGTGCCATAATTCGGATTGAAGTGATGTGTCTCAAGACATAGCTCCCAATGGACTTCCTCCAACTTGATATAGGCTATCAACCCTGAATCCAAGTGTAAATGCATTTTTGGAATTTTTATTCCACACATGTACGTTTCCATCAATGAATGCCACTTTGAATCCTTTGTCCTCCATTGCTGAAATAGATATCAGGTTTTTCTTTAGATCGGGTACATATAGTACTTCTTATAGATGAATGATGTTTCCTTGATTCAATTGAAGAGTAACATTCCCAACTACCTTCACGGGATAGGTTTCATTGTCGCCAAGGATAATTTCCAAATTTGTATCCTTTTCAATCAGATTTGAAAGAGCTTCCTTATACCCAGTGAAGTGCCTTGAGGCACCACTATCAATCAACCAATTTCCCAAGGTGTCTGGAGGAGATGCAGTAGAGAGGGTAAATATAAGATAAAATTCTTTTTGCTTGTTATCAACAACATTAGATTCATCATACATGGAATTTCTTGATCTCTTGGGAGGGCGACCATTTCCATGTTGAGTAGCGGGAGCATTCCTTTTTCCTCTGTTGTTGAATCTGCCATTCCTTTGATTGTTGTTGCCCTTGAAATTGTTGTTGTTGTGGTTGTCATCATCATGAGGTGTATCCCTTCTATCAGGATACTCCCTAGCACAGTGGCCAAACTTGTTGCAAATGAAGCATCTTCCCTTCCTTCCATTCTTGAAACCCGGTCTTCCTTGACATTGCTTCTTTGAACCTACATTGTTCTTCTTTTTAGCATGAGTAGAGAATGTAGTAGAATCATTCCTATTTGAAGGCATATCTAGTTCCATCATCCTTGTTTCTTCTTGAGAACATCTAGTCAACAATTCTTCAAAACTTGGAATCCTATCGTTGTTAAGAATAGTGGTGTTGAACACGTGCCATTCACGAGGGAGTCCTCCAAGGGCAATGAGAGTAAGCTCCCTATCAGCAATAGCTTCTCCAATCGAAAGAAGATCATTTTTGATCTCATTAATCCTCATGAAGTAGGATTGAATGTCTTCATTTCTTCCCTTCTTTATATCCTTCAACTTGTTCTTGAGGAAAAGAATTTGGTTTGCATTGCTAGATTTGAACATGCCAACCAATCTGTCATATATTTCCTTTGATGTGTTCAAATCGGAGATGCAAGCAAGTAAATGCTTATGAATAGAATCCTTGGTGATCTTCCTGGCTTTGTCTTCACCTTTCTTGTACTTTGTTTTAGCAGCAGTTGGTGCATTTGAAGGAGGTTCCAGAATCTTTGCTTGTAATCCCTAGCATCTTGCTCTTCTAAAGTCAAACCAAGAGACATCTTCCATGCATGATAATCAGAGTTATCATGAAGCTTATCATCAGACTTGAAGTAGGATGTGTAGGCCATTGAATCTTGTCTTTGATTAGTGATTGGTCCTCTTAGTGATTGCTTTTCTCACTCTTGCTTGGGCTTTGTCTTCACGTCAGCTCTAATACCATGTTAATTTTAGATAACAATGGTA
This sequence comes from Pinus tabuliformis, assembly GCA_031772625.1. NCBI lineage: Eukaryota > Viridiplantae > Streptophyta > Pinopsida > Pinales > Pinaceae > Pinus > Pinus tabuliformis. The sequence continues at coordinate 1,017,002,427 of CM062820.1, read as the reverse complement.
TGTTTTATGCTTAAGAGCAATTTTACTTGAATTTTCTTATTAGCCCAATATCAATGTCCAGTTTAGCAATCACATCAACATGATAGTAAAATGTAGATAGAACATAAACAATAACAGTAGAAGACAAGCCAAGACAAGAGGACACAAGATATGGCACCAGCTAGGGACAAACCCCAATGTGGGGAAACCCTTGATCAGTTATTCTTATTATTCTTCGAAAGTTCAGCAGAGAGAGAGAGAGTACAATATACAATATTCACTTGTCCAATCAAAGTGAAATCTGACTAATCAAACATCAGTGATAGAAAGCCCTAACTAGAAAGTCGACGCTGGTCAACAGGGCAGATTTTGACCTCCAAAACAGATCGGTCAAACTCGGTCAACTCAGCCTCCAACAACTAGTCAAATCAGCCCAAAAATAGTCCGAAAAAGTCCAGTCAAATCTGGTCAACGAAAGTCAATGTTGTAGCAAACCCTTCTGTAGTCAACGCTGGTCAAACAACCTCGATTTCTGTGCCCAGAAATGCGGCCTACCCAAACGGAGATCTCCCTTACAAAAACACAATAAAAACAGGTCAACGTTGGTAAAAACAATCCTCTTGCAATTTCGGTCAACGCCGGTCAACACAGGGACAAAAAACTTCTCTTCTTCGCAAGTGTGGAGAGATGCCTCTGAAATTCGTACCCAATCAACGAAGGAGAGAGATGAATGAGTGTGAGATGAGATGACAAGATGAGGAGGGGCTTCTTGTATTTATATGCAACGTTGTGGGCTTGAGGGTGCAAATTAGATGGCTGGCCGACCTTGACAAATTGTCTATAATCAAAATAAATTCATAATTCCATTTGTACATGTCAGAATGGGATGATCTTTAGATCAATCCTACACCTCTTGGAGAGAGGAATCCAATAAAACTATTAGCTGCATCATATGAGTTGTCTAAGGTGAAGTTTGGCCCTAGTTGCCAAATTTAACACATCATCAATCCCTAGATCTTGATTCCCATCCTAAGGCCTTTCTTGGGCTGCCATTAAGCTTCATTGGAGCAAGAAAACCTTATATTGAGCCTCTCCTTTGAATGGGCCTTGGAAATCACTGCATATTTCATCATTGATCCTATCACCCTAAATGGTTTCTAAGCTTCCATACTAGGACTCCTCCCGTCGGTGAAAATCCGAGAAGAGAAGGGGACACAGGTTTTGGTGACAGTGGGCCTTTGTCCCAAATTGTTGCTGTGCCCTAGTAGTTATCCCTTTGGGACCCCTGCTAGTTTGTGCAGTAATAGGTATGAAATCCATATGGACTGCGTTACAAAATCCGTACGGACTGTTGTACAGACTACTCTGCTGGGCTGTTTGGCTCCTCCTATGCTTGTTGCTATTGACTGCTTGTCTTGCTGAAGACTGGTTGTCTTCTCCTTGCTTAAATACTACTGAAATTCTCACCAGTGGCTGAAAATCAAATCTCTAATTTTCTCCTTCACTCACGTGACTTGTGAAATGAATGTTCATTGTGTCTTTGTCCTTTGCCCTCTCTTTCTTTTATAACTTTGACATGAGCCAAAAACCTAATCTTCAACAGTTGAGATCTAACTGTGAGATCAATGGCTCTCTTTTAATTAAATTATTAAGTGACCCACTTTAGTCACTTTATTAATTAAAAATCACTTTAATAAAAGAATGTTCACTCTATTATTAATTAAGTGAACTTCTAAAATAACATAGGATACTTTTAATGACGATTTCCATAAGTAGACACCCTCATGGAAATACCTGTCTGAGCTACAAATGCTAACACCCTCTCTTAGCGAGGAAGGTATTCTCCACCACTCCAAGCTTGTCCCAAAACCAAATGAACTTGCCCTTCACCAAGGGCTTGGTGAAAATGTTTGCCAACTGCCCCTCTGTAGAAATATATTAGAGCTTGACTGCTCCCTTAGCACCATGTCTCTTAGGAAGTGGTATTTGATCTCAATGTGCTTTGACTTGTCGTGAAACACTGGATTCTTAGAGAGTTTGATACAACTTTGGTTATCGCAGTGGATCACTGTCGGCTTAAGCTTCTGATCAAACAATCCTGTGAGTAGCTTGCAAAGCTAAATGGCTTCAAAACTAGCTAGATTGGCCGCCATGTACTCTGCCTCAGTTGAACTCAGTGCTATGAGGTTTTGCTTCTTACTGAACAAGAAATGACCGCTGACCCCAAATTGAAGCAACACCCAGAGGTGCTCTTTTGATTTGTAACTGCCTGCCTAGTCTGAATCTGAGTATCCTTGCAAGCTGACACAGTCTCTACCATGGTATTGCAATCCATATCCTTCTGTGCCTTGCAAATTTTTGAGCACGTGCTTTGCTGCAACCTAGTGAAGCTCCCTTAGTTCCACCATGAATTGGCTTAAGGTGTTAACAACAAAGCTGATGTCTGGTCAAGTGTTGACCAGATACATCAACGAGCCAATCAACTGTTTGTACTGTTTGTAGTTTGGCAACTTTGAAATTGAAGAATCAATCTTCTTCAGTTTAGTCTCCATCGGTGTGGCCATCAATCTGCTATCCTCCATCTTGAATCTCTTCAATATCTCTAGAGTGCACTTCCCTTGTCCGAGGAAGATCTCGCCCAATCACTGCCAAACCTCAAGTCCCAGAAAGCGATGCATTGACTCGATATCCTCCATCTCAAATTCTGATGCTAGATCTGATTTGTAATCTGCACTTGTTAAAATGAGATTGTCCACATACAACACCAAAATGAGGGGCTCAGATCCAACCAACAACAAGTATAGGTTGGGATCTGCCTCACTCTTGGTGAAGTCTATGCCCTGTAGATAGCTATCAATCTTGGCATACCAGACCCTTGGTTCTTGTTTGAGTCCATACAAGGCTTTCTTAAGCATGCATACATGCGTCTCTATGTCATGGACAATAAGCCCCTCGTCGCTGCTCGATGTAGACTTCTTCCTCAATGATGCCGTAGAGGAAGGTAGTCTTCATGTCCATCTGATGAATGCTACATCCCATCTTAGAAGCTATTGAAAGAATTGCTTGAATAGAGGAGTATTTGGCTATAGGAGCAAAAGTCTCCTTGTAGTCTACTCCCTCTTTCTGAGAGAACCTGCGAGCCACAAATCTGGCCTTGTATTTCTCCACATTACCATCCATTGCATGCTTTACCTTGTAAAGCCACTTGGAAGTCACAATAGACTTACCATTTGGTCTCAACACAATCTCCTAGACATCATTCTTCATGATGGAGTTGTGCTCCTCCACCATGGCATCTCTTCACCCCTATTGGCTGATTGCTTCCTCAAAGTTGGAATGCTCTAAGTCTATGATGTTGGTCATCAAAGCCATGTACGTCGGAAACTTCCATGGAGGTTTGCTCTCCCCGAAGGTGGTCTTGGGAGGCTCAACATGCTCTTGAGCACCCGCAAGGTTTGCTCCACCCACCAATGCTTCCTAACTGATGTTGAAGGCGCTGATTGCTCCACCCACCAATGCTTCCTAACTGATGTTGAAGGAGCTGATTGCTCCACCCACCAATGCTTCCTAACTGATGTTGAAGGAGCTGATTGCTCCACCCACCAGTGCTTCCTAATTGATGTTGAAGGAGCTGATTGCTCCACCTGCACTAAAGGTTGGCTATCTGTGCTACTGGAAGTCTCTGCTATCGATTGCTCCTTTGGTTCCTCCTCTTGAGGCCCCTCTGTAATTGTTGGTAGGTCCAGAGGTTTCCTAGATGCCAAGTTCTCCTCGAACTTGACATCTTGGTTTAACATTGTCTTCCGTTAATGTTAGGAAGACTCTACAAGCTTTTGAATCCTTGCTATATCCCACCAAAATGCCCCTCTGACCTGAGGGCTGCAACTTTGTCCTTTCTCCACAAGTATGTGGATGTCGACTGGACGACCAAATATCTTGAGATGCCCTATCTTAGGCTTCTTTCCTGTGAATCCTGCCTCCAATGTCTTATCCTCCATAATTCAATGTGGGCTCCTGTTTTACAAATACACAACTGTGTTGCATGCCTTCGCCCACAGAAGCATTGGCAAACTCTAATCATGGATCATGGCCTTCACCTCACTGATGATAAACCAGTTCTTCCTCGTGGCAACCCCATTCTGCTGCGGGTTGTAGGCCACTGTCTTCTCCCTCTTGATCCTTGCCTCCTTGCAGAAATCTGTGAACTCATAGAGGTGTATTCATCCCTGTTGTCTGTCCTCAACAACTTGATCATCCTTCATGTCATGTTCTCCACCTAAGCTTTGAAAGCTCTAAAATAACTAAAGACCTCACCCTTGGTCTTCATGAAGTAGATCCCGGTCTTTGTGGAGAAGTCATAAATGAAGGTCACATAGTAAGATGCACCCTTTGCTAAGGATACTGACATAGGCCCTGGTAAATCAAAATGGATCAGATCCAAAGTTCCTTTTGATCGAGTCTCGCTGCTAGGGAAATATGCCTTGACATTCTTGCCAAGTGCTTCTGTGCTTCGGTTGGTATTCAAGTCAGCCTAAAAGAAAGAATTTTAAATTTTGAATTTTCGTCTTCAAAAATACAAGTGGCTACATGTTGTCCAAGTCGGCCAACCCTAAAGGACACACCTATTCGGGCTCATTAGATCGCTATATAAAGACAATTTGTCCTTCTCCTTAAGGCACCAATTTTGGATCACTCTCTCTCATCTTCTATTCACATGTGGGAGTCTAGAAGGACGATTTTTGAAGTAGAACGAAGTTTCTCTAAGGCAGACTGAAACTCTGTGAGGAAAGTGCAAGTGGCCGAAATTTCAGGAGGTCGAATTTATCACAGTTTGACCAGGTTTGACTTGGGTTTGGTTATTGGTGAGTTTGACATTATTTGATTGCAAAGTTCAGATTGTATCTCTTGATGAATTGGACTATTTCTCTAAGAAAAGGTTGCTAGGTTTTTCCCTTGTTAGGGCTTTTCCAGGATAAATTTTGTGTCTCTTGGGTTGGATTGATGGGGGGATTTGGCGGAAAGAGTGGGCTTAGTTTGTACTCTTGTCTCCCTGATCTCTTTTGGTTGTTATCCTTGGGTCTTAGTCCCATGAGATCTCCTTTATTGGCCATTTGGTTCTAGGGTGGTACTACTTGGGAAACCCTGACTTTGGGTGCGTGGTCCTGCTCCTTTACCCGCACATACTACTCCCTTTCCACTCACTATACCCCCATTCATCATTTCTCCCACCTGCGTCCACATTCCCATTCTGGGTCCACATAGGGCTAGCCTTCGTATCCTTTGCCCCCACCTTGGTTAGGCCTAGAATGATGCCTCGGAGGTTGAAACAACTAAAAAAAAAGAAGAAAAAGCATAATTGGCCACATTTAACAGGAAATTGTACCACAAAATGCAAAAGATGGTCGGGACAAAAATAATTAGCACATGGGCAAAAGCCGACACAATGAGCTCTACCTCATCCATGGCCATCACCCTGGTTCCATAGGCCATAGATGCGCCTCCTCTATCATTCAGGAACCCATGATTGCCCCAACTCCTGGAGGGCAATGAACCACCCTACCTCAAAAGGGGTAATCACTGCTATAATATACACATCATGCTCCTGTCCTTTGAGCCCTGAGTAGTTAATAAAAGAAAATTCATAAAAGGCAAAAGGCATATAAAGAAGGATGGAAAAAATCAAGGCTGGGGCACCTCATGTACCATGACTGCTCCCTCCTATACATTATATACCCCAGTGTCTCCTTCCCCTTATCTAGCTACCCCTATGCCCCAAGATGTTTCCCAGGGCTGCCCCTCTCATTCCCTATTCCATCTCACCTATTTGTCACTTTCCACCCCCATTAGAAGGGTATACCTTGGACATACTATCCCCTCTAAGGGCTAAAACCACCTAATAAGGTACTTGGCTAACCCCCTTTGGAGTTTGTAGACACTAGCACATGCCAAAACCCACTACGGAAGGGCATGCCATTATGAAGTGCCCACTTTGTTATCCATGGTTTGTAAGCTCCTTTACTGATTATTCTAATGACTGATTATATTGGAAGCCTAGGGATGCGTTGGATCTTATGCAGGATTGCAGGTGGTTTCCATTTGGGTTTGGCTTCCCTATATGGGATCCTCACCCCCAGAGGTCCACATTGGCACATGTATGGTGTCCATAGCGAGCCATGGGCCTCCACAACAACAGACAACACTCCACATATCTTCATGAATGTTCAAAGATTACTAGCGATCCACTTTTGGGACAATGGTGACATGATTGGTACATTATGCCCAGTAGGCCCCCACAAGAGCCCCACACTCTTGGCAGGTGTCCCAACACTTGTACGATGTCCTGGAAACATTCATTCCACCACCTGGACCATTGCAGAGGATCTACAAACATCTTCAATTCATATGGAGACCCATGGGGTCATTGATGTGCCCTCAGACCCATTGAGAGCACCACAGGTCTACTACTTGGAGAACAAGGGATCACCCCCTTGTCCATCATATTCTGAGGAATTTATTCCTCAATATGGCATACATCATTATTTGGCCCCTTGTGAGGCTTGTTTTTACATTATGAGCTAGTATCGTGGGCTTGTCACCATTAGGGGTTCTTATTTACACATTATTCTATCATTAGGGGCCCATAGGCTAATTCGAATTCCTGAGGAGGCTATATCTTGATGTTAGATACATTCAATTGTATCATCACTTGACTTGGGATCTCTCTAGTCTTAGAGAATTTTCACACTTTTTGCTTGCATGATATTTTGGAGATGGATGAATTTTGATGTATGGATTTGGGCTATTTTTCTTATCTTAGAGCTTTGTTATGCAAACGAATTGCTGGTTGGATATATTCTATAATGTTGTAAGTGCTTTCTATCATTGTTATTCTTGTTGCTGCATACTGCTAAAATTAGGGCTAGTTGGTACATTATTGTAATGTGGAACTGAGCAATGTTTTAGCTATTAGATGTATGGGCCAATGTTATATGAATGAAATGTCCTAGAGATTATTTATCTCGAGAAGCTTGCATAATTTGCTTTAAAGTATAAATGCTTAAATTCACTTTTCTTTTCTTACTATCTACATTGGATGAAGTTGACTTTCTAGGCCTCCTTGATCAAGAATCCAAGTTCTTAGTCATTACCATCCTTGAATCCATATTCGCAATTGAATTAGGCGCTGGTTCCATAAAAATGTGATCATATTAACCTTTTTTTTACCATTTCCCCTTTTTCCCAAGTCTAGCCCCATTGGGTCACCTAGGGCATCAATTTCTCGGCAATTGGCCCAAGGAAAAAATTCGATCTCCTCTAGGCTACTGCGTTGGTGGGTCCCCTCCCTCCAAATTTGAGGCCATTCTGATGGTGGAATCTCCGGGAATCCCAAGCCCTAGCTCTAGGACCGAATCTTGCCTAGGCATCCCCAAGGCTAGACCCTAATAGGATCAATTCAACCTTTTAAAGTAAATATTCTTGTTTGGTCCTTTCCCCTCACCTTGTCTAGGATAGGAACATCATTGGTTGTTACATTCCATCCCCGAACTTGGGCTGGGTCCACTTGGCCCCGTGTGGTCCCACTTCTCAATAAAGACTATTTGTCAAAGACCATTTGGGAGTCCAAGTTTCCAAGGATTATAGGGATTGAGAAACTCCTATATAAGCCTATTCTTTCTCCCTCAACCCTCCAATCCTCACCCCTTACCCCCGGTGGACCAAGTCCCTTGCTTAAAGAGCAAGCAAGTTCCATTCATCACTCCATCCTTGGGAAAGGGTTTTCAGGGTCACTCCTCACTTCTCCATTGACATCTACCTTATCAAAGTGATCCCTACACTACCGGGACTCCTCCCATCGGTGAAAGTCCATAAAGAGCAGGGAGACTTAGCTGTGGTGACAGTGGGCTAAGCCTCCACTGTTGCCCTTGACCTAGCAGTTTCCCTCTTAGGAACCCCTTTTAGGTCCCCTGCTGGTTTGAGTGGTAACACTGCTGAAGACTGGCTGCCTTCTCCTTACTGAAGTACTATTGAAATTCTCACCAATGGCCGAAAATCACATCTCTGATTTTCTCCTTCACTCATGTTACTTTTGAAATGAATGTTTAGTGTGTCTTTGTTCTTTGCCCTCTCTTTCTTTATAACTTTGACATCAGCAAAAAACCTAATCTTCAACTGTTGAGATCTAACCATAAGAACAATGGTTCGCTTTTAATTAAATTATTAAGTGACACACTTTAGTCCCTTTATTGATTGAAAATCACTTTAATAAAAGAATGTTCCTCCCAAAAAAGCATAGGATACTTTTAATGATAATTTCCATAAGTAGATACCCTCATGGAAATACCTGTCTGAGCTACAAACACTAACACTTTGGGCATCACATCCACTGGAATCCTCGGTTAGCTCCCTCTCAAGGGCAAGCAGCCTTCTCCATACATGGATCCTGGAAGATTTTAGATGCACAACTGTAATACCATGTTGTAATTTTACATCCACATGATACACATCTGGAAAGACCAATCAAAACTTTAGATCTACATTCACAAACATGTCAAATAGAAAACATAGGAATGTAGACACCACATATCAATAAATAAGGTCAATCCCACAAACAATAGAGACTAGATCTAAGAAATCTACAACATGAATATAGCAAACCAACAAAGACTTGGAACAACAAACACTATCTTCTTATTTACACAATAGAAAGATTACAATACTGTCCAAGATGGACTAAAATAGCTTTTCACAAGCCTTGACTCTGTTCTACACTAACTAATCACTCATGCACTAATGAAACCCTACCTAGTGTGCCTTCCTTCACTTAGTCAAACTTGACAAAGGAGGAAAAAGTAGTTAGAAAACGTCTCACTAACAATAGCCCTAGAAGGAGCTGAATCCAGGGTTGCGGGGGAGCGGCAACCCTAACAAAACTAACACAACTTGGCTACTGTAGATCAGCCCTTCTGAGATGCAATTCTAGTTGTTTTCAATAATGCCTCAATTTGCTTACAGAAATAAATGCCACTTTTATATATATTAAGGTTAATTTCTAGCATCTCTAAGGATGTAAATGAATATGCCATGCTTCATATTATATATCCTTTGTAGGTTTCTAACAAACCTGGGAGTTTAGCTTATCTGATTTGCGATTGGCACATTGCTGAGCCAATGTGAAGCAACAACTTAGACCATAATCATAAAATTGTTGCATGATATTGCATTCTAATACTATTTAAACTTTTTGGTGATTTGGTATGATTGCTCTTGTTCATTTTCTCATTTTATAATTTCAGTATGGCTGTTAACGTGATTATTATTATTTTTGGCTTTTATTTTTGGTAACGTGTTGGTCCAAGGCATGGAATTAGTCATTATGTGCTTGTGGGGTATGTTGGGTTGGAGGGTCATGTTGATTTAGTCATATGTTCATTGTGATGGTTATAAAGCTCCACATGAGGAATTTTATAAGCTGGAAAAACTTTTCCTAAATACAAGGCATTGTACACAATGTAGACAATTAATGACTTGAAAGTTACATGCCTTTTAGTTGATTGATCAGGTATGCATGACATATAATGCGATGACTATTGTTCCTTTTTAAAGTTGTCTTTTTTGGGCAAAGAAATGTTGCCCTCTATTGCCAATCTAGAAAATAACTAAGTTGGCTGCGTGCACTTTTTGAAGGTCTTGCCAAGTTTTATTGGTTATTGAAGTCAATTTTAATAGTTGATTTATTTATTGAATAGGAATAGGAATTGTAAGTGTTGACTTGGATTTTTAAATCTCGTTGCACGTGATGTGCACTTTACAATCCAGTGTGGATTAGATATTTAACGCAATGCTAATATCTTAAAATGAAGAAAATTCATTGTCCATAATGTAAAAATGAAAATGAAAATAAAAATATTGACCATCATAATCAAAAGGAATTTGTAAATATGAAAAAATTGCAATAATAAAAAAAAATATAATAATAAAGTAAATCACTGTAGATCTATTTTAATCCTTGATATTTAAAGCATTGAGACATCTGCATCTTGGTTTCATTTGATCCCTCCCGGTGCTTAATAGATCTAGGAGTAAGATGGATCTATGTTGTTTTTTTGATGTATTATTTGCTAAGTTACCAGGATACGGATACGGATACGGATCCGGATTCGGATCCGGATCCGGATACGGATCCGTTGGATTTTTGAAAAGCCAGGATCCGGATACGGCGAGGATACGGCAAGTACAAAAATATATAATAATATTTTTAAAAATTTTAGAAAATACATTTGATGTTTAAAATCAAAACCATATATATAATAATATTTTTAAAAATTTTAGAAAATACATTTGATGTTTAAAATCAAAACCATTCATGAATCACAACATTAGAACTAAAATTATTAGATAATTTATGAATCTGAACACTGAAATGATGAAATTTAAAAACTAACAAACAAATAAACATATAAATATTAATACCAACATATTGATATAATTGTTAAAATAAAGTTATAACATAAAATATATATTTTTTTATTTATAAAAATTAAAAAATATTTTAATTTTTAACAACCAAACATAAAGTTATATAAATTTTTAATTATGACTTATAAAAATAAAAAATTTAAAATGAAATATAAAACATACGATTATTAAACATAAATATATTGATTTAAAATAAATAAATTAAAATAACTTTATTATATATATTAACATCAAAATAAACTTTTTAATTAAATCAAAAATCTTTATATTGAAAGCGTATTTAAAAAACATATTGATTTAAAATAAATAATAAATTAAAATAACTTTATTATACATATATATTAACTTCAAAATAAATCTTTTAATTAAATCAGAAAGTTTTTATATTAAAAGGTTATTAAAAAAACTTAGACGCATAATTTTATTGAAATCTTTATATATATATATATATATATATGGGAAGATGGCATTAAGAAACTTCACGCTGGTATTAAGAAACTTCACGCGTAATCTTAATAAAATCATTTTATATATATGCGATATTAAAAAGCTTATATATATACCAGATGATATTAAAAATATGACCCGTAAATAAATTAAAATAACTTTATTAAATTATTATATATATATTAACATTAAAATAAAATTTTTAATTAAATCGGAAATTTTTATATTGAAAGCTTATTAAAAAACAAATTGATTTAAAATAAATTTATTATATATATATTAACCTCATTGAAATCTATGCGGAAGATGGAAGATGTATTAAAAAACTTCACGCTTAATCTTATATGCCAGATGGTATTATAAAACATAACGCATAATTTTATTTAAATATTTATATATATATAAGCGGGCAGATGGTACTAAAAAACTACGCCTAATTTTATTTAAATTTTTATATATAAATTTATATATATATATACGCCGGCAGATGGTCACTAACTAAATCACTACCTGACTGTACGCGGATCCTAGCGTATCCGTATCCGTACCAGTTTCGGATTCGGGGATCCGCGGTTCCACCTTTTGCCCTCAGCGGATCCGGTAACGTAGATTATTTGTTTTTTGACTAGAGGAATCAGCAATGGGCCGGGTTCGTACTCATGTCACACAGGGTCAATTCCAAACTACTACACAGGGTCAATTCCAAACCACTATAACTAACCCCTAGGTGTAACCGCCCTGCCCCAAGGATGGCACAGGGGTCTATGCATGGGGGATTTGAACAAAGGACCTCATCACTCACATAACTTTACATAACATGGGCTTGCCAAGTGAGCTACACCGGCGGGCAGGATCTATGCTGGTTTTATTTGTTATTTCAATTTTCTTTTATATTATTCATGGCATTCACTTAAAGGTTTATAATATATATTGTAAATGTTAGGCATTTGCTACTGTTATGAGGATCCTGGATAATATGTCTCTATAAGTGTACCATGTTAAAAGCTTACTCATATAGATACTATTACTATATTTAATCATTAATAACTTGGGATGGTAATTGTTGGAAAGATGCATTTTTGATATCTGAGCATTGAAACTTTTATTTCACGACTTATTTTAATTTTGAATTATTTAGACAATGCTCATCACTTGTATTACAGGCAAATGAATCAAAGAAGGAAGCTTTTAGGAAATACTTGGAATCAAGTGGTGTGCTCGATGCCCTCACTAAAGGTCTTAATATTCTCTTTACTGACATTTAGTAAAAGGATACTAGCTGAACAATTTCACTTATATGATACCAATTTTCTATTTATTTCATCTCTCTGATCAAACATGATATGTATTATTGACAAACTATTTAAATCATAGTTGAATAGAAACTAACATATTGTTTTCCTTTCAACCAACACTAAACTATTGTCATTTTAGACTAATATTGCGTATTTGTCTTGCAGTTCTTGTTGCTTTATATGAGGAGAATGAGAAGCCTTCTGTAGCAATTGAGTAAATTCTTGATCTGATCTTTTGTTTTATTATGCCTTTGTGCAGTAACAAATGACTATTTAAGTAAATTCATTATCTTCTCTTAATCATCAACTTGTCTCTTTTTATGAATCTTTGAGTAATACATATAAGGTTCACAATGGAATGGAGGGAATTCTTCAATGAAATTGGCATAGGGTGAATTTTTTGTATGAAAACATTTGGAGATAATATAAAATAAGATAATTTCAAAATGTCCAATGAATGACCAATAGTAGGTCAATGGGACATATATGTATAATTTGTGTAAGTATATCGTGGGAGTGCAAAAGTAACTCTTAACCATAAGAAGGAAAAAGGCCCAAAAGCTTGATAGTAATATTGAAAACTAATACATATACAAAGCACCACCCATGTTGAACGCATAATGTGAATGGTAAGTCACATAAGATCTAGAAGGAATGGGAGGAAGAAGATGGGGACTCACTTGTTGAGTTATCATCATGAAGGGGACAAAACATTGTTTGATAAATCTCATTTGTAGGGAAACCAAGACTTAGGCGTACTAGGGTGTATGATCTTGGGCAGACATTGACTGTCTATCACAACTCTCCTAACACTTGAGGTTGTTGGGAATAATTTGGCATTGGAGCTTTGAAAAATCAATGCGATAGAGGGGTTAATAACTTACTTGTGCCATGCACAGTGTCTTCTTGAGGCCTTGGTGGGAATTGGTTTGCTAGCTATAGGTCTAGAGGAGGTGTGAGGTCTCACCAATTTATAAGCCACTATGGCATGGGACTCTACACGTCACTTCCTTGAGGTTGAGGAGAAAAAGGAAGTGATCTACTGAATAGGGTTTGTCTTGGGTGGACATTGTAGAATTTTTCTCCTAAAACCTAATACTTCCCTCAAGAAAAGAGCTAGACACCTCTAGTTTGGACATTGAAAGAAAGTGGTGAGGGATCCTCTTGATTCCTTGTAGAGATAGTGGAACCTCCCCATGATCTCAATGTAAAGGGGCAATGAAAGATTAGGTGTTCTTCTAACTTAGTGTCTAGTAGATGACAAACTTGATTTATCCACGTTGATCTTGGGATATGATGATTTATCAAACGAAGTTGTGGGCAAACTCTTAGTTGGCCTAAAGGAATATTGACGCTATTCTTGTAGTGCTTTCAAATATACTTGGGTCTAATAATAGAGCCAATTCTCAACTACATTAAGTGCTCAAAAGATAGAGCTATCTTAGGATTGAGGTACAATTTAGCCTCAGGGATACTTGTATGTACTATTTGTATATGTCCTCTATCATTACATTGTTCAACTCCTACTTGGAGGAGAGGAGGTGAATTGAAGCATTAAGAGAGTAGTACTGAGACAATTAGTAGAAATGCCAATATATTGGAGGAGCAAGGATGCGTTTGGAGAACCAACATTGATGTTGTCCTTGTGATCCCTGGGTGACGCCTATAGAAGCAAAAACGATCTCCTTAGAGGAGTAAAGTGCTGGGAAAGGGTGTGTCACTCTCATCATGAAGTTGAGTCGTCTAAAGGTCATCCTTTGTTGTGAAAGGGGAACAATTTGAAAATAGTTTTGAGATTGTAATGTCACCACTTAGCAATTTTGCTGAGTAAATACATTTTTGTACAATTTTGGCTTTTTGACCTAGGAAAAGTGGGTAGGAGGACCCCACTTGAATTTTGAAGGAAAAGACTCCCCAAACATTAGAGAAAATGGTAAATTAAGAATGTAGTGGGATGTGGGAGCCACACCAAAAGGGAACTCGTACCCTTGGGAGGAATTCGACTTGGGAAGGAGAGAGAAGAGGGAATTCGACTTGGGGGACCCACATGGAGGAGAAAGGAGGCAACAAAGTTAAATTGAGGAGAGGAGCTTCATTTTGGGACTTTTGCTAATTTGAGAATTGAACCTCTGGTATGCTTGAGCTGTTGAGCCAAGTCTACACCGCGCTTTTAGCACAAGAGGTTTCCAAGCAGAAATCTCAACTCTTTCAGTGGACTTCGAGTGCCACTCTAGGGGATATTATCATCACATTTTGGAGCTGTTCCGAGAGCAATTATAGGTATTATTTAGTCCTTACTTGGAGCAGGTTGGGCGCGGGAAAGGAACACACACTCTCTGTGAGAAATAGATTTAGAGTAGGCTCGATTCTGGGCTTTGGTGGGCCGATTCCCTTATGGATTTGCTAGGGATTTCTGGTGATTTGCAGGGCTGGTTGGGAGGCTATAGTCCAGGCCGAAGTTTGCTATTTCTAGGCATGCTTAGAGGCAGACTGACAGGGTTTGCATAGTCATCGAGGCATTGAGCACGTGTGGAAGAGGAGACTAGGAATTTGGGGCTGGGACTTGTAGGGAATCTCAAGGTGCATTTGGTGGAGGGTTTCCTGGTGGTGCGTATTTATTGGTGGTGAGTTAAGTATGCCCTATTTTGTGGGAATTTCAGAGCAGTGGATTTAGGCTGAAAGATTTTTGGGTTTTAGTGGGTCTATTGAGGAGAGCCTACAACCAATTTTGTAGAATTTTCCGAGCACTCTAGGTGGGTAGAACACCAGTTCTACTTCATCCAGAAGCAGCAAAAGTTCTGGGCCAACGCAAGGATTGGAGGACAAGCACTCTTTGGCACTTGGGCAGAGCTCTCTCTCTCTCTTGGGACTTGTTTAGCTTTCTTTAGTAGGTCCAGGTGCACTTGACCCAACTTATGGTACCCACTTCATGATGATTAATAATATGGCTCAGATTATTTGGTTAGCAAAGAAGAGGCAACCTTCAATAGCCTCTTGAAGGCTTTGAATGATTTGGCCAAGGGACAAAAGGAAATGTTGGAGGAGATTAAGCAGCAGAACTGGGATAAGAGCGTTCAACGGGAGTTCATGGTAGGGGAAAGTACGGGTGCATCCCATCAATTTGACCATCATTCTCCCTTGAACCACCCTCATGCCTTCAGTGGGCCAACTAGAACCACCATACCCACATTTTTGCCACAAGGAGCTGGAGAGCAGACAAGACAGGACAAGATGCCCATGGGGCAGTATTTTCGTGAGTGGCAATCGATGGAGGAGTTTCGAGTTGCATTGAGCTTCAGAGATTATTGCCAGCTCAAGCAAAACGACAAGGGCAGGGGTGCAAGAGGCTCAGGCACGCAAAACTCAGAGTTGCAGCGTACCATTGGGAGGTTGTATCTCCCTACATTTGACAGGTCATCCAAGTGCATGACTAAGGCATGGGTGGAGAAATTAGACACTTATTTTCAGCTTAGTCGGATGATAAAGGTGGAAGCCATTAAAATGGCTACCTTGCACTTGGAAGGGGAGGCACATGATTGGTGGTTCCATGGATTTACTACTCTAGGGCATGTTGGTGTGACCTCTTATGAGGACTTTACATGGAGGGTTGTGGAGTGATTTGACAGGAGGGATCTTGAGGCCCATTTCAGAGAACTGATCCAACTCAAGTAGACTGACAGCCCAAAGCATTACATAGCGAAGTTCTTGAGCATGTCTGTGATGGTGCTAGACCTGTATGAGGCCTAAATAGTTTATACATTTGTGGAGGGCTTGGTTGAGCTGTTGCGCGGGTTAGTGAGGTTGATCAGGCCCACTACTCTTCAGGAGGCAGTGAATTGCACATGGGACTTGCAGGATGCCATTCCTAGGACGAGAGCACTAGTGCCACCTTGAGCCCATTTTCCACAAAGAGGCTGAGACACTAGACCCCCACCCCAGAGAGATGTTCAGGGGTGTGGGCAACTGGACGATGAGACTAGGAGAGACCTCTGTAGGAGGAAGCTGTGCTTCACTTGTCAAGAGCCATGGGCGGGGCATAGGTGCATTAAGGGCAAGGCCCATTACATAAAGGTGTTCTCAGACAATGAGCAAAGGATGACATTGGGCAGGAGGCTGATGTAGGAGGCGGTGAGCTGCAGATTATTGAAGGAGGTGGAGGGGAAGGATACTACCCCCACTAGATGGAGGCCTTTTTAGACCTACTGGAGGGGTCATCACTTCACTGAGGGGGCTCCCCAAGTACTTAACGCTGAGGATCAGAGGCACAATGCAGGGGCAATGTGTAGCAGTTTTGGTGGACAATGGGGCTACCCACAACTTCATTGATGCGTAGATGGTGGAGCGGAGAGGCATATAGATAGAGGGCTTCGAGGGTTTCTCGGTTCTAGTGTCGGGGGACAGGACCATGCAGTGTACTAGATATGTCCCTAGTCTGACGATGACTATGGGAAATTATTCAGTGATCGATCATTTCTTTGTGGTGGATGTGCCAGACACCAATGTGGTGATGGGTGTCTAGTGGCTCTATTCTTTGGGACGAGTCACTACTGATTGGAGGAAGCTGGAGATGGAGTTCGTGGGGCCAGATGGGAAACTAGTGTTGTTGAGGGGTATGCACTCATACCCACCGCAGACAGTGTTAGCACATCGAATGCAGGGTGACCTATGACATGGGGATAAAGAGTGGGTAGTAGAGCTTAGGATCTCGAAGGCTGGGACTTAGCCACGACCACTGCATCTGGACATTCAGGCGATATTGGACTGGAGATGGAGTTCGTGGGACCAGATGGGAAACTAGTGTTGTTGAGGGGTATGCACTCATACCCGCCGCAGACAATGTTAGCACATCGAATGCAGGGTGACCTATGACATGGGGATAAAGAGTGGGTAGTAGAGCTTAGGATCTCGAAGGCTGGGACTTAGCCACGACCACTGCATCTGGACATTCAGGCGATATTGGACCGGTACCCAGTAGTCTTTAGAGACGTTGCTCCAGGCCAATCACCAGATAGGGGATTTGAGCACACTATTGAGCTGGAAGAAGGGGTAAATGTGATTATCACCATGCCATACAGACATCCCAAGGCATATCAGGATGAGATTGAGAGGGCCATACAAGAGTTACTGGCTTTGGGGCACATCAGACCCAGTTCAAGTCCCTTTGCTTCTTTTCTGGTGTTGGTGAAGAAGAAGGATGGGACCCTCCGCATGTGTATTTTCTATAGGGCCTTGAATAAGAAGACATTGAAGAACCGGTGCCTGATCCTGCACATAGTTGAGTTGATGGATGAGCTAAGAGGAGCTAAATACTTCTCTAAGATAGATCTGAACTTGGGATACTATCAGATTCGTGTGCGAGAGTAGGACATTCCGAAGACAACATTCCGGTGCCACTATGGGCACTTTGAGTTCTTGGTGATGCCCTTCGGGCTAACCAATGCCCCAACTACCTTCTAGTCTTGCATGAACCATGTGTTCCGCAAGCAACTTCGCAGATTTGTGTTGGTGTTCTTTGACAACATCTTGATTTACAACAGGACTTGGGAGGAGCACCTGAGGCACTTGGAGGAGGTGCTACGTATCTTTAAGGAGAAACAACTATATGCTAAGGTGTACAAATGCGAGTTTGGGTTGACACAGATATTGTACCTTGGCCATGTGATCGTTGAGGATGGGGTGCATGTGCACCAGGAGAAGATCAGGGTCATCTTGGATTGGCTCACACCTAAGAATGTGGCAGAGCTGTGGCGCTTTCTGGGCATTTGCACCTACTACATGAAGTTTGTGAGGGGATTCTCACAGTTGGCAGTACCCCTCACAGATCTGACCAAGGGAGGGGCTTTCGAGTGGTTTGATGTGGCACAGGAGGCCTTTGAGCGCCTCAAGGGAGTTATGAGTAGTTGCTCAGTGTTGGCCTTGCTACATTTTACACAGTCTTTTGTTTTGGAGTGTGATGCGTCCTCTTGAAGCGTCCTCCAACTCTCTGCAGAGCAAAACCCTAGTGGCAATGGAAAAGTATAGCTTTTGAGAGTCGGAAGCTCCTTCCTCATGAGAGACTGTATGTTATATATGAGAAGGAGATGTTGGCCATTATGCATGCGTTGGCCAAGTTCAGACAATATCTGGTGGGCAACAAATTCATAGTGAAGACTGACAATAACAGTCTTCGATTCTTTTTGGAGCAGAGGGAGCTCATTGAGAGGCAACAAAAGTGGGTCAGCAAGATCCAAGCCTATGACTTTGACATAGAGTATGTCAAGGGCAAGCAAAATGTGGTAGTTGATGCGCTGTCCAAGAGGCCCACGACAATTTCCCTCATGAGTATTTGCCAGGATTGGAGACCGCAATTGCTAGTAGAGTACTTCAAGAACAAGTAGGCTTGAGAGATCTTGGATAGCACTTTCCATGATGATAGGTACAGGGTTATGGACGAGGTGATCTACTACAAGGGGAGGATATACTTGGTGCTGGGTTCACAGTTGAGAGAAAGGATCATGCAGGCAACACACGACTCTCGTTTAGCAGAGCATTAGGGGTTCCTCAAGACGTATCATGCTATTCAGGAGCATTTTACTTGGAGGGGTCTCAAGGGAGACGTCTTGAGACATGTGTAGAAGTGTGATGTTTGTCAAAGGAACATGGGGGAGTTGACACATCCAATAGCTCTACTCCAACCTCTCACTATTCCCGAGGGGAAGTGGGAGAGCATATCTATAGACTTCATCACAAGGCTACCAATAGTTCAGGGGTGTGATTGTATTTATGTAGTGGCAGAAAAATTGACAAAATTCGCCCACTTTTTCGCCATCCCAGTTAGATATTCAACATCTCAAGTGGCATAGCTCTTCTTTAGAGAGATCTTCAGGTTGCACGGTCTTCCGAAGACCATTGTCAGTGATTGGGACAACCAGTTTATGGGGGCATTTTGGCAGGAGCTTTTCCGGTTGGTGGGTACTGAGCTCACACCTAGGACGAGTTATCACCCCCAGACCGATGGGTAGACCGAGATCGTGAACAAATGATTGGAAGGGTATTTGAGGAACTACGTGACAATACAACAACGTGCGTGGGTGGAGCGACTACACCTAGGGGAGTACTGCTACAACACCACCTATCATGTGTCTATTGGAATTTCTCCCTTCCGTGCTTTGTATGGTTATGATGCTTTGACTTTTGCTGACATGATTTTTGGAGATAGCAGGGCCCCAAGGGCCAAAGATTGGATCCAGGAGAGCCAAGAGATCCTTAGAGCTCTTAAGGATAACTTGCAGACTGCCCAAAATCAACAAAAGATGTATGTTGACAGGCACAAGATTGAGAGGCATTTTGAGGTTGTGGATCTTGTTTTCCTAAGGCTCCAACCTTACCGACAATCCACTTTGAAGCAAAAGGAGCTGAAAAGCTCAAGCCACATTTTTATGGGTCCTACAGGGTGACTAGGTGGGTTGGAGAGGTAGCGTATGAGTTGGAGCTCCCACTAGGGAGTAGAGTGCACAACATGTTTCATGTCTCATGCCTGAAAAAGGCCTTGGGACAACAGGTGACAACTGCCATGGAGTTACCACCCCTAGATGATGAGGGGCATTTGGTTTTGGTACCAGAGGCCATCCTGGAGGTGAGGGAGAGGAAGCTCCGAAACAGGACTATTCAGGGGCTTTTGGTGAAGTGGAAGGACCTACTTGAGGAGGATGCCACT
The DNA here is from genome assembly GCA_031772625.1 of Pinus tabuliformis. NCBI lineage: Eukaryota > Viridiplantae > Streptophyta > Pinopsida > Pinales > Pinaceae > Pinus > Pinus tabuliformis. Next base: position 1,016,982,534 of record CM062820.1, on the reverse strand, counting down.
TGGGAAGGAGAACAAGTACTTCAACAGCAAGCAACATTTGGGCGGGGAGGACTATAATGTCCCCACTTAGCAATTTTGCTAAGTAAATACTTTTTTGTACAATTTTGGCTTTTTGACTTAGGAAAGTGGGTAGGAGGACCCCACTTGAATTTTGAAGGAGAAGACTCCCTAAACATTAGAGAAAATGGTAAAGGAAGAATGTAGTGGGATGTGGGAGCCACACCAAAAGGGAACTCATACCCTTGCGAGGAATTCGACTTGGGAAGGAGAGAGGAGGGAATTTGAATTGGGGGACCCACATGGAAGAGAGAGGCAACAAAGTTAAATTGAGGAGAGGAGCTTCATTTTAGGACTTTTCCTAATCTGAGAATTGAACCTTGGGTACGCTTGAGCTGTTGAGCCAAGTCTACACCATGCTGTTTAGCATAAGAGGTTTCCAAGTGGAAATCTCAAGTCCTTCTTCAATGGACTTTGAGTGCTACTCTAGGGGAGATTATCATCACATTTTGCAGCTGTTTCAGGAGCACTTATAGGTATATTCAATCACTACTTGGAGTAGGCTGGGCGCAGGAAAGGAACACGCACTCTCTGGGAGAAACAGATTTAGAGCAGGGTTGATTTCGGGCTTTGGTGGGCCAATTCCCTTGAGGATTTGCTAGGGATTTCTGGTGATTTGCAGGGCTGGTTGGGAGGCTATACTCTAGGCTGAATTTTGCTATTTCTGGGCATGCGCAGAGGCAGACTGGTAGGGTCTGCGCAGTCATTGAGGCATTGAGCACGTGTGGAAGAGGAGATCGGGAATTTGGGGTTGAACTTGTAGGGAATCTCAAGGTGAATTTGGTAGAGGGATTCCTTAGTATTTTGGTATCATTTGCAGCTGGTTTCTTGGTGGTGCATATTTGCTGGTGGTGAGCCAAGTACACCCTATTTTGTGGGAATTTCAAAGCAATGGAGTTAGGCTGAAAGTTTTCTAGGTTTTTGCGGGTCTATTGAGGAGAGCCTACAACCAATTTTGCATAGTTTTTTGAGCACTTGAGGGGGGTCAAACACCAATTCTACATCAGCTAGAAGTAGCAAAATTTCTGGGCCAGTGCAGGGGTTGGAGGACAAACACTCTTTGGCACTTGTGTAGAGTGCTCTCTCTCTCCCTGGACTTGTCTAGCTTGCTCCAAGAGGGAGAGGGACCAAGTACAAATGAAGATCTAAGAGAGAGAAGATGACTAGTGTAGTTCACTTGATTGCATTTATAACACAAATGTGATATGCATATGAGCTATACGATATGAATGATCATCTCCAAGGTCTTCTTCTTCACAAGAACAAACCCTAAACTCCAACAAAGACATTCTCCTCCTGTGTATGACTTCTAGGCTTTTTCCATGAACCCTAATGATTCACTCCAAGAATACATGTACAAATCGAAAACTATGATGATGAAGAATGAGGACTCTCTCCTTCCTCTATATATATTGGAGGTAAGTAAGGCCAATAATACAATATGGCCCCAAGCCCTTATAATAAACCTATAATAAACACTTGCAAGCCTACATGAGTGAAGCACTCCAGCCATCGGATACACGTCATGCTCCAAGTTGATGTAGCTATAGTTGTGTCCACACCTCTTTGTCGCAAGCTCACGTGGGATCCATCGCTCTTTCTAAGCCATGTGCTCCATCAGGTCCACTCCTCCTGCATCAACACTATTGCAACCCAAGAATGCCCAAGCTAACCATACACAAATCCTAGCTATCCCATGTTCTCTAGGGCTTGATGGCTCCTCCAAGATGCACAATGCTCCTCCTCCCAAGTAGGTCATTCTCCAAACAAGTGAACCTTTCCATATGGCCCTCATGAAGGACATACCCCAAGCTAACAAGAGAACCCCAACACCCTAGGGATGAATGTGAAGCAAGTACCCAATTGAGGTCAAGTAACCACTGAGCAAGCTGTCTCCAATGTGCAATCCATTATCCATCATGGACTATTCTCATGTGTCAATCCATCTCGGACTGTCCAAGGGCTAAACATACACCATGTACCCAAAATGGATCCTTCTGCTATCAGATATGGATTCAGTTTTTCTGCACAACATCTAACAATCCAAGTGAGAAAGCTTCCAACAATCAGTTGGAATTTTTCCTTCATTAAATCATTACTAGACGGTACTTCAGTGGGCATTAGTTTAGTGATTTTACTATGAAATTAACAACAATGAGCCTAACACCTTTATCTTGGGGCTTTAAAAGCTCTGGCTTTATCAATGCTTTCATTAATGGTCGCACTGCATCTTGCATTGTCTTAGAAGGTGATTGCCCCATCATAGATAAATATTACTGCACTTGATCCAAAACTTGGGTTAGTTTATCTTTGGACCAAGATGTGTGTTCAAGTTCATCCTTGTTACTGGGATCTGTTGTTGCCACTTGTCACACACACCTAAGTTAGTGAGAAAAAACCCTTAACCCCACAAGGTGTGGTTTGGTGGCAAAACTAAGAGATGGGGTTGTCACCTATTTCAACTCTCTACGTTAAAGCTCTCTCCTAAGTAAGTTAAGGGGGTTGGTCTCAAAATGAAAAGCTAAGTGAAAAAGTGATGTAAGGTTTCTAGGAGATGTCAAGGTTAATTTGGATTACTTGAGATCATGAAAAACTATGATGAGCACTATGAAATGGAACTTCAATAATATCAACACATAAGTCAAAGATAAGCATATCAGACCAATACTTTCAATTATTGCTTCAAAATAAACAACACTTGCTCTAAAAATGAAATGTTTCAAAGTGAAACACAAGTAACCCTGACAATAAAATAGATGCTAGAAAATATGATATCACTTGCAAGATTTAGAATTGCTTTCAAAGTGTAACCATTCACGATTCTAAAGCATGTAAAGAAACAATATAAAATAACTTGCAAAATGAAATAAGCTAAACCTTCACTTGCAAAATGAAAGATATGGTACTTTCCCAATGAGACATTACAAAATAATCAGTTCAAGACATTTTCATCATGACGAGCACATGAATAAATTGCAAGTAAAATAGCTTGAAAAGTAAAGTGAATTAATATGAAATGCACTTAACTATGGTTAGATGCAATTATCTTGGTTAATTTTAAGCTAAATGCCTATTCGAAGTGAGAGATCCTCCTTTTGAACTCTTGCCAAAGGGTAAAAATTGGGGTGATTGTAAGAAAGAGGGGTCGATGACATGTAGGTGTCGTTAATGATACCCTTCCACTTAGTCTTACGAGTCAGCATGTGCCTTCGTTTCTACAAGGCGACAAACCATCTACATAACTGTAGGGTCACACACTCTTTACCTTACTTTGTACCAATTGGAAGAATTTTCCAAAAAAATCATTTCCCCATGATGTCTATCAACCAAGCTTATGCTTGGAGGTTAATTGAGTTAAAATGCAGACTATACTAAAATGCCTAAATGTAATAATGCTAGTAAGTTTTTCCAAAGAGATTTACAATGCTTCAAAATAATGGAAATGAGATAATGTGCAAAGTAATATTGTAAATGTAACTTCAATTGGAAAATGAAATTAGCTTGAGAGTGAATTAAAGTGATGCAAGTAAGTTTGCTTTACAAAAGAAAGGAATTGCCTCAAGTAAATGGAAATGCTCGCAACGATATAACTTGAAAAGATTTCTCTCAAAATTGTACAAGGCACATAAACATAAGCTTCTTAAGTAAATGAAATTGTAAATGGCTCCAAGTAAATGCCACAAACCATAAACTTATAGCAATTGGAAATTAGATGAAGCTGAAAAGTAAATGCTTGCTTGTAAATTATGCTTGGAAAATAAGTGAGCGAGTTGACAAATGAGCCTATAGTGAGGCAAGTGTATCCCAAAGAAAGCAAATTGTTAAGAAATTAAATTAAACTTGGCACATAACTCCAAATACTTGCATGTAAGAATTGAGTTGCTCTAAAGCAGGATATTAATTTATATTTCAAAGCAAAATGAAATGCAAAACATTAAATGAAGTTGTAGCAAGATCTAATTTAGAAATAGAAATGTGATGGTGAGGTTGTGTTAATTTTAAAGCATTCAAAATGAGCTAAAAATGAAAGTTAGAAAATATGAAATGCAAAATTAATCCACACACACAAAATCCTCCTTCTAAAAGAGGAGAAAGATGCCTTGGGGAAACCCAAGCTCCCACAAAAAAAGAGATATTTTATTATGATATCGCAATGGAGTCAAAACCTCTTACAGGGCTGTCCAAAAGGTGAAGATTTAGAGCTAGAAATAGCTATAATATCCCTGCAAACATTAGCAACCTCAAAGGCCAAAGAAGTGTTTCTAAAATATGAAAATTACAATCTCCACAAAGGCCCATGACCTATCCTTCTTTACAACTTTTTCTAGTGTCCTAGAATAAATCTTGAATGTTTGAGAGGTCCTATAAGAAAACTAGTTAGAGTTTCAATGGTATTTCCTCAAGGCACTTGTGTCAAAACTCCAACTATGGGCTGCAAAACTAAGACAAGATTAGTGTAAAAAGAGCATGTAAGTATGATACAAAATAATATACAAAACCAAATCAAGTGATGAGAGTGAACCCCATCACTTGCCTAGTTTGGGAAATGTCTTAAATAGTTAAATAAATCAAAGAAAGCACAAAAATTTAAAGAAATATAAATTATGAAGTATTTGCTTGTATACAAGCTATGTAAAAAAAATCCATGCAAAATCACTTCGTAAGATGAACTATGGAATTCAAAGAACCATTGAGAGCTCCTTGGAGAATGTGTTAAGAGTGGGTTGGTTTTTCCAAAGACTTCCCTTCGTTCTTGATATTTGATCCAAACAGGATTTTCCTCTACAAAAATTCAATCAAACATTAGTCCCATATAGATTTAAGAAATAAGCAACTATAAGAAAACTCTAGAAATTTATTGGAAAATAACTAGATATTCCTACACCGAGAGCATACTCCTAAATCAATTGCCAATGCAAGATAACTTTACATTAACAAATCTATAAGAACAAATGGGAATAAAATAGATTAAAGTATGAACAAAAAAAATTATACCAATAATGAGCCAATCATCATACTCAAATGGAAAAACTCATAAATGAAACCCAAAGTCTTTTATTGCAATTGAGAACAAGTGTATATAAGAGCAGAGCTTCCCCAAACACAATAGCTTGTAACATGGATACATAGTGAGAGTCCATAGCTCTATTATATAAAAGTTTGGGAGCCAATCCCAAGGCAAATGGTGAAAATCCCAAGACAAATGGGTGACAATCCCAATGCTCCTTCATGCAAATTCGAATTTCCCAAGTGGAAACTCGATTTTTTCCTTAGAGGCCCATAGAATCCTTGATGAGGGAGTTTGAATTAGATGAAAGGACATGTGGGAGAGTGAAGTGGAGTGGTAGGAGACCACTCTCCACCTCACAAAAGTGAACTCTAATCCAATCTCAAGTCAACACATGATATTTCCTTGAAGCTCGAGTTAACTTCCTCAAATCATGGATCTTGTCACTGGAACTCGTTGTCCTCTCTACAAAAAATTCGATTTGCTTGATTTGTGGCTTATGTGGAGTCCAGATCACTTGGTAACTCAACTTTGACCTTTAGATGAATTTCCACCTCATTTCCATATCATTTGAGCATGTGTGGATATTTATTTTTCTCTATTTATTTAATTGTTGGGTTAATTTATTGTCACATTTTCCACAAAACTTAGGAAAAGTGAGTTTTGAGGGTCTAGAACTTACTTTTTACCTCTCAAAGTGTGTCATATTAGAAAGTTGAGGGTGAGAGGTGTAATTTTGAGCACACATACGCCATACAACTTTTCTAGGCATCACTTATTGCATTTTACATTCAGATTTTATTCAAATTTCCACTTTGCAAGAAATTAAAAAAATTAAAAAATTGACCCCTAAACTTAATCAAATTCCATGAAAATTTACGAGTGATCTAGTATGGTAATATACAATAACTCTAGACACTGTGAAAATTGAAAAACTGAAATCCTATTACAACAACTAGTATTAATTCTTCTAATTGATAAATTAATTATTCAGTTTATTGCTACGACAACATTGAATTAAACATACTACAACCTTCACAAATAAAACTATGTGGAAAAGAAATAGTGCTGGAATTTGAGAAGATACTATTACACACACACATGAAAATGACACTATTATTTTTGGACAATTATCCTCGGAAAAACCCAACTTGGGAAAACCGATGCAGCAACTGAGGGTTTATATTATTATGCAGTAGTGAATTCTGAGTACAATTTACAAATGCCCAACTGACAGTCCAAACAAAGATAAATACTGGCAAATTTCTAGCGAGGAATTTTCCTCACCCCACAGGCAGATCCGGGTTCTGACTGTAGCTCCAAGTGAGCCATCCAAACTGCCTCTGCGTTGGCGTGTGTTACCCTAGCACAGTGTCTGACACACTTAGCTTGAATCAACTGCTCCTATAGCTGTCCTGTCTGCCATTGACTGAGAAACTGTCTCTCCGACCTTCTGGAATCCTTTCCCAGCCTCTGGAATTGAAACTCGACTTCTCTCCAGCTAAATCGAACTGCCCTCTAGAGGCTTTTGCGCAACCCCTGCATCAACCTCACTGTGGTACTTCTGCCTCTCTACAAATGCACTCGCTGGATCTGGAAAACTTCCTCTAGCCTCACTGTCCTTGCCCCTCACTCTTTGCTTCAATTTCTGGCTCTTTGATAACTGCTATTGTTATTTGGAAATCAACCTGCCAAGGAAATCGAACTTCTGGTGTGTCTTCTCCAAGTGTCCATTGACTTCTTTTTATAATCCTCTGTTGGGACTCCAACGACCAAGATTAAATCTTAATCAAGGGCTAGGATCATCTTGAAGTTGATTCGTGTGAGTTTCTAGATGATTCGTACCTTGATTTAATTATTTTTGATTAATTAACCATGTTTCCTAAGTTTAGACTTAGAAAATATTTAAAAACTGGTTAATAATCTAATTAGGCCATCTCTAGGTGGAATTTACAGAAATGATTATGGGTTTTGGAGATCTCATGTATTCTAGCCTCTCCACCGAATTTCATGGCTAGAACACATCTGATACTACGTAAACTAGCAGACCTAGGACTCTCCCAAGGCCTCGTCGTCAAGCCATACTCCGGGTTTGGGGTGATGCTTGGAGGAAAAAATTCAATTAATTATTAAGTTCCCATAAGGATATAATAATTAACTGAGGGAAAAAAACCTCACAAAGTAAACTCAATTGATGACAAGGTCCCAAGTTACCTAGGCCTATTACATGACTCAACTCATCATACTAGCTTCACTTTACATCATCCCCGCAGGGCTTGTGGAATCTGAGTACAACAGAAGAAGAAATATAGTTGAAAAACTTTAATGATATGATGATCTGTGATGGTACATGAAGCCTCTGATACATCCTTGGGCATGGAGTCTTCAAAAATGTTTGGGTACACTTCAATGGTCAACATCCGACTCCACATGGGGATGCATGCTAGATGGGAAGTGATAGTATGCAAGAAACTGGAATCTGCATCCACCAACAAAAGACATATATCAGTAACGTCCGTTCAAAATATCATCATATAAAATCAAATACATAAAATGAAGTACATATATGGAAATTTATTCTAAGAGCAAAAATGACAATTTATTCAAGAAATGAAACTACTTAACAAAAATGACAAAGAATAAAGTTAGAAATACAATACAGAGATACCCCATGGCATCAAATGTCTTCAGTGAAATCCATCTTGAGAACCTGCCTACTCACAGGTAGATCCATAGTTTTTCCTCTAATGTGCCCTGTCCAATTCTGACTATCTTGGGCCTTTGACTTGTCCCATTATTAACTTGTTTATGGCCCTCAGATATACCAAACTCCTTCTTTTTCCTTTCTTGACTATTGATTTGTCGAGGTTTGATCCTGCTCAAAGCTGATGATTCATTTTTTATATCTTTTTTCCTTTTTCGCTTTTTTCTTTTCCTCTTGGTTAGCTATGATGATGATGATGATGATGATGCAATTATTGTCAATCCTTCTGCCTTGTCTTGAAAATGCTCTGATGAAAGATTTGAAATACCCAAGCTTTTTGTGCTATGCCTAAACTTTTTATTCTGAATTTGTTTTGTCAAAGGTGGTAGAAAATTTGTCAACATTGCATCACTTCTTGGCTTGTATGACCCATAGATAGTTTCATTGTTGAGTTTCCTTGGATCCTTCCAAATGATATCTTTTTTTGTAACTCCCGATCAAGTTTGACAAAGGTATTATCTGGCATGGGGATGGTGGCATATGATAGGTCCATCTGAAGGCCACTACCTAAATCTGATGCTTATTTTCTTGATAGGAGCATTCCCCAAGAATCAGGAACATCTATCACAACAATATCCATAGTCATTATTCTATCTGGTTGTGCAACTAGGAAACCTTGTAAATCTTTAATTATCCCACACACTTCAATTCTTTTAGAATCCATTGAACATATGTTGTGATAGGGCCTAGATACCCTTAAGTGTAGTTGCTCCATGACTTTCTTGGTCATGACATTTGATGAAGTTCCTGAATCAAATATGCAGTTGTGTAAAAGAAGATCATTTGCTATCAAAGAAACATAATATGGTTGATGATCTTCGTTCCCCACATAACAGTTCATACTTTTCAATATAATTTCTTCGTCTTTTGGTTCATCATTAAGCTCTTCTTCCCTTTGAGTAACTTCAATGACACTTACTAACTTGGCCCTTTGAGATGGTATCTTTAAAAACTCTGTCACTGGGATATAAACCTTTGCATTATTTACTCAATTGTCCAAGCCAAAATTTAATTCTGAGGTAGGAGGAGAAAAAATTCTGTGATTATTCCGGTTTTGAATATCCCTTCTCTGATAAGTCATCCCTTTGTGTTTTGCCATAGCAAGAATCTGTCCATATGTAGGCTTTTCCCCAAAAATCTTAGTGACTTTGTCAAAATTTGCAATCATATTGTCAACACCAAGATTATTAGGCCTATGGTCAATTTATTGATTTCTTTTAATGGTCTATACTTGATCTTCCATGGAGAACATATTGATTTGACCACTTGTTCCTACATGTTCATCTCCCAACATGCTACCTTCCATAATTCTCTTTACATATGGGCATGTGGCCTCTTCATGAAACTCATCACATGGCCTACAAAAAGGGGGAATCTGATCTACCATGTTGGTGGACTCTAATGGATTTGGAGGCCTATAATCTTGTGGAGGGCCTTTATTCTTTTGCCATCTATCATTTGGCCTAGGTTGGAATCTTTGCACTTGTGATCTTTCCATGGCCACCAACCTATTTTGCATGGCTTGCATTTCCTTAGTGTCATTTACTTCCATAGTCTTGATGAGTTGAGTTAATTCTTTGATAAGATCATGTGCATTTTATTCCTTGGCCTTCCCTTTGGAGTCATGTGACTTTGATGATCCTCTATTAAAACTAGGAATTTCAGACATTCCTGATTCACGCCTAGCCTTTTCGATCTTCAAGGCTTCAATTTGAGCTACACCCAAATTTGTAGGCTCTTTTTTCCTTAAGTCATAGGCAGTGTCGACGCCAAAAACATCCAAATATGAGCACAAAAGAAACTCATGAAGAGGCTTAACACTACCAGACATGCTTTTCACCAAATCATTAAGTATAAATCATTAAGTATCTTATTAAATTCTCCATGGTTTCATTCTCATGCTTCTTCATATTTCTAATAGCATTAATCAAGTGCCTATTCTCTTTTTTCTCTCCAAACTTTTCCATAAAAGCAGTGATGATGGTTTGTAATGAGTCATAAGAGTTAGGAGGTTGCTCAATGAACCAATCAAGAGCATCCTCTTCTAAGGAAAGGACAAAGTCTCATCTTTACATTCTCTTCTAAGGAAAGGACAAAGTCTCATCTTTACATCCTCTTCTAAGGAAAGGACAAAGTCTCATCTTTACATCCTCTTGGTTGGCAGTGTTACACCACTTAAAAATGCAAACATTGAAGTTCTTAACATGTGATGTAGCACTAATGACATTGTTACCTTGAAAGGAAGACAACTTTTCAATAGCCTTGTCAGGGATATTGTGAGGATAGCCATTTATGTTAGTAAAATTACAAGGAGAAAAAAAATCATTCATGATGCTTGGCTCTACTTGTTCTTGAAAAAACAAATGGATATCAAAAATAGCCTCTTGCCCAAGATTAACAAGAGTTCTACTATGAGAGAGTCTATTTAACCTCTCCCTAAAAAACCCTTTCAGGCTCAAGAGTGGGGCTAACTAGACCACTTGGATGAGAATTTGGATTAAGTGGAGTCGCCACTTGAGCAAGAATCTAATCCTAAAAGTCCAATATGCCAAAATAAAAAATTAGTCGATTTCCAAGTTACAAGAGGACTTGTCCCCGACAACGACGCCAAAAAATGTTGTTGCCACCTGTCACACACACCTAAGTTAGTGAGAAAAAGCCCTTAACCCCACAAGGTGTGGTTTGGAGGCAAAACTAAGAGATGGGGTTGTCACCTATTCCCAACTCTCTCCGTTAAAGCTCTCTCCTAGGTAAGCTAAGGGGGGTGGTCCCTAAATGAAAAGCTAAGTTAAAAAGTGATGTGAGGTTTCTAGGAGATGTCAAGGTTAATTTGGATTACTTGAGATTATGAGCAAATATGATGAGCAATATGAAATGAAATATACTTCAATACCCATCAACACATAAATCAAAGATAAACATATAAGACCAATGCTTTCAATTATTGCTTCAAAATAAACAACACTTGCTCTAAAAATGAAATGTTTCAAAGTGAAACACAGTAACCTTGTCAATCAAATAGATGTTAGAAAAGATGATATCACTTGCAAGATTTGGAATTTCTTTCAAAGAAATGCTTTCAAAGTAGTCGTTCACGATTCTAAAGCATGTAAATAATCAATTCAAGACATTTTCATCATGACAAACATATAAATAAGTTGCAAGTAAAATAGCTTGAAAAGTAGAGTGAATTAATATGAAATGCACTTAACGATGGTTAGATGCAATTATCTTGGTTAATTTTAAGCTAAATGGCTATTCTAAGTGAAAGATCCTCCTTTTGAACTCTTGCAAAAAGATAAAAATTGGGGTGACTGTAAGAAAGAGGGGCTGAGGACATGGAGGTGTCGTTAACGATGCCCTTTCCCTTAGTTTTATGAGTCAGCATGTGCCTTCATTCCTACAAGGGGACATGCCACCTTCATAATTGTAGGGCCACACACTCCTTACCTTACTTCATACTATTAAAATTAGCAACTAGGGCCAAATTCCACCTTGGGACAGGTCATATGATGGAGATAATTATTGCATTGGATTCCTTTTTTGAGAGGTCCAAGTTTGATATAAAGATCATCTCATTCAGTTAAGCAGAAGTGTGATTTTGAATTTATTCTCTCACATGCACAAATTGTTAAGGTCGGCCTCAGCATAATGTAGGCTCAAGAAGCCCAATAGATGTGTCTTTCACCCTCATCGAATTGTATAAATAGGAGTGACCTCTCACCTCATTTGGACATCACTCACTCAACAATTCTTCTCTCTCCTAAATAGATTGGTTTGTACAGGTTGGGGGTCATCTCTCTCTCTCTCACATGTGTGGATGAAGGACGAGTTTCTGGGACACAGATCGCAGGTCGAAAATTTCAAACTTGAGACCAACGTTGACCAAAGGATTCTTGACTTTGTTTGACTGCATTTTAAGGGTCAAAATTCCGATTTTGGGAGGCTGCATTGAATGGCACTAAAACCGAGATTTTCTGGGCATGTTGGCCTGCGTTGACTTCTGTTTGACCGCATAAAATTACAATAGGTTTTATCTCTCCTTTGACCGAGTTTGACTGAGTTGTTTTGGGCTGCATTTGACCTCCTGTTCAGGTCGAGTTTGACCAAGGAAGACCGTACTGCATTGGAGAAGGTTTGCTGCTGTTTTGACCAACGTTGAATTTCTGGTTAGGGCTGAAGTTTGACTGCAGAATTTGACAGGGTTAATTTGACTATGTATTGGGCAAGTGAATTTGATTTTTGTACTCTCTCTCTCTATTGAACTATTGAATAATAATAAGAATTGATCAAAGGGTTTTCCCCACATTGGGGGTTTTCCCTGGCATCCACCAAATCTGGTGTCCTCTTGTTTTGGCTTGTCTTCTGCATTTTGTTTTATGTTTTATCTGCATTTATTGTCAATGTGATTAATGGTTTATGTGATTTCTACTGGAAATTATTGAAATTGTCATTGGGCCGCTTAAGGAACATTGAAGTAAATTGTGCTAAGCATAGAACATACCATTGTTATCTAAAATTAACATGGAATCAGAGCTCAGGTGAAGACAAAGCCCAAGCAAGAGTGAGGAAAAACAATCACTAAGGGAAGCCGTTGGACAAGGAACTAGTCTCAAAGACGACTACATCTTACTTCAAATCCAAGGACAAGCTTAAGGACAAATACGACTATCATGCATGGAAGATGTCTCTAGATTTGACCTTGGAAGAAAATGATGCTATGGACTATGTCAAAGGAAGAGTGGTGGAGCCTCCTTCTAGTGCACCTGCTGCTGCAAAAACAAAGTACAAGAAAGGTGAGGCCAAAGCTAAGAAAATTATCTTTGATTCTATTCACAAGCCTTTGGTTGCCTATATTTCTGATTTGGAAACATCTAAGGAGATGTATGACTGCGATTTCAGGCCTCTATATCACTGCGATTTCACTGCGGATTTAGGGCTTTCTTAACAATCAATATGGTTTCTTTATGACGACGTTTAGGGCTTCTGTAGGCAGCATATAGGTCCTCCCTTGACTGCGTCCAAGTCTCCTTCAGGATTGTGGATTAGGTCACCTTCAAGACTGCGATTAGGGCCTCTTCCTTGCTGCTAGTTAGGCCTCCTTAAACTACGGCTAGGGCACCCTTAAATCGGCAGCTTTATCTCTTCCTTAACGCTAGCCAAACCTCTCCTTTTTCTGCGGCAAAGTCTCTTTCTTACTGCGGCTAGGGTAAGGCTAGATCTCCCTCCCTTTAGGACTGCGGCTAGGGCACTCCCTCTAGATCTCTCTTTCACCAAAACCCAAACAAATGAAGAGAGATCATAAGAGATGTGTGTGTGTCAAATGACTTGAAGGTCACCTCTATTTATAGTGCAACGTTGAGGATAAGTTGGGGTAATTTGGTTGCTGGCTGACCTTGACAAATTGTCAAGAACATAAATAAATTCATATCTCCATAAATACATGTCGGAATCGGATGATCTTTACATCAATCTTACACCTCTTGGAGAGAGGAATCCAAGAAAAATATTAGCTGCCATAAATAAGGTGACCCACATGGAGTTTGCCCTAGTTTCCAATTTTAACACTCCCTTTCAACTAGGGAGAACTCTATCTGCTAATCCATCTGTCAGGCGGTACTATCTCTGCCATCAATGCACTGCTCTGCACAACTCTACTCTACTGAACTGTGAAGAACAAGAAGTGATCGAGAATGTATCATACCATTCTCTACTGACCCGAAGTCAATCCTAGATAAAAGAGTGTCTCATACCACTCGTACTGACCCGAAGTCAATTCCAATAAAGAGAGTGTGTCATACCACTCTTACTGACCCGAAGTCTGTTTCAATTGATCCCAGATCAATATCGTCCTAGCATAGGGAGTACAGTAGTACACGATACGTCCATCGGTAATACTATGGTCCCTATCCTCATTTCCTTGCTCATTGGCCAGATGAGAGGTACTTCCCATGAGTCCCAGACAACATGGGTAGGATTTCTCAGTAGGAGAAGGATGAACCACTCATCCTGCCTACATGTCGCCATGGGATATCCTAGGGGAAGGCTGAACCACTCACCCAGTACACAACAAATCGCTAGGAGAACGATGAACCACTCATCTTGCCTACATGTTGCCATGGGATATCCTAGGGGAAGGCTGAACCACTCACCCTATACACAACAAATCACTAGGGGAAAGCTGAACCACTCACCCTATGATTGTGTCTCAGTAGGAGAAGGATGAACCACTCATCTTGCCTACATGGCAAACCACTAGGGGAAGGCTGAACCACTCATGCTATGGTTTCTCATCGCTCCAAGAAGTACCCCAAGCCCTTTGGAGCTCCCAAAGCTCAATATCATACAGGATCCTTAGGAGAGGGTCTTTCGACGACTCCTAGTCATTCTTGGAAAGTCACGAATTTGACCTTTTCCAGGGGCTTCGTTGGAATATCACGACCTGCACATCAGTTACAATGTGTTGGAGCCTTCTTGCTCCTTGTTGTACGATATCCTAGATAAAATGGTACCTGATCTCTATATGCTTGGAGTGATCATAGAACATGGGATTCCTCAACAATCGATTCCCACTCTAGTTGTCACAGAATATCACGGTGGTATCCAGCGCGTGTCCAAACAGCTCAACTAAAGAGCTTCCACAACCAGACAACTTCACAGGAGGCCATACTCTCAATATGTATTCGGCCTTAGCGGTGCTCAAAGCAATCAAATTCTGCGTGCTGCTCATCCAGGATATCGAGCCAGAACCCAAGGAGAACCAACACCCAGAAGTGCTCTTGCGATCCTCCACACTACCTGGCTAATCAGCATTAGAATAATCATGTAGCCTCATAGCTCTGACAGTGTATCTCAGCCCATGAGTGATTGTGCCCCAAAGATATCTCAGAGGATTCTTGGCACCAATCCAATGTGAGTGATGAGGCTCAACCTTATATTGGCTTGACATGCTAACTGAAAAACATATATCTAGACGGGAGTTCACCAAGAACATCAATGCTACTATGAGTTGACGAAACTCAGAGACATATCCCAATCAGGTCCGACGGCACTACCGCATAACTTCTTCAAGTTACGCTCCATCGAGGTAGTCACAGGCTTGCAGTCCACCATTCCAAATTTGAAATCGAACTCCCTCTTACGTTTGTAAATGAGAGGGTCTGTACCTGTCAGAAAGAGGTCGTCCTCATAAGGTAGCAGTATGAGAGGTCTATTATCCATAACCATTAAGGAATGGTTTGGATTGGCCTCACTCCTAGTGAATCTCAGCTACATCAAATTGCTATCAATCCTCTCATACTAAGCCC
Organism: Pinus tabuliformis; assembly: GCA_031772625.1. Lineage (NCBI taxonomy): Eukaryota > Viridiplantae > Streptophyta > Pinopsida > Pinales > Pinaceae > Pinus > Pinus tabuliformis. The sequence continues at coordinate 1,016,967,398 of CM062820.1, read as the reverse complement.
AGGATGCTTGCTTTAAATCATAGAGAGCTTTCTTCAACCTGCATACATGAGATTCCCGATCATGAATCTCAAACCCTTCGGGTTGTTCGACATCTGTGGTCTTGCTGTTACATGAGGGGAATTGTCCCCTTGTAGGTTTTCCTTCGGTACATCATAGACACGTACCTTCATGCTCTTCTTTGAATTCAGCCATCCCTGCCACCATTTGTCTCACATCGGGTAGGGCCTTGCAATGAAGATGGGCAGACCTCCAGTGCCATTGAAGAGATGTGTCACATGACATGGTCCCTAATGGACTTCTTGCAATATGATACAAAGTGCCAACCTTGAACCCAAGAGTAATAGCATCTTTAAAATTCCTTTACGAAACACGTACCTTTCCATTGATGAATGCCACCTTGTAACCTTTGTCTTCCATTGTCGAAATGGACACCATGTTCTTCTTAAGATCAGGTACATATATAAATTCTTGTAAATGAATCGTGTTACCCTGATTCAATTGAAGGGTAACATTCCCTACACCCTTTACGGGATAGGTGGCATCGTCTCCAAGAATAATCTCCAAGTTTGTCTCCTTCTCTATCAAATTAGAGAGAGCTTCCTTGTATCCGGTGAAGTGCCTTGAGGCACCACTATCAATAAGCCAATTTCCTAAAGAGTCCAGAGGAGAGGTAGTGGAGAGGGCCGATATAAGATAATACTCCTTTTGCTTATCAGAAACAACATTTGATTCTTCATACCTGGAGTTCCTGGCTTTCTTGGAGGGTCGACCATTTCCTCGATGTCTTGCATTCCTTTTTCCTTTGCCATTGAACTTGCCATTCCTTTGATTGTTGTTGTTGAAGTTGCCCCTGGAGTGATTGTGATCATCATCATGTGATGTGTCCTTTCTATTTGGACAATCCCTCGTATAGTGGCCAAATTTATTGCAAACAAAGCATCTTCCCTTTCCTTCCACCCTTAGATCCGGGCTTTCCATTGAAATGACCTTTAGACCTTGCATTATTTCTCCTTTTGGCATGAGTGGAGAAAGCAGTAGGGTTGCCTCTATTTGAAGGCATTTCTTGCTCCACCATCTTGGTGTCTTCTTAAATGCATCTCGACATCAATTCTTCAAACCTTGAAATTCGATCATTATTGAGAATAGTGGTTCTAAATATATACCACTCGGGTGGGAGCCCTCCAAGGGTAGTGAGAGTAAGTTCCCTGTTGGATATGATTTCTCCATTGGGTAGAAGATCATTCTTGATCTCATATATCCTTAAGAAGTAGGATTGAATATCCTTGTCCTTGCCCTTCTTAATATCCTTCAACTTATTTTTGAGGAACAAAACTTGATTTGCATCACTAACCTTAAACATGCTTACCAATCTGTCGTAGATTTCCTTGGAGGTGTTCAAATCGGAGATGTAGGCCACCAGACGCTTGTCAATGGAATCTTTGATAATCTTCTTCGCTTTGACTTCACCCTTGGTGTACTTGTTCTTTGTGGCAGCCGGTGCATTTGATGGAGGCTCAGGGATTTTACCCTTCACATAGTCCAACACTTCTTGTTCTTCCAATGTTACATCAAGAGACATCTTCCATCTGTGATAGTTAGACTTTTCACGGAGCTTGTCTTCGACCGGGAAGTGGGATGAGGAACACATTGAGCCTTTTGTCCTTTCCAACTGTCTTCGGTGATTTCTCTTTCACTCTTGCTTGGGCTTTGTCTTCACCTCACCTTTGATACCATGTTAAATTTTGGTATGTTCTATGCTTAGATCAATTTACTTCAATTTTTCATATTAGCCCAATGACAATATTCAGATTAGCAATCACATCAGCATGATAGTAAAGTGCAGATAGAACATAAACATAAACAGTAGAAGACAAGCCAAGACAAGAGGACACAAGATGTGGCACCAGCGAGGGACAAACCCCAATGTGGGGAAACCCTTGATCAATTCTTCTTATATTCTTCAATAGTTCAGTAGAGAGAGAGATAGTACAAATATACAAATCTGAGATTTTATGATAACAACAGTAAGTCCATCATTCTGCCAATGATGACTGATCTAAGATGCAGCCCTGGCAACATTCAATAAGAGTGTTGTAGCATATCCCTTTTGGTAGATCATCAATCTAGTAGTCCTCCATTTGACACTGTTGCAACATTCCTCTGATTTCTTGCTCCTGCAGTTTTGGTTAAGGCAAAAAGTGCATCCCTAAGAAGCCCTTGCTATGGTGCTATGGCCTGTGACCTAGCACATAGCAACTCCTGTAGCAAATGTCCTCAAAACATCATCAACCGAATCGTCAAAGCATCTCTTAAAAGTGCTCTAGATTTCTTGTTGCATTGCTGCAATTCTAGGATTGGTTAGGGCACCAATCACAGTCCCTAACAACTCATCAAACTGGCCCAGAATTGCTTTCCCTTGCTGTGGCTGTCCTCCAATAAGGTGTTGCCCTCCATGTTGCTCCTTTAGAGCAGATTCAAGCCCAACGTAAGGACTGTCCAACCCTCCAGCAAGTTCTCCTAGCCTCGGCCTCCAAGATCAGGGCCTCGACCTTCCAATCAGTAACTCGGACCCTTGAAAGAGTCCTCAAATGACCTTGTTGATTTGGCCTCTCCTTGCTACGACAAGGGCTTCCTCTTGCTGTAGCTAACCCTTCATTTGACTGCGGTTTCATGCCTCTATATCACTGCAGATGTAGGGCGTTCTTAACAATGAATAGGGCTTCTTTATGACGGGATTTAGGGCTTCTGTAGGCAACATATAGGTCCTCCCTTGACTGCGTCCTAGTCTCCTTCACGATTGCGGATTAGGGCACCTTCAAGACTGCGATTAGGGCCTCTTCTTGTTGCTAGTTAGGCCTCCTTAGACTGCGGCTAGGGCACACCCTTAAATCTGCGACTTTATCTCTTCCTTAATGCTGGCCAAATCTCTCCTTTTTTTGCGGCCAAGTCTCTTTCTTATTGCGGCTAGGGTAAGGCTAGATCTCCCTCCCTTTAGGATTGCGGCTAGGGCACTCCCTCTAGATCTCTCTTTCACCAAAACCCAAACAAATGAAGAGAGATCACAGGAGATGTGTGTGTGTCAAATGACTTGAAGGTCACCTCTATTTATAATGCAACGTTGAGGATAAGTTGGGGTAATTTGGTTGCTGGCCGACCTTGACAAATTGTCAAGAACATTAATAAATTCATATCTCCATAAATACATGTCGGAATCGGATGATCTTTACATCAATCCTACACCTCTCGGAGAGAGGAATCCAAGAAAAATATCAGCTGCCATAAATAAGGTGACCCACGTGGAGTTTGGCCTTAGTTGCCAATTTTAACACACTACCATCCTCAACAATGATAGGATTCCAGATTTGATGAATTATTGGCGAGATGCACTCAAGAAGAAATAAGGATGATGGAAAGAGGCAAGCCCTCAAATGGAAATAATCTTATCGCCTTCTCCGCTCATGCTAAAAGGAAGAACAATGCTAGTCTAATAAGACAAGGTCAAGGGTTCAAGCCGAGATTCAAAGAAGGAAGAAAAGGAAGATGCTTCAATTGCAACAGGTTTGGCCACTTTGCTACAGAGTGTCCTCACAAGAAGGATACTCCAAGGGATGATGACAACAATAAACACAACAATTACAAAGGCAATGGAAATCAAAGGAACAACAGGTTCAACAACAAAGGAAAGAGGAATGCAACCGCTGCTCGATATGGAAATTGTCGTCCTCCCAAGAAGTCGAGAAACTCTAGGTATGAAGAAACTAATGTTGTAGAAAAGCAAAAATAATTTTATCTTATTTCTGCTCTCACCAGTGCCTCTCCTCTGGATACATTGAATCATTGGTTGATTGATGTGGTGCCTTAAGGCACTTCACTAGGGTACAAGGAGGCCCTCTCAAACTTAGTTGAAAAGAAGACAAATATGGAGATTATACTTGGGGATAATGCCACTTACCTTGTGAAAGGAATTGGGACTGTTACTCTTCACTTAAATCAAGGTCAAAGCCTTCATTTACAAGAAGTTTTGTATGTACCTGATCTGAAAAAGAACCTGGTCTCTATTTCTGCAATGGAAGATAAAGGTTTCAAGGTGACATTCGTTGATGGAAAGGTTCGTGTTTAGCAAAGGAACTCGAAAGATGCATTTACACTTGGATTTAGGGTTGAAGGTCTCTATCAGGTTGGAGGAAGTCCATTGGGAACAATGACTTGCGATACTTCTCTTCAATTTGAATTATGGCACCGAAGATTTTCTCACTTTTATTACAAAGCCTTACTTGATGTAAGGAAAATGGTCCCAGGTATGCCCGAATTCAACATAGAACATGAAGGTCTTTGTCAGGGTTGTGCAGCTGGAAAACATACAAGTGGACCATTTCCCTCAAGTGAAAGTCAAACTACTGATATTCTTCAATTGATCAATTCTGATCTATCAGGTATGTTGCCCATAACATCTTTGGGAGGATATTTGTACTACGCAATTTTTGTGGATGACTTCCCTCGCAAAACATGGATCTATTTCTTAAAGAAGAAGGACGAAGTGTTCTAATGGTTCCACTATTTCAAAACCTTTGTCGAGAATCAAACAGAGAAGAAGATCAAAATATTGAGGACCGATAAGGGAACCAAATATGAGTTAAATGAATTCAGTGACTATTGTAGAGAAGCTTGCATTAAGAGGGAGACCACTACTGCATATACTCTTCAGCAAAATGATGTTGTCGAAAGGAAGAATCGAACTATCATAGAAGCCACCTGTGCCATGCTTCATGACCAAGGCCTACCGAAGTTTTTATGGGGAGAAGCTGCCAACACTGCTGTGTATGTTCAAAATAGATTCCCGCATCAAGCTTTGGACTTCAAGGCACCTGAAGAAGTTTTCACCAATAAGAAACCTGATGTTTCTCATTTTAGATTTTTGGTTGTCCCGTATGTTTTCATGTGCTGAAAGTGAAAAGAAACAAGCTAGATGCATCTCGGAAGAAAGGAACGTTTGTGGGCTACAGTGAAACTTCGAAGGCATATAGAATTTATGTGCCTGGTCAAAGAGAAGTGGAGATAATTCATGATGTCACTTTCGATGAAGATTCGACCCTTGGGAAAGTTCGAGATCTTCCTATCCCTAGGAAGGACAAGGATGATGATGCAGGAAAGCAGGATGAATTCGATAGATGATTCGATGCCCGATGTTGAAGGTCCGATGGATCCCATTGATGCACCTCCTAGTGAGCCCTCTACTTCAAGAAAAAGACCTTTTTGGCTCAAAGATACTCTTGAAGATGTCTAGAGACATGTTGCACCAAGGGGGACATTTCGTGAAAGCAAGAAGATGAATAGGTATCAAGGGTACTTAGCTGCCATGAGTACTATAGTACAGTCTGAGCCATGTACATTCTAAGAAGTTGTGAATCTCCAAGTTTGGAAGGATGCGATGAACGAGGAATATGGGTCGATCATGAAGAATGATGTCTGGGATGTGGTTCCTAGACCAAGGACAAGTCAGTGGTCACTTCAAAATGGCTTTACAAAATCAAATATGGAGCTGATGAGAGTGCTGAAAAGTTTAAAGCTAGGTTCGTTGCTCAAGGCTTTTCTCAAAAGGAAGGAGTGGACTATGATGAGATATTTGCACTGCTTTCTCGATATACCACTATCCGTTCGATCATAGCCCTTGTTGTCTCGCAAGGACGGAGCCTACACTAAATGGATGTCAAAACTATTTTCTTGCATGGCTCGCTTAAGGAGGAAATCTATGTAGAACAACTCGAGGGGTTCGAAGTTCAAGATTGCAAGACACATGTATGCAAGTTGAAGAAAGCTCCTAGGGCTTGGTATGAGAGGATAGATAGCTATCTTATGAAGTTGGGTTTTACAAGGAGTGAAGCTAACCCGAATCTATACTTCAAGGTTGAAAAGGACAAACCTCTCATTCTGGTCCTTTATGTGGATGATCTCTTTTTGACAGGTGATGACCCTCTCATTCATCAATGCAAGAGGGAGTTGGCTTCCGAATTCGAGATGAAGGACCTGGGACTAATGCAGTATTTTCTAGGGTTGGAGGTTTGGCAAAAGCCAGGTGAGACTTTCCTTTCTCAAGGAAAATACATTGTGAAGCTATTGAGAGATGTCAGATGGTGGATTGCAAGTTCCTGTCTACTTCGATGGAACTCAACTTCACGAAGCTATGTGGAAGTGTTGCTGGGCCCGGATTAGCGAACCCTTCCGAGTATTGTCAACTTGTGAGGGCACTGATGTTCTTGGTAAACTCCCGTCCTGACATATGCTTCGCTGTGAACACGTTGAGTCAATTTATGGTCGAGCCTTATCACATTCATTGGATTGCTGCTAAGAATCTCTTGAGATATCTCCGGGGCACAATCCACTGTGGATTGCTGGGAATTTGAGGCTACATGGATATGCAGATGTTGACTGGGCTGGTAGTGTGGTGGATTGTAAGAGCATGTCTGGGTGTTGCTTCTCTTTGGGGTCTGCTTCAATATCTTGGATGAGCAGGAAGCAGAAATCGGTTGCTTTAAGCACCACCGAGGCCGAATACATTGCTGCGAGTATGGCCTATTGTGAATCTGTTTCGTTGAGGAAGCTCTTCAGTGAGCTATTTGAGCATGTGCCAGATACCACCTGATCTTCTGCGACAATTAGAGTGGGATTTGCCTTTAAGAGAATCCCGTGTTCCACAATCGTTCCAAGCACATTGATATCAGGTACCACTTTATCTGGGATATGGTACAACGGGGAGCAATAAGGCTTCAACACATCAAGACAGATGAGTAGGTTGTAGACATTCTCACGAAGCCTTTGGGGAAATTCACATTCTTAACCTTCCGAGAGAGACTTGGAGTCGTGGAAAGACCCTCCTATGAAGGTCCCGCATGAGTTGGATACTGAGCTCTGGGAGCTCCTGGGGACTTGGGGTACTTCTCGAACCTATGACCAACCATAGGGTGAGTGGTTCACCTTCCCCTGTGGTACCCCATGATGGTTGACATGTGTGTAGGGTGAGTGGTTCACCTTCCCCTATGATTGCGGACGCATGTATGTAGGGTGAGTGGTTCACCTCCCTTACGATTGACATATGCATAGGATGAGTGGTTCACTTTCTCCTATGGCATATGAGCAGGATGAGTGGTTCACCTTCTCTTGTTGATGCACCAACATACATCCTACCCATGGAGTCTGGGACCCATGGGAAGTACCTCTCATCTACCCAATGAGTTAGGAAAAGTGGTTAGGGACCATAGCACTACCGATGGACGCATCGTGTATTGCCGTACTCCCCATGACTAGGATGCATGGTGTTCAACATCTTGATTTGGGATCAAGGACTGACTTGTGTCAGTGGAGAGTGGCAAGGTCTTGCGACTCACTCTCGATCACTTCTTCTTCATTATTACTTCATGGTTCAAAAAAGCAGAGTAGAGCAATGATGACATAAATGGTACATGATGACAGGATGGCATGATGATGACAGATGGATTGGCAGGTGGAATTCTCCCTAGTTGAGAGGGAGTGTTAAAATTGACAACTAGGGCCAAATTCCACCTTGGGACAACTCATATGATGGAGATGATTATTGCATTGGATTCCTCTTTTCGAGAGGTCAAAGTTTGATATAAAGATCATCTCATTCAGTCAAGCAGAAGTGTGATTTTGAATTCATTCTCTCACATGCACAAATTGTGAAGGTTGGCCTCAACTTAATGTAGGCTCAAAAAGCCCAACAGATGTGTCTTTTCACCCTCATCGAGTTGTATAAATAGGAGTGACCTCTCACCTCATTTGGACATCACTCACTCAACAATTCTTCTTTCTCCTAAAAAGATTGGTTCGTATAGCTTGGGGATCATCTCTCTCTCTCTCATACGTGTGTATGAAGGACGAGTTTCTGGCACAGATTGCAGACAAAAAATTTCAAACTTGAGACCAACATTGACCAAAGGGTTCTTGACTTTGTTTGACTACGTTTTAAGGGTCAAAATTCCGATTTTGGGAGGCTGCATTGACTGACACTAAAACCGAGATTTTCTGGGCATGTTGACCTAAGTTGACTTCTGTTTGACTGCAGAAAATTACAACAGATTTTGTCTCTCCTTTGACTGAGTTTGTCCAAGCTGTTTTGGGTTGCATTTGACCTCCTGTTCAGGGCAAGTTTGACGAAGGAAGACCAAGCTGCATTGGAGAAGGTTTGCTGCTGTTTTGACCAATGTTGACTTTATGGCTAGGGCCGAAGTTTGACTGCAGAATTTGACAGGGTTGATTTGACTGTGTATTGGGCAAGTGAATTTGATTTTTGTACTGTCTCTCTGTGCTGATCTATTGAATAATAATAAGAAGATTTGATTAAAGGGTTTCCCCACATTGGGTTTTTCCCTGGCATCCGCCAAATCTGGTGTCCCCTTTTCTTGGCTTGTCTTCTGCATTTTGTTTTGTGTTCAATCTGCATTTACTGTCAATGCGATTAATGGTTAATGTGATTGCTACTGGAAATTATTGAAATTGTTATTGCGCTGCTTAAGGAACATTGAAGTAAATTGTGCTAAGCATATAACATACCATTGTTATCTAAAATTAACACAATTAGAAGAGTTTTCCAAAAAAGTCTTTTCCCTATGATGTCTATCAACCAAGCTTATGTTTGGAGGTTAATTGAGTTAAAATGAAAACTATGCTAAAATCCCTAAGTGTAATGCAAGTAAGTTTTCAAGAGATTTGCAATGCTTCAAAATAATGGAAATGAGATAATGTTCAAAGTAATATTGCAAATGTAATTTCAATTGGAAAATGAAATTAGCTTGAGAGTGAATTAAAGTGATGCAAGTAAGTTTGCTTTACAAAAGAAATGAATTGCCTCAAGTAAATGGAAATGGTCACAATGATATAACTTGAAAAGATTTCTCTCAAAATTGTATAGAACACATAAACATAAGCTTCATAAGTAAATGAAATTGTAAATTGCTCCAAGTAAATGCCACAAACCATAAACTTATAACAATTGGAAATGAGATGAAGCTGAAAAGTAAATGCTTGCTTGTAAAGTATGCTTGGAAAATAAGTGAGCAAGATGACAAATGAGCATATAGTGAGGCAGGTGTATCCCAAAGAAAGCAAATTGTCAAGCAACTAAATTAAACTTGCCACATAACTCCATATACTTGCATGTAAGAAGTGAGTTGCTCCAAAGCAAGATATCAACTTGTACTTCAAAGCAAAATGAAATACAAAGAATCAAATGAATTTATAGCAAGATCTAACTTAGAAATCAAAATGTGATGGTGAGGTTGTGTTAATTTTAAAGCATGCAGAATGAGCTAAAAAGAAAAGTTAGAAAAGATGAGATGCAAAATTAATCCACCAACACAAAATCCTCCTTCTAGAAGAGGAGAAAGGATGCCTTGGGTAAACCCAAGTTCCCACAAGAAAAAAGATCTTTTATTATGATATTACAATGGAGTTAAAACGTCTTAGAGGGCTGCCCAAAAGGTGAAGGGAATTTGTACAAGATTTAGAGCTAGAAATAGCTATAATATCCCTCCAAATATTAACAAACTCAAAGGCCAAAGAAGTCTTTCCAAAATCTGAAATTACAATCTCCACAAAGGCCCATGGTCTATCCTTCTTTGTAGCTTCTTCTAGTGTCCACGATCTCCTTAGAATAAAGCTTGGTTGCTTGAGAGGTCCTACAAGAAAACTAGTTAGAGTCTCAATGGTATTTCCTCAAGGCACATGTGTTAAAACTCCAACTATGGACTGCAAAACTAAGATAAGATTATTGTAAAAAGAGCATGTAAGTATGATACAAAATAATATACAAAACCAAATCAAGTGATGGGAGTGAAACCCATCATTTGCCTAGTTTGGGAAATACTCTTAAGTAGCTAAATAAATCAATGAAAGCACAAATTTTTAAAGAGATTTAAGTTATGAAGTATTTGCTTGTATACAAGCTATGTCAAAGAAAATCCCTGCAAAATCACTTCGTAAGATGAACTATGGAATTCAAAGAACCAATGAGAGCTCCTTGGAGAATGTGTGAAGGGTGGGTTGGTCTCTCCAAAGACTGTCCTTCACACTTTATATTTGATCCAAACAAGATTTTCCTCTACAAAACTTCAATCAAACATTAGTCCCATATAGATTTAACAAATAAGCAATGATAAGAAAACTTTAGAAATTTATTGGAAAATAACTAGAGATTTCTACACCTAGAGCATACTTGTAAATCAATTGCCAATGCAAGATAGCTTTACATTAACAAATCTACAAGAGCATATGGAAATAAATTAGATTAAAGCATGAGCAAAAGAAATTATACCAATAGTGAGCCAATCATCATACTCCGAAGAACTCATGAATGAACCCCAAAGACTTTTATTGCAATTGAGAACAAGTGTACATAAGAGAAAAGCTTCTCTAAGCACAATAGCTCTATTATATGGAAATTTGGGAGCCAATCCCAAGGCGAATGGTGACAATCCCAAGACAAATGGCTGACAATCACAATGCTCCTTCATGCAGATTCGAATTTCCCAAGTGACAACTTGATTTCTTCCTTAGAGGCCCACACAATCCTTGATGAGGGAGCTCGAATTAGATTGTGGAATCTGAGTACAACAGAAAAGATGAAAAGAAGAAGTAGAGTTGAAAAACTCTGGTGATATGATGATCTTTGATGGTACATGAAGCCTCTGATACATCCTTGGGCATGGAGTCTTCAAAAATCTTTGGGTGTACTTCAGTGGTCAACAGGACCCTTTTGTTTACTGCAGTCAAAATTTTGGTTGAGTGATCCCATATTCTCTTTTGTTAATGACTCTTCAAATTATTCCCTCTTATGACTTAAAATGTTGCACCTCCTTCCCTCATGAAGAAAATTACCTGCAGACTGTAACGAAGCAGAAACACATGGAGACGATTCTTCCTAGACTTCTGGTCGATCTGGCAAGACCTCTCAGCCTTTCTGTAATTTTCTGATCTTCATAGCTAGAAGCCAGACCATGCAAACACCGTTTTAATATTTTCCTAATTCATTCTGTCTTTTATTATGAATATTAATGTTGAATATGGCAGGAATATAAGTCTTGAAAGCAGTGCCATGGATGGCTTTAATTATAGTAGAAATTATATTTAAATGACCTACTATGGAAATGCCTTTTTCATTCGAGTGAAGATATATGGTCGTGCAACCATCAAGAATTATGTGCTAATTTAAAAAAGTTAAAAGTTGAAGAAACATAACTTTGCAGTTAGCAATTAGTGCTTTAGCAGATGTTATGAAGGTTGTTCTGCTGTCAAATATTTTTAAATATTAATATGCATTTTTTGGATTTTGGTTTGTTCCCTATGGTCATTTGCTTTAAACTTCAGAAATTGAAATACGTATCTTCTGTTCTTCTTTGATAGATTCATTCAGCGCAGCTTGGGTGGACCCACTTCATCAGAATATGAAAAACTTCTAGCTGAGAAAGCAGAACTGCAATCCAAGTACGAAGGATTGCTTGCATCTCATGAAAAAAAATGCTCAGAGGTTCTGTTCTAAATAATTTTTCTGATTTTGGGTAGTTTGTATTTTTTTTCTTGAAATTGTGGGTTTAAACATCACTGTTGTAAATAAGATGAGTCTGAACTCACTTCTTTCTTGTTGCTATTATTAGGTAAAATGACATGTGCATCTTTTAGTTTTGTGTTTTGTCTTTATCTCTTTATGGTGTTGAGCTTTCTATAATACCCTCCATATCATCTATGATATATCTGATCCATTCCTCTGAATAACGTCATTGAACCTCCATGCTTCTTCCACTTTAATTGCCTAAGAATTCTCTGTGCATGTTAGAGCATTGGCTGGCAAGTGTATGTAAATGATACCCTTGCCTTCCATATTTGTAGGGGAGTGACAACCACTTGACTTTGTGAAACTCTTTTTATCCCTTTTCAGTTGCATTTAGGTAGGAGATCAAAGCCATGATTAGCTTTTTGCAGGTTACCTTGGATGAGACCAAACAAGATTTGTCAATATATATAAGGTGTTGCTAGCACTTGGTTGTCAACTTGACAGCATACAATAGTTGAGGTTGAATATCTTATTTCATCCAAATACCTTTTATTTTACCTTTCTTTGCAGGATTGGCAGTAGAATATCTGTGAGGGTCAACCTCAAGGATCTAGAGAGTAGTTGTTAAAGGGAAACCCTATCATATGAATTTATGGAATCCAAATTACTTATTCCTCTTATATTGGGTGTGATGACATTAACAAATAGAGTTAGCGTAACATGATTAAACTATTTTTCAAATACTAGGGTTTGCAATGTTTTTATAATGAAAGGCCAATTTGTTTGACAGTTTCGTCAATTTTCTAAGTTGTCTTGGCTTATATTTCTAGCCCATTCTGTTGAGAAATGTAGCTTGAGCAGGATCTTCTTGCACAAGTTTATTGGAATGTGTCGGAAGTGGTTCGAGACATTTCTTTGGTGACCAACTTGGAAAGGTGATTACTAATTCTATCTTGTAATTTCACTCAAAAAATAAAGGAAAAGTAAAAACTACTATGTTTTGAAGTCAACTAATCTTAGGAATCTATATGAAATGTTCTAGAAGCTCTAGGACATTAGTGATTTAGATTAGCATTTAATCTTATGCATACATCTTATGATTGAGATGGGTGGCGACTAGGATTGAGGAGATTAATTATCTTCTCTCAAAGCATAGATAGGAAAAGAAAAGGGCGGTAGATTAAGAGAAGGTAAGAAGTAGGTCAATGGGATTGAAGAGTACAACCAAAATGAGTACAAATGTGAGAATGCCAGTTCAATGCCTAGAAAATGCCAAAAATAATATAAAGAAAGAAACCTACATATACATATAAAATTGTGATAAAGGTACGATGATATAAAACACTACGTGAGTTTGTCCAAGATTGGAAAGGCGGACAATCCAACACAAGACTCTGTCAAGAGAGCGAGAGAGAGGGAAATCAGACGATGGGGCTATAAAATTAAGGTCTCTTGAGTTTGATGTTCGAGGGCGAGGGGGGAAAACTCGGCATTGGCTTGCTATCAAAGTCTTTTGGTACCATTGAGGAGCCTGGCTACCTACTTCAACATCCTAGGTCAAAAGAAGGAAACTTCGAACGGATCTCTAGTTGCTCCTCTGGATTTGGGAGGTAGTCTAATGGGCGGGGCATGCTCTACTCTGGACCCATATGGACCTGATCCCTCTAATGCTTTGAGAATGTGTGGCTTGATGTATGTACCAACATCTGCAAACCAATCTCAATAATATTGGTTGGTCTCCCAAAGGGGGAAGTTGAGAAACTTGGGGTCTCACCATCTTGCTGTCTAGTGCGCTATGGAGCTTTCCCTGCCATTTGTTGCTTTGATCTGATGGATTGATGGGGAAGTTTGAGTTAATTGGTCCAGTGATCCCAGGGTGGGGCATGATGTGTAGGTATTGAGATCTGTGGCTAAAAGTATCCTTTATGAAGAGGGATTGTTGATTTTTTGTGTAGCATCGAGAGGTATTCTCGCATGCCTAAGTCGACCTAGAAGATTTATGAAAAATTAAATTAAAAATTTGATTTTTGAATGACAATTCGGCCTAGAAAAGTCAAGTTGGCCCAGGAGGGTGAAGGGATATGTCCCTTGGGTTATTTCACCCAATTCAACTAGTATAAATAGATGATGTGACATCTCATTTTTCTCCACCAAGCAAGTGCGAATTTGTTCGCTCTCTTCATCATTTTCTGATCTCTCTTGGATAGTCGCATGCGTGAAGAAAGGAAGACACGTTTGACTAATTTGATCGAGTTTGACTTGCTATTTGACTAAGTTTTGACTATAGAACATGCCAAGTTTATTTGCACGTGTAAAGGGTTGACCACAAGCTGCAAGTTGACCAACATTGATTTTGACTAGTGATGACTTGCTGAAGATTGACCAGGTTTGACTTGTATTTTTGACTTGGATATTGGCACAAATTTCTAGACAAATTGGATTTGTAAACCTTGCTGAAGAATAATTTCTCCTAAGAAAAATTGGTGGGTTTTCTCCCAAGGTTGGGTTTCCCAGGGTAAGAATTTTTTTGAAGTGTAATTATTCAATGATAGTAGTGGAATAAATACTAGTTGGAAATCATTAGGAAGTAATTATCAGATCAGGAAATTGTATTCTACTATTCATCTTGTAGAAAGTTTTACATGGTATCAGAGCATTGTTGAAAGAGAAACCATTGAAGTTAGCCTAAGAGACAAGTGTTCAACACAATGTTCCACGGGGATGCGTCCCCCACATGCCCTGACGCTCCCCCATGCTCTGGGGACGGGAAAACTCGTGAGGAAATGTTTCCCCGGCATCCCATTTTTGGGGAAACTCGGGGAAACTCCGAGGGGACGTTTTTCTGGTGGTGAAACACTACTCCTTTGCAGGGGGGATGCATATACATCCCCCTATTTTTTTGTCTAATAATTTTTATAAAACATTAAAATTAAAAAAAAATGCAAATTTAAATATATGAAAAAATAAAAAAAACAAAAAATAAGAAAATGAAACTATATTAAAACTTAAAACTTGTTAAAACCTAAAAAAAAATAAAAAATGTCTGCTTGGGGTAGCTCAATTGGCAATGGCCGTGGAAATGAAGTCTCATCGAACTGGAAATCTTGGGTTCAATCTTGTGCTGATCCCCTGATCGGGGTGAGAAGTTGGACATTATGAAGATGTAGTCCTGCCAAGCTTACAAAAAAACAAAAAAACAAACAAAAAAAAATTACTTAAATTATATTAAAATTAAAAAAAAACAATAAAAAACTTACGGTGTCAACAATTAATTATATTAATTATGCTGTCAACAATAACAAAAATAAAAAACTTAAAGTATATGAAAACTTAAGACTTAGTATTTATTAATATTATTTAGAATTTTTTGAGAAATTTACTAGTATTTCATTGCTTGGTGCTTTCTATGTTTACTTTTAGTTTAGTATTCTATGGCTATTTTAGACTTCAACATAATGTCAATGTCATTGTCATATGATGAATTTACTTTTTATCGTTTTTGAAAATTTGATGTGCATTGCATAATTTCAATTGTCAAATGATGAATTTATTAATTTAATTTAGATGTACCTTGCATCATGCCAAATGATGAATTTAGAAGGAACATTGCATAATGTCAAATGATGGATTCAATTTAGTAATTTACTTTTAGATTTACAATGCAGAAATGTCAAATGATAATAGTCTAATATGTAATGATGATCATATTTAGTCTTTAGATGTACATTTCATAATTATTAAGATTTTCTATTTAGTTATTGACATATTTTTGGGATTTTATTTTTTTATTTTTATATATTAAATTTTTAATAATTTATAATTTTATAATTTTTATGACTATGACATCCCCCTGTTTCCCCGAAAATTCCCTAAAATTTGGGGTTTCTTATATATACCCCCCTTGTGCGTATCCCCGCACCTGCGTTTCCCCGTCCCGGAGACTCGGTGGAATATTGGTTCAACAAATTGACTAGATTTTAGATCTCTTGCCAATTGGTGCCAAGTCTCAAAATGGGAGATAGGTTGAATTGTATTACCAATCTTTAAGGAAGCTGCGGAGAAAATCCTTTTTTCCGTTCTGTTAGATTCCATTACCAATAGTGATATTTGGTTGGTGGACAATGGTGTGTCTAGACACATCACATGTTTTTAAGAGTCTCTCACCTATTTGACTGAGGGATTCATCATGGGAAGTGGAACTTGGAGACAATGCCAAGTATGCTGTGAAAGGAGTTGGGACAACTTTAGTTCAACGAGAGTTAGAAGATTTTATACATACGAGGGATGTATTGTTTGTCCCAGGAGTGAAGAAGAACTTTCTCTCTAATTCAGAGTTAGAGAATGTTACAAAGTTGCATTTGTAGATGGTCAGGTTCTTATATGGCCTAAGGGCTGCTGATTTTGGGTAGCATCGGATGTGCTCTAGTCACGAAAATTGGTGGAGGCTAAAGCACATGAGATCTCCAAGACCCATAAATGGTTTGAGCAAAATATAACCAGTTTGGGAGATATTAAAATAATTAATATTTTTAATGGAGTTCCTAAGTCTAAATTTAGAAAAAATAAAATATTAATGTGAATTAATATAAAACTGAGTTAGAATGGTCCAAAAGTCATGGATCAAGCCAAATCTAATCTTAGCCGTTGATTAGAGATTTAATCTCGGCCATTGATGGACCAACGAGAAAAGTATAAGAGGAGGCTTGAGGGTCAGTTGGAGAACACACCGAGTTGATCAAGAATTCGATTTTCTGGGGCAGGGCTTGCTGAGGAAATCGAAGGAGTGATCAGAGTTGCAGTTGAGGGGCAGTGAATACAGTAGCAGAGAGGCAAAGATAGTACCGGGAGCATCAACGCAGAAGCCGGGAGAGGGTTGACGCAGAGCTAGCTAAAGGCCACACAAAGGCAGCCAGAGGCCACGCAGAGGTAGCTAGGAGCTGCGCGGAGCCTAAGGAGGGCCAGCATGGGAGACGCAGAGGCTCCATAGGCTGACGCAGAGCCCCGAGAGGCTAATGCTGGGCCAAATAGGCTGACGCTGGGCTAAAGAGGCTGACGCTGGGAGATTTCGTGGGGCAAATTGGAGCTGGAGAGCTGGATAGGGTGATGCAGTCCCTATCAGGATGACAGAGAGCAGCAGAAGTGCTACAATGTTGTTGTGGGATCGTTCCTCCGGTGATTTAGACGGAATATTTGTCTCCGACTGAGAGGTACTACTGCCGAGGGCATTCTCTATTGGGTGAGCCATTTTTGGCACCCAGGTTATATTCTGAAACTGTATAATAATAAAACCCTCTGAATAGCTGCACCGGTTTTCCCGCATTGGGTTTTTCTGGGGACATTAGTCCAAAAACAACAAGCACTTGTTTCTTTTAGTTGATGATCTGTATGTGTTGATACTGTACTTTTATTTATTTTCAGTATTTACATGGTAAATAACTTGTTAAGTAACTGAACGAGTAGGAAGAAATAAATCAGATAGTACAGGAAGAATTTCTAACAGATAGACTTAGAAATTCCAACATGGTATCAGAGCAAGGTTGCAGATCACAGGATAACTGAGGGCATCAACCGAGCAAAGCAGTAGCAACAGAAACAACTGTCCCGAGTGACAGAAGCTGTTCCTAGCAGAAAGCAACAAGGAAGGGGTGACACAGAAAGCCTACGTCATCAGTTCGAGCCAGGAGGAGGATCAGCGTTGAGGCAGAGAGGAGTAGACCTGACCTACGCAGTGCCCGATCATCTTTCTCAGTCAGGAAGGATCGACGCTGTGGCCAGGAGGTGCAGATTGTGCCAGGTGCCGGGATTGCGCAGAGCCTAGAGGCTCTAACCTTCAGACTACTGGGGCATAGGACGCTGTGGGTAAGTTGCAGAGTGAAGTTGGTGGGGTACTGTGGTCAGAACAGTACCTAACAGGGCAAGACCAAGGAGGAGGGAGTTGCTGTCGAGGATTTCAAGCCAAGAAATCCAGATCAGTGGTGCAGTTGCACAAACGATTGGATTGGGGCATCTCAACATTGGCAGAGGGGTTTCCAGAAGGGAAATCGAGGCTTGGGGGGTGTCAAACCAAGTTGAGAGACTCGAAAGAGTCGAAAGAGGAGCAACGAAATGGCAATGAATGGGCTAAGAGATCAGGGTAGACTGGACGAAGCTTCGAACTTCGTAGTCTGGAAGGCCAAGATCTTGTCCATTCTAGACAAGAATCACATCAAACACTTTGCCTTGAAGATGATAGCGATCCCAGTTGACCTGGCTGAAAATGAGAAGTACGAGGAGGTAATTGACAGGGCTAAGTGCATCATTCTTGATGGGGTCAAGGATCATGTGGTACCACCTATTGCCGAGAAGGGCACGACAAATGAGATGTGGGATGCCCTGAAGAAGTTGTATCAGCATGTTTTCGTGGAGAGGAAGATGCTTCTAGAAAATCAATTGCGGTCATACTAGATGCTGAGGGGCGAGCAGATAGATATCATCCTCGGGAGATTGACGGAGATCCGGGATTAGCTGACTTGCATAGGGGCCACGCTGGACGAGGAGATGTTGGTGAGGACCACACTGAATGCAGTCTCAGAGGATTGGGAGGTATTTGTCCAGAGCTTACTGGTCAGGGCGAGCCTTCTAGATTGGGAGGAACTGTGGGCAGCTCTTCGTCAAGAAGAGATCAGATGGCTGACCAAGGCAGGAAGCAGCGGCAAGGGGGTCAGAATCAAGGAGGAGGAAGAGGAGGATGCTGCCCTAGCATCTGCGGGAAAGTAGGAGAAATGGAAGAAGAAGGACCTCTCCAAGGTCAAATGCTTCCACTGTGGGGAACTGGGTCACTATACAAGCCAGTGTCCGAGGAAGAAGAGCAAGGGAGAGGCTTTTGAGACCAAGGCAATGCTAACGAGGGTGGAGAAAGATGATGACTATGCCATGAGTGCTCATGCGCCACTTGAGAGAAAGTGGGGAGACATCGAGCTGTAGTCAGATGGACTACAGGCGATGAGGGGCAGGATCCTTGAGGTACCCAACCTCTTGGATTATACCTTTTTGCTACGGGAGCCCCGAAGAGGAGTAACAGGACTGGAGGATGTCGGTAGAGACGGATGCGGATGGAGTGATAGAGAGGGCTACAATGCAGGAGTCCCAGGACAGCATGAGGCAACAGTGCTAGAGGCATGGAGTTGTTGCCACAACGCAGAGGTCTGTAGAGGGAGCACTTGTCAGCGACAGAGGGAGCTTCAACATCGGGAGTGTTTCTAGCCTGACAAAGATGTCAGAGTTGGGAGGATCAATTACTTACTTCTCAGTAACTGAGTTGCAGTGCAACAGTTAGTAGTGGCAGTGCTATGGGCAGCACGATGCATCTTGATGAGAGGGGATGTAGTGCAGATGCAGCAGTGGCAATCGCATGGCCATGGGCAGCAGCACGGGATGCAAAGGGAGCTGCCGTATGGATGCAACAGCGGTAGTGACAGGGCCATGGGTACCAGTACATGATGCAATAGTGCAGAGGATGTTGGGCAACAGGCCTAACATCAGCACAGGGACCGATGCTGGATGATCAGGGTGATACTCAGTGAGGAGTATTACTAGAGCATAATGCTCGCCAAGAGGGAGTGTTGATTTGGGGTAGCATCGAATGTGCTTTAGCCACGAAAATTGGTGGAGAGGCTAAAGCAATGAGATCTCTAAGACCCAGAAATGGTTTGGGCAGAATCTAACCAGTTTGGGAGATATTAAAATAATTAATATTTTAAATGGAGTTCCTAAGTCTAAACTTAGGAAAATAAAATATTAATGTGAATTAATATAAAACTGAGTTAGAATGGTCCAAAATTCATGGATCAAGCCAAATCTAATCTTAGCCATTGATTAGAGATTTAATCTCGGTTGTTGATGGACCAACGAGAAAAGTATAAGAGGAGGCTTGAGGGTCAGTTGGAGAACACACTGAGTTGATCAAGAATTCGATTTTCTGGGGCAGGGCTTGCTGAGGAAATCGAAGGAGTGATTAGAGTTGCCATTGAGGGGCAGTGAATACAGTAGCAGAGAGGCAGAGATAGTACTGGGAGCATCGGCGCAGAAGCCGGGAGAGGGTTGATGCAGAGCCAGCTAGAGGCCACGCAGAGGCAGCCAGAGTCCACGTAGAGGCAGCGAGGAGCTGCGCAGAGCCTGAGGAGGGCCATCGTGGGAGATGCAGAGGCTCCAGAGGCTGATGCAGAGCCCTGAGAGGCTGACGTTGGGCCAAATAGGCTGACGCTAAGCTAAATAGGCTGATGCTGGGCCAGAGAGGCTGACGTAGACCCTAGAGGCTGACACTGGGAGATTTCGTTGGACAGATTGGAGCTGGAGAGCTGGATAGGGTGACGCAGTCCCTATCAGGGTGACAGAGAGCAGCAAAAGTGCTATAGTGTTGTTGTGGGATTGTTCCTCCGATTATTTAGCCAGAATATCTATCTCCGACTGAGAGGTACTACTGCCGAGGGCATTCTATGTTGGGTGAGCCATTTTTGGCACCCAGGTTGTATTCTGAAACTGCTTAATAATAAAACTCTCTGAGTAGTAGCACCGGTTTTCCCGCATTGGGTTTTTCCGGGGACATTAATCCAAAAACAACGATGTCACTTGTGTGCTTGTTTCTTTCAGTTGATGATCTATATGTGTTGATACTGTACTTGTATTTATTTTTAGTATTTACATGGTAAATAACTTGTTAAGTAACTGAACAAGTAGGAAGAAATAAATCAGATAGTACAGGAAGAATTTGTAACGGATAGACTTAGGAAATTCCAACAAGGGCTTGAGCATAGACTCAACAAGAATGATTGATATTCAAGAGGAAGGATCATACAAATTATTAGGACAATTAGCCCAAGCATTGGTGCCCAAGGAGGAGAAGAAGAAGGATATATCAAAGGTCAAGTGCCTCATTTGTCATGATCTTGGACACTATGTCTCCTAGTGTCCTGAGAAGAAAAGGAAGAGAAAGCAACATGGATTAGTAGTCAATGTTGTTGATGATGAAGATGATGATGAGCATCCACCTCAAAAGAAGTCATAGATTTGTCAGAAAGGGAGTTGACAATCCTCAACAATTTCTTCCTTAATCAAGAGATAAGTACTTCCAATCATATTTTCTCTCCCTTGATTATTATTATTATTTTTTATTTTTTGTTCAACCTCTTGTCCTTGTATTCTTTGCTTGGTTATAATTTTTCTTCCATGGCCTCCTGAATGGAGTTTGCAGAAAGGAAGAATAGGTACATTGTGGAGATTTTTAATGCAATGATTCATGTAGCAGATGGAAACATTGAGAAGTACAAAGCAAGGTTTGTGGCAAGAGGGTTCTCCCAAAAATAGGGAGTGGGCTTCAAGGAGATTTTTTACTCTAGTCTTCAGATGGTCTATATTCAAAGAAGGACATTTTATAGATTATTAAGACGTCTAGAACCGTGCCAGATGACTGGAAGAGTTTCCAGTTCCAAGGGAGTAGAAAATTAGGCAGAACGAAAGGAGCAAACTTCCAAGAGGATGTCATGAGTTGGATTGCCAAATGTTTAGAGACAGGAGGTCTCTAGGAGCTATATGCATTCTATGAAGGAACCATGTTAGACATAAGAGTATGCTTTAGTGACAAAGGGAGAAGCAGTGGTAGAAGGACTTGCTTACTTGACAAAGGGAGCAACTTGGATTACTATAGATGGATATGCTTTAGCGTCAGAGGGAGTTGGCCTCGAAGTTTGAGTTGAAGGATCTTGGCCTGATGCATTATTTCTTGAGACTAGAGGGGGAGAGACTAGATGAGATCTTCCTCGAACAGGGGGAGTACATTGTTCAGATTTTGAAGAAAGTTGGTATGATGAATTACAAGTCCTTGGCTGCACCTATGGTGACTAATCTAAATAAGTTGAGTGATTATGCTTCAAATTTAGATTTGGTGGATCCCACGATGTACAGGTAGTTGATTGGATCCTTGATGTTCCTGGTTAACACTAGGCCAAATATTTTCTTTGCAGTGAACACCCTGAGCCAATATATGGTTTAGTCTAAGCAAATACATTAGGTTGCAACAAAGCATGTATTGAGGTACCTGTGTGGTATAATTGGATATGGTTTGAGATGTCTTAGGTGGTGAAGTGAGGTTGTAGGGATATACTCATTCAGATTGGGCTAGGAGTGTAGAGGACAAAAAGAGTACCTCAGGGTTTTGCTTCAGCTTGGGATTGGCTATGATATCTGGTTTAGTAGGAAGCAGGCCTCATTTGCTCTTAGTACAAAAAACTGTTGAGAAATTTAAGGGTAGTAGTTAGATCAATTTCTCTTTTATTGATAACTACTTGTGATGTCTTTTTACTTTTCTTATTTATTTATTATTATGTTTGTTCTTATCATCAAACAACTACCAAAACAAGAAGAACAATAGTACACAAGAACACAGGATATAGATTGCAAGCTAGGGCCAAAACCTCTCCACTTGAGAGGAAAACCAATAAATCTCTTCTCTTCATATAGATTCTTCAATTGACGAGTTCCAAGACCTCTAGACTAAGACCAATACCATCCAAGACCAAGTCCAACCCTTCCCAGGTGATGTGCTTCCTTTTTCCAAGTCAAACCCAGTCAAATATCTTCCAATAGCACAACTTCGACCCTTAGCTTCATAATTTTTGCGTTTACTACAGGTCTGAAATTTTCGCCCCCCCAACAACTGCTGTTGCTTCCACATGTGGATGCCCTACCACATCTTGAAAGAGTATCGGATGCCAGATGCTTACCCAATCCTCCATTCTTTCTTCCCAAGTGAAGACAAGAACGATGTGCCTATCTCTCCCTCTCAACTAGGGAGGATATATCAACCAAACTAAGCTTGTCTCTCAAATACACACGCTTCGTATTAGGAAGAGATTTTGTCAAAATATCAACTACTTTCTCATTGGTGGAGATATATTGTAGCTGCAGTACACCATCTTGTACTAGCTTCTAAATGTAGTGATACTTGTTGTTTATATGCTTTGTCTTTCCATGAAACACTGGGTCTTCAGGCAATCTTTTACAATTGGTGTTATCACAATGTATCGCTATAGGGTCCATTGGTCCTTCAAACAAGTCAGACAACAACTTCCTCAACCAGACAACTTCTTTGCGTTGCAATATATTTAGCCTCAGCACTAGTCAAAGCAACCCTTTCTTGCTTTCTGCTCATCCATGAGATCATGGAGGATCCCAAACTAAAACATCCTCCTGTAGTGCTCCTTCCATCTTGCTCACTGCCTCCCTAGTCGGAATTTGTATATCCAATCAAGTGGACATCATTCCTCCTATCATATTTCAGGCAATAGTGGATTGTTCCTTGCAGATATCTCAGTATATGCTTTGCTGCTATCCAATGATCATGCTTCGGCTCAACATGGAACTGAGTGAGAACTTTCACTGCAAAACATATGTCTGGTCGAGTATTCACCAAGTACATTAGTGAGCCAATCAATTGTCTATACTTGGTAGGATCCACAAGGCTCGATTTAGAACTCCTTAGTCTTTTTAAGTTTGTGATCATCGAGGTTGTCATTGGTTTGCGATCCATCATGTCAAACCTGTTCAACATCTTGATCACATACTTCCCTTGACCTAGATAGATCTCATCAGGTCCTTGCCAGACTTCCAGTCCCAAAAAATAGTGCATCAACCGAGATCCTTCATGTTAAATTTTGCTGTTAGTTGTTTCTTACATTCTTCGATTTGACCTTCCACACCTGTCAAGAGAAGATCATCTACATACAGAAGAATGGTTACAGGCTCACCCTTCACAACCTTGATATAAAGGTTCGGATCAACAAAACTCTTTGTGAAGCCCAACCTTTTTAGGTATGCATCCATCCTAGCATACCATGCCCTTGGTGCTTGCTTGAGGCCATATAATGCCTCTTCAACTTGCAAACATATGCCTCTCTATCTTTAACTTTGATATTCTTCATTCTTGGCATCCTTCCATTCTTGGTGATTGACAACTTCTTCAAAAGTGGATGGCTTTGCTTCTATTAGTTTCATCATGTAGGCTGCATACCCAGAATACTGTTTGGGCTTCTTGCTTTCCCGGAATGTGCCTTGAGCCGCTCCTTGACCTTCTACATCGAGCTTGGAGATAATGGCAACTTGGAAGTATGCAACCAAGGGGGTTGGTATTGTCAGCTTTGAGAGGGAGTTTGGGAGCTCTCTTCATCTCAGAGATGTTCTCTATGTTATAGGGTTGGAAAAGAACCTGGTTTCAATAGACAACCTTGAGGACAAGGAATTTGATGTCATCTTCAGCAGAGGTAAGGCGTACCTCAAGCATCTAGCTTCGAGGACAGTGAAATAGGTAGGTGTTAGGATGAGGAACCTTTACAGGTTGTAGGTAGAGACTTGCGCAACCTTTAGCATAAAGGCAGGATGTGAGCAGAGTAGGGATGTTGGAGAGCTTTGGCATAGGCGCATGGGACACTTGCATCATGGGGCGCTGAAAATTCTTCAGCAGATTGCCATAGGATTACCAACATGCAGTTTTGACAAGAATGGAGTGTGCAAGGGGTGCACGCTTGGCAAGTATGCCAAGTCTTCCTTCTAGGCTCAAGACAACAAAGCCAAAGGGATTTTAGAGCGGGTGCATTCAGATGTGTGCGGGCCCTTATCTTCTCCATTACTCATTAGACACAAGGATTATGTTACTTTCATTGATGATAATTGTCGTAAAACCTGGATATTTTTTATGAAAAAGAAATATGAGGTCTGACGACCTTAGTTGAAGACTAGACAGGGAAGAAGATCAAGGCAGTGAAAAGTGACAATGGTGGTGAATATGTCTCCAATGCCTTCAAAGAGTTGTGTGCAAAAGAAGGCATTAGGAGAGAGTTGATAACACCTCATAACCCTTAGCAGAATGGGGTGGCTGAGAGAAAGAACCACAACATTGTTGGAGCGGCCAAGGCCATGTTGCATGATCAAGGACTGCCTATGTTCTTGTGGGAAGAGGCATGCACACTACAATATTTTTGTAGAATAGGAGTTCACACGGGATTTTTGGACGAGTTACACCAAAGGAGGCTTTCACAGGCAAGAAGCTTGATGTTTCACACTTTCGGATCTTTGGCACAAGAATTTATTTCCATGTGTCCAAAGATAGCAGTAAGACGCTGGAATCCACAACAGAAAAGGGTATTTTTATGGGATATAGTGAGACAGCTTAGACATACAGGGTGTGTCTTCCAGGACTCAGAAAGACAATTCTCAGGCTAGATGTGAGATTCCTTGAGCGTGAGCAGATTATAGTACCCGAGGAGGAGCTACTCGCTCCCAAGCAGGAGCCACAACTCAGGCCACAGAGTGAGTCTCAACCAGGTGAGATGAGGGCCGCACAATAGGATCTGCAACATGATGAAGAGGAGAGACTAGGTCGAGAGGAGGTAGCTACTTAGCCAAAGACTTCCAGCATAGGGAGGAAGAAGGCCAGGTGGGCCGAGAGGTTGATTCAGGAGGCCCAAGATTAGGTGGAAGCTCCTAGCACCATGTTTAGGTAGATTAGGCAATCATAGAGGTACACAGGTTATATGGCACTCATGACAGAGTTGGTGGACAATGAGCCTTCTTCTTACAAGGAGGCAACTTCTTAGCAGGTTTGGCAAGATGCCATGGTGGAGGAATATTCCTCCATCATGAAGAACGATGTCTGGGAGATTGTGCCATGACCTGAGGGAAAATCAATAGTTGGATCGAGATGGGTGTACAAGGTGAAGCATGGCGCAGATGGGAGTGTGGAGAAGTACAAGGCCAGGTTTGTGGCCAAGGGCTTCTCACAAATTGAGGGCATAGACTATGATGAGACTTTTGCCCCAGTAGCACGGTATTCATCCATTAAGACTATTCTAGCACTTGCAGCACATATGGGGTGGAAGATCCACTAGATGGACATGAAGACAACATTCCTCAATGGAGTGGTTGAGGAGGAGATTTATATGGAGCAGCCAGAGGGGTTTGAGCAGTTCAGCAGAGACACATGTGTGCAGGTTGAAGAGAGCTCTTTATGGGCTCAAGCAGGCTTCGAGAGCATGGTACACTCGTATTGACAACTACCTTCGAGGATTGGGCTTCACTAAGAGTGAGGTAGATCCCAACCTGTACTACATCATGGTTGGAGGGCTTCCGCTCATTCTAGTGCTCTATGTTGACGACCTTATATTGACTAGAACAAACAACTTGTTCTAGGATTGCAAGGATGACTTTGTAAGGGAGTTTGAGATGAAGGATATGGGGCTTATGCACTATTTACTTGGCTTGGAGGTTTGGCTGGGTGATGGTGAGATCTTTGTGGGATAGGGCAAGTACACTACAGAGGTTCTCTAGAGATTTCATATGCAAGATTGCAGGCCTATGGCCATGCCTCTAGTCACAAACTGGAGGAAGGTGGATGCTAGTAGAGCAGAGCGAGTGGATGCTACATTATACAAGCAACTCATCAGGTCGTTGATGTATTTGGTGAACACATGACCCTGATATTTGTTTTGCAGTCAACCAACTGAGTTAGTTCCTGTTGGAACTGGCCAAAGTTCATTGGATTGTTGTAAAGCATGTGTTGAGATATCTCAGAGGCACAACAAATTATGGATTGTGGTACAGACAAGTTGTTGGAGTGAAGCTTGAGGGCTTCATAGATGCAGATTGCGCAGGGAGCTCCACAGACAGGAAGAGTACTTCAGGTGGCGTCTTCGGAATTGGGTCAACATCTGTTTACTCGTACAGTGGGAAGTAGAGATCATTTGCACTCAGTTCAATGGAGGCCGAGAACATGGCTGCTATTTTGGCAACATGCGAGGTTATTTGGATGAGGAAGTTACTTGTGGTACTTTTCAGACAAAGGATGGTGTTTATTGTGATCCACTGTGATAACCATAGTTGCATGAAGCTCCCTAAGAACCCAATGTTTCATGATCGTTCAAAGCATATTGAGATCAGGTATCACCATCTCAAAGATTATGTGCAGAAAGGGACATTGAAGCTACCTTACATTCCAACAGAGGAGCAGACAACAAATATCTTGACCAAGGCATTGGCAAGAAATAGTTTTGTCTGTTTTAGAGATAAGTTGGGAGTTGTACAAAATCCCTTGCTCGCTAAACGAGAGTGTTGAAAATGGTAGCGAGAAAGGATTCTTTGACTTGTGCCTTAGTCAAAGAAGTCACATTGAGTTTCTCCTTAGCATGCTCGTGTTTCCTATAAGTTAGGACAGGTTCCTATAATTTAGGATGGGTTCCTAAAAGCTAGGATGAGTTATGAGGTAGTTAACTAATGTACAGAAGTGGAAGGCCGAGTTTGTTGTCTTCTAGTGCAAGTTAAATTGGGAAAAGGACGAGTTATGAGGTAGTTAACTAATGTGCAGAAGTGGAAGGACGAGTTATGAGGTAGTTAACTAATGTGCAGAAGTGGAAGGCCGAGTTTGTTGTCTTCTAGTGCGAGTTAAATTGGGAAAAGGACGAGTGATTGAATCTCAAGTTCTAGAATTGAGGTGAGACGAGTTGCACGAGTTAGTTCAACTCAGTTAACTCATCTATCACAAAATCAATTTCCTAAAATATAATTTTCCGGATTTAGCCATTCGAATTGCTTAAAAGGATGAGTGAAGGCACAATTGTATTCATTATTGTATGCACTAGTTTTGTGTGTGAGCTTGTGACAGAGCATGCCAAGAAGGAGGCTTGTGTGAGTTGATAGAGGGAGAATTTGCCTTGGGAATGCGGTAGGAAATAGGAGGAATTTCCTAAGAAATAGGAGCTTCGCATGTGCTAGGAAATAGGAGGTTGTTTCTAGGATTTGTGCAAGGATTTCAAAGGTCATCCAGGCAAGGGAAGAAGCCAAAGGGATCAGGGTCTTGCAGATTGTTTCAATCTTAGTTCAAGCAGGGAGATCATTGTATTCTCTTTTGAAACAAGAGTATATTGTAAGAGATCTATTGCTCATTCTTCTATTAATAAAATTCTCAAGCAAGCAAAGGGTTTTCCCAGGTGGGTTCCTTAGAAAATCGTGTTGTTAAATTGTGTGATTGTGTATTTAATTTTGTTCCTATTCCGCTGCAAAATAAGTAGAGAATTTTGTGTCTATATGAAGAAATTATTTTCAGATTGTTCATATTAGTAGTTGTGGAATTTCGTGGATTTTCTACAAGCATTAGCATAATACTCAACTAGGTTGAATATTTACCAGTGTTACAAGAATCGCCGAGCAATCGCGATTAATCGCGAGTCTTAATCGGCTCGCCCTCCAAAAGTTCTGATTTAAAACTCTGTGAGTCAAACTTGTGACTGAGTTTGGCTCGTGGTCAACACGAGTTTGACTTGCGAGTTGGCGATTAGATCCGATTACGGCGAGTTATGTGATTTCTTGGCTGCGCTTTATTCGATTTCGATTTCGATTTAGGGTTGCCGCATTCTAAAACGTAAACACGACCCTTCCTAATTTCATTTTCCACTGCTCATGATACGCAGAGAATGTAATTACATTTCTCAGAGGCATTGAGAAGGTAAATGGACGGGCAACAGGCGTAGTTATTTTCAACGGCCAACGTATTTTCAGCTGCGCTAATAATCTTCCTCCATGTTAATATTTGCTGGTATGTAGTCACTCTCGGGTGTTGTAACTTTGTATCTGTCATCGTGCTCAGTGCTGCATTTGTAAACACACTTCGTGCTTAGTGTTGCATTTTGCGCTTTTGTTGTAACCGTCGTGCTCAGTGTTGCATTTGTAATTGGACCCAATCTGCTACATTTGTAGTTGGACCCAATCGTCGTGCTCTGTTGTAACCGATTGATCTATATGTAGTCACTATCAGGTATCTGTTGTCGTGCTCAGTGTTGTGAGTTTGTGAATTTTTGTTGAATGTGGAAGAGCTGAGGCCCAAGACATATTGATCTACCTTTAAATAGAAAACAATAGTGCTGAGAAATAGAATGCTGCTAAATAGGACAAGGCCTCAGATAGGGGAAGAAGTCTAGCAATCTATGCAATCTGTGATTGTTCATAACAAGACACTTGTACTGTTGTATTTATCTTATTCCTCCAAGAAGAAAACAATATTCAAGGCAAAAGATTTCTTATGATTACATTGCAGTTGATGTGAGGAAATCTAGGTGTAATCTTATTCCACAGATACCCTTCTGTAAATATTCAAACACAAGTGATGGGCTTTATTACAAAATTGAACTTGAGATAACACAAGAATGTCTAAAAATTCCTTACATAGAAAACAAATTTGAGATCCTTTGACCCTATGATGTAGGCCTCCAGTTCTCTCCAACATACACAACGTTATCACCAAGATCTTCTTCGATTCTAAGTAGTTGGACAAATACGAAAGAATATTCATTACCATTTAAGGTAATTCTCTTAGTAACAACCAACTACGATTTGAATGACACAAAACGAGGAAGAAAAAGAAATCACCATACTACCGCCAAGCACCATGGAAAACATTTCTTTCCTGCCTTAATTAACTAGCTAAAGAACCTAATCTATATGCAACCCTAATCTATATGTTGCCTCCAGTTCTTTAGCTCAATTCCTGCCTTAATTAACCAGTTAGATTAGGTACATAGTACAACGTTCAAACTTCAAACATATATGACATTTTAATTTTAATTTTTTATTGTCTTTTATAGGAGACAAATTAAACAGAAGGCATGACTCCAAATCTTAACAAATGCCACAATTTAAACACAAGTCTAAAACAACAACAATGTCGAGAGAGGACTTTGCTTGGGCTTATTGTGACAAGATTCCCGGAGACCCCAAGCTCCTTTGTAAATTTTGCAAAGCGAAATGTAGTGGAGGCATTTATAGATTCAAGTACCACCTTGCACAGATACCTGGCCATGATATAGGTCTCTGCAAGAACGTTGACAAAAATGTCAAACACCAAGCAACCTTGGCCCTTGATATGTTGAGTCAGCATAATGCCAAGAAAGCAAAGCAAAATAAAGAAATAGGAACTCTTGGAGTTGACGAATTTTCTTCCAATACCCCCTTGTCATCTCCCTCTGTTGAATCCTCAATGTCGTTCCCAAGTTTCCCACACATGCCTCCAAGTCCAAGTCAAACTCAAGGCCAAATGAATTCTCCTACATTCAACATTGGAGGTGGAAACATAAACACTTTTTTTGCTCCTCGCACAAAACCCAGTTCCCAACCTACCTTGGATGCCACTGGTTGGAAAGAAAATATCCATAGTCAGGCAAAGGAAGGCCATTGCTAACTTTTGGTACTATTCTGACATACATTTCCACTGTGCCAGAAGTCCTTATTGACAAGCTATGATTGATGCAGTTGTTGTTGCAGGTCCAGGGTTCAAAGTCCCTTCATCAGAAAGCCTTAGGACAAATTTGTTGTTAGAGAGTGTTGAAGATGTCATGCTTGTGCTATCTAAGTTTCATTTATCATGGGTAGAAACAGGGTGCACCATCATGAGTGATGGATGGACAGATCAGAGGAATAGAACTTTAATAATTTCCTTGTATCTTGTCCAACATGCACAATGTTTCTCAAATCAGTGGATGCCTCAGACAATGTTAAGACTGGCCAACTTATTTGTGAAATGATGGAGGAAGTCGTTTAAGAAGTGGGAGAAGAACATGTTGTACAAATTGTCACCGACAATGCAACTAATTATATGGTTGCTGGTAGACTTTTTGAGATTAGGCACCCCACTATTTTTTGGACCTCTTGTGCTGCTCATTGCATAGATTTAATGCTTGAGGACATTGGTAAGCTTCATTGGATACATGAGGTTGTGGAGAAGGCAAAATCCATAACCAAATACCTATATAACCACACTATTGTCCTAAACACCATGAGAAAATACACTGAAGGTAAAGAAATTGTTCAACCTGCAGTGACTAGATTTGCAACAAATTTCATATCTTTGCAATCTGTGGCTAAGCAAACAATAAATCTGAAGAGAATGTTCTTGGGACCCGAGTGGATGGCATTGAAACATTCCAAGGCCCTTGAAGGCATTGAAATTGTTGCGCTTGTGTTTAATGACTGTTTTTGGAAAGATGCCGAAGAGATTATTGCTGTGATGGAGTCCCTTGTTAGAGTTCTCAGGTACTTCAAGTCTTTTAACTTTTTAATTTTTAAAATTTCATTTCAAGCTTCTTTTTATTTTCAATGTTCCATATTTCTTTAAATTTGAAAGCTTGAACTTTTATGATGGTTGATGGTGACAAACCCACTGTGGGTTACATTTATGAGGCGATGGATCTCGTAAAGGAGGCCATCAAAAGAAGATATGGGGATGAGGAGGCAAAGTATATGCCTTTTGGGAAATTATTGATGCACGTTGGGATAGGAAATTGCATCCCCCCTTACATTCTGCTGGGTACTTCTTAAACCCACAATAATTTTATGATAAGAGCAAATTTAATGAGGATGCGGAGGTTGGCAGATGACTTATGACATGCATTGAAAGGTGCTTTCTTGATCCAGAATTTCAAAGCCGTGTCTTTGCCCAACTATAGGATTCTAGGGTGCCAGCTAAATTATTTTCCTATACCAGTGCTATATGAGAAAGGTCTAAGATGTTGCCAGGTACCCTCTGAGGCTTGAAGGATTCATCAATTCATTAAATTTGTTTAAACTTTATTTTGTATGTTAATTGTTTTATTAAATTTTGTTGTCTTTTTAAGTTTTTACTATTTAGCATTTAGTACTTCTACTCATGAACCCTTGCCACTTGCTAGGTCTTTGGTGGCAAAACTTTGGTAGTGATACGCTAGATTTGAAGAGATTCACCATTCGAATCTTAAACCAACACAACTAGAGCATGTTTGAGAAAATATATTCTAAGAAGCGCAACTGATTGACACAAAAGCGCTTAAATGACCTTGTATTTGTCCATTACAATCTACGACTTCGCAACAAGCAAATACTAGGTGAGAGCCTGAATTTGAAGGTTTCATAATCTGATTTTCACTTTAAAGTTTAAAGTTTAAAGTTCAAACTTTAATTCACATTTCAATGTCTCATGATAATGACAGGTTTGGATCATTCACCAATCGAGCTTAAAGAGATAGATCTGTAGACTACAATGCAATAGATTGGATCCAATTAGAGGAGGCTCCTCTTTTAAGCCTACATGACTTGGAGAAATTTGAGAGTCAAGCAAGTGAAGGAGTGGGAGGAATCACTTCTAGTTCTCACTCTTAAGAGTTTGACTCTTAATTATTGCAGTTTTTTGTAAACTTTTAGCAGCAGTTGCTTTTGGTTCTATGTAGTTACTGGTTAGGAGTCAGGACTCAGTTCTTTGGATCATGTTTGGACACATAACATATATGAGATAGTTATTCATTCATGATATTTTGGAAAACTATTGGTATTATGGATT
Organism: Pinus tabuliformis; assembly: GCA_031772625.1. Taxonomy (NCBI): domain Eukaryota; kingdom Viridiplantae; phylum Streptophyta; class Pinopsida; order Pinales; family Pinaceae; genus Pinus; species Pinus tabuliformis. Next base: position 1,016,935,451 of record CM062820.1, on the reverse strand, counting down.
GTTTGGAGTTGGCTTTATTGGATGTCAATGAATTTATTTATTTATTTATTTTTATTTATTTATTTAATTCAATATATGTGTAAATTTTATTTATTGAATTCGCCGATTTTTTCTCGATTCGGTTAAAAATCTTTGCTCTTTTGCCTCGACGATTTATTGTCGATTTTGAGTTTGGTAACAATGATATTTACATGGTATCAAAGCTTCTTTCTCTCATTGAGATTCTTAAGGATTTACAACAATGAATCAACTGTTGGAAAGAGGGACCGACTGGTAGACAACTTCAATATTTTATTTTAAGGAATAATTTTCACATTTGGGAGTTTGTGCATTAGATCTCAAAGATGGCATCAACTGTTAAAATTATGCAACTGCGGTCAAATTCTACTTTGGACAAATCACATGATGGAGATAATGATTGCATTGAATTCCTTTTTTCAAGAGGACCAAAATCGACCTAAAGATCACCTCGTTTGGATTAGCAAAAGTTGGTTTTTGAATTTATGAATCCACTCATGTATATTGGATCAGGTCGGCCCTATGCATATGAACAATTGGACAGGTCGACCTCAACATCAAATGGACCCTCATGAAAGCCTATAAATAGAAGGGACCTCAAGCTTATTTTGAGCACAAACATCAACCACTCTCTTCTCTCTTCTATTGTTTGGTTCGCACAGGTTTGACGGAGGAATGCTCGCGCAAAGGGTCCGAAACTATAGGGTCGAAGATCGCACGTGTTTGGGGTTTCTGTTCCTTGGATGCACGCTCGTATCTAAGCATTTTCGGCCCCAGACGCACGCACAGAGTGGTCAAGGGTGTGTCTGGGAAGTCTCAGAAGCACACACACAATATCTCAGGATGTGTCCAAGAGGCTAGGTTTTCCGCAGTCTAGTTTGGTCCCTAGACGAACGAATTTAGTTCTCCAGGGAGCGTCCAGATCAGTCTCAGATGCACGCTCACAATGTCTCAACGTGTGTTGAGGACCAAAAGATGAAATATCAGTATTTCGAAGATTCCGCTCAGTGACAACCATATTTAGCAGTTGACTACAGTTAGTGACAGTGCATTACAGTCCTCAGAATCAGGGTTTTGAGTATAAGCATGTTTAGGGTCATGTTCTGGATGTTCTAGTTGTTTTGTTGCATTGATGAAGATATGGATCATTGTACTCTCTTTTGCTGAATCATTTGATGACAATCTATAAGAAGAAGAATTTGCAAGGGTTTTCCCCATAGCAAGTTTTACTCTGGTCTCCGACTAATACTGGTGTCTCTATGTGTGCATGCTTTTCTTCTATTGTTCCTTTATGTTATGTTACATTGATGATGATGATATTGTTCTTTCTACATAGTTGCATATGCTGATGAATAATGATGTAAATCTGAATAATGTCATGATGTTAAGGGGTGAACTTAATGTGTTAATGAAGAAATGCAATTATCAAAGCAAAAAACAATATAGCCCTAAGAAAATTTAACATGGTATCAAAGTTGGGTTGAAGAAAATCCATGGAGATCACCCCTATGATGACAACATTGATGGAAGCAAGAAGAGGATGGTGGAGACCTAAAAGAATTCTAGGGTTTGAAGAAAACCCTAGGCATCTTAGTTATTAGGTTTAGGGTTTGAGAGAACCCTGGTTTATGGAAACGATATCAGATATGAAACCTAGTATGGTCAATGTGAAGATGCTTAAGCACTTGTGAAAGATTTGATGAAGCCCTAGATGGGATAGTTGTTAGGAGGCCTGGTTGGTTAATTGAAGGCAACATTGTTATGTGGACAATGGGCATCGATGGCTCTTGAAGGCTGGTTCAAGAGGAAGAGGATCACCTCTCATTGAAGATAAGTATTTCTTGACTTATGATGCCTCTTTATGTCCTTACTTCTGTTTAGACTTATGGATTTGTTTATTATAATTATTTCTTGCATGTGTATTTGTGTATATGGTTGTTTCTAACGTCCGTGATGAGATGTGATAAGTGGATCCTTCTTGAGGATCATTTAAAATGTAGGAAAGATGGCTAGAGATGGAAAAGGTAAAGAGGCACTATATGAAAAGGTGACAAAGTGCTACAAGCTGCCTATGTCTAATGAGAAGGTGCATAGGTATTTGAATACCACAAGGTATGCATGGCATGTTACATTGAATGGCTAGGTAAGCCCTAAGGTATGATGAGAATGTCTATGACTCATGAAAATGATTTGGATTTATGTTTCCTATGATGAAATGGTGCACCTGGTATTGAACTTCTGATCTTCTTGAAATGTTGATCTTTGATCTTTATGGTATATTTGATGTTTGGTTAACATCTATCTATTCGATTTCTTGATCTGATAAAGAAGACTGGCAGCCCGAAGATGATACTCTTGATACTTCTCATGCATTTCACATAAAAGGATAACTCATTGAATCTTTATAATGCTTGTGATGAACATGATGAAAGTATGGGAAAAAGAGTTGAAACTCTTGTTGTTTTGATAAAGTTCTATTGAATGACCTTACTTGATCATATTGATAATGATAAGCATGATAACCTTGTTGATAGAGGTATAACTATGAGGTTGATATTCTAGATCCTTTTACTAACTATGGTCATGTATTGATGAGTAACTATGGCATATGGTAAAACTGATTGTCCTAACTTGATGGATTGACTTGATATTGTTACATTTGCTTGATACCCTAATCACTCAACTCTAATCACCTGATGAAGGATTGATGTCATGATGTTGATGACCATGATGGATATATGTTTGATTTTATGATCTAATAGATCTGCTGTTGCATGACTCTAGTATAGACAGCTTGATGATATGAAAGAAGATGAATGAAGTGGATTCCCCTTTAGAGGGAGAATCTCTCCTCAAGATTCTTACTCATATTACCATTTGCATTATATGTATATGATTTATGGGTATCTAACATTGTTGATCTACAACAAAGATCTGAACTAACATAAGATGGTTTTATCCCACTCAAAGCCTCAATTGCACGGAAGAAAGGTTACATGTGTGACTATGTCCTCCTAGTCGCACGGATGCAAGCTCAAGGGTGCGACCAAGGCACTGAAGATAAGTTTTGGGCTGGTTCGACCATAGTCGCTCGCATAGCATCTTGAAGAGTGTAACTGTGGGTCCCAGACGCATAGAGGAATGCCTATGGGTGCGACTATGCATGTGGATCACAAAAAAATGAAGTTTTGTGCATGAAATCATATGTTCACCTGGAGGATGTCAGTTCTACAGATGTGTAGCAGATAACAGAAAGATCTGAGAGCAGGGAAGTTTGAATGTTTACTATAATATGAATATGTAGACTGAACTTGTGTTTGTAGGTGACTGGGATACAAATACGTCATTATGTTTGAAGTTTGTATTATAAGAGTTTGACATGATTTGGCTGATTGATATAGATGAGCAGTGTTGGGAGTTCTGACATGACTTATATTGGTATTTGATAATGGTTTTGTATTGGCCTTCTCGTTCTTAGCTCATTGATTGAAGTGTTGAAATTGTATGCTTGGAACCTACATGATCTATTCTTGGTATATGCATTTGCATCTAATAACAAAAATGACTTGTATTATCATCATGATAATGATTTAATGAAGTTTGATATTGCATGATAATAGATGAAGTCAAAAACTTGATATGAGCTCTACTTGTCACCTGGTCTAAAGAACTTGATATTGTGATATTGATGATTTTGATATTAATTATGATCTACATTGATTTATGAAAAGCTGAGCAAGTTGGTTTGGTAAAGTGTTATGTTTGCAGAGAGCATTGCATGAAGCAAGCTCCCCAATCTAGATATGTCCGCATTGACTGTTATCTGGTGAAGCCAGGATGATGTGTTGATCCAAACCTCTACTTCAGAAATGTTCCAAGGTATGACTTTGGTTTTGGTTTTATATACTGATGGTCTACTCTTGACAAGTGATGAGCCTCTGATGATCTAAGTAAGAGGGAGATGGCTTTTGAAGCTCGAAATAAGAAATCATGGCATGATGAATCGATTTCTGAAATTGGGAAAAGATAATCTATATTGTGAAGCTATTGAAGAAGTATTGGAAAGAGGAAATACAAATCCTTGGACACTCCGATTAAATTGGCAACTGACAGTTGATTGAAGCATTTTGAACATCCGTCTGTGTATATACATGATATGCATAGAACCTAAGTCAATTCATGATTGAGATGTTTCATACAAGATTTGCATGAGATGATCTATTCTTGGTCTGAGATATTCTTCCTATGATATATGATTGTATGGATATGCTGATGTTGATTGTGATTGTTATTGATGAAATAAGCACATATGAGTGTTGCGTTAGTATGAGATCTGCCATGACGAGAGGTTCGTAGCATGACCGAGGTTGAGTACGATGTTGCTAGCATGGATAACTATGAAGCAGGATGAAGAAGCGTTTGAAGAGATGTTTGAGAAAGTTCTGAATATGACATGGATACATTGCGATGACATGGAGAGGTAGAGAATCCTATATATATATATATCTATATATATATATATATCTATATATATATATATATATATATATATATATATATATATAGTTGGGACTGGGATACATTCATATATTGAGACAGTGCAACTATATGTGACAAGCCTTGGCTTGTGTTTGACACCTCCTTGAGAGGGAGGATGATTATGGTATCCTTTTGTGATTTATATGATTATTTATGTTCTAACATGATATTTGATTTGATGTCCTGTATGAACAAGAGACAATTGCTATTGATACATGATGATTACCTGATACAAGTACGATGATATGAGTATGATGAGAGTAGCGCTGATCGAGGACACTGAGCCAAGCTCTTCCTCCCCTGTCTGAGCTCCCAGGGTATGGAATTGAGATAGAGGGCTCTTGGGGTTGAGGGAACTCTGGACAATAGGGTATCACCCCTATTTGTTACCCATAGGGTTGGAGTAGTAGCTCACCCTATCTTGGTCTTTGCAGAGTATACCCCAGTTGGCATCATACCCACAAGCTGGGCTTGTTGGGATTATCCCTCCCTGTCTGGCCAACGGTTGAGGAGGCTTGGGGGCGTGAGATCCTTACCTTTGGTAAGTCAGGTATCTTGCCCAAGCTAGGATTATGATGCAGGTGTTCTACCACATGACTATTGAGGGTCATTGCTGGGAAGATCGGTAGGCAATAGGATGGGTTGAGTAGTAGCTCCCCTATATCACCTATTGCTCGATATGGGGTCATAGTAGTAGCTCCCCCATGAGATTCCGGGTTGAGTAGTAGCTCCCTGATGTGGTTCCAGGTTGAGATATGCTCCTTGATGATATGCACTTCAATGACTGATATTTTGGGTAGTAGCCCACTGACAGATATTCTAGGTAGTAGCCCCTCGCTGACTGATATTTTGGGTAGTAGCCAGTCGACAGATATTTCGGGTAGTAGCCAACTGACTGATATTCTGGGTACTAGCCCATTGACAGATATTTCAGGTAGTAGCTCGTTGATAGATATTCTGGATAATAGCCCGTTGACAGATATTTCGGGTAGTAGCCCGCTAATAGAGATTCCGGGTTGTAGCTTGATGAATAGAGGGTGGTAGCTTAAGCTCCTCCCCAGTAACAGATTCTTCTTTTAGATTCGAGAAAATTCAACATTTGAGCAGGAACAATCAAGAGATAAGCAGGAATAATCAAGAGATGTACATTGATGAGATACTTGAGATGGGACGTATGATGACAGGAAGTCATGTTGATCGATGGTCAGATATTGGTAGGAGGAATTCTCCCTAGTTGAGAGGGAGTGTTAAAATTATGCTTGCGGTAAAATTCCACTTTGGACAACTCACATGATGAAGATAATGATTGCATTGAATTCCTTTTTTTGAGAGGACCAAAATCGACCTAAAGATCACCTCGTTTGGATAAGCAGAAGTTGGCTTTTGAATTTATGAATCCACTCATGTATATTGGATCAGGTCGGCCCTATGCATATGAACAATTGGATAGGTCGACCTCAACATCAAATGGACACTTATGAAAGACTATAAATAGAAGGGACCTCAAGCTCATTTTGAACACAATCATCAAGCACTGTTTTCTCTCTTCTATTCTCTGGTTCGCACAGGTCTGACGGAGGAAAGCTTGCGCAAAGGGTCTGAAACTATAGGGTCGAAGCTCACACGTGTATAGGGTTTCTGTTTCTTGGACACATGCTCGTATCTAAGCATTTTCAACCCCAGACGCACGTACATAGTGGTCAAGGGTGTGCCTGAGAAGTCTTAGAAACACGCACACAGTATCTCAGGATACGTTCGAGAGGCTAGGGTTTCCATAGTCCAGTTTGGTCCCCATACACATGCATTCACTTCTTCAAGAGTGTCTAGATCAGTCTCAGACACACGCTCACAATGCCTCAATGTGCGTTTGGGACCAAAATATGAAATATCAGTATTCCGAAGATTCCGCTTAGTGATAACCATATTTAGCAGTTGACTACAGTCAGTGATAGTGCCTTACAGTCCTCAGAATCAGGGTTTTGAGTATAAGCATGTTTAGGGTCATGTCTTGGATGTTCTAGTTGTTTTGTTGCATTGTTGAAGATATGGATCATTGTACTCCTTTTTGCTGAATCATTTGATGACAATCTATAAGAAGAAGAATTTGCAAGGGTTTTCCCCATAGTGGGTTTTGCCTTGGTCTTCGACCAATCCTGGTGTCTCTATGTGTGCATGCTTTTCTTCTATTGTTCCTTTATGTTCCGCTACATTAATGATGATGATATTGTTATTTCTACGTAGTCGCATTCGCTGATGAATAATGATGTAAATGTGAATAATGTCATGATGTTAAGGGGTGAACTTAATGTGTTAATGAAGAAATGCAATTATCAAAGAAAATATCAATATACCCCTAAGAAAATTTAACATCAACTAGCCTTAGATTCGAGGACAAACTAGATTAGAAGACAATGATCTTTGGGATATTGTTAAGGATGTTGTGCCTTCTCCTATAGATGCATAATGGTTGGAACCTCACAAGAAGGAAGTGAAAACCAAGTGGATGATTATGATGCCCTACAAGATCATTTGATCCCTCATATATTTGAGAAAAATACAACAATGAAAATGTTCAATGCGTTGGTTAGACTCTATTAGAGTGTGCACATAAATAGGAAGAAGATATTGTAGAACAAAGTCAAATCTATAGAGATGACTAGGTCATATTTAGTCATTTGTTACCTTATGATGGTTATAGAGATTCATCATTAACTAACAATAGTTGGGGAGAAGGTTGTAGAAGCTAAGCTAATGGACATGGCACTAAATGGATTTCCAACGTCATCAGAACCATTTGTCAAAGGTATTTGTGCTCATGAGAATCTTCCTAACATTAAAATGCTGTTGGATGACTATTATCTAGGAGGAGATTTGGCTCAAAGGCTAACAAGAAGGTTGGTGACAAGAACCTAGCTCTATTTGGTTAGACAAATAAGGGCTAAGGTCAAGGACCTAGGAAGGGAAGGGTAAAGAGTGAGGAGTTAGCCTCTTAGTTAGGAAAAGACTTAAGTAAAATCAAGTGCTTCTTTTGTCGTAAACACAGTCATTATGCATGAAAGTGTCTAGATAAGAAGGGTAAAGGGAAGCATCAACAAAACTAGGTAGTGACCTCTATAGAAACTTAGATGAACTAGTTTGTTGCCAAGTTTGAGAAGAATTTCTCGATGGTATCTTTCCTTCCTAACAACATAGTTCTTAGGAATGTGTGGTATGTGGCCAATGGAGTATCTTGTCATATGAGAAGAGCCCATCAATTATTTTGTTGTTGAATGAAGTAGGACTTAGGAGTATAGGTTGAGCTTTGAGATGATGCCAAATACTTAGTAGCAGGAGTTGTTACTATTCTCTTCCAACTTGAGTTATATAACCCTTTAGATTTTGATGATGTCTTGTTTGTTCAGGTCTCATAATTTTTTTTGCTTTAAATGTTGATTATGGAGGATAAGGGATATGTAGTTAATTTCAAGAACCAACAAGTCATCATTAGGCTGAAGGAATCTAGCTGAGATACAACATAGGTAATAGGGGTTAGAGAAGGTAATCTTTACAGGTGGCATGGTGAACTTGTTTGCGCCTTAGTCCATGAAGTAATAGCTTGTGCAAGTTGTGGCATAAGAGGATGGGGTAGCTGCAGCATAGAGCGTTGCCTATTCTGAGGTAGATAGGCATAGGCCTTATGGAGTTTAGTATCATCGAGCATCAGGGAGTATGTTGAAGGTGCACTCTTGGTAAGCATGCCAAGGCCCTTTTTCCAAACAACAAACATAGGTCTAAGGAGATTCTAGAGCTAGTGCATTCAAATATTTGTGGGCCACAATAACATCAATTTTAGGGAGCATGTACTATGTTGCCTTCATTGCTGACTTCTCTCACAAAACTTGGATCTGTTTCTCAAAGATCAAGGTCGAGGTCTTTAGTAAGTTTAAGGAGTTTAGAGCTCTAGTTGAAAACCAAATAAGGAAGAAAATCAAAATTCTTGAGATCAGATAATGAGGTTGAGTATACCTCCAAGGAGTTTAAGGGTTTTTTCAAGGAAGAAGGAATCAAGAGGGAGCTGATTTTTCTACACAAATGACAACAGAATGGGGTTGTAGACTGGAATAATTGATCCATTATAGGGGTTGCTAAGGTCATGATAGATGACTTCGACTTGTTGATGTTTCGTTGGGCAGAGGATTGTGACATCCAGAACTATTATCCTCACTTGATCTTGGAGGAAAAGACATAAAAGGAGGCATTCACTGGTGTAGAGCTAGAGGTGAGTCGCTTCTGCATTTTTGATTGTCCAATTTATATCCATGTACTAGTAGAAAATTCTGCCCAAACAAATTCTCATTCACTTTATTAAATCTAGAAAATTAGGGCCTTGACGCACAAAGAATACACAAAAAATATAGCACAATTGGAACCTGGATTTCAGCTCATTGGAATTTGGACCTCTATAGCAATTCGGCGTCACCAGAAAAATCGGCCATGGAAATCTCAGCTCCTCCACTTGCAAAAATTGGCCTTCTCCTCCTCCACCTGTACGACCTGTTGCACACTGGAAATCTTGTCCTCCCTCCTCCGTGCAACCCTCGCTGGGGAAACTCGGCTTCTCTTCACTAGATGCAACGTGCTCCAAAAAGTCGGCCTCTCTCTCCAAAAACTCAGCCACCTTCTCCAAAAGTTTGGCCTCATTGAATTTCACTCCCGAAAATTCCTTGCTGCACACTTTTTCCCTTCTCTTCAGTTCTTGAGACTCTTACTCCTTGAGAAATTTTCTCTCTCAATCACAATGTGTCTTTCACCTCTTCCTTAGGCTTATTTTATAATTTCATTAAGCCAAACCCCTAATCCTAATCTCCTAAGTGATCAATGGCTAGGATTAGATCCTAAGCCTCACGTGAGATCAACAATACAAATAAGATCTTTGTCACTTAAGTAACTTAATTATTTATCCTTAGAAACTTGGCTTAATAGTCAACATTAATTAATTAAATAATTAATGTACTTTTACTAAGTTAAACATAGGTAAGAAATCATAATAATCATTTACTCCTCAAGGAAGCACCTAAAGAGGCAGTATAACATCTCCCTCATGCTAGACACCGAGCCTATGCAAAAGCACCTGTTTGAGCTAATAACATTAACAATATCCATAGGTAGAACACTATCTTTGCAACATACGTCACCAACCCTTTCACACACAGTTCTGGGTACAACCCTTCACGCAGAGTTGCAAGGTTGACCCTTCATAGATAGTGCCAAGCTTGACCCTTCACACACAATTCGAGGTTTGTTCCAACTTTTGGCCCTTCATACCTAGCTTTGGGATCAACCCTTCATGTACAGGTCCAAGTTGTTTAATTTAGCCCAGTGTTTTAAAAAACAACCGAGCTGACTCCGACTCAGCCGAGCTAAACTGAGCCAATGCTTGGCCGGGTCGGCTCGATGGCCGAAATGGAACGGCTGGCCGGGTTGTTACCGAGCCGACAGAGCTAGTCACTGACTCGGCCTGCCTGGTAACGACTCGGCCGGCTTGGTAACAACCCGACTGGCTTGGTAACAACCCGACCAGCTTGGTAACAACCCGACCGGCTTGGCTCTTTGAAAAAGAACATGAAGCATATTTGTCAAAAGTTGTCCCGCCTCCTACATATCAACAGTTGGGTTGTTGTTTATTGCATATTTATAGCCCTAACGTAATCTATCACTGTGAGAAAGTTTTGAAAATTGCAAGGCTGAAGTATGGTTATCCTAGTGGGATGAATTAGAAAACTGAAACAATGCATTGAGCCATACAATGTTTTTAAAAAGGCAAACGAAAATGGACTAATAGATACATATTTACCTCTGATTGTTCTGGAGCTTGACCAGAATTAAATCAAGGGTTTTGAGACTTCATTAGGGGTAGATTTGTTGAAATCATCTCCAACAGTCTAGGTAGAAGCAGGAGACAGGCCGTCTTGTAGCAAAGGAACAAATTTGAAGACATCTATTGATCAATTCATTGGCTTATCATTTGGGAAGCTATGATTGGTTGCAGTGAATTGGTAGTATTGTTGTTGTAGTTTGGTGATTGTCCTTTGGTTGAGGGATAAAATAATCCTGGCATTGGTGGCTAAGTATGAACTTTGTATTGGATAGTGCACTGGGTGCCATTTTGATATAATGGATATATTCATGAGCCTACTTTGATCATATGTTGTCTTCTCTCTATATTCTAAAGCTTTGTGTTTGGAAACATGAATGAAAATCTTTAAAATTATGTTTTTTATAAAAAAATAAATATTTAATGTGTTTTTTACAACGACCAAGTCATTGAAATCAAACCGGCTGAGTCGAGACCGAATCGGAGTTGGAGTTGGAGCCGAACCTCGGCCGTTTCCGAACTGGAGTCGGAGTTTTAAAACATTGATTTAGCTAAGAACAAGTTACCACAACCATCTTCTATGCCATCCCCTCATGGATGCAATTACAATCTCAAGATGACACATTGTTGGGGCATCATATACCTACTCGTGATTGCTGAAAAGCCACAAGACCATAATACCACCCTTGCCCATAGTGGACAACCACATTAGTTTCTCAGGGATCTGGCTCTAATAGAATTTCAAAATGTATTTATAGAAAGGACGTTGTCATTAATGTAGGTTTGGCAAATGGCTAATAATGGGTTTAGCATCTCAAGAACATGGTGTCTCACTTCCCTTGGATTGCTTTCTTTATGGATTTTGGTTAGCTTTTGGGAAATATTAAAGATCGTTACATACCACAATTTTTCTTTATGTATTTTATGCATTTGTAATGTTCCAAACTAGAAAAAATAGTGATATGCAAAGCAAACAATAAAAACAACACCAATAAATTGAAACATTCAGTGCACACCCATAGAAACTCCAGAAATATCCAACAACTGAGCCATTTTATTATAATTTGGGAGCAAAGTACAATCATGTGGAAGAGTTGCACTTGGGCTTGCCTCAAAGTCAAGCGTGATCAAGCCCAAGTGATAATATGTCAAGCCCAGATGGCAGAAATAACTGCTCCAATGGTGCCCTGCGCTTCCCTTGTGAAACTGTGTTGTCTGCTGCAAGGATGCTGCTGGAAACCTCGTCTCTGGTGCTAAAAAATTCTACGAAATCAACCCCACACTCCTCAAGCAAAACCCATCAAAACCTAGAAAGGGTTTGGCTTGGCTTTGGCCCTGGAAATGTGACCTCCTAAGAGCTGCATCCTCCTCCAAATACTGTAAGGTACAACCTGCCGATAACTCTTGAATAAGCCCTCCCAAGCACACAAAAATAGCTGCGATAATCCTCCCTGAACTTCCCCTTATCTCTCTCGGCAAATACTCGCTCCACAAACTAACTTACGAATTGCCTTGTGTGCCCAGTGAGGGATTCCTGCGTTGGCTCTGAGTGTTGGCAATCACGCTGCTCCCAAACAAAAATCTCCAGCTCCCAAAATCCCCCCAAAGGCTAGTTTTCCCTATACTTCCTTCACCAAAACTCCTTCTGCAATTACTCACCAGAAGGCCACTGAATTATCTATTGCGTGTTCCACTACTGCGTCCTCCTGGAGTACGCATTGGTTGATTGATAGCTGAGTTGGGGGCTCTGAAAATCCACTTGCAATCTCCTAGAATGATAGAAAGAAACCTCACTAGGGTGGCACTCGTGGTCCACCGAAGAGAGGGTGAGTTCTTCGCTTGGAGAGCTCGTGCTAAACAGCGAGTGACCCAGCTAAGCAACTCGAGCAACTAAGGTTGAGTTCAATATGTCAAAAGATACCAAATGAGGCTGGGCCTCCTCTATTTATAACTCGTGAGCCTCTTTTCCCATGTGGGCCCCCTCCAACTAGCAATTCGACCCTCTCTCTAGCCATTCAAACTTCCCTCTAAAGTGGTGCATATTTCCTCATGTGGGTGGCCCCCACGCTTGGCCAACAAGACATTTCAGCCTCCATTTTCCTTCATGAGTCTCTCTCCAAAATTCACATGGGTCCCATGCTTCCAAAATTGTCAAAATTGTAGAATAGATAAACCTGTAACAATTTAATTTAGGAAGGGACATTACAGTTGCTTGTCCCCAAAGAACTTCAATGCTCAATGCTCACATATGTGTTCACCCTCCCAGGTGGCATCCTCATTCGACAAGTTCCTCCAACGCACCAAATATTCTCTAATGATCCTGCTCCTCAACTTCCTCTCTCTAGTCTCCAGAATGGCCTCCAGTTCCAGAACCAGATGCCACTCATCATCCAATGGTGGCAAATTCACAACTGTTGTTACCTGCTGACCCAACACCTTTTTGAGGCATGAAACATGGAAGACGTTGTGGATTTTGCTTCCCGGGGGAAGCTCCAACTCATAAGCCACCTCTCCAACTCTTCGGATCACCTTTTACGACCCATAAAATCGTCGCTGTAGCTTCTCAGCCCCTTTCTGTTTCAAGGTGGACCTTGTAGCGCTCATCAACATGAGTGCCCTCTAGAATCTCGCATGCCTTCCTGTCCTTTGAGTACTCCACCAGTAACTGCGCCTTCCAGTGATGGCAAATGCTCATGAGTGAAAGGGTCACAGGCCTCTTAGATAATGCATCCGCCACTATGTTGTGCTTGCCCTTCACATACTCAATGTCGAAATCGTAGGCCTGCACCTTGCTGACCCACCTTTGCTGCTTGTCATTGAGGACCTGCTGCCCCATGAAATGGTGAAGACTGTTGTGGTATGTCTTCACCCAAAATCTGTGCCCCATTAGGTACTGCCGGAACTTGGCCAACACATGCATGATGGCCAACATCTCCTCGTTGTAAATAGAGTACGACTTCTCATGTGGGAGGAGTTTCCGGCTCTCAAAGGCAATGGGGTGCCCATCTTGGGACAATACTGCGCCAACTCCTCTGCGTGATGCATCACACTCTAATGTGAATGGCTACGTGAAATCTGGAAGTGCCAAGACTGGACCACTGCTCATCACCTCCTTGAGGCGATCAAATGCTGATTTCACAAACTTCCTATAATAAGTGCATATGCCTATGAACCCCTTCAGCGTGGTTACATTCCTGGGCTCATGCCATTCCCGGATGACTCAAATCTTCTCCTCATGTACTCTCACACCATCTGCACTAGTGATGTGTCCCAAGTAGAGCATCTCCGTCAGATCAAACTCACACTTGGACAACTTGGCATAGAACTGCTGCTCCTCTGAAATACGCATCACCACCTCCAAGTGCCGCAAATGCTCCTCCCATGTGCGGCTGTAAATCAAGATAACTTCGAAAGATACCTGCACAAACCTCTGCAACTGCCCACAAAATACATGGTTCATGCAAGACTGGAAAGTGGCAGGTGCATTAGTCAACCTGAAAGGCATGACCAAGAACTCAAAGTGCTGTGGTGGCACTTGAAAGTCGTCTTGGGGATATCCTGATCCCTCACCTTGATTTGGTGACACTCCAAGCGCAAATCAATCTTAGAGAAGTACTTGGCTTCTCTAAGCTTGTCCATAAACTCATCAATGCGTGGAATGGGGTATCTGTTCTCCAACAGCTTCTTGTTAAGTGCCCTGTAATCGATGCACATAGATAGGGTCCCACCCTTCTTCTTCACCAATACTACTGATGAAGCGAAGGGGCTAGAACTCTGCCTAATATGCCCCAATGATAGCAACTCCTTGATAGCCCACTCCATCTCATCCTTGTAGGCCTTGGGATGCCTGTAAGGGGTGGTGATGACCACCTGGACCCTAGGTTCTAACTCAATGGTGTGCTCAAACCCCTGTCAGGTGCCTACGCTGGTGGTATGTCTCGAAACACTACCGGGTACCTGTCCAAAATAGTTTGAATGCCTGGGTGGGGTGGCTTGGGCTGTCCCCCAATCTCGGAAATCCTTAGCTCCATTGCCCACACTATGTCCCCATGCCTCAAGTCAACCTCCGTCTTATGCGTTGAAATCGTCTGTGAAGGATATGAGTGCATGCCCCGCAGGAACCACTAGCTTGCCATCCGACCCTGTGAACTCCATCTCTATTTTCCTCTAGTCGGTGGTGACCCGACCAAGGGAGCAAAGCCACTGGACACCCATCACCACGTTGGTGTTCGATACATCCGCAACAAAAAAATGACCTGTCACGGAGTAGTTCCCCATGGTCACTATCAATGCAGGAACATACCGGTTGCACTGCATAGTCCTGTCCCCCAACACTAAGACTGAGAATCCCTCGAACTCCTCGGTAGTGATGCCCCTCCTTTGGACCATTTGGGCATCAATGAAATTGTGGGTGGCCCCACTATCTACTAAGACTGAGACACGTTGTCCCTGCACTGTGCCTCATATCCTCATAGTCAAAAACTTGGGAACCTTGTGTAAAGAAGCAAGGACTCCCCCAATAGTTGCAAAAGATGCTCCCCCGGGTGGTGGTGGTGGTGGCGGTGGTCCCATCTCTGTTCGGCCCTTGCTATCCCCTACGTCAAACTCCAACTCCCCATCTTACTCCTTATCACCATCTAAAAAGACCTCTATATAGTGAGCCTTGTCGGTTGTGCATCGGTGCCCTGGTGCCTGTTGACCACTAGAGTCTCCCCTGAACTCCATGCCCAAGGATGTACCAAAGGACACTTGTACCATCAGATATCATCAGTCAACAGAGTTTTTAAACTCTACTGCTATCTTCTCATCATCTTTCTTGTACCCAAATTCCACACCTTGCGGGGAATTGTAATAAGTGATACTAGTAATGAGGAGTTTTTTGAGTCTATAACAAGCCTAAGATGTCGGGACTCGATTAGCAAACGAGTACACCTTGGAGTGTTTTTTTTATTTGGTTAATTATCCCTTCTTTTTTAGATGCGGATAATTTTCTGGGTTTTTTCACTCACTTTTTACACCAAAGCCGGGGTGACAGTTTGAAGGTTGAGCCCCTAACATATCTTAGTGTCTAGAGTCTATGTATATTATCATACTAGATCACACAAAAAATTTCATGGAATTTGTTAGGTCTAGATAGTCATTTTTTAATTTTTTAGATTTCCCGCATGTCAAAAATTGCAAATAAAATTGTATTTAAATTGTAATAGGTGTAGTTTAGAGAAGTTGTATGGGGTATGAGTAATAAAAATTACACCTCTCACCCTCAACTTTCTACTATGACACACTTGGAGGGGTTAATAATGTGTGTTGAGGGTCCAAATCACATTATTAATCCCTCAAAGTGTGTCATAGTAGAAAGTTGAGGGTGAGAGGTGTAATTTTTATTACTCATACCCCATAAATACCCTATACAACTTCTCTAGACTTCACTTATTACAATTTAAATACAATTTTATTTGCAATTTTTGACATGTAAGAAATTAAAAAAATTAAAAAATGACTACTTAGACCTAACCAAATTCCACGAATTTTTTTGTGTTCTAGTATGGTAATATACATCGACTCTAGACACTAAGATGTGTTAGGGGCTCAACCTTCAAACCGTCACCCTGACTTTGGGGTAAAAAGTGAGTGAAGAAACCGAGAAAATTATCCGCCTCTAAAAAAGAAGGGATAATTAACCAGATAAAAAAAACACTCCAAGGTGTACTCATTTGTTGATCGAGTCCCAACATCCTAAGCATGTTATAGACTCAAAAAACTCCTCATTACTAGTATCACTTATTACATTTCCCTGCAGGGTGTGGAATCTGGGTACAAGAAAGATGATGAGAAAATAGAAGTAGAGTTTAAAAACTTTGTTGACTGATGATATATGATGGTACAAGTGTCCTTTGGTACAACCTTGGGCATGGAGTCTTCATATAATCATCAGGGGCCACTCCAATGGTCAACATTTGGCTCCATATGGGGATGCATGCTAGATATGAAGTGATAGTGTGCAAGAGCCTGGAATCTGCATCCACCGACAAAAGACATATATCAGCAGTATCCATTCAAAATATCATCAAATGAAATCAAGTACAGAAATGAAGAAATTGAAATTTATTCTAAGAGCATAAATGATAATTTATTCATGAAATAAAAATAATTAAACAAAAATGACAAGGGATAAGGTTAGAAATATGATACAAAAATATGCCCCATGGCATCAGATGTCTTCGGTGAAATCCATCTTGAGAACCTGCCTACTCACAGGCAAGTCCATAGGTTCTTTCTTTGATGTGCCTTGTCCAATTCTGACTATCTTGGGACTATGACTTGCCCCAATGTTAACCTGTTTGTGGCCATCAGATACACCAAACCTCTTCCTTTTCCTTTTTCGACTATTGATGCGTTGAGGCTTGATCCTGCTCAAAACTAGTGGTTCATTTTTTATATCTTTTTCCTTTTTTCACTTTTTTGTTTTCTTCTTGGTTAGTTGAGATGCATTTATTGCCAATCCTACCGCTTTTCTTGAAAATGCTTTGATGGAAGATTTGAAGTACCCAAGCTTTTTGAGCTATGCCTAATCTCTTCATTTTGAATCTGTTCTGTTGTGGGGTGGGGGGCAGAAAATTTGTCAACACTGCATCACTTCCTGCCTAGCATGATCTATAGATAATCTCATTGTTGGGTTTCCTTGGATCTTCAACATGATATATTTTGTCTAACTCCTGATAGAGTCTGACAAAGGTATTATCAAGCATGGGGATGGTGGCATATGATAAGTCCATTTGAAGGCTACCACCTAGATCTGATGCCCATTTTCTTGATAGGAGCATTCCCCATGAATCAAGAACATCTATCACAACAGTATTGATAGTCATTATTATGTCTGGGTATGCAACTAGGAAAACCTGTAAATCTTTAATTATCCCACACACTTCAATTATTTTAGAATCCATTGAACATATGTTGTGATAGGGCCTAGATACCCTTAAATTTAGTTGCTCCATGACTTTCTTGGTCATGACATTTGATGAAGCCCCTGAATCAAGCATGCAATTGTGTAAAAGACGATCATTCATTATCAAAAAACATAAAATGGTAGATGATCTTCGTTCCCCACATAACAGTTCATACTTTTCAATACAATTTCCTCATCTTTTGGTTCGTCATTAGGATTTTCTTCCCTTTGAGTAACTTTAATGGCACTTAGTAACTTTTCCCTTTGAGATGGTATCTTTAAAAGTTCTGTCACTGGAGTAGAAACCTTTGCATTATTCACCCAATTTCCCAAGTCAAAATTTAATTCTGAAGTAGGAGGAGAAAAATTTATGTGATTATTCCGGTCTTGAATATCCCTTCTCTGATAAGTTATTCTTTTGTGTTTTTCCATAAAAAGAATTTGTCCAGATGTAGGGTTTTCCCCAAAAATCTTAGTGACTTTGTCAAAATTTGCATTCATATTGTCAACTCTAAGATTATTAGGGCTATGGTCAATCTCTTGATTTCTTTCAATGGTGTATATTTGATTTTCCATGGAGAACATATTGATTTGACCACTTGTTCCTCCATGTTCATCTTCCAACATGCTACCTTCGATAATTCTCTTTACATATGGGCATGTGGCCTCTTCATGGAACTCATTACATGGCCTACAAAAAGGGGGAATCTGATCTACCATGTTGGTGGATTCCAATGGATTTGGAGGCTTATAATCCTGTTGAGGGCCTTTATTGTTTTTCCATCTATCATTTGGCCTAGGTTGGAATCTTTACTCTTGTGATTTTTCCATGGCCACCAACCTATTTTGCATGGTTTGCATTTCTTTAATGTGATTCACTTCCATGCTCTTGATGAGTTGAGTTAATTCTTTAACAGGATCATGAGTAGTCTCTTCCTTGGCCTTGCCTTTGGAATCATTTGATTTTGATGATCCTCTATTGAAACCAGGAATTTCATATTTTCTTGATTGCTTTCTAGCTCTTTCTATCTTCAAAGCTTCAGATTGAGCTACACTTAGATTCATAGGCTCTTTCCTCCTCAACTCATAGGCAGTGTCAACCCCAAAAGCATCTAGATATGAGCATAAAAGAAATTCATCAGGAGGTTTAACAGTAGCAGACATGCCTTTTACTAATTCATTGAATCTCCCTTTAAACTCCTCCATGGTTTCATTTTCATTTTTCTTGTTGTTGCTAATAGCATTGATCAAATGTCTATTTTCCGTCTTCCCTCCAAACTTATCTAAAAATGCAGTTAGAATGGCTTGTAAAGAGTTATATGAGTTAGCAGGTTGCTCAATGAGCCAATCAAGAGCATCCTCTTCTAAAGATAAAACAAAAAGTCCCATCTTCACATCCTCATAGTTAGCAGTGTTACACCATTTAAAGATACAAACATTAAAATTTTTCACATGTGATGTAGCACTAATGGCATTGTTACCTTGAAAGGAAGGCAACTTTTTAATAGCCTTGTCAGGGATATTGTGAGGATAGCCATTTATGTTAGTGAAGTCACAAGGAGCAAAAAGATCATTCATGATGTCAGGCTCTACTTGTTCTTGAAAAAGCAAATGAATATCAGAAATAACCTCTCTCTAAAAACCCTTTCAGGATCAGGAGAGGGGCTAACTAGACCACTTGAATTTCTCTTAGTAGAGACTCTTGCAAAATTTGGATTGCGTGGAGTCGCCACTTGAACAAGAATCTTAATTTAAAGTTCAAAAATGTTAAAACCAAAAGTTTAGTCGATTTCCCAGGTGCAAGAAAGCTTGTCTCCGACAATGACACCAAAAATGTTGACCCTGTCGCCTACACCTACCTACAGGTAAGTGTGAAAAGCTTTCAACCCCACAAGGTGTGGTTGGTGGCAGGGAACTCAGAGAAGGGGGTGTCACACTAATCCCGACTCTCTCCATTTGAGCTATCTCCTAGGTTAACTAAGGTGGTTGGTCCCTAATGAAAAATTAAGTTAAAAGTGATATGAGTTTTGAGGAGAATTGTTAGAGTTAAACAGATTACTTCTTTAAGATTTATAAGCAAAAACTGATATGAGCAATAACCATCAATACATAAGATAAGAATGAAACACATAGACAACCAGTTCCTTCAAAGTATTGCTATTTAAGAAATGAAATTGTATTTGCTTAAAATGAAGTGAAATTCTTTCAAATGAAAAGCCAATGTAATCTTGAAAAGTGAAACAATAAATTATTAGCACAAGATATTATAAATGTTTTTAAAATTAACAAGTCTACAAATCAAAGCATGGAAACTATCTTGCTCAAAAAGATACAATTAGAAATCTACTTGTGAGAATGAGATGACAAAAAGAACTCAAATGTTAGACCAAGATGACAACATGCAATTAAGTTTGCAACCCAAAATAATAGTACTTGAAAGTGAAATCAATGATTCATGACATTATGAAATTAAACCAAAAGATAAGCCAATTTCCAAGTACAAAAAAATTAAACTTGTTGCAAAATTAAAAGAGATTACAATGCTTGCTTCCAAAATGCCTCTTGAAATAAGATTTGCATGTGAGACTTTAAACCATCAAGATAGCAAGAAATTTAAGAACTTTGCAAACAAAGCAAATGTGATGGAAAATTGTTCTTGGTTTATTTTGTTTATTAGTGCTAAAGCAAAGTTACAATTAAACTCTAGTCCTTAGATTTCACCGTCGCCCAAATATTTGGATCTCACAATGAGGAGTCAGTAGAGATAGAGGGTCCCTAAAAGTCTATTCAACCAACTTAAGTTGGAGGTAAGTTTTAGTGATGCTTGGGGCATGTAAATAAATTAGCCAAACAATGAAAATTAACTTCAACTTGAAATGTACTTGATATGAAATAAAATGTTACTTTATGGAGAAAATTTGTCCAAATACTTGATGCATGTAAAATGTCTTTAATGGTGAAGCATAAGTAAACTTGGAACCATGTTCAAGCCAAAAAGATCAAGTAAAAAGTGTTTGCATGCAAAAAACTGAACTTGTTATGGATTTAAAACATGTAGTAAATTAAATTAAAGTGCATGCAAAATGAGTGTGATGCATGTTATGTTAATTTCCCAATTAGATGATATGTATGCAAAATGAAATAAACCAACAAAATCAAAACACCAAGCCTCTCCAAAAGGTGGAGAGACAGGGATATCAATGGGTAAAACCCACCCTCCCAAAATCAGAGATTTTATTAGTTGTTACAAGAAGGAAAAGACAATAAAGTCTTCTCTAAAATTCAAGGAAAGTCTTAACAAATTGGCATCAAACCATAGACCTTTCCTTGTTGAAAATTTCTGTAATTTGAGGCCCGCAAAGGTTCAACAAAATGTAGATTTTTTTTTGAAGAAGAGAAGATAAACCTCCTCTATGGCCACAACCAAGAGAGAGAAAGAGATGGCCAAAATGAACTCAGTCTCCCTCGAGAAGAACACAACCTTATCCAAGATGAATTCGGCCTAAAGGTGAGAGTAATCACTAAATCTGAGCCCCAAGGTCCTGCATGGAAACTTGTAAGTAATTTTCTGATAATGAATCCCGCAAGTCGCTGCAAGAGAATAGGTTAGAAACAATCTACAACAAGAAATGTTAGCTCAAGATAACTACAAAGTATGTTACAAAAAATAATCTACAAGAGGCTAGGTCAAAGAGTATGAGCAAGCTCTCCTCTTTGACTAGCTATGACCTAGCTCTTTGAAATAGCCAAATATTGATAAATGAAGTACAATACGTAAAAAATATTTTTTTTCCAAGTTTGATATTTTGATGCAAGAAATAGAAGCTTTAAGAAACTTGAAAGAATTCTTCCAAGGCATAGATAAGATATAGATGAGACTTTGGAGTTCAACGCATGTGGGTTCTCCTTGAATATTTTTCAAGAATGGGTTGATTCCTCCGAGAATTTCCCCTCACGCTTGAAAAACTTGACCATATAATGATCCATCTACAAAACTTCATCACAAATCATTAAATCAACTTGAAATTAAATAAGTGCAGTGGAAAGAATTCCTAGAGATACATCTATTATCCACTAGAAGATTTCTTTTCCTAAAGCACGAGCTCTCCAAGCAGAGAACTCACCCTTTCTTCAGTGGACCATGAGTGCCACCCTAGTGAGGTTTCTTTCTATCATTCTGGGGGATTGTAGGTGGATATTCAGAGCCCCCAACTCAACTATCATTCAGCCTTTGCGTACTCTAGGAGGACGCAGTAGTGGAACACGCAGTAGATAATTCAATGGCCTTCTAGGGAGTAATTGCAGGAGGAGTTTTGGCGAAGGAAGTACAGGGGAAAACTAGCCTTTGGGAAGATTTTGGGAGCTGGTGATTTCTGTTTGGGAGCAGCGTGATTGCCAACACTCATAGTCAGCGTAGGAATCCCTCATTGGGCACATGTGGCAATTCGTGGGTCAGTTTGGGGAGCGATGTATCTCTAGTGCCCATGGTTCCCGACATGTGAAGCATAGTTTCCTCCTAAGGTCTCTCGTGGTCTCCTCATTCAACTGCCCATGCCCCTGGGCTGCTCGCTGTGGTGGGGGTCTGGTGTCACCTCCCTTCTGTGGGTAGGGAGTGCGTGAGGGAAAAGGTGCCCTGGTCTTGGGGATGGCCCCTTGCAAGTCCCTAGCACAAGTCACTGCCTCCTGTAAAGTCGAGGGTCTGCGTGACTTCACCAATCCACGCAGTGGCTCCAACAACCCCTCTATGAAAGTGTACACCCTCCTAGCCTCAGATAGGTATGGCACCATAATTGAAACCCTCAAAAACTCTGATATGTAGTGCTCCATCTGGCCAATTTGTCTAAGTTGGGTCAACTCTCTGAAGTGAGCCTTCGGATCCCTCCTATCAAAACACTCCACCACTCTCTATGTGAAGTCCTCATATGAAGTCACACTGGCATGCCCCAATGTGGATAGGTCGTGAAGCCACAACTCATGCGCCTCCCCTTCCAAGTGCAGGTTAGCCATTTTGATGGCCTCCAATTGTGTCATCCGATTAAGCTGGAAATAAGTATCCAACTTCTCCACCCAAGCTCGAGCTATGCGCTTGGAAGAACCATCATATGTGGGGAAATACATCCTCCCAACAGTGCACTGTAGCTTTGAGTTCTGTGAATTCTGCTGCCCATTGTACCTGCCATTCTCATTCCGTTTGAGCTGACAATAATCCCTGAATGACAGAGCCGCTTTGAAATCTCCCCCCATGGCTTGCCATTCCCTGAAGAAATCCCCCATGGGCATTTGATCATCCGGTCCCCCATGCTCATTGGGTGCTGATGGTAAGAAAGCAGGCAACGTGGTTCTGGATGGCCCACTATAGGCTGGTGGGTGAGTGGCCGGTGAGGGATGGTTGTACTACTGTGAGGCTCCAGATGTCTCCCCAAAAAGGAACTCACGGTGGAGGCCCTTGTCCCTGTTTTGCTGCTTGATCTCCTCCAACATCTCTTTCTGTCCCCTAGCCAAGTCATTCAAAGCCTTCAAGAGGCTATCGAATGCTGCTTCTTCCTTACTCCTTGGTTCCCCCATCTCTGCTACAACGACTGTCTTCCCATGTGCCTCCAAATCAGGAGTAATCTCCAACTCCCTTTCCCTACTCCTGTACCTTTGCCTTCAGTAAGTGATGTTTTGCTTGTCCTTATTCATAGGAAAATCTCCCACGACTGAGCCAAGATCTAGGCTCCGATACCACTATAGTGTTCCAAACTAGGAAAAACAGTGATATGCAAAGCAAACAATAGAAACAACAACAATAAATTGAAACATTCGGTGCACACCCATAGAAAGTCCATAAATATCTAACAGCTGAGCCATTTTATTATACTCCGGGAGCATAATACAATAATGTGGAAGAGGTGCACCTAGGCTTGCCTCAAAGGCAAGCGTGATCAAGCCCAGGGGATAATATGTCAAGCCCAAATGACAGAAATAACTGCTGCAATGATGCCCTGCACTGCCCTTGTAAAACTGTGTTGTCCGTTGCTTGAAACTCCGTCTCCAGTGCTTAGAAAATTCTACGAATTTAGTCCCACACTCAAGGAAAACCCATCAAAACCCATAAAGGGTTTGGCTTGGTTTTGACCTCAGAAATTCAGCCTCCCAAGAGCTATGTCCTCCTCCAACTGCTGTAAGGTACGACCTGCCAATAATACCTGAATAAGCTCTCCCAAACACACAAAAATGGCTGAGATAATCCTCCTTGAACTTCCCCTTATCTCTCCTGGCAAATACTCGCTACACAAACTGAACCATGAATTCCCACGTGTACCCAGTGAGGGAAACCTGCGCTAGCTCTGAGTGCTGGCAATCACGCTGCCCCCAAACAAAAATCTCCAACTCGCAAAATCCTCCCAAAGGCTAGTTTTCTCCTTTACTTCCTTCACCAAAACTCTTCCGGCAATTACTCCCTGGAAGGCCATTGAATTATCTATTGCGTGTTCCACTACTGCGTCCTCCTGGAGTATGCACTGGCTGAATGATAGCTGAGTTGGGGGCTTTGAATATCCACCTGCAATCTCCCAGAATGATAGAAAGAAACCTCACTAGGGTGGCACTCGTGGTCCACCGAAGAGAGGGTGAGTTCTCCACTTGGAGAGCTCATGCTAAACAGTGAGTGACCCGACTAAGTAGCTCGAGCAACTAAGGTTGAGTTCAATATGTCAAAAGATACCAAATGAGGCTGGGGTTCCTCTATCTATAACTTGTAAGCCTCTTTTCCCATGTGGGCCCCCTCCAACTAGCAATTCGAACCTTTCTCTCCAGCCATTCGAACTTCCCTCTAAAGTGGTGCGTATTTCCTCATGTGGGTGGCCCCCACGCTTGGCCAACAAGACATTTCGGCCTCCATTTTCCTTCATGAGTCTCTCTCCAAAATTCACATGGGTCCCATGCTTCCAAAATTGTCAAAATTGTAGAATAGATAAACCTGTAACAATTTAGTTTAGGAAGCGACATTACAGCATTTAAATTTTATGAATTAGGCTATTTTGTTGCTTTGCTTTTTGTGATCAATTTTAGCTGATATCCCACTTGTTTTAGTTGTAGAGGTTTTTGTTTTCATTTCTATATTGTACCCTTTCAATATTTTTGTTTCTAACTGATGATTATCTTTTCTCACAACAGTTGAAGGAATTACGAAATCCATCAACCCATCGACAGCAAGAAAATGATGAGCCAATAACTAGCAAAGTTTTGTAAGTTCGTAACTGCTAATAGAAGCTTTTGTGGAGGATTTAACACTTAAAGTATCAGCTTTTAGTTTAGGTAATGTACAATAGTGACATCTTACCATGTTTGGTTGGACATGTGATCTCCCTCTCATCTTTCTGACAGCCCATCTACTGTTTTTAGAGAGATTTGATCTTCGTCCTATCTGGGCTGATGACCCCATCGGTTTGGATGTGGATGACAATATTACATTTCCATGTATTGAGACAATGAATTAACGTGTCGCTTCGTGCATTTCTGAGTGCTGAAGATTGTTGCTGGCCTTGGAACTCTAACTTTTCAACACCTTTACAGATTTCATTGACAATTATAATGGTTGTTCTATTCAAATGTTAGCACGTTTTTAATGGTTTTTTGTGTGCCTTTTGGAAGGGAATCTTTGGTTAAGCAAGCCACTTATTTTTTGATTTTCTCTGTCTGAATCATGCATATGAAGACTTATCCTAAGATTTTGAACTCTGCTAGATTTACAGTGCATGTTTTAACTGAAATGGTTGAGCAGATGCATGAAAGAGTGAATCTATGGTGGGAAATAAAATTTGCAAGGACCTCTTGTAATTTATGATATATTGATATATTCCACGAATGTGTGATGTTGATGCTCAACTGTGTTGCCTGCCGTTAGAATGATAAATCTAGTTTGAGTTTGGTACTACATACGTTACCATTGTTAGTACTTCACATATTTCTCATCTTGAAAGTGCCCTTTTTCTTATAATTCATTTTGGCAGGTGATACGAGGATTAGAGAAACTTTTAGACATCAGAAGAAAAGGAGTGTACTTGACCATAGTTTCTCCATTAAATTTGCCAATTAGGGTTGAAAAGGCTTTAAACAATCTTAAAAATAGCAGAAGAAAATTTAGAGATCTAATGCATAATGTTCTCAGCTTTCAAAATTGATGTAGCTGTAGAGTTCCAAGAAAACCAAAGAGATTCCTTTGGAGGGAGGGTGACCTCTCTAATGGCATAATGCTCCTTAGAAGTATCTATTAAATTTATGGTGCATTATGAATAGCGCACAAATTTAGAAGAACAAATTTATTTTAAAATTCTCATTCACACCTCATTTATACAAGCGTTTATACTTTACACAATTTGTGACTTCGTTCAAGTCAATATTTGTAACTACTGACTTGTCATCCTTAACCTTTCGAATCTCTGTGCTCATCACTTCCTCTTTCATTGTCTATTTCTTCCTTTTTCTTCATTAAGTCTTCACGATTGTAATATGTATCTCGTGCTTATTTTCCACATTTACAATAAATCCAGCACTCCGTAACATTTAGAAATAGGGTTTACGCATTCTAACAGCATTTGCATGCAAGAATTATCGAGTATGAAAGCATGGTAATTTTTTATTGAGCTATTTATATTTACTTGAATGATTTATTGGCTGTTGATTGAAACCCACTTGCATGATAAATTTGTTGGTTATCATATGCTTGATGTGCATTGTATTATGGATTTTCGTTATAGGCATGAAGACATTATATGATTATTCACATGACTGAAGATTGTGTATTACTCTATTGTCTATGCTTAAAGTGGTGGTTGACCATCTGCCCAATTTATGGATAATATGATGTTTGAAAACTAAACGATTTTTGTTTGGAAGGAAGATTCAAGTTTCTAAAAATAGAAATTGATAAAAACGCGGAACAAAAATCGGCAAGTAACCATTTCACTCTCTTTAAAATAGGGCAAAATCTTGAAAATTCTCATGTCTAAAAATAGACATTATTAGACAACACAACCCTCGGAAAGATCCTTGACAGAGTATTGTGATATCTTTTACGGAGAATTTAGTTGATAAAGGCATAGGGTTAAGACTCTCCTCAATACTACCTATGTAATTATATCATTAATACTTAGATGAGATGTTTTTGCTACAAAAAGCTTGTGTAAAGGGTGTCAATTGTCTCTGTTACAACTATCTATATAGCAGAAGTCCAAGTGGAGTTAATGTTTTGGCTAAAATAGGTTGGGACAGTGGGGAGATGGCAGATTATATAGGGAAGTTTGGTTACCCACTAAATTTTCGTTGGTGACTCTTTTCCCATGGGAAAAGCCCCGGTGGAGGAAAAGTTTGGCTGTAAGCCTTAGCCACTTTTTGCATTGTTGGGAAATAAGTTAGTTTAACTAGGTCCTCGTTAGTGCTACTTGCCCGGAATTAATGTAGAAGCCCAAGAAAAGAGGTTATATATTCCCTCGGGGGTTGAAAACCTTACAAGTACTCCAAGACAATAAAACAAAGTTTGTCACTTTCATGGTCACGATGATATGAATTGGAAGAACACCATGGAACTACATCACCTATTAAATGGTTGTTTTTTATGGTCAGAATAAATATGAAACAGTGTTATTAGGACTGGACTGAACCATCTGTTCCGACCAATTAAGGCGAAAACCGGTTCGGATCGGTGACCTAACAAATTTTGGCCGGTTCAATACCAAACTGGTTGGTTCTTGTACGAAACTGGCTGGTTCAGTACTGAACCAACCTTTTTTCACTGAACTGGTCAGTTCGGTATCGAATGGGCTGATTTTGTACATTGCTGCCAAGGACCCTTTGAACACAATTTTTTTTTTCTCAAAAAAACAATGATTTATGACAAGGGAAACTTAGTATTTGACCATATTGCTCTATTAATGCTATGAAATTCATGATAATGTTAAATTCTTAAAGTAAAAATATAGAAGTATGAAAATGAAAGATAAAAAAGAAAGTATGAAAGTATGTTAATGAAAGATAAAGGAGATTGCCATTTTTACTTAAATTTTTAACATTACTATGAAATGACTTAGTCTATTGGACAATGGTTTTGACCTCATTGGATTTCATATGGAGAAAGTAGAATTTTAGATCTCACTGAAAATCCAGTAGACTTAACATTTTTCCAGGATTTCAAGATTGGGGGGATTGCAATGCTCCATTGGATTTTGTCATGTACTAGTGTAATCAAGAGCACTAGGGCCTCTATGTACCTTGATGCTAGTGGCATTGGTTGTCAAACTCCTTTATCACTAGCCTACTAAAAAAATGCTCATCACTCAAACAAAATTTTGACTTGACATGCTATGCTTTTTCTATCTTATTTTAATGCTTAGAGGGTGATATTGATGACGAAGATGCCAATATAGGCAATGAATTTGATGATATGTAGATATTTGTTATATCATAGGTTTTTTCGGATGCTAGAGGTCATGTGGAGCTTGTTTGTTTATGTATTTTCGGATTAGGGATGGATTGCACTCGGTGCTATTTTGGTTATGTTCACTCTTACGTGCTATATAAATGAGAACTTTTGCTTATTTGTGTATAAATGGTTGGATTCATATGGATGCACATGAATATATATTTTTTTCTTTAAGATTTGAATATTTTATGTGTTTTTGGTTGATCAATTTTTTGGTCCGATATTTTTACCAGTTCCGGTCCGATTCTGACCAGTTCCCAGTCCAGGCTATCGGTTCGATGACTAGTCCAGTTTGATAACATTGATATGAATTGGATGGACACCATGGACCTATGTTGGTTATTAAATGATTAAATTCCATGCAAAATATTTCAGTAGATTTTTTATAATGTACATAAAGTATGCATAAAAATGATTTGGAAGGACATAATGGACTTACATTGCTTATTAAATGGTTACATTTCTTTTGTGGAATTTTATGTAATGAAAATAAGGTATGCATAAAACAAAGCTAAATAAACAACTACAATATTAATTCACCTTAATTAACATGTAAAAAGGTCAAGTCTCTAAAAGGCATTTATTGATTTTGTAATTAGTCTATGCTTCATCATTGCAATAGAATTGCATGGGTCATAATAGCATATATATATATATATATATATATATATATATAGATATAGATATAGATATAGATATAGATAGATATAGATATATATATATATATATATATATATATATATAACTTCATTGTAATTATTCAATAGTGAGTCTATTTTTCTCACACACGCATAGATATCCAATTGTAATATTCAAGGTATAAAATCAATGTTTATAACATTGATATCAAAGCTTAGATTTTGTGGGCCTAGAAATTTGTGGAGGTTAGAACATACAAAGGTCACTGTATCTTTCCATACCATTGTAGCTAAATTGACCATTATGGCTAGGGACATTCGTGTCTACATGAAAGAAAATGATGTTTAATATAGAATTAAACACTAAAATTGAAAAGAGAGCAATTCAAGCAAAATAGGGTGGCAACAAGCGGGGCTAGGAAGAACTCAAGGATGAAATCATGTAGAACTAGGTTAACTTAAAGAAAAGCCTTGAATAAGAAAATGAAGAATTGAAATAATCGATACTCCCAATTGCTTGTTAATGTATGTATAGTACCCAACTGTTACTTTAAATTAGTCACCCCAAATGTTATTTCAATCCTAACTACTACAATTGGGCAACACTATCCCACCAAGGTATATTGATGACAATTATACTATTCTTTGGATTGGTGGTTTGTTCCTTTTAGATCCTCTTGTTCTTGATTGTACTCGGGTGCTCAACCCTCACTTCATATGATCAACGCTTAAACTACAATGCTAATATTGTTTGGCTAACTCAACAATTTCATGCGCAAACCTCAATTTTTCTAGCCCTTAGCTCCCAACACCAAGTTGCATTAAATCATATGACCAAGCACTTATGATGATGCACTATTGGATATTGGATCGAGGGTTATATCGAGATATAGAGTGTGGAGTGATATCAGGATATTGGGCGTGAAGGGATATTGGGTGTGAAGTGATATTGAAGTATCAAGTATTATAACAAATAGTCGTATTGAGCCTCATAATAGACAATCCAATCCACCTGATAGGCAATAGAGTGATATCAGGTATCAATTATTTTGATAACAAAATGCTTGCAAGAAAAGTTGGTACGATGATGCCTGATATGACGAATAACAAGTGTCAGACGAATGCCCTTTTTTGTCAACTTACATAAGTCACTTGGTTTATTTGATTATCGCTCGTTAAGTTGATTTCTACGATACATGATGTTTCTTCTCTTCCACGACACACCTCTGGATTAAATGGATAGTTCTCGTTAAACTTCATGTTGGATCTCAACCCTGGAACCACGACTGTACATCAATTTGGTTCAGTGCCCACTTACCACAACCGATACATAATTAAAATGAACATAAATGAATTCAACTTTGATGCATTAAAAAGAAAGAGTGATGGTTACAAAATATGCAGCAGTGGATGCACCATCATTGTCTTCGTCCTCTTAGACCTCTTCACTTTCTCTCTCTCTCACTCTCAAACTTTTCTTTCTTTAAATATCTAACTTTTCTCAATTACATTAAGAATATACTTTTGTATCAATCCTAAGAACTTAATCCAAACAAATTACTAAATTTACAAATATGTCATATTACATAGCAACCAAATGACACTTATCACAACCTCCTAACTAATATTACAACTTAGGAAAATTAAATTCACAAATTAAATGAAAATTAAGGAAACCAACTTCCTTAGTAAATTTATTAACCTATGAAGGTCAATCATGGGTTTTACCAGTAGATGCTCCTACATCAAACTCCCAAGGAAGAAAATAATTGTTCACCAGTTTTTTAATACTTGTGCCATTATTTGGAGATTGCTGTTGTTGTCATCCAAGTGACAACTTCTGTTCGCTGATTCTTCCGCTTAACTATAACACTTAAATTACTCCTTTCCTCTAGTTCTCTTGGCTACTCTTTGACCCAACATTGATTCAATCTCTTTCTAAACTGATTTTGGCAGTTGCTTCTTCATTCACTGGCCTGATCTTCATTGCTAACAGGTTCATCTGCTGAAATACTTCTCGTTTCGTTGAAAAGATACAAATTTGCATCATTGAAGATTGGAAAAATCCCAATGTTACTTGGGAGTTCTAATTCACAAGTGTAAGAAAATTTTCTTAAAAACTTACATGGGCGAATCTTCTTAAGTTTTGATTTATTGTATATCCTTGTAGGAAACCTTTTTTCTTTGAGATGTGCCATAACTAAGTCATCAACTTCAAAGTTGAACTGTCTTCTTCTCACATCTTCTCTTTGTTTGTACTTATAGTTGTTTTATTGCAACTGTTGTTTGACTTTTTCTTGTAACTCCTGCATGCTTGCTGCAAAATATTCACCATCAACACTTCCCTAAATTCTTTAATTCATAAATTCTTCTTCGGTGAATCACATAAAATATTTGAAATGGACTTGTCCCTGTGCTTCTATTAGGTGAATCACTATGTACAAACTCTGCCTAAGCAAGTACTTGATTCTATTGCTTGGGATTCTCACTCACCAAACTTTTCAAAATGTTACCTAAGCTTTTGTTTACCACCTCTGTCTGCCCATTAGTCTATGGGTGGTATCTTGAACTAAAATTCAAGTTAGTGCCTAGTTGCTTCCACTGAGTTCTCCAAAATCGACCTACAAATCTTGCATCTCTATGAGATACTATAATTCTAGGCAATCCATGTAACTTTACAATTTCTTTAAAGAATAATTTAGCATTATGGGTTGCATTACTAGCTTTTGTACAAGTTATCAAATGTGCCATTTTTGAAAATCCGTCTACAATAACATAGATTGAACATTCCCCTTTATGTTTGAGGCAATCCCAACACAAAATCCATATTTAGCAATAACCGATATAACTGGCATTTTGAATCCTTCCTTTAGCATGCTGACACACTTTGTATCTTTCAACAAATATTTTCATATAAGATTGCACACCTTTCCAAGAATCGAAAGCGTTTAGTTGAACAAATATTTTATCCAGTCCAAAATTTCTCGATAATCCTCCATTATGCTTTTCTGTTATCAAATTTTCTCTCATTGAACATTTCGATATGCAAATTTTGGTATCCTTGAATAACAGCCCCCCTGGAATCATATAGTTCAACCACAAATTCCTATTTATGCTAATTTGATTTTCACAGGCTGCATATACATCTTTAAAATTTGCATCATTTTTATACATATCCTTCGGTTCATCAAATCCCAAAATATTAACTTGGAATTCATACATAATTAAATTAATTATACTCAATGCATCAACTACCTTCTTGAATGTATCATTCATGCTTAATAACAAACATGAAGTTTTGTAAAAACTCCACCCATTTAGCATGTCTTTGATTTAACTTAGGTTGACTATTGATAAAATGCGAATCATAATGGTCAGTGTATCAAATAAGTTCCTTGAGCATGGGATAACGTCTCCATTTTTTTAATGCCCGATCAATGAAATAGAATTACTTATCATAAGAGGAATACTTTTGTTTTGCTTCTTTCAAATTTTCACTAAAATAGGCAATTGTTCTTCCTTCCTGGCTTAGGATAGCTCCAATTGTAGTTCCACTTGCATCTGTCTTTACTTGAAAATAAACGTTAAAGTCTGGTAAGGTTAATACAATATGTTCTGTAATCTTCTTCTTCAACAATTTGATTTTTCTTTCAATTTCTATTGTCCACTTAAATGGCAGTTTGCTTTTCTTAACAATCTCTACAATAGCAACACAAATGCTATTGATTTTTTTAATACAATTTCCATAAAAACTTGATAAAACCATGAAAGCTTCTTACCTTAAAAACATTCTTTGGAACATGTCAATTTATGATTGCTTTAACCTTTTTTATCCATCTTCAAACAATTTTTAGAAATCACAAAATCCAAATATACGAATTCTTCTTCATAAAACTACATTTCTTCAAATTAATTAATAATTTTTCTGTTTGCAAGGTATTTAAGACTACCCTGTGAAGTCTCAAGTGTTTGTCTTTTGTTTTAATATATAC
Source organism: Pinus tabuliformis (assembly GCA_031772625.1). Classification (NCBI taxonomy): domain Eukaryota; kingdom Viridiplantae; phylum Streptophyta; class Pinopsida; order Pinales; family Pinaceae; genus Pinus; species Pinus tabuliformis. The sequence goes on along the minus strand of CM062820.1, from coordinate 1,016,902,999 downwards.
TAGGATATTGTGAAGTCTCAAGTGTTTGTCTTTTGTTTTAATATATACTAGGATATTATGTAGGTAGACTAACAAATTTGCCAATAATTTTATTCAAAACCTCATTCATCAATGTCATGAAAGTGCTTGGGGCATTTGTGAGACCAAAATGCATCACTAACTATTCATACAATCCACAATTCGTTTTTGAAAGTTGTTTTCCATTCATCTCCCTCTTTAATTCTAATATGACGGTATCCACTCATCAAATCAATTTTGGAGAAATACTTGGCATCACTCAAACAATCTATCAAATTATCAATGCGAGGAAGTGGGAATATGTACTTGATTGTAATTTTATTGATGGCTCTGGAATCTACATATTTGACATTCTCCATATTTTTTCAGGTTGAGGACTGTAGGAACAACACATGGACTCAAATCTCTTCTTAATGAGACCATTATCCAACAACCCTTGCACTTGTATTTTAATTCTTCATTCTCTCGTGGGCTCATTTTGTATGCTGCTTTATTTAAGAAAGTTAACGACTTAATGAGACCTCAAAATGAGAACACCAGCAAAAAAACCCTCATAAAACATGAAAAAATAGCTCGAAAACGAAAAGTGTTAATGTTGGAACAATGTTTTTTTTGAATAAATTTTCAACATTTTTAAAAAAGGGTAGTAAAAACTTTTTTTTTGTGTGCAAAAAACATGAAAAAACACCTTGAAATGAAATGTTTTGATATAACTTAATGTTGCATCAACACTTTTTCTTTGCGGGGAGGGGGGGTTAAAATTTCATATTTTTTAACAATGACATTAAAAACGAAAATCTTTGTGCAATAAACATGAAAAAAGACCATGTTATAGAAGAGTGTTGATGCTGACATCAACATTTTTTCTTTTTCTTTTTCTTTGGATAAATTTCCTACATTTTTTAGCAATGACATTACAAATATAATATTATGACTCAAAAAATCATTAAAATTTCAATAGTTTTTAAAAATATGTTAAAGATAATATATCATGACTCCAAAAAACCTAAAAATTTCAACAATTTTCAACTATGATGTCAAAGATAAATGTCATGACTTTGAAAAACTTTAAAATTTTGGCACTTTTCAACCATGGCGTTAAAAATAAAATATCACGACTCTAAAAAACCTTAATTTCAACAATTTTCAGCTATGGAATTAAAAACAAATATCATGACAATAACAACTTTAGATTTTGAACATATTTCGAGATCAAATATCATGACTAAAAAAACCTTAAAAATAAATACATAAATCAAAGTCATTATATCAAATGCTAAAAATATAGTTCTTTTAAAATATTAGCCTAAAACAACTGGGCACATTGCAACGAAAACTTAAAAATCAATCATCAAATTGACACATAGTTGGGGCATGCTTGATTCATTACAATGAAAACTTAAAAATCAATCATCAAATTAATACATAGTGGAGGCAAACTTGATTCGTTGCAAGGGAAACTAAAAAATCAATTATCAAATTGACATGTATTAGGGTCAAGTTGCTCTAACCAAACATTTACACAACCTTTACAAAAAAAAATATAAAGTTAAAAACAAAACATAAATTAAAAAATAAAAATAAAACTAAATTAAATCATAAACAATAAAATAATAATAAGCTATAAATAAGATATCATTAAATTAAAACATTGAAAAAAAATCATAAGAAAAGGTTATAAGTAAGATAAAATTAAATTAAAACATTGCAAAAAGAGAAATTAAAAATTAAAAATGACAAACAAATATAAAAAAAATGTAAAGGAAAAGTTAAAAATGAAAGAAATAAACATAAAAAATTTAAAAAAATACCATAAAAGGCTTGAGAAAAGTCTTGCGGTAGAAATCACATATCAGAATTTTGGCTGACGCATTTCGAACCAACCAGTGTGGTTCATCATCTGGTCCTGATGATGAACCACACTGGTTGGTTCGAAATGCGTCGACCAAAATTCTAATATGTGATTTCTATAAGACTTTTCTCAATTCATTATGGATCACAAAAGCCTGAATTCAGAAACCATAAAAGATGAAAATTCGATCATAAAAAAAAAGAAAAACAAAAAAATTATTGAAAAAAAAAACAAAAAGAATAGAAAAACAAAAAACAAAAAATATTAAAAAGACAAAAAATACAATCTTTCTATATATAATTAAAAACATTAAAATATATATTTAAAAATATCTAAAAAAGCATAAAAAAAATATGGGGTCTCTGCAGTCTAATGCCAAAGGACTGTCACCAAGGCCCACTCCTGCTACTTTGGAGGCGATCGTTTGGCACCACGCAAGGGTAGGGATCCCCACACACACACATATTTAATAATTTGATTTATTATTATTATTATTATTTTAAAATTTTAAATAGTTTTATATTTAATGGTTGTTTTATATATAGATATATATATTTTCTTTTAATAATTTGTTTATTATTATTATTTAAATTTGTATTTTGAGTAAATTTATTATTATTACTATTTTAAAATTTTAAATAGTTTTATATTTACTTATTGTTTTTTTATTTTAAATTTATATTTTAATATTTTTTTTATTATTTTTAAATATTTAAAAAAAATTTAGGGTTTGTTTGTTTTGTTGAATTTAAGCTTATGTGATCCATATCAAGTTCTTGAGAAGATTTTTTGAGCCGGATCACATTATAATACTTTTGTCGACGCGTTTTGAATTAGAGAGTGTGGTTTATCGTCAATACACGTTTTTTTGTTTATTTGTTTGTTTTTTTTTTTTTTTTAATTTGTGAAACACGTTTTTTTTTAAAGAAAAAACTTTCGGTTGAATTCACATAGATAGAAACTTTCGATTTTTTTAATTGTTTTTTTTGCATATACATAATTTTCTTTTTCCATTTTTTTAGATATTGATTTTAACTAAATTATTTTGTTTTTTTTATTTATTGGTTAAGGTTTTGTTTTTCAATATTTTTTTAATTGTTTCTTTTAATTTTTGTTTTCAATTTATTTTTATTTTAAATAATTTATTTTTGTTTTGTTATTTTGATTTTTTTGGTTAAAGTTGTTCTTAATTATTTTTAAACATTTTTTTTTGTTATTTGTACTTAAAATTTTATGTGAATTATTATTTTTAGAAATAAATCAAATATTATATTTTTTGGACATAAAATTCACAAAATTTTCATAAAATTTGTTATTTTTTCAATTATTTTTGTTCAAAGTTTTCGATAAAATTCCCTTTTGGAACATGTTATTTTTAGTGAAAAAGTCCCAAAATATGTATTTTTTTATAAATACATCTTTATGCAAAATGCGTAATTTTTTGTCAACTATTCAAAATTATAAAATTTTTAATCATAAATATTTTATGTGGGAGGGATTCTCATTAATCCCGAGGGAATAACCATAGTTAATTTTGCTGTAGGCTTGGTTATTGTTCAAACAATCAGGCTGAAATGTACGAACTTCTCCAAGGTTCATTTATTGGGAGGAACACTAAAGTGGATGATATTGTTATATTAGGGGACTCTCAGATCACGATTCAATTTTCAGTTAAAGGTTCTTGTCCGAAAGACAATCTTCTCACTAGCATTTTTTCTCGGATTCAGGGCTCGAGAGCTGGATTCCGATCTATGGATTTCTTCCATATTCTCAGGAGCAATAACTTGGAGGCGGATAAGATGGCTAACTTTTCTTGTAACCTGGCTGAATGTGACTTGGTAATTAACGATGATACCCTTAAATGTATCATTCCCTGGGGGCGAAAGTATGATTAATGTGAGCCTTATAATAATTAATGACGCATACATGTTGGGAATTTCGCTTGGATCATTGCTGTGAAATTATCAACCACCTTGGGGCTTGCAAGCAGGGTAATTAAGGGTGAATTGATGGTTGTTGGGAGTAAGGGCAACGACTTGTGGTTTTAAGCATGACAACGTACCATTTAAATGGCCATGAACTCTTGTTGGCGTCATTCTCGCATGAATTAACCTTCAAATATTTGGTCTAACAGTTTGCATTGCACTTGCTCATGATGGAATTTGCGGATTGCTCCTCTAGGAAATTTAATGTAGGTCCAAGTGTATACATATGAGTAATCTCAGTTCATGATGACTTTAGGTGGGAAGCTTTCCATAAATTCGACTCTGTATTTTCGCTCATGATGAGTGATTGCTTCAGTATCAACCTTCTGGTGCAGGGTTTGGATAAGGAATTGGTCTTGTTGGGTGTCTGGTGGAAGCCTGAGTGTCATAGGATAGACAACCAATGCTATCTCAATGTTGCTCTAAGTAAGACAAGCTGTTGCTTTTGGATGGGCGTTGGGCATCCTATTTTGGATGCTGTCAGTTACTCTTTTCAATTATAAATTTTCTACCATCTTAGTGGAAACCCAATTATTTTGTACTACTGCTATCGATTACAACTTTGCAACACTTACCCTTTGACTTGCATACAGTTCTGAAGAAGCTTTCCCTCTGCAATGGCTCCTTAGCTTCATTTTCTAATTTGATAAAAAATCTCTTCATTAACAATTATTCTCTTTCTTTAGGAGTCTCTTCTGTTGTTACTAAATTCATACTCTCTTCTTTTACCTCTACCGCATGTGTACTTCTTTGATTTGTAGGATGGTATTATGGACATTCCCATGACATATGTCCCAATTGAGCATATTTGCAATTTTTAGGTTGATAATATCTGCCTCTACCCCTGGTTCTTGAAAAAGAAACATTCTTCCTATGAATTCACCTCCTCTTGGTGACTGATTACTTGAACTTCCACATTCCTCTCTCGAGGATTGAAATCTTCCTCTTACACTTTGCTGCCCTTTTCCTCTTACAAGACTTTTTCCTCTACCTTTTTGACTTAGTTTTTTGGTTCTCTTCTCTTTTAATTTTAATGTAGCTTGCTATGCATCTTCCACTATCCTTAGGGACAAGATACTAATCGCTTCCCGAAGTTCATGCTGTAATGTCCCTAATCTCTTAGGAGGAGTAAGACGGGCTCTGCTAGCCTAATAAGTTCACGTAAACTAAGGCGGGGAATTTTTTAATAAGGGAACATGTTTTACCTAAGAACAATTTATATTTTCCTAAGATGTTAAAAGGTCATATCCTAGGTTAATGTTAAATCACTTTAGTTTTATAAAGTGAAATTGTCCTAAAGTGACTTAATAAAAAAATTAAAAAGGTAAAATGACGGAAAATGTGGCCACTCAATTATAAAAAGAGAAAAGTGAGGAATCTCTCCTCATTCTATCACTTGCATTTTTGAGAAAAGGACCCCTTGGAGAGTTTTGGGAGAGAAGCTTAGGGTTTGAGAGACCCTAGCCGCAATTGCTAACTTTGGTGTTGAAACTATAAACCCTAGTTGGTCTAGGGAGTGAGATTATTCATATTTCACCATTAAGCTAGAATGGATGAGAGAATTTGCTGAAGTTAAAGAAGGGAAATAGGTGTTATCAGTTGATTTTAACTTCTGATTTAGTGTATTTTATACATCTCGTTTCAGGTAGCAGACCCATGCCAAATATGAGGCCAAGATCCCAAATGAAGCAAGGTCAAGTTCCATATTTTTACTACTGGGCGTATGCACAATCATAATGGCCAAGTATTGATGCTAAGATGGTGGATGAGTTTTTGGGTCAAGTTCTCCACTCTTGAGGGGAAAGTTTCCTCTTCATATCCAACGGGCCAAATATTGTCTCAAGGGTAACATATCATAGATTTACACAGAATTTGAGCTAGCATAAGTTTGGTGGGGTCGTATTGATGAAAGCAAGGGTTGTCATACTCCTTATTTGCTGAAGTTTTAGCCACATTTGGGTAGTACATTGTAAAGAGACGAGTTCTGGTTGGTGGGTCAAATCCTTTGTTGGCTGTAGCAAGAATTGTGGGATAGATTTGACCTCCAGTAGTCACATACTTTATCTCTGTGCGCGACATATGAATTTACACTAAAAATTAGTGTGTGGAAGTACCAAATCTGAGGAGGAGCCGTGGTCCATGAATGAGTTTGTTCAAGGGAAAGGAAGTTGCTCATACTACTAATAAAGAGCCTAGGTTACATTGATTTATCTATGCACCAAAACACTGATATAGAGTGACATCATTTCAAATATTTGGGCACTTGAAGTGAGAGGGATATTTGTTGATTGTAACCATATTCTTCCATACATTTTATGTTATGTACTTAAGCTTTGGTGACTGTGTAATATTTACATATATGAAATAATATTTCTGGGTTTTCCTATGTTGAAGAAACAATGATTTTGATGGCTATAGCATTCACTATTTGTTGCTAAATGTTGTGATGGTACCTATGTGATCACCCTTCTTGAAATGGGTTGTTTATGCAAATATTATTTTGGATCTACTCTTTATATTCACGTGACATGGCCAAAAATGAACTTACAACAATCATCTCACAAACTGTATGACAAAATATCTCCTCAAGAAAAGCTCTATTAACTCAGTAATACAATGGTGTTCTTGGGATCATTTTAGAGAAAAAATTTTAAACATACATTAACCCATTGATGGACATGGAAACATTTTTAGCATCCTCTTCAATATGACTAACTTTAATGTTTAATTTATAAAATTCATTAGTATATTTACTTACTGACATAGATTTTTGTTTAAGATTCGACAATTACTTAAGAAGGTTTAACTAATAATATTTATGCATGAATTTAACTTTGAGCTTAACAACCAATCTATCCCAAATATTAATCTTGGACTTGCCTTTCCTTTTTCTGTCTACTTGCACTTCATCCCACCATAAGGCTAGATGGCATTTCAACCTTGTCACTACATATTTCACTCTCTTATCCTCATCCACATCTTCATAATCCAAATATTTATCCATGGGATTGATTCAATCCATAATTTATTCAACATTTAAATTACCATCATACAAGGGAACCTCCTTCAGTCTGGCACTCACCTTAGAAATCATTGTCATCGTTTTCTCCTTTGTTGATACTTTACCTTTTTTTCACTAGAAGATTCTTCTTGTTCTCTTTCACTAACATTCTTGTGTTAGCTCCTCGTCTTCGAGAAGTCTCCATGGCCTCCAACCTTACTTAGATACACCTTATCTCTGCTTTCAAAGTTACCTTTTCTATAATTCTTCCTCTTTATTTCTTTGCCACTTTTTCAAAGAGAAAACCTTGCTTTGATACCAAATTGACTACAATTATATTATTCTCTAAATAGACGATGTATTCCTTTCAAATCCTCTAGTCCTTGATCGTACTTGGGTGCTCAACACTCACTTCACATGATCAATGCTTGAACTACAATACCAATACCGTTTGGATAACTCAACCTTTTGATGCACACACTTCAATTTTTCTGGGCCTTAGCTCCCAACACCAAGCTGCATTAAATCATATGACTAAGCACTTATGACCGTGCACTATCATATATTGGATTGACGGTTATATTGACATATCATCAGTAGAGTGATATTGAGATATTGAGTGTGAAGGGATGTCGAGATATCAGGCATGAAGGGATATCGAGCATGAAGTGATATTGAAATATTGGGTATTATAACAAATAGTCGTATCGGGTGTTATAACAAATAATCCAATCCACACGATAGGTGATAGAGCTATATGGTGGGGTCTAATACAATGATGTTTGTTGACGGAAATGACTTCATTTACCAGAGTCATTAACTGATGAGAGTGGGGTAACATGTATCAAAGACTCTAATAACAAAATACTTGCAAGAAATGCTGATACAATGATGCCCGATATGACGAACGACAAGTGTCAATCGAAAGTTTATTTCTATCAACTAAAAAACTCACTTGAGTTATTTGATTATTTCTCATTAATTTTATTTCTACGATACACATTGTTTCCTCTCTTCCACAATACACCTTTGCACCAAATGGATAGTTACCATTAAATCTCATGTTAGATCTCAACCTGGGAAGCATGACTAGTTCTTCTGCAAATCGACTGCTTCTCGTGAAATGAAATGTACAAAAATTGATCTTGTTCGGAACCCAATTACCACAATTGACACATAATTAAAATGAACATATTAGAATTCAACTCTGATGCATTAAAAAAGAAAAAGGGATGATAATAAAATATGCAACATTGGATGCACAATCACCCTCTTAGTCTTCTCGAACCTCTTCACTCTGTATTGCTCTCACTCACACAATTCTTTCCTTAACTATCCATTTTTTCTCAATTACATAAGAAAATACTTTCATATCAATCCTAACGACTTAATCCCAACAATTTCCTATATTTACAAATATGCCCTATTACATAGCAACCAAATGACACTCATCACAACTGCTTAACTATATAGATTCCTTCCAAATATTACAACTTACGAAAATTAAATATGGCAAATTGAATGAAAATTAAGGAAATGAACTTTCTTTTAGTCAATTTATTGACCTATGAAAGTCAATCATGGGTTTGACTAATAGATGCTCTTGCATCATATATTCAAATTATTGAGATTTAATGAAAATTAAAAACAAAGTGTGGAATGGATAAGTAAGGTAGAAGAATATTTAGACATACATCATGTTCAAAACATAGGAGAGAAAATTAAAATATCATTTATGCACTTTGATGGTCCAATATTCCACTAGTACATGTGGTGAAAATCCTATGCCATAATGTCTCATACAATTGATGTACATTTAAAGATGAATACTTTAAAATATTTGGCTGCATTATATAAGAATTCTTTTTTTTTAGAAAAACTTACTAAGCTATAACAAAATGAAGGTGTTGAGGAATATACACATGAATGTGAAATAATTTTTTTCTATGTGGTTCAAAAATTCCAGAGATCGGTGATCACTACGTCCACGAAATATTGTATGAGGTAGATCCACCTGAAGGGATTACTGTTGATTTGGGGTAGCATCGAATGTTATCTAGCCACGAAAATAGGTGGAGAGGCTAAGGCAGATGAGATCTCCAATACCTAGAAATGGTTTGGGAAGATTCTAAACAATTTGGAAGATATTAAAATAATTAATATTTGTAATGGAGTCCCTAAGTCTAAACTTAGGGAAAATAAAATATTAATGTGTATAAATATAAAACTGTGTTAGAATGGTCCAAAAGTCATGGATCAAGCCAGATCTAATCTTAGCTGTTGATTAGGGACTTAATCTCGGTCGTTGATTTGTCAACGAGAAAAGTATAAGAGGAGGCTTGAGGGTCACTTGAAGAGCACACTGAGGGAGACCAATCAGTTCAATTTCTGGAGCGGGGTTAGCTGAGAAATTGAACCAGTGGTCTGGAGAGCAGTCAGGAGGCATCAAGTACGGAACAAAGAGACGGGAGATCAACACAGAGGTAGAAAAGGCAGACACAAGGCCAAAGGGAGCCATGGAAAGGCAACAGAGACTGTGCAGAGCCAGCAGGGCCTATGTCATCCACGTAGAGGCTGCAGGAGTGACGTAGAAGGCCGGAGAAGTTGCACAGAGTCTCAAGAGGCTGACGCAGAGGGTTTCAGGTCATGCAGAGGTCAGTAGGACTGACGCTGGGTTTAGAAGAAGTGCTGGAAAATTTGTCTATCTGTGGGTAAGCCAGTTTGGCACCCTGTTGTACTAGAAAATTGCTGAATAATAAAATCCTCCCTTGCTGCACCAGTTTTCCCACATTAGGTTTTTCCGAGGACATTAGTCGAAAATCACTGTGTCAATGTGTTGATTCTTGTGCATATGTTTGTTTCTGTATTACGGTGTGATATTGCAGCAATATTTATTTTAATGTTTATTGAAGTAATTTTATAAATAACTTATGGTGAAATACAGGGAAAATTTTAAGAACCCCCCCTAAATTTACATGTATAATAAATGGGCGAATCTCCATGGTATATAGGAAAAATGGAAGGCGATTTTATCAATAATATGATATGTATATATAATTTTTTGGCGAATCTCTCACCAAGCATGGCGAATATTTTACTCAATTATAAAATCTTGTGTTTATTGAATACACAAATGAAATCATTGCATTTCTTTAAAATATCTTTTGAAATCAAAATTACCGAAATTACATATCGATAAGCTAGTGGGTGTAGGATAAAATTCACCCGTGCCATTCACAAATAGCATGAGAAAAAACCTAATACTATATATAAAACCAAGAAAAATTCAAATTCATCACTTCTAGGGACCTCGTAACCACCTTTCCAATACACAAGTATGTTCATGTTTGCAATTAGAAAAATTACCCAAATTGCAATCTGTTTACTCCACTTCTAGGGACCTCGTAACCACCCTGCCAATACACAAGTATGTTCCCGTTTGCAATTAGAAAAATTACCCAAATTACAATCTGTTTACTCCAGCATATGTTGGAAAGTTATAGAAGGATGACTAGTGCAATCAATCCATTCCTTTTAGCCATGGATTTGTTTCAGTTTAAAACAGAAGTATACAAATATACTTGTCCAATGTCTATGATTTAACCATTCACCTTAAGATGTTTTTACAATATAATTTCCTAAGTCTATTTAATATCTTCATTATCATAAAAACCAACCTATATCCATCTTAACTCCACATTTACCACTCTTAGGGGGATGAAATCTATTTATCCCTCTGAGCACTTGGTAGACCCAGAATTAAGATGGATCTAAGATAGAATTTCCCCTTTAAATAGTCTATGCTCACATGAATACCATGGGTCAATACCATGGGTTATCATAAACCTGGAGCTTAAAAATTACTATTAGTAGTTTATAAAAATTAATAAAATTAATATTTTATTTTTATTTTATTTTTTATTTTAACCAAGCTAAAATGTTTAACATACATTAAATTACAACATCCATTTTTACTCTTGATCGGATCAAATATTTTTTCACTCTATGCTAGTTTGCATATCACAATATTTGATACCTCTCGGGGGTTAGTAGATCTAGAGTAAAGATGGATCTATGCTGGTTTAATTCCCCCATTTAAATAGGCTACATTCCAAGTGAATACCATGGGTCAATACCATGTGCCATTTTGGTGAATACCTCTCGGGGGTTAGTAGATCTAGAGTAAAGATGGATCTATGCTGGTTTAATTCCCCCATTTAAATAGGCTACATTCCAAGTGAATACCATGGGTCAATACCATGTGCCATTTTGGTGAATATCATGGGTCAATACCATGTGCCATTTTTATTTTTATTAATACCAATATTAGGGTTAATAATGTTTTTTTGCATGGTATTAATAACAATCTAGTTCATAGTATTTGTCCCATAGTATAAATATAAGGTGACTTATGGAGTAAATGTAAAAAAATGTTTTTTTGTTTACCATACCTCTTGTTTATTTATATTTTTATTAATTTACCATACCATTCATAAATACAAGGTGACTTATGGAGTAAATATAAAAAAATGTTTTATTTGTTTACCATACCTCTTGCTTATTTATATTTTTATTAATTTACCATACCTCTTTTACAAATATGGTATTTGGCCCATAGGATTCACTTAAATAAAACCTCTTTCTTGAGCCTTCATAAATAGAATGAGGGTTATGGACTAAATATAAAAAGAGGTTTTATTTATTTACCATGTGTCTAGTTTATTTATATTTTTATTTATTTACCATACCTTTTGAGTAAGTATAAAAAGACGTTTTATTTATTTACCATACCTCCACTTTACTTATATTTTTATTTGTTTACACCCATGTATATAAGGTGACTTATGGAGTAAATATAAAAAATGCTTTATTTATTTACCATACCTCTCATTTATTTTTATTTTTATTAATTTACCATACCTCTTTTATAAATATGGTATTTGGGCCTTTGGCCCATAGGATTCACTTAAATAAAACCTATTCTTGAAAATGGGCGAATGGAAGGTTGTAACTCCTAATTTCAAGGGCTAAATTTACCTTTTTTACCCTCTCCCTTAAAATAAGGTGGGCTATTTGAGGTGATTTGTAAAAATGTACTATGATACAAAATATTCGCCCACTAAAAATTTAAAACCCCTTAATTTCGCCAAAGGGCGAACATTTGCCCCTAAAATCACCCCTAGTGAAATAAGTAGGAAAAGTAAATCAGTTGCTGCAGCGATAGAATTTTCACATGGTATCAGAGGGAGTAATCAGAGACAGAAAGGGAAAATCAGATATGGGTTGAGACCACGATGCAGAGGCATCCACCTTAGGGGACTCACACAGATTTTCAGAAGATTGCACAAGAGAAAGAGATTTCTATTTCTCTATGTTGGCTTCCAGGCTGGAAGAAGAAGTGGCATGCATGACTAGTGCTGCATCATTAGAAGTAGGGTATATAGACAATGGAGCCTCGTGGGATATGACGGGAATCAGGGAGTGTTTCTCAGAATATCGAGAAGAGAATATGAACTTTTAGATCACCATGGGGAACATGGCAAAGTGTACTCCAGTAGGGAAGGGTACCATAGTTTTTCAAACAGAATCGGGAGAGCGGTTCCATGCCACAAATGTGCTGCATGTACTAGGATTGGGGATGAACTTACTTTCCGTGTCACAACTACAAGGCAAGGGCTATGAAGTCTACTTCATCAAGGAAAAGATATACGTCAAACACCCGAGCTGGAAAAAGAAAGTGCAGATCGGGATCAAAAGTAATTAGTTGTATACATTACAACTAGAATCACCAATGGCATTAATAGGTAGTCATGGGGACAAGGACTTGAACGAACTATGGCACAGAAGGATGGGTCACTTGCACCATGGAACTCTAAGAATTCTCAGGAGCACTGTAATAGGACTTCCGGATCTGAGTACGGAACGAGATGATGTATGCAGGGGATGCGCTCTAGGAAAGTATGCCAAGGTGGCATTTCCTAGGAGCAAACACAAGGCCAAGAGTGTACTAGGATTGATACACTTAGATATATGCGGACCTATGTCTGTCAAAGCTCTTAGTGGTGCCGAGTATTTCCTTACCTTCATTGATGACCACTCGAGGAGTTCAAGGCTCTGGTGAAGAATCTGATTGGGAAGAAAATAAAAGTTTTGCACTCAAATAATGGTGGAGAGTATGTCGATAAAGAATTCACTGATTATTGCGCTAAGGAGGGCATCAGAAGAGGGTGGAAAACTCCCTACAATCCGAAGCAGAATGGGGTGGTAGAAAGGAAAAATAGGACTATTATAGAAGCAGCTAGGGCCATGCTGTATGATCAGGATATGCCAAAATTCCTGTGGGTGGAAGCATGCAACACAATTGTCTAGGTTCAGAATAGGAGTCCTCATCGGGCATTGGGCAAGATTACTCCAGAGAAAGTCTTCACTGGGAAGACGTCTGAAGTCAGTCATTTCAGGATATTTGGGAGTTTAGTATATTGTCACATACCCAAAGAAAAGAGGAAGAAGCTAGATCAGACTGCAGAAAAGGGATATCTGGTGGGATATAGCGTGAACGCTAAGGCATACATAATCTATCTTCCAGGGAGAAGGAGGGTAGTAGTACGACGAGATGTAAAGTTCATGGAGGACAGATCTTTTAGAAGATCTCGCGAAATGCCTTTTGAGGAGCAGCCGAAAGAGGATCCATTGGTCATGCCTTTTCAACCAACAGAAGTGAAGAATTATTACTTAGGTTAGGAAGATTCTTAGGATGAGGAGGAGGAGCGAACAAAAGCACCTGCTAGTAGAGGAAGAACTATCAAGGAACTTCGTCAGATTCTGTGTGATGCAAAGAACTTAATCGGTGAGCCAAGGAACAATAAGAGGGAGTGAAAACAACCAGATAGATATCAGGTGTTAGTAGCTTAGGATGGAGAGCCTGCCAGTTTCAAGGAGGCAGGTCAACATCAGGTCTGGCTAGATGCGATGGTAGAGGAGTATAACTCCATAATGGTGAACAATGTCTGGGAGGTGGTGTCAAGGCCTCAAGATAGATCTGTGGTAGGTTCAAGATGGATCTACAAGATCAAATACGCTGTAGACGACAGTGTTGAGAAATACAAGGCCAGGTTTGTGGCTAAGGGGTATGCTCAAAAGGAAGGGATTGACTATGAGGAAACCTTCACCCTGGTAGCCAGGTATACATATATTAGGACTGTGATATCTCTTGCAGCGCAGATGGGATGGGAGATCCATCAGATGGATGTCAAGACGACATTTCTGAACGGGGTAATAGAAGAAGAGGTATACATTAAACAACCAGAGGGCTTTAAAACTCATGATAAGAAGTCTCATGTATGCAGACTGAAGAAATCCTTGTATGGGCTGAAGCAGGCACTGAGAGTGTGGTATGGTCGAATAGATGGCTACTTGCAGAAGATGGGGTTTGTCAAGAGTGACGTGGATCCGAATCTCTACTATCTGGTCATAGAGGACGAGCCACTTGTCTTAGTATTATATGTAGATGATCTCTTTCTAACAGGATCATCTAGACTCATTAAGGACTGTAAGAAGAATCTAGTCATAGAGTTCGATATGAAGGATTTGGGACGAATGCACTACTTCCTAGGGTTAGAAGTTTGGCAGCAGAAAGGAGAAATATTCCTTGGGTAAGGGAAGTATGCTACAAAAATTCTGAAAAGGTTCGGGATGGGAGACTGTAGACCTGTGGCTACACCAATGATCACCAACTGGAATAAGATTGATGCATCATAAAACAAGGATGTCGATCCCACCCTATACCGTCAGCGCATAGGGTCCCTGATGTATTTGGTCAATACCAAGCCAGATATTCGCTACACTGTCATCACCCTCAGTCAGTTCATGGTGGAACCAAAGAGGGCACACTAGGCAACAACCAAATACGTTCTTAGGTATTGACATGGAACAATTTATTATGGGATCTTATACACCAAGGAGAAGGATATCAGGTTGAGTGGATTTACTGATGCAGATTGGGCAGGAAGTTCAGTGGATCGGAAAAGTACCTCTGGGTACTGTTTCAACATTGGATCAGGAATGACCTCTTGGTGCAGTAAGAAACAAAAGTTCATGGCTTTGAGCTCATTTGAGGTAGAATATATGGCAACAAGTATAGCTTCATGTGAGACCATATGGCTTAGAAAACTACTGGTGAACCTATTCAGAAGAAATATGGAGGTGACCAGGATCATGTTTGATAATCAGAGTTGCATTAAACTCTTTGAGAATCTAGTATTTCATGATAGGTAGAAGCGTATTGATATCCGGTGTCACTTTGTCAGAGACTATGTCCAACGAGGAGCTGTACAGTTGAGCTACACTCCTACAGGAGAACAAGTGGCAGATATCCTCACCAAGGCCCTTGAAAAGTCAAAATTTGACTACTTTAGGGAAAATATGGGGATGGTAAAGAACCCCTTTTAGAAGTAGAAATGAGTGTGTTAGCAACATGAATAAAGAGGGAGTTGCAGTTTTGGGAGAAAGGAGCAACAAAAACATAGATGCAGAGGGAGTTGCAGTGTTGGGAGAAAGGACCAGCAACAACAGGATGCAGAGGGAGTTGTCGTATAGATGAAACAGTGGCAGTAGCAGAGTCATGGGCAACATTACATGATGCAGCAGTGCAGAGGATGTTGGTTAGGGAGGCTTAGCATCAGCATAGGGACCGATGCCGGATGATCAGAGTGATACTCAGTGAGGAGTATTACTAGAGCACAGTCCTCACTAAGAGGGGGTGTTGATTTGGGGTAGCATCAGATGTTCTCTAGCGATGAAAATTGGTGGAGAGGCTAAGGCACATGAGATATCCAATACTATAGTACCCCGCTCTAGTTGACTGACAGTGATATGACACTAACATTTATTTAGCCCTAAGGCCCACACATTATTCTTTGAAGACCTCAGGTTGAGGATCTGGGCACATGACTCTATTATTAGTGATTGAGATATTAATGGTTGTGATGTTTATGTATGTTCTCTATTGATATTATGATGAATATAGCATTAATGGTTATGTATGTTATCTATTGGTATTATGATGATTGTAGCATTAATGGTTATGCATGTTCTCTATTGATATTATGATGATTGTAGCATAAATGGTTAAGTTTGGTCTCTATTGAATTTATGATGATGATGGCAGTAAAGGATATGTATGCTCTCTATTAAAATCATGATGATGATAACTTTGATGGATAGGTATGTTTCTATTGATGTTACAATGTTGATAGCTTGATGGATATGTATGTTTCCATTGATGTTTTGATGATGATAGCCATGATGGAGGTGTCCCCTATATTACCTACTTGCATTAGTTCTGGTTCACAATGAACAATGATGTGAACGACTAGGTGATGTTAATGATGCTATTATGACAATGACTAACACTAAGAAACCTTGTTACTAATGATTATTGAGTATGGAAGGAAACCACCATAGGCACTCGCATATGACGAGTTGACGACAACTGGTTTGACGAAAAAATTATATTATTTTATCTTTGAAATTCTAAGTCAATTTTGAAACCTGCTATATATGTTTATCTATATTCTGATGAGATGTTAGTGGTTACAGGCACAGATTAGTTGCTTGGCCGAATGACTCACAAATGGGTGATGGGGTTGTACAAATTGGATGGAACTGCATGGGAGGGGTGGGACAGTGTCCCTAATCTCACCCACTAGCACTCCCGCCGTGACTTGGGCTGGAAAGGTTGATCCACCTTCGCCTTGAAGATCATGATATCATGAGGGCAGGTCCCAAAGTTGGGTCGCTCATGAGGATTTTACCGGAGGGCGCGCATCACGGCAGATTCCTTGATCCCTAACACCATTAGTCTCACTATAGCAGGCAACATAAGAGATGATAGTGGTCTTTGTCATTGCACCTATAATTTCCCCTCGTAGCCACTGAATGTTTGAAGGGCAAGTGGCGTGGCGCCCTTGGAATTTCAAGGGAATTTCTTGAAGGGCACAACCAACTTGGCACACTTGGCATTACAAATAAACTGTTAGGCGTGACACCCTTGGAAATTCAAGGGAATTTCTTGAAGGGCATGACCAACTGGGCACCCTTGGCATCACAAATAAACTGTTAGGCATGACACCCTTGGAACTTCAAGGGAAGTTCTCAAAGGGCACGACCAAACTTGGCACCCTTGGAATCAATAAAAATAAATAAATAAATAAATATAATCAAGATATGAAAACCATGTAAATTCACATCAAATGGTAAATAATGAGTAGAACCAAGGCAATTAAATCAAGAATAAATCTTGGGTTAAGGGAATCATAGGAAGAAATAAAATATTTTACCTTAAAAACTCTACCCCTCCCATGTTGGAAAAATTTAGGTAGATAATGTAATTTAATCAGGTAAAAAGGGAAAGAGGGACATAAATGTAAGGATAAATATTAATCTTAAAATAGTTAAACCTAATTAAGAGAAGAGGGTGGTGAATTAAAATAGGATTAATAAATTAAATTTTAGAGAAATTTAGAGAACCTCCATGTGGCAACAACCAACAAAACAATATCCATCCAAGAGATAACTTGAGTTAAATTAGGGAGTAGATAGGGGATCAAATCTTGACTTATCAATTGACTTTAGTAATGAACACAAATTAAGGAGTAAAAAGGGGGATCAAAAGACAAATAGGAGAAGAAATAGGAATCTTGTTGAGGTGAGGAAAATATTAGTTTTAAATTAAAATTTAAGTAAATAATTTTGCAGACCCTTGATGAGAGAGTGACACATAGGTGGGTGAATAATAAAACTATTGAATTATAAAAAATAATCAACTATGCATGACATGCCAAGTGTCACCTATGAGGACTCCTATAAAAGAAGGGGCAAGCCATGGGAGAAAGGACTTTTTACCCTATTGTTGGATGGATGAGACTATGTCAGAGTAGTGACTACGAACTATAGTGAGTTTGGTGAGGTAGAGGACTTTAGAGAGGGGACTCTTGAGCCAAAGAGTGCTCTCCTCTACCAGCTATTACATTCCTCCATTGTACAACCCCATTGCAGCTCGGGGTCCGCGGGGAAGAAGAGTACCCAAGGAGTAGGCTAGGAGGTCAATCGGTGGGTCACTGAATTCAGATCAAGCACGTCATTATTCACACTCGGAGGTGACCGACAACAAAGGAAGACAAGTAGCGGAAAATCAAGTTTGAATCTCGTCTTCTGGTGAACGGTACCTATGGGTTACAATATTCTTTTGTATGACTTCTTTATGGCTTTAGTTAAATCTATGTAAATTAGATGATATGTTCAATGAAATGAAATTCAGGGATGTGTTAGATGGTGCTTAATAAATTTGAATTCCCAATGTTATTCTCTTCTGGTTGTATTTTTATTGTGATAATATATATATATATATATAGGGTTGGTCCCTACAAATACCCAGAAAGGGTTTGGGTAGATTCTAAATAGTTTGGGAGATATCAAAATAATTAACATTTTTAATGTAGTCCCTAAGTCTAAACTTAGGGAAAATAAAATATTAATGTGTATTAATATAAAACTGTGTTAGAATGGTCCAAAAGTCATGGATCAAGCCAGATATAATCTTAGCCGTTGATTAGGGACTTAATCTTGGCCGTTGATTTGTCAACGAGAAAATTATAAGAGGAGGCTTAAGGGTCACTTGGAGAGCGCACTAAGGGAGACCAGTCAGTTATATTTATGGAACGGGGTTAGCTGAGAAATTGAACCAATGGTCTGGAGAGCAGTCAAGAGGCAGAAAGTACGGAACAGATAGACGAAAGATCAGAACAGAGGCATAAAAGGCAGACGGAGGGCCAGAGGGAGCCACATAGAGGTAGCAGAGACTATGCAGAGCTAGCAGGGCCTGCGTCATCCACGCAGAGGCTGCAGGAGTGACGCAAAAGGCCAGAGAGGCTACGCAGAGTCGCAATAGGATGATGCAAAGGGTTTCAGGTCACGCAGAGGTCAGTAGGGCTGACGCTAGGTTCAAAAGAAGTGATGAAAATTTGTCTATCTGTGGGTAAGCCAATTTGGCACCCTGTTGTACTAGAAAATTGCTGAATAATAAAATCCTCCCTTGCTGCACTGATTTTCCCACATTGGGTTTTTCCGGGGACGTTAGTCCAAAATAACTGTGTCAATGTGTTGATTCTTGTGCATATGTTTGTTTTTGTGTTATGGTGTGATATCTGCAGCAATATTTATTTTAATGTTTATTGAAGTAATTTCATAAATAACTTATGGTGAAATAAGTAGGAAAAGTAAATCAGTTGCTGAAGTGATAGAATTTTCACAATTACTTCTTTGATGCTCAACCACAAAGCCTGACCTCGAGGGTGTCGAGATAATTTAACCCATGACCTCTCAATAGCAAAGGTTCTTTAACGACGGGGACTCGACCAATTGAGCTAACCCTTGGGGATATGAATGGAAAACACTTGCGATAAGAGTGCCTAACTTATCACATGATACATTAGTCCAATTTTATGTGTTTGTATTAAAGTCTTATGTAAGGAACAAAATGGATATGCATAATATTAAAACCATTGAAAAATGCTAGACATAAAGCAAAAAAAAAACACCCCCTGCCTAATTCAAATGAAGAAAAATTGAGACATGTTTCACCACATTAGAAAGAGAAATAATAAATGATGCCTAAAATTTGAAGGTAAGAATGATAATAATTTTCATAAATGTGGTAAGAAATGGTTGATGTGTTTTAAATAATACCCAAAACATTTATATCATTGTAAAATTTTAGATAGGAAAGAAGTACAGGTTTATGATGACAAAAACATTAGAATATGGGGATGAAAATCCTTTGGAAGTGTCATTAGCAACAATCAAGCATATTAGGTAGCTTGGTAACAAAGAAGAATCACAGTCCCATAAGAAAGTAAAAAAGAAGAAACAAAACCATACATAGTGAAATAATTACCATCTCATCTATGGAAAAAATGGTATTATCTTGAGCACTAGGGATGAAAAACCATGTTATCACTTGTGTAATCAAAAGAAGAATGGAACCAAGGACCCTAAAAGTCAAGGGAATCATAAAGAATAAAAATATCATAACAATTGTAGACTTTAAAAGTACACTTCATAGATATCAATATTTCAAAACAACTAAAACCTATGAAGTATCTCATTATTACAATCATTGATGGTTAACAAGTCAAAAGAATATGAAGACGCTATAAATATTATCTACAAATACAAAATTTGGAACTACAAAATAGATATTACATATTAGTACGTCGTGGTGTGGATGTGGTATCAAGAACATAGTGGTTAATGCAATTAGGGATGTATGCCACAAAGCTCAAAGAACAATTTATGGAATTCAAATGGAAAGTAAAGAACTATAAGCTATGAGTTAGGGACTTTAAATCACAAGGTAGGGACATCACGATCAAAGAAAGAAGGATTAAAAGAAAACCTAACAACACATTGAGATAATTTGAGCAAATATTATATACATAGTGACAAATGTTGAGCATTAATAGACAAGATAAAATAATTCAGAAATTTCATAATTCTACAATAAACAAGCCTAACAAATATTCAAAAAGAAAAATCGAACTAAGAAGACCATCCACAATCAAAGAAAAATCGCTGAAGGTGATTCTTCTCAACAATGCTTTTAGAACAAAGATCATAAGTGGGAGGCACAAATAATGTACATAGAGTATGCAAAAGAAATGCTAAATAATAATTAAAATAATAATAATAATAATATGATAATGGTACTAGTAATAGAACACATTAATTTATATTTGAAAGGTAACTTGTTCAAAAGACACGCTTCTTCACCTTTATGACTAGTGAATGCTTATAAATATAGTGTCACAAATATCATTATAATTAGTCATTACACACACACACATACACACAACTTGGTAGGTTAACTCAAGTGGTTGAGTGCTATGAATTGTAAATAAGAGGTCTTGGGGTGAAGTCCTTGGGTTGACTATATGTGATATATTAAACTTCAATGCCCCATCAGGTAAGGTGTACTATAATTTACATTGACAATATCCCATAGTTACCACCCATTGATGATAGGAGTATCTTGTGTACGGTTACATGGAAAATTATATTTTATTTCTCTAGTTGAAATATTGATATTATAAACTTCATGCTTATAATAATTTGAATGATACAAAATATCTTGAATGATGCCTTTCACCAAAAGTGGTCCACTCCAACAAACAAATATGCATACTCAATTCACAATCTAATTTCTTAGTTTATGGCACATTGAGTTGTCATCACATTAGACATTGCGAAGGCGAGATCGTCTCATTTTCTAATTTGTGATTCTAAAGAATACAACTCAACAATGTTTTTGTGCTAGTGGTAGTGTGGTATTTGATTACCATTTTCTTGATAATTTTAATCTAGATATAATGATAAATTGTTTGGAGTTGAGTCAATTAGGGACATGTGGTTACATTTTAAGAGATTGGTTTAGTATAAGTTTGCAATGTATAAATTTTGAGAATTCGAATTTTATTGCAAATATGTAAATTTCACCTCATCCTTGTGGAATTTTAGGTCTATTGCTTGTTAACTTCTAGTCTCAGGGATGAATTTGAGCTCTGAATTTATAGTAACAATATTTATTTACTCTTCAGTCAATTTCACAAGGCAACCCAAGAGAATTGTATTAAAGATATGAAATGATGATTTACAGATGAGGGTGAGCACCTGTAGTTTAATTGACTCTTGGCAGACACATCATCAAATTCCTAGGAACCGAATAAACCAGATGTGACAATGAGGCAATAAAGATTAGACATGACCAACCGTAAATTCTTTTAGTTGTCATGGATTTTTAATAAATATGGCATTGAGAAAGGCATCCCACTGGTTTTCTCTCTCTCTTAATGGAATGCAATGTTTGGCTTCAATCATTGGCAAGTTTAGTAGACTAAGGCTGGCAGAGAGATTGCTTTTAGAAATCAAAATATTCAAAAGCCCATTAGAAATTGAATTTGAGGACTTCTTGGGCACTCTTCCTCTTATGTTAATTTGAGTTTAGTGCAATTTTTGGAATTAAGAAACGATTTTAGGAAATAATTTTGGATCACTTATAAAATTAAACATTATAAATGAAGTCTCAAAAAACATGTTATTAAGATTGATAATTAGATGTGTTATTGAGATTAATAATTAAATGTATATTTATAAAAATATTTCCTTTGTTAACCTTATTTGTTTTGATATACTTTTGTGAACATTTTGATTTTTTTTTAACAATAAAATTATTTTAATTTCAATAGTTCTAACTTACTTTTAATATAAACCAACTTTCATAAACTGAGATATCTTTCATTTATTAATATAAACCAACTTTCATAAACTGAGATATCTTTCACTAAATGAAAATAGACTAGATAACCTAAATGACCATCTTGGCCATTATTGATTTAATGTTTTCTAAAGGGAAGGTGTGTGCATGAAGTTCATGGTAAATCATTCACAACATCTGACGGTACAATATTGAAACTATCTTTAAAAAAAAGACATTATAAACGAAATATTGGAAAAGTTTTCAGCCTTGTGATATAAGTGCAGGGGTAACTTCTTTTTCTTTTCAGTGTGGTGCCTACTTCGTTGTGAACTTTGTACAAAAGCAAGTTGGTTTGAAATATGAACACCAAACTATTAGAGAAGACAAATGCGGTCTTGGGTATTTCTAAAAAGTGTTCTTTGGTAGGTATATATAAACCTTTACCCAAATATCATGGGTTCACATGCCTCAATGTTTGCAGTGAGAATTTTTTTATATTTAAATATACATTATAACTTTTTTCCCTCGTTTCAAAACGTTTTACAAAATCTTCCTACAAAGTGCAAAATAATATTTTATAACATTTATGTTTGGATATATATGTTTAAATATCATTGATTTTTAATGCAAATAGATGTTGATTGAAATTTATGTTTATGATAGTGTGTGACTATGGTTTAACTTTAAAATAATCTATTTCATTATTTATTTATTTATTTTTCTATAGCTTTGAGAAAATTTTTATTAGTTGCAACAATATAGTATTTTGCTATTTTATATTTTGTAATGCATTATTATCTCAAATATTAGAATGAAACAATAATATTTTTTAAAGAAATATTCAATTTTAATTGAACAACTATCTAGGGCTATAATTTATTATTAACTTTTAATAACAATGTGCAACGTTGATTGCAAATCCTGCTTACTTTTGACCCACTCAAAAAACATTTCAATAACTATATAAACAGAGCTTTGCCTAAATTTATGCTAACATTATATTAAAGCAATATTCAATTTTAATGAACAACTATCTAAGGCTATAACTTATTATTAACCTTTAATAACAATGTGCAATGTAATTGCAAATCCTACTTACTTTTGGCCCACTCAAAAAACATTTCAATAACTATATAAACAGATCTTTGCCTAAATTTATTCCAAACATTTTTTTTACAAATGCCAATTGCAAAACAAAACCATAACCAACGCAACTTATCTTCATTATTCTCTGTAAATACTGCAACATGCCAAATCCATAATGGAACACACAATATTAACAACTTTATGTGGGCGTGACCAACAACCTAAACCGAAGCTATCCTTTCCTGTAGCGTAAATACTTGGGCAACTGTTTAGTGTAGTTTAGATAAACATAAAATATAAAAGTTATCGAAGGTAAAAGTTTGAAAATTATATATTAAATAAAAGTCGCAAGTAATGTTAAATTAGATTTGAAAAATTTTAAAAACCTTAAGATTTATATTAAAACTTGAAAAAGTGGAAAGAATTTTAAATTTTCAATTTTTTTTAGAAAAACAATATGTGAAAATTGGAGGATGTAATTCTCAAGTGTCTTATGTGTGAGATGATATTTGGCTATTTAAATTATTGGTGATTAGGTGATTATTAGGTAGAGTTGGTTTTTTAGGTAAAGACTGTTCCTAGTTTGTAGGAGGTTGTTCAGGCTTAGTTGGATGTGAGAGATTCTCTCCAACTAGCTAGCTACCTAGATTTGTGTGGTTGAGAAATTATTTTAACTAGGTGATTGTATGTCCAATATAGTTTACTTATTTTAAGACATCATCGATGTATTTATATTTGTACTATTGCATTGTTTAGTAGAGCTCTCGATACATTTGTGTGTACAATAATGTCTGCTACCAATAGCTTATGAGAAACTACTACTTGTATATCTTGAAACAACTATAAAGTATTTATATTTGTACAATTACATTATTGAATATAACACTAAACACAATTTTTATTTGTGTTCAATAATATCTATTATCCCATCTCAACAAAGTATTAGAGTAGGTCTAGGCTTGACTCCCTCTCAGGCGAGCCCAGAGAAATGGGTATGTAGAGTAATGGCAAAGTAGAGTAGATTATGTCTAGTGTCTGCTTGTGTGCACTACGATTTGTTTCAAAATGATATGCTTGTTCGTCCATCAAATCCATAAGATATTTGAATTCAATAGTGTTTTGATGATTTTTTTGGAGGTTGCCATATTGCTACTAGTACACATAAGGTTAAGGTTGAATGCAAAGGGATACTAATTGTAGTGTGGTGTTAGAGGATGTTGCGATTAATGGAGAGATTGAGCAGTGTAGACATGGCACCCTGCTTCCCATATGAATTTCCATCATGAAGTAGTTCGATGAACGCTCTGGGCATATCTCCGATGAGTTTCTTATGGTCATTCGCAATAGAGAGGATGCGTAACACATTCAGATCTATGAGGTTAGCAATCTTAGGCTTGCTATTCCTCTTTTGATATTTTCTTGAATTATAAAGGAGGTATGTCTGATCATAACCAAGGATTAGATGCGATTCCCTTAGTATTTTGCAAGCTAATAACCATTTGAATTGAATGCCCTCCAATGAAGATACCCCTATAAAGAAGAAGCGTCGACATTCAATGAAGAAAGAATCAAATAAGGTCGAGTTAGGGAAGGCATGGTGTCCTTTCTTCCATGAGTCTCTATGTGGTTGCTATAACTTTGCCCCTTGAATTGATCCTTGGGTACAAAATGAGCATAAAATGCCTTCGCCACTACAACTTATGAAAGTAGTATTAGATGGACGCTAGAGGGTCGAGCTGGGGTCGAGTGGCCATCGTAATTGGTGCTTCTAGTGGTATGGAAGCTGAGAGCACTTCACTTGACGGTGCTTGATTGCCGATGGTGCTAAGGGACAACTTGTCTGGCTTTGGTATGTGCCCATAATTTTAGTTTTCTAATATTTCGGGTTTAGAGTAGTCTGAAGAGGCCATATTTTTGCCTAGAAAAAAGTGGAAATTCTGGCATGATTTTAATAAAAATTCGGCAGAAATTTTGGGAAATTTTGATTACAGTTGGCAAACTTCAAGATTTTGGGTGCGTTGGGGTGTTTGATGGTTCTGAATCCATTTCCACCATCAAAAAAATAATTTCAATATGAAATGTGTGTGAAAGATGTTGGAACAACCCATGACATTGAGCATTGCAATCCAAACATCCTTTTTATTTCATTTTCTAAGTTACATGTTCCATTTTCATTTTTTGTATATTTTATATTTTCATGTTTATTTGATCACAAATATTTACATTTCTCCAATGTTTACTAGGTACTTTTTTTTTCTTGTAAATAAGCATAATTGATTTTCATTAACGAAAAGAGGAGTATACCGTTGATTACATTAGAGAGACAGACCTAGGCTCAACCAAAATCAATGAGAAAAACAGTGTCCCAGGAAAGCTAATAATGAACATTAGAGAAACACTACGGTGGGAGAAAGAACCACAAACCACATGCATTTCTTTCCAGAACTGAAAACATAACATGAAGTACATACATTCACCAACATAGAAGTTCACGAAACCTGTGCCAATTTCAAATAAAGAAACACTTGAGAGCTAAAGAAACATATTAGCAGCAAAAAGAAACAAAACCATGAGCAACGCTGCTATCATCTTACACATTTTCATAATGCCAATGCCAAGACCAGAAGTAGCTATACCCTCCAACCGACATGCACCCGATATCCAGAGAGAATTAAAGGCAGACTTCCAATGGAGATTCCCCCAACACAAGAAATACTGCCAACACCATATGTAGTCACATGGACCAAAACCAAAGCCCGAAGTAACCAAAACGTCCACTAGACTTGTTATTGGATTCACTAAAAACTAAAATTGAAGGTTGCAACTTCATTTGTCCGCTTCTGATGAGTCATGATTCGACAAAATGAGAACATGTGTGTGCCCACTATGAGAAGGGGGGTCAGTGAGGTTTCTAGAACTAGAATTTGAAACCAAACAAGACTCCACCTTCGCCAAATGAGAGTCTACATTATTGAGACATAAACACGAATTTCGAACCATACGCTTGAGGTCCTCCAAGGAGGAGAAAACATTATAATTCACTATCTGCTTTTCCTTGAACAAAATATGCAGGAAGGTGGAGGTTTGATGATTCAGAGCCAAAGAACTAAGAAAATGCAGTCTCATCTTATGAAAGCGACCTAAATTTGGGAACCAATTAACACCCACACCAACCAGTTTAGAATTCGAAGTGTATCGACAGTCACCACTTTCCAAATTCTCTGAGTACAAGATTTCATGAAAAACCTCCAACTAGACCGAATGAAAAGAAGAGGCAAGTGAGTGATAAGAGGAGGGCAGTAACGGACGAGACCTCCTGAATCAACGCTTGGGCATATGTTGTCGAGGAGCCATAAAATCCCAGGACACTTGACAGAAGGAACAATCAAAGAAGGAACAACGCCCAATGAAGGAAATTGAAGGACAAGGAGGGAGGAATTGATGACCAGATTTGAAGACAAGAAGGTCATCACTAATGTACCATTTAACATGACCCCATACCAGAAGATAGAGAAACTCACTACACATCCAAAGTGACAACCCAATTCTCCACATAAAACACTTGACACAAGAATATCACGAAATCCATAGAGCACCACGCCAAGAGACTGAGACAAGATCTCCAAACTGAAGCCCCAAAGCAATATAAGTTTTTGAGTGGACATATAAACACAATGAGGAGAGATATTACGATAATTGAATAATACTACCAGAAAAATAAACTCAAAAACAGAAAATGAACAATTATAACAAAGGTGATAAATCCATATCCCAGAAACCATACTGTCAACCTCCAGAACCAAAGAAAATGATAATTCACCAAGGCGCAGAGAGATTGAATCATCAAGCAAGGATCATTAACCAATGCAACACCCCCACTTCCCAGTGCAACTACATAACTATCAACCATCAACCATGCTAGCCTAAAGGAGATATGAGAACCAGAGGACGAGGTAAAAACCATGCCCTCAAATCCCTGATGTCACCTCCAACAAACATCCCTCCTCTGGAAGAAAATATTAAAAAACTTAATGGCACACATACCTACGACCTCCTCATTAACTACCTACATCCACTGCTTCATGGAAATCAACCGGGTGGTATACCAACACTCAGCCAGAAGCAAAGGGAGAGATGCACCTACTTGTACACCCCCATCCGAGTTTTACTAGGTGCACTTGAATGGACATTAAAAATAAATATACTTTGAATTGCAATGACTTATAGAAAGGGAAAAACAACCATGCTTCTCTTCGAAAATGTGGTTAGAAATGTACCAAAGGGATCTTGCAATATACAAACAAGCCTCTTTAGATTCCTTGAGCTACTCAATGGTAGTTATATAAAATCTTACTTACAACCTTTTGCAAAAGCAAACTTTTAGGCAAGTTTTCTTTATTGAAATATATTTAAATTAACAAAATCCTATGACCTCACCCCTAAAAAAAAACCATTACAAGACATTGGAGTACTTAAGCCAAGCGATGTTTTTTCCCAATTCAAACAGTTCTACAATGAATGTAAACAACTTGCTATAGTAATGGAGTTTCCAATAGATGACACATTATATTACACGAAATGCATTCATAAAACATGATATTCATATGAACAAAATTTATAATGTACAATGCATAAAAAAATGATAAGGTCAACCACGTGATCAACGATCGCCTTGATAGCGAGGACTTTGGTCCCCATAGATTTTGGGTTCAAGCCTCAGTGGGTTAAAAAACCAAATATGTATTAGCCTACAAAATCATTTGCATAATACAAGCAAAACGTTTTAGAGAATGTTTTTCTATTACAGGATTTCTTCATAAACAAAACTTTTACAATTACAATGGACAATGTTATTATTGATGTCAAAAAAATTTGAATTTTTTGCATACCTACTTGTAAGTTCATTTACATTATATATATATATTATTTTCCCTTTCTCATTGCAAAATTTATTTCTAATGAGCTTCTTTGTACTTCTGACTTTTTAGAGACCACTTGGCATCCTAAAACAAATTACACCTACTAAACCCTTTTTTTGGAAAAATGTTTAATGAAAATTGATATAGATTAAAAAGTTTAATGAAAATTAATATAAATTGTTTTTTCCTAGATGCATTGTTGATTTTGTTAGAGATAAAAAGCAATGATAAAAACATACATAACAACAATACACATAAACCATACACACCATGATTTGTATTAGAAAATTGGAAAAACTGGCTAACAATAAATTTATTATTACCTTATGGCTTAAAAACAACCATACCTTGACTTAAAATTAGCCAAGTGAACCCTTTGCTCAACTTGGGTAGATTACAATGGAGAATGCCCAAGTTGTTTAGAGGCTTCATCACATGTAATCCATGGGCTCTAATACCATGGGCCACTAAAATCATGTGCTCAAAATCACCATTGTGGACCTAACAACTTTGAATCTTTCACTGAGTCAAGTTTACCACAACATTTTCCCCTTTAAACTTGAGTGGAGAAATTCACATGCTCTCCCCCCCTATCACCTAGGTTTACTCCAAGACTTTCTTGACAAGTGTATAAATGTATAACAAAGTCTTATAGCCATGTCTTACAGTTGTATGTCCATACATGTAATTTACAAATTTCATGTCCAAAGTATTTATACTTTCTCACACCATCTCACCCTATTGGATCTCTATTTTCTTTAAGGAATATTCACATATAAGTCAAATTCCAATTAAGCTTCTTCATGTTAGCTTCAACCTCAACATACAATGTGCTAGTATAGTACTTGTAACCATCACCTTCTACAAGCTACAATCCCCTGACTTTGATATATATATATATATATATATGTTTGTGTGTATGTTTTAAATATCATTATTAATCTAGAATATATTTATATATCTATAATTTATAATATCTAAACTTCCAATAATTTTTTATATTTATAAATTATAAAAATATTTGCCAAATAGTCTGTGAGCAATAATTTTATAACCTAATTAAAATTTAATAAGATAGATATTGAAACTATAATGTATAATATCGAAATCTAAAATAAATTTAGATAGCCTAGATCTGTAATTTTTTTTATAAATTATATATATAATCAGCTCCCACAAATTTATATATCTATAATTTATAATATCTAAATGGAATGAATTTATATGTTTATAATTTATAACAAAAAGTAGCAAAGTGCCTTCAAAAAATAATTCTACAACTTGGTTAACATTTAATATAATGGATCCGGAGACTATAATTTAAAACCTGCAATAAATTTAGATATTTAGTCGTTATGAATGAAATGTTTCTATTAAGCTGACCAACTTAGAACTGCTCATCGTTGCCTAATAGACTACAACTACAAAATACATTATTATAACGTGCGATCATATTTTTGTCAGTCTAGGGGAGTAAATGAGAAGTGCGGTATGCTAGTAATAAGTTGGATTTGCAGAAGTATTTAATAATTTGGAGAAATGAGAGTTTTGTTTTTTGTTTTTTGTTTTTTGTTTTTTGTTTTTAGAAATGGGAGTTGTTTTTATTGTGATTTTTTTGATTTTTTGTGTTGGAATTTTGTAGAAAAAATTAAAGTGAAAATTTGAATTGTGTTATTTAAATTGGTTTTTTGACTGTATATTTAGGTTTAGTACCCTGAAAAACCGTAAAACATTTAGATTATGTCAAGATTAATCATCAAACTTGTGTTTTCAACAATTTTTTCCAAAATTTTTGAGAAATTGGAAAAAAAAACCATTAATTTTTTTATGAAAAATCTCACTAAAAACAACTCAAAATGTACCGCGAAAGTTTGGAAAATGTTCGACTCACTCGTTAAATAGTTAAGATGTGCATTGAAGTCAAAGTTTGGAGGATGTTCGACTGACTCATTAGATAGTTTGCAAAAGATGTGCATCAAAGTTGCAGTGGGAGGATGTTTGGCCTTCGCATTTGACAGTTTGCAAAATAAATTTACGACCATAACTTCTTCTTTATCCATAGTTTTATCCCATACAATAGCTCTGATAAGTTTACAACTTACAAAATATGGTAAAAATATATTTTCTAATTAAGGTTTTTGAAAGACTTGGCTAAGAACTTATAGTATATTATGGATTGATGGATTATTATGCGTATACATTACCATTACTATTATGGATTGATGGATTAAATTAATTATTATTTATGGTTTGAAAATAATTATTTTTTTATTTAAAAGTAGTTAAATTTTCAAATATCTTTAAATTATTTATAGGTTTCATTATATATAATTCATGGGTTCTAATACTAAGGGTTACCAAAATCATGTTCTAGAAATCATCATTATGGACTTAACAATTTTGGCTCTTTTATTGTGTCAAGTTTATCTTAACATAATTAAAAATCAAACAATTTATAATTGACGTTAATCACTGGGTAGAGAAGACATCCATAGGCTATGATTCATATAGCCATCATACAATTGTGTGGATGATAGAAAATGACCTAGGGTAGATCATTTTGACCCTCACAATGAAATTGCAATGCAAGAAAGGAAGAATTTTCCCAAACAATGACAAATTGGCTTAGGGAACTATGGAAATGCTTCAGGCAATGAGAAATCCACCCAAAAATGTCTAAAAATGCCCAAAGATGCAAAGAATTCAATCTAGGCAATATGATTCACCTAACAATGTCTAAAAACACCCAACCCAAGCAAGAATTTTACTAATGCAATATGAAATCCACCGAACAATGTCTAAGAAATCCCACACAAGGAGAAAATCAACCAAGAAAATGCAATTCAATTTGGACAAGATAATTTGCTATGTGGAGGAGAGATAAATTCACCAAAAAACTAAAAAACCAAAATTAGCAATTCATACTTAATTTCAAGAGCTAAATTTTAACATCCATTGATCTCATATTTTGTCGATGTTAGACATTCCATAGTTGCCGACATTCAATGAGATGCATGAATAAGATATTTTTTGAATGAAAACTCAAACCATTTATAAAATTACATGATGTAATTTAAATGTATGGTACAACCTTATACACATGGTTAACCCATGAAATAACAAGGCAACAACTTATTAAAAAATAGAGTAACAAACATACAAGAGATTATCACAATCACTCACCATGAACTCAAAAATTTACCCTAGAAATGCAAATGGGAAAACTAGCTTTGAATGGGGCTTACTCTATTTATCTCAACAATCTCTTATAGAATGCTCTCTTGGCTATCTATGCCTCTCCCTCCATGGCCAAAATACCCTTTGAAGATGTGAGAGAAAGTGGAAATGGGGAGAGTTGAGGTAACAAAAAGGCCAACAAGATGACCTTTTGTTTCTCATTCCTCACTCTTTTCTATCCTTCATTTTTTTATATATTTAAATCTTAATTTTTCTCTTTTGTTTGATTTTTTTCTTCAAGAGCTCGTTGGGCAAATTTTGGAATTCCTATAGCCCCAAGTAATCAAAATACCATCCAACAAAATGGAAGAATTATAAATCTCCAATATAATAGATAGGAACACTGCAAATAAAGCCATTGCAAAACCCATAAGAGTAGTTCCCCATCCAAAACCTACTTTACCATATTATGAATTAAGCACTTTTAAGGACCTTCCTACACTAGGCGATCTTGGCATGGTTTTGGAAGTATCATGAATGGTCTCCATAGCAATAGAAACTATTGTATTGGTTGAGATATGTTAATTTTTTTATTATATCTTAAACATACCATGATATTGGGATCACCTAATAATGGACACTACAACCTTAGTCCCCATCTTCATATCTTGTTTATTTGTAAGCTTTAACATTCAATATACATTTTATAATCATTTTACATGGTTTACTAACCATCACGAATTGTCAAGTTTTATGTTACAAGTATTGGGCCTTACACCCATTGATTGATTTAGATCCATTTGAGACCAATAGGACTTAACTATGAGCTCTTAATTGGAAAGCTTCCTTTTTCTTTCCTTCCTTCCTACCCACGTAGAGTGAAAGTAAGGTCACCTTCACTCACTAGAAGGTAGGATTGCCCCAAGCCTAGGTGGTTATTTGATCATTCTCCCCCTTACCCTAATAGGACCTTCATTCACTATTAGTTATACTACACACTTACTTTGGAAGACCTAAGGACCAAAATGTGAGATTATAGTCAGAAGGAATCCTTAATTTTCTCTCCTACCTTGCTACCCACCTACTTCAATTCCTACCCATTAACCGACTTTCCCTCTATTATTTCTTAATAAAAGGACTTGTTACCCACCATCTTGTGGGTAATATCCCTAGGAGAAAAACATTCTCCAAGATGGTCATTCAGCATGCAACAAACCCTTGCAGCCTCATTGTGTCATTTCTCTACCACCTGAGCCAGCCATGTGGTCCCTCACCCATCTGCCTTGATTGTATGTTTGAAGGTGGGATTCCCGAACCTAAAGGTATACCTTATCATTTGGAAATTGAGTATTGTAGTTTGATTATCATGGACACTTCTGGGCATGGATTAATGGGGGGATTCGGCGGAAAGAATGGGCTAGGTATGTGCTCTTGTCCCCTAGACCCCTTTTAGGTATTAACCTTGGATTCTAATCCTGTTGGATCCCTTTTACTAACCATCTGGCTCTGGGGATGGTATGTCATGGGAAAACCTAATTTTGGTTACATGGTCCCGCTCCCTTATCCACTTACATTACCCTTTTTCCACTCATTATTATCCATTCATCATTTCTCCCACCTGGGTCCACATAAGGTAGCATGCCCCTTCCCCTTGCCCACACCTTGGGTCATGGCCTGGAATGAAGGTCAGAGGTTGATGCAACGAAAAATAAAGATAAAAACATGTATGGCCACATTCAACAGGAAAATGTAACACAAAATGCTTTTTGGTTGGGACAAACACATTTAGCACGTGGGAAAAAGTCAATACATGAGCTCTACCCCATCATCATGGCCATCACCTTGGTTCCTACAGGTTCCATGAACCTCCTTCATCATATAGGAACCCATGATTGTCCCAACCCCTGGTGGGCAATAAGCCGCCCTACCTTCAAAGGGGGTACTCAATGTTATATCTTATACATCATTCTCTTACCCCTTGAGCCTTGAGTAGTTAATCAAAGAAAAACATAAAAAGGAAAAAGACATATAAAGAAGGGTGGGAAAATCAAGGTCAAGGCACCTCATGTACCATGATTGCTCCTTCCTATACATTATAAAACCAAGCGCGGGCTTCCCTCTTATTAGCTACCCTTGTACACCAACATGTGACCTAGGGTTGCCCCTTCTCATTTCCTACCTCATTCACCTATTTGTCACGGGATCCTAATCCTTCAGAGCAATACATTGGCACTTGTAGGGAGTGAGTTGAGATCCATTAGCCTCCACAACAACAGAAAACACTCCAAGGATCCCCACAACCATTCAGAGATTGCTTGTGGTTCACTTATTGGACGAGGAAGATGCACCTGATCCATCATGCCTAGTCGGCCCCAAATTTGCACCATACACTAGGCACATGATCCAGGACTTGCACAATGATGTGGCACCACCTACACCATCATTCTAGCCCTTTCAGACGATCTACATGCATCCTCGATTTGTTTGGAGACCCATGA
Source organism: Pinus tabuliformis (assembly GCA_031772625.1). Taxonomy (NCBI): domain Eukaryota; kingdom Viridiplantae; phylum Streptophyta; class Pinopsida; order Pinales; family Pinaceae; genus Pinus; species Pinus tabuliformis. Next base: position 1,016,869,153 of record CM062820.1, on the reverse strand, counting down.
GGACACTTGTGTGTCCCCACATGTCATTTGGAGCACCACAAGTTATTACAAGGGACCAATCGCTTGTCGACTGCTTTTTAGAGTCCTACTATTCATTATGGCACCCATGGACCTCATTAGGCCTATTAGAGGGCCCTACGACATGCATAGATTATTATTTGACCTCTCAAGAGGCTTACTTTTTCATTCATGACCTAGTTTGGTGGACTTGTTACCAAAAGTTGAATTATTAGAACATTATTTTATTTTTGGGGCTTATGTAGGCCAAGGAGGCTAATTCGAACTCTTAAGTTGTGTAAAAATACAAGTGTGTTAAGTTATGGTATGTTCTATGCTTATAACAGTTTACTTCTTTTTCTTATTATATTCCACAGATTAGCAATCACATGTACATAAAGTAAAGTGCAGATAGAACATTAAACACTCGACAGAAAACAAGCTAAGACAAGAGACACAAGATGTGGCGGCTAGCCAGGGACAAACCCCACAATGTGTGGGGAAACCCTTTGATCAAACCTTCTTTTATCTTCAATAATTCAGCAGAGAGAAATAGTACAATAAATCCGATTCATATCAGCAGTAGCAAACCCTAGATCAACAACATCAGCATTAGCGGCTTCATTATCAAACTAGGGCAGACGATATCTCACAAACCGACCTTCGGATTGACTTCATTCCACCACCAAAAGTTGTGGCTTCCAGAGGAGGTTCAGATGAACCTACAACACAGTTCAAATGAGGAAATATTCTAGGCCACGCAGGTCAATCTTTACTTCTGCAGTTGCAGCTTCAGTTTCAGCAGTTTCCGACTTCAAACTAGGGCAGTCGATATCTTGCAAACCATTCGTCGGATTGACTTCATTCCACCACCAAAAGTTGCGGCTTTCAGAGGAGGTTCAGATGAACCTACAACGCAGTTCATATGAGGAGATATTCTATGCCACACAGGTCAATCTTTACTTCTGCAGTTGCAACTTCAGTTTCAGCAGTTTCCGGGTTCAAACTAGGGCAGTCGATATCTTGCAAACCGTTCGTCGGATTGACTTCATTCCACCACCAAAAGTTGCGGCTTTCAGAGGAGGTTCAGATAAACCTACAACGCAGTTCCAAAGAGGAGATTTTCTAGGCCACACAAGTCAATCTTTACTTCTGCAGTTGCAGCTTCCGGTTCAAGAGCTTTCGGCTTCACATGTGTGAGACAGAGACCCATTTCTGCGTAGTAGAGAAGAGATTCATTTCTGCACAGTAGAGAGAGAGAGAGAGATGTGATGAGATGAGTGAGTGAAAATGAGGAAAAGTCTTCTTATATTTATACACAACGTTGGTGTTTGAATAGATGCGACTGTTGGGCTTCTGAGCCTACATGAGTCGTAGGTCGGCTTGATAACAATTCCATAATCAAAATAAATTCATATCTCCATGAATACTTATCAGAATCGGATGATATTTATATCAATCCTACACCTCTCGATGAGAGGAATCTAATAAAAATATTATCAGCCATGAATAAGATGACTCACATGAAGTTTTGCCCTGGTTTCCAATTTTAACACTCCCTCTCAACCAGGGAGAACTTCATCTGCAATATGTCTATCGGTCGTTAGTATTCATCCATCAAATGCACTGCCCTGTACATCCTGACCCTTGCCCTGCTCTACTCTATTCTGCCTGTTCTGATTTGTCTTGTTCTGCTCTGTACTGATCGGTATTGTTTTGCTCTGTTCTGCTCTGCTCTTGCATTTTTCTGTTCTGCTCTGCTTTTGTCTGAATTATGAAGAAGAAGAAATGATCGAGGATGTATCATATTGACTCAAAGTCAGTCTCAGAGTATGTACCACTGGTCCCAGACCAGTCTCAACCAACCCAAAGTCAACGTCATAGTGAGTACAACTCCACTGGTCCTAGACCAGTGTCATCCTCCACTGACTCAAAGTCAGTCTTAGAGAGCGTACCACAGGTGCCAGACTAGTCTCAGCCGACCCGAAGTCAGCTTCATAGTAAGTACCACTCCTACCACTAATCCTAGACCAATATCGCAGTCTCAGAGTATGTACCACTAGTCCCAGACCAGTCTCAACCAACCTGCAGTTAGCGTCATAGTGAGTACAACTCCACTGGTCCTAGACCAGTATCATCCTCCACTGACTCAAAGTCAGTCTCAGAATGCGTACCACTGGTCCCAGATTAGTCTCAGCCGACCCGAAGTCAGCTTCATAGTAAGTACCACTCCTACCACTGGTCCCAGACCAATATTGCAGTCTCAGAGAGTGTACCACTGGTCCCAGACCAGTCTCAACCGACCCGAAGTCAGCATCATAGTATGTACCACTCTCACTGGTCTCAGACTAGTACTGCATTGACACGAAGTCAGCCTCAGAGTATGTACCACTGGTCCCAGACCAGTGTCAACCAACCCGAAGTCAGCGTCATAGTATGGTACAATTCCTATCACTGGTCCCAGACCAGTATCATTGATCCCAGATCAATGGAGGTCATCCTAGCGTAGGGAGTACGGTAGATACAACGATGCGTCCATCGGTACTACTATGGTCCCTAACTTCATTTCCCTGCTCATTAATCAGATGAGAGGTACTTCTCATGAGTCCCAGACTGCATGGGTAGGATGCCTCGATAGGAGAACTAATCAATCCTGCTACAATCGCCATGGAGAAAACATCAATCCAGGCCGCCATGGAGAACACATCAATTCAGGCCTCATAGGAGAACACATCAATCCTGCTACAATCGCTATGGAGAACACATCAATCCAGGCCTCACAGGAGAACTAATCATCCTGCTACACAGGAGAGCGAATCATCCTGTTCCACAAGAGTGCGAATCATCTTGTCCACAAGAGAGCGAATCATCTTGTTCCAGTGCACACCACCAGGGGAGGGTGAGTCACCCTATGGTCGTATGTTGCTCCAGTAATAACCGCAAGCCCTTAGAGCTCCCAGAGCTCAATGTATGCAACATGCAAGACCCTTGTACAAGGGTTTCTTGACGACTCCAAGTTGTTTGGGAAAATCACAGATTAGATCTTTCCTCAGGGCTTTGACAAGGTGTATCGACCTATACATCATCTTAATGCGATGGAGCATCCTTGCTCATCAACTTGCCATATCCCAAATGATGTCTATCTGCTGGAGCAATCGATGAATACGGGATTCCTCAATAATCGAATCCCACCTCTGGTTGTTACAGAGAATCACAGTGGTATCGAATGTAAATCCAAACAGCTCACTGAAGAGCTTTCGCAACCAGACTGCCTCACACGAGGTCATGCTAGTAGCAATATATTTTGCTTCGATAGTGCTCAAAGCCACCAACTACTGCTTCCTGCTCATCCAGGATATCGAAGAAGATCCCAAGGTGAAACAGCACCCGGAAGTGCTCTTACGGTCCACCACACTGCATGCCCAATCAACATCAGTATATCCAAGTAGTCTCACATCCTCGGCAGTGTATCTTAACCCATTGTGCCATAAAGATATCTTAGAAGATTCTTGGCATCAATCCAGTGAGGCTCAACCAAATATGAGCTCACAATGCTAACTGCAAAACATATGTTCGGATGGAGGTTCACCAAGAACATCAATGCGAATGAGTTTATGAAACTCAGAGGCATTTCCCAAATTTGGTCCGACATCACTACCATATAACTTCTAAAAGTTAAGATCCTTGGGGTAATCACAGGCTTGCAGTCCATCATACCGAGTCTTTCCAATATCATTACCACATATTTTCCTTGAGATAGGAAAATTTCCCCCGGCTTCTGCCACACTTCAAGTCCTTGGTCCTTCATTTCAAATTCAGAAGCAAACTCCCTCTTACATTTGTGAATGAGAGGGTTTGCACCTGTTAGAAAGAGGCCATCCAGATATAGCATCAATATGAGAGGCTTGTCATCTTCAACCTTAAAGTAAAGGTTAGGATTGGCTTCACTCCTAGTGAATCCCAGCTTCATCAAGTAGCTATCAATCCTCTCATACCATGCTCGGGGTGCTTGCTTTAGCCAATAGAGAGCCTTCTTCAACCTTCATACATGATATTTTCAATCAAATCCTTCGGGTTGCTCCATGTAGACCTCTTCTTTGATCGAGCCGTGTAAGAAAGCAGTCTTGACATCCATCTGATGTAAGTTCCATCCTTGTGAAGCGACAAGGGCTATGATCGAGCAGATGGTCGTATATCTGGCAACAGGTGAAAATAACACATCATAGTCTATACCTTCTGTTAGCGCTTGAATTTGGCCTCAGGCTGAAAAAGACAAAATCCAAGGCAACATCAAACCACTTAGCCTCGTAGCTAGCCCTACGGGGACAGGAGAGGGCTCTCTCTAGGTCTATCTCGGCAAAAGGTCTTCAAAGGGCTGAGATGACCAATAAAGAACACTGATTTTAGGCTTGTAAACTGATAGGGAAAGTTTGATTTTAAATTTTTAGGGTTTTGTTGGAAAACTGAGCACAACAATTTTGGGTGCGGGGATGAGACACAATTTTTGCAGAGGTCTTTTTGGGGCAAGGTAGGAGATTGTCTTGATGCCTTTGAAATAAGTGAATGGATAGATATGACTGGTGAGGAGCTAAGGAGAGAAAGAAACCATCGAGAGTTCTTAAACAGATGAAAACATAGATATTAAGCAAACTTAAAGGCAGAGCATAGAAACCATGAATTCTACCTTAACACTTCATTTAATTAATTTGCAGAAGAGAAGAGTAGGAAAATGATACACATAACAAACTTACAAGTACATGAGAGAAACACACCATCAACACAAATCACCACAGGAATCCCAAATAGTGCTGCAAAACCATGGTCCTTCCTTTGCCAAAATTGCAGAGATACAAAGAGTAATACAGTCTAAGCTTATCCCTCAAGAGTCCAACCATGAAAATGAGTAAGAAAATACATAATATAGGCAAGCTAACACATACCCTTGCCTCTAGGGGTCGAGCTCATCATCCTAGGAGCTGTTTCAACCAATTCTAAACTGAGCACTACAATCTAGGCAATCAAAACAACTTGCCTCTATAAGCTAGGAAACCAATTCATTCATTAATTTTTTGCCATTTTATGAATGAATCTTCTAGAATAGGTAAAAAAGTGTCATGTCAACATGAAATTACATCAATTACATCAAGGAGGATGAAAAATCCCACCAAAAAGTCAAAAATGGTCAAATGTTGCGTTTTCCTGAGCTGAAGGTGAAAAATTGAGAAAATGTTCTGATGCGTAGCGCGCCATTTCTCAACGCGTAGCGCACCTTTGAGCCCACTTTTGGGGCACTTCCCGGCATCCAAATGAGGCACAAGTGGGCTTGTTGGAAAGGTCTGGATGTCTACTCTCCAACCCAAGTGTAATTTCTCAATTTGGTGGCCATTTTCCCCTCCAAAAATGCAATCTCCCAAGACTGCTTCCTGTGTGTCCAAAAAGTGGCAGAAGGTCATTTTTTGCTTTTTTTTTACCTTTTGGGTGCCCAAATCTCCATGAAATGTCTTGGCAGTGGCTGAGCAAGTGTAATTTGTCATGACAAATCCAAAAATGCTGAGTTTTTGTGATATGGATCTCCCCAACTTAAGGGTAGCGCGCGGCGCGCTACGCGTTGAGGGCAAAAACCTGTGTTTAGCACAAAAAATTCAAAATTGACCAAAATTGCTCCAAATTTTCTGAATTTTGAGCTGGGGGTGTATCATTGAGCACCATGCTCCTTCAAGGTGGCTTCAGCCAAAATTTGGAGTGGATCGGGCCTTTTCCTCCGTTTTAGTGCCTTGGCCAAGCGTGCTTTGAGTACCTTCATTTTTGCTTTGCACAAATGCATGCGGGCCCAATAATGATTCTTCATGTGGCGGAGCATATCTTTGTCCCTGTTCGCCTTGGCTATCAACTTCTCTAAATGAGTGTTCACCTGAATGAGCATAGACCCTTGCTCAATAGGTGTCAAATCACCGGGTCTCTTGCGAGCCAAGTTCCGGTCTTCTCGGATCCTCCGCAACTCATCAAGAGTGTGTTCATCCTCTAATTGCTTGTTGCGCTGCTCTAAGTATGTGATTGTCCAATTTGCCATTTCCAACTTTTGCTGCAACAAGTGATTTTCAGCCTTTAGTTGCTGAATGATCTCCTTTGGCTCCGAGCTAGGAGAACTGATGTCAAGGTCAACAATATCTATGTCCGGATCACCTGATGGCCCCTCATCAATCATGGGCTGCTTGCCTCTCTCTTGTACCTGTGCTGCTGTCGAAAGCGAGGCCCCTTCCACCTGATGTGGAGATAACACTCGCTGTGCTGATGAAGAAGGCGAGACCCCTTCCACCTGGTGTGGAGATAATACTCGCCGTGCAGATGCAAATAAGGCCCTGTGGCCTCTCTGATATGTAACACATGCTGGAGTGCTGACGTGCTCGGGCTCTGGAATGTGAAACTGTTGTGAAGGCCCCCCCTCATCATGGACAATCTCAGGAGGTGGCTGTGGCACCATGAAGAAGTCGCGAGAAATGAAATCCTCCCAAGCAATACCCTGCTGTGCCAACTGATGCATCACTATGATCTCGATCAGTGCATAATGATATATACTTTTGTGTTGCTGTGCGGGGTTCTTCCTTTGCACTACGGGCACCATCTTCTCTATATTTCGGCACATGAAAAATGGGATGTTCATCATTCGTACCCGGGTGAAATGCATCAACAAACGGATATGGTACGAATATAAACGTGAAAATCTGCCCTCACAAGTGAAATAGCGCATAATGAGCCTCATCAAGGGTGCATACTCATCCCTTAGGAATCTGAAAGGAAAAACAGAAGTTAGGTGTCTCATGCATCCGGGTTTGATGTATGGTTGATAATGAAATCTGTCTAGCTGCTTGCGCTTGGTCCACTCCTCCCCAACATTTGGTATCCCGGTAGCTTGAGCAACAATTTCAGGTGATAGGGTGAAATCCACTCCTGCAAGGTTCACATGACCATTGTGCAAATGTAGGACAAACAAGCGGACTAGTTCTCTGTGGTGATGAATTTGTGAGATGCTCTCACAATATCCAAGGCATGATTGATACTGAACACATGTCATTGCAAGTGGACAAGCTTGCAAATGAGCCAGAGAAGTGGGCTCCTCCCTGACATGCCGACCACCCTTACCACCCTTGTGATGCCTCCTTGGCACTTCTACCTCCGGTGTTGATTCACTGTCATAACTCTGCTGATAATCTGATTCGGTTTCTGACATGGTTTTGAAGGCAAGATGGCTGAAATGTAATGCTGACTTTGCACTCAATTAACTGTTGTTTGACCCTTTCAAATGCTGTCACCAAGGGGACATAAATACAAGGGGATTGTTAGGGAAAGGGGAACATGAGGGAATTAGGGACAATAGACAAAAATAAGGAATTTAGGGAAAGCAACATGGGAAAATATAATATTGTGGGACTTTAAGGTGGAAATGGGGTTTGGGAATGTAGTAAGTTTTAGGGATTTTAGAGTATGAAATTTCATGGGAAACTTTGAAGGAGAATGTTGATGGAAATAAGGGAAAAGAGGGATTACATATCGGCAACCTTGGACAACAAAAGAAATTTGAAACCCTAGCACCATAAAGACTTTAAATCTTCCATAGAAATGTAGGGTTTTGACTTCTCATTTTTATGGCATTTAAACATATTAATTTCTCATTCAACTTGCAAAACCCAATTTAGCCATGGAAGAGAGGCCTACCTGCAATTTGCTTGAGAGAAAAGTCGATTTGATAACTTGTTGACAGTTTGTTGAGCGAAAAACCCAACGCGTAGCGCCCCTCGCCCAACACGTAGCGCCCCTCTGACGCGTATCGCACGTGCAAAATAACACTGGGAAAGACAGCCTGATGCGTAGCGCGCCCCTGACACGTAGCGCGCCCTCCCTGATGCGTAGCGCGCCTCTGAAACTGCCCAATTTGCTCAAAAACTCTTGAAATCGCCTTTGCAAGGATTCACTTAGCTTGTGAGAGGCAAATGAGTTGCTAATGAAGAGTGATGTGCTTTTATAGGCTTCCTTTAGATTTTCATTTTCCCAAAACCCACTTTATAATGTTTGAGTGTTGACACTTTCTTTGAATTAATTAGCTCTGACTTTTGGTTTCTTTTCTTTGAAAAATTGGTTGAAATGATGATTTCCTCTGAAAATTTTTGCAGGGATAGCTTCTAAGATGCTTTGGCAAAGGAGACCAAGGCTGCACTTCGACATTTGAAGAATTTGAAATTTTGAGAATTTTTTACAAAAACGAGATAGTGACCTTTGTTTTTCAAAAACAGAGTTTTGAAAACAAGGAGAAAGTTTAGCTGTACAATAGTGAGAATTATTGAAATAATGTTTAATGAAAGACATCCCTCTGGCCTGCTGGTCCTTTATGACCTCTCAAGACAAAAATTGACTCAACCCTAGACCTAAGACCTCGAAACTTAAAGCAAGATGAATGACCCTTTGAAGATTTTATTAACTTAAACAAACCTGAACCAGCAGTGCCAAACAAGAGGGGAATAAAAGACACAAACTCCCTCCACCAGGATTATGGCATGCCTAACGGAATGCAACATGATCACACTGATGGGACACCTAATCATGAAATGCAAAGAGCTTTGATCTCTGGTGGAGGGCTACTAGACCGACTCTAACATTGGCTCCAATGGGGATGGTAGCTCCTTGGAGATGCCAAGAACCTCAGACCTCTGGGAGAGCAGACCAGTGCTTTCAACCATTGGGCGATGGAGTCATTATTTACTCATTTGACACAAACTCTGACAACTTTAGTGACTGCAGATTTGACTGAAAATTGGACACAACTTTGACCCAAACTAACTCAATTGTGGACAGAAAATGGACTGATAAAAACACCTTGACAAACCTCAAACCAACCAATCTTCATCTTTAAAATTATATCCTTCACCGCGGGCCCCAGACTGAGGATGAAAGATCAGTACAGACATGCGATAAAATAAGAGTAAAACGGTATGTACAATGATGGTGACAAGAACAGAAAATGCTCAGACATGGTACCTCTTTAGCAGCCGACCATTGATCGACCCTCCGGGATAATCATCTCCATTCATTTCCTTGAGAAGAAAAGCATTTTGGCCACGATATGCTGCGATCTTGTAGGGACCCTTCTGTAAATTATCAAATTTTCCGTGCTTCCCTTTGTCTTCATTGCGAGCATCCCACTTCAAAACCACATCATCTATTTGGAAGTCATCTGGTTTTGCTTTCCTGTCATAAATCTTCTTTATGCGCTCTTGCAACTTGAGAGTATTGTGAAGAACCTCTTCCCGTGTCTGCTGTAAATGAATCATTTGATTAATCCGCCTCTGCATGGGATCTTCCTCACTATCAACTTCTTGAAGCAATTTGACTACCGGAATAGCAAGCGAAGTAGGAAACACTGCATCTATCCCGTACACCAACTCAAAAGGAGACATGCCAATTGACTTTTTCTGACTTACCCTATCAGCCCACAGTGCATTCACTAACTTTTTATGCCAGCTCTTCTTATTGATTTCCAGCAACTTTTTAATGATATTTACCAAGGACTTATTTGAAGATTCTGCCAACCCATTTCCTTGCGCATGGTAGGCGGTAGAATGCCCCAAGATGATATTGTATTTGTAGCAAAAGTCAACCATTCTCTTTGATTTAAATGCTGCTGCATTATCTGTAATTAACTTACTTGAACAGCCAAATCGTGACAGTATATTATTTTCAAGGAAAGCAATAATTACCGCATCCGTGGCCTGCCGGGTGGGAATGGCTTCAATCCATTTTGTGAAGTAATCGGTAGCTGTCAATATCCATCTATGCTGTCCTGATGATGCCGGATGAATCTCGCCGATAAAATCCAAGCCCCACTGCTGAAATGGTGCGCTAACTTCAATTGGTTTGAGAGGCAATGGCTGTAATTTCTGTTTCCCTTGAAAAATTTGGCACTCATGACAATTCTTAACAGCTTTATATACATCTGAAAACAATGAAGGCCAATAAAAACCTGCCCTTAGGATCTTATTTGCTGTAGTCTTCCAAAACAAATGGCCCCCGCAGTCACCTTTATGAAAATCTTCCACAACTGTTTTGGCTTCCTCCTCGACCAAACAATTCAGCAATATTCCACCGGGGTCTTTCCAATATAGTGCAGATTTAAGGATGCAAAACTTGGCTGCTTTCAACTTCAATGTCCTACTTTTATTTCGAGGCATCCCGGGAGGTGAAGACAAATTTTGAAGTACATATATAATATCAGCATACCAAGGAGAAGAAATAAAGATGTCAGATACCTGTTGTGCTGAATTCTCCTCATCTTCATCGGAAATGGCAGCTATCAAATTGATGTCTAGGACATGTAGATTTGTTTCAGCCATTAATTTTGCAAGACCTTGACCTTTGATCAGCTTAGTGGGTTTAATTTCCACATCATACTCCAATAATGCAGCAATCCACCTACCCCGCCTTCCTTCTGGTTCTGCCTGTACCAAAACATCCTTTACTGCCGCGTTAGGAACATATGCTATAATGTGAGAATGCAATATATACACACGGAAATCCTTCAAGGCCTTCACAAGCGCAAGTGCTTGTTTTTCAATGATGTTATACTTTAATGCTCCGTCTCTTATAATACGGCTGAAAAAAACAATAGGCTTCTCAACTCCATCTCTTTTTTGCATTAGTACAGGTGCCAATGTGTGCTCAGAGGCAAATGAAAACAAAATAAAGTCTTGTGTGTAATCCGGACTGATTAGAGTAGGGGCTGAAGATAGAACCAACTTTACCAAATTGAAAGATTTTACCGCCTCTTCGGTCCACTTTAGCTGGCTGTCCTTTTTCAGCATGTTTGTGATTTCTCTAAGATGCTTAGCAAGATTCGGAATGAAGCGACGCAGAAAATTCAACTTACCATTAAAGGACTGTATTTCTTTTTTGTTCCGAGGCTGCTCAAGTTGCTGAATAGCTTCAACACGTGCAAGATCTATACGTATGCCGTCTTTGGAAATGATGTGGCCCAAGAGCTTGCCTTCACTCATGGTGAAAAGACTCTTCTTTGGATTCAGCGAAATACCATATTTTCTGCACTTTTGAAAAACAATTTTCAAGTGATATAAATGTTCTTCATCAAATTTCGAAAATACAGTCAAATCATCAAGGTAAACAACTAAAAAGACATCTTTCTCATTGGCAAAGGCCATGTCCATCGCACGCTGAAAAGTGGCACCTGCATTTTTCAAACCAAATGGCATTTTTGCATAATGAAATGTTCCCCATGGAGTAGTGAATGCAGTTTTGTCACGATCATCCTCATGCACCAAAATCTGATTGTACCCGGAATAGCCATCGAGTAGCGACATCCTTGATGCTCCAACTACTCGCTGCAATATATGATCCATCTTGGGCAACGGATAATTGTCTTTTAAAGACACCTTATTCAAATTTCTGAAGTCAATGCATAAACGGATCTCACCGGTCTTCTTTCTTACGGGTACCAAATTGGATATCCAATCGGAAAATCTGATAGGTACTATGATTCCAGACTTGTACAACCTATTCACTTCTTTTTCTATCAATGGCAGCAATTTAGGATTTATTCTCCTCAACTTTTGTCAGAAAGGTTTCTGATTTGGCTTTATAGGAATAGTATGCTGAATGATATTAGTGTCATATGTTTTCAGATCTGAATAATCCCATGCAAAGACATTAGAAAACGAAGATAACAATCTGACATACTCCTTCTTTACCTTTGGTGACAATGATTTTGATAGCTTTACCATCTTGGGATTCTCAGCTGCTCCAATGTTTACCTCTTCAACACCTTCTTCAGTTGGTCTCAATGTCGGTTTGCGGGCCACATCATCTTGATCAAACAGCTCTTCCAAAGGAATCAATCCTTTAGGAATAAAATTTTCCTTAAGTTGCAGCACATCCATTTGATTTACTTCATCTGGTTCAGTATCTATGGAGATGTCCTTAAACTCACCTTCAATTTGCAGAAAATCTTTGATTTCTTCATCATCCTGGAAGACTTGCCAACATCGTTGATTATCCGGAACTGTGGGGCGGTGTTTCACATAAATCTCAAATTTGTTGCTGGAATTCATTGGAATTTTTAAGTTACTTGCTGCCTTGGCCAATGCATCAGCAACACCATTTTGTATGCGGGCACACATGTCAAAGTATGTTCAGAAAATAATTTCAAAATATCTAGGAAAACATTTCAATATGCCCTCATGCGAGGATGCTTGGCCTGAAACTCACCTTTAACTTGCTTTATCACCAACTCGGAGTCACCATAGACTGCAATCTTCTTTGCTTTCAGCTTACGAAGAATTTTAAGGCCAACAACGAGAGCCTCATATTCTGCCTCATTGTTTGAACAATCAAATGCTAGTTTATAAGAACACACTCTCACCTTGCTTGGGACTTTGTCTCGGGCAGAAAAGGGACTTCGAATCCACACACCAATACCAGCACCATCGCTGCCCACAGCGCCATCAAAATCCATGGTCCAAAGACCATCTTCATCTTCTTCCAACTGCTGAAACTGTGTTGCCTCTGTTTTTTCTATTTGCTGCCCCTTAGCTTCAGCTGTTTGTTTCATGGCAGCTGGCTTTTCTTCTCTTTCCTTTTGCAGAACTTCTCTAAAATTTTCAGTAATCTCTGGTATATCCTTTGCCTGAACTAACTGACTATCTATCTCATTAAAATTATCAGCAAACAAAACAAACGACTCCAAATCTGTATGTACATAATTTACAGGATGATTTATTGGCTTTTCTTTGCTAGTTATCATGTATTTCATCTTTTGCTCCCGATATAACTTTCTCACTTGACCGAAGACTGGAATTGTAGCATAAGAAAAATCTAGCTGAAGTGTACATTTCAACTTAGCTCCCCAAGACCTTGAAAGCAACATACCAAAACGCGGAGGAATATCCGCCACAACTACATCCATCAAGACATTCTTAGCTGGAATTTGATCTAGGCTTACCACCAAATCCTTGATCAATCCAATACACTTTACCCGGCTGGAATCAAATGAATACAAGTCATGATATTTTCTTGTGGTGTCTAATCCCAGCTTTTCCATGATTGCTTTCGGCATCAAATTGTGCGAAGTACCCGAGTCAAACATAGCATTATGTAAAACATACTCGTGTAACCTCAAACTGATATAGAAGGGAGGAACATCATTTTCAGGAGACTCACCATTTAAAGCAGGCCCAAAAATTAATTCCGGCTGATCATCTTCTACATTTACCGTGTCAAGCATTGGATCAATATTCAGAATTTTGGAAATTTGACCTCGGTAGGTGGTGTTTTTCATGATTTCGGTCAATGGAATAGATACTTTCAGCTTTGAAATTTCATTCTCCAAACTAAATGCTGAAACCTTTTCACCTTCTTTGGCCGAGACTTCTCTTCTTTCAACTTTATCCCTCATTGTGCTTGGTGGCTGATTTACCTTATCTGCTGAAGATGATTGACTTGCTGGGGGATCAATTATATCTTTTCCTTTTGTCTGTGGGGAAGATGAATCATTTTTTGCTGAAGTATCTTTCTTCTTCTGAATGGGATTTATAGGAACAGCTCGATTTCTTAATTATCTCTGCTGAGCGGACAAAGCATTGAGATATCCTCTTTGGTACTCCTCTGATTCTTCCTCAAGTGCTGCATCATTTGATAAGATATAATTCTCATCTTGATGGATGATGGAGTTTCTCACAAATTCTTCTTCTTCTGTAATATAGGTAGGCAAATCATCAGGAGTGAAAAAATGATTTTCCTCCCCGATAGTATCACCTTCATCCTCGGATTCTTGGCTAACAAAATTCTGCTGAAGTGGAGGTTTTATTTGCTGTTGAACTGCTGATTCTTGTGCCCTTGTTTCACGCTGCTTAATTCTGTATTGTGGCTGCTGCGGACCTCGAAAATTAGGATTGCGAATCTGCGGTTCCGGCTTGTCGAGATGAGCGTTTTCGAGCAGCCTTTCTACCTTGCGAAGGAGCTGATCTGATGTAGAAGCTTCTTCTTTGATTGTCACTCGTTTTTCGGCTTTCATCCTTGCTCTTTTATCATTCAAATTCGCTTCAACACTAACAACGATTTTCTGCATATCCTCCAAGGTAGGCGGATCTCTATCTCGCAATGAATAAGCCATCTCCGGATCAAAGCCATCTGGGAATTTGAGAAGTGCTGATTTTCTTGATGGTCTTAAATCATCTGGAATAGCATTGTAAACTGTATTAAATCTGATAATGTAATCTTGGACAGACTCATCATGATTTCGTTTGAGATTATTGTACTCGGCATTGATCTGAAGTGGATCCTTTCTGATTTCCCATCGATCTAGAAACTGCTTCTGAAGTTCATCCAATGTGGGTATGCTTCTAGCTGTCAAACCTCTGAACCATTTTCTTACTTCTCCTCCGAATGTTTGCACAAACAAACGCATAGTTACATCTTCTTCATCTATCTCATATAGATCAAAGAAAGTTGTCATTTTGTCTATATGCTGCTGAGCGGAAACACCCTGAGGAGTGCCATCAAACATGGGAATTTTACTCTGATAATCAGCTGGCATATCATGCAGATTTTGAGGAAGAGCAAGTGGGGCAAACCGGGCAGCCATTGCTTTAGGTAGATTGGGTCTAGGAGTAGTAGGTGGAGTAGGTGTAGCTGTAGTATGAGGGGTATAGGGAGGTGTAGGCAGAGGAGAAGCGATATGAGATGAAGAGGGAGAATTGACTGTAGATTCAGGATGTGTAACTATAGGGGATATAGAAATAAAAGGAGGATTGGTCTGTTCGTGCGGAACTGAAGCCGTGATAGTAGATCCAATATTGCCAGATATAGTTTCGAGGAAATAAGCAAGATTAGTGACTTGGATATCCGTCTGAAGGTGTCTTAGGATGAAATTTTCAACCAATTTATTGTGTCTCTCGATTTCAAGGGCAGCAGCAAAATCAGGGTTGGGAACTAGAGAATCAAGTGCACTTTCAGATTTGGTTTTGAACAGGGACAACTCAAAACTCTCGTCAAAATTAATGTTTTCAAGATACTCAAAAACAACTGGACATGAGTGAGATTTGAATATATGACTAGAATCTGAAGCCAGTTTGGATATCAAGGAACAAATAGCCAATCAGCCTGTGAAAACTCTCAACTTATCATCAAAAGTTCAGAGTTTACAAATGTACTGGGGTAAAATGCAATCGAAGTGCTGTATTCACAAGCTCACGGAGATTGACTGAAGCAACGTTTATCTACTTCCGCTTATGCAAAGCAAAAGCGTTTCGAAGGCTACCTCGCATAACTTCAGGCTCCGTCTAAGACTTATGAAACAAACACATCAACCCACAAACAAGTTTGTTCTCCCCAGTATGGTCGCCAATATGTTAGCGCTTGAATTTGGCCTCAGGCTGAAAAAGACAAAATCCAAGGCAACATCAAACCACTTAGCCTCGTAGCTAGCCCTACGGGGACAGGAGAGGGCTCTCTCCGGGTCTATCTCGGCAAAAGGTCTTCAAAGGGCTGAGATGACTAATAAAGAACACTGATTTTAGGCTAGTAAACTGATAGAGAAAGTTTGATTTTAAATTTTTAGGGTTTTGTTGGAAAACTGAGCACAACAATTTTGGGTGCGGGGATGAGACACAGTTTTTGCAGAGGTCTTTTTGGGGCAAGGTAGGAGATTGTCTTGATGCCTTTGAAATAAGTGAATGGATAGATATGACTAGTGAGGAGCTAAGGAGAGCAAGAAACCATCGAGAGTTCTCCTTAAACAGATGAAAACATAGATATTAAGCAAACTTAAAGGCAGAGCATAGAAACCATGAATTCTACCTTAACACTTCATTTACTTAATTTGCAGAAGAGAAGAGTAGGAAAATGATACACATAACAAACTTACAAGTACATGAGAGAAACACACCATCAACACAAATCACCACAGGAATCCCAAATAGTGCTGCAAAACCCTGGTCCTTCCTTTGCCAAAATTGCAGAGATACAAAGAGTAATACAGTCTAAGCTTATCCCTCAAGAGTCCAACCATGAAAATGAGTAAGAAAATACATAATATAGGCAAGCTAACACATTCCCTTGCCTCTCGGGGTCGAGCTCATCATCCTAGGAGCTGTTTCAACCAATTCTAAACTGAGCACTACAATCTAGGCAATCAAAACAACTTGCCTCTATAAGCTAGGAAACCAATTCATTCATTAATTTTTTGCCATTTTATGAATGAATCTTCTAGAATAGGTAAAAAAGTATCATGTCAACGTGAAATTACATCAATTACATCAAGGAGGATGAAAAATCCCACCAAAAAGTCAAAACTGGTCAAATGCTGCGTTTTCCTCAGCTGAAGGTGAAAAATTGAGAAAATGTCATGATGCGTAGCGCGCCATTTCTCAACGCATAGCGCGCCTTTGAGCCCACTTTTGGGGCACTTCCCGACATCCAAATGAGGCACAAGTGGGCTTGTTGGAAAGGTCTGGATGTCTACTCTCCAGCCCAAGTGGAATTTCTCAATTTGGTGGCCATTTTCCCCTCCAAAAATGCAATCTCCCAAGACTGCTTCCCGTGTGTCCAAAAAGTGGCAGAAGGTCATTTTTTGCTTGTTTTTTGACCTTTTGGGGGCCCAAATTTCCATGAAATGTCTTGGCAATGGCTGAGCAAGTGTAATTTGTCATGACAAATCCAAAAATGCTGAGTTTTTGTGAAATGGATCTCCCCAACTTAAGGGTAGCGCGCGGTGCGCTACGTGTTGAGGGCAAAAACCTGTTTTTAGCACAAAAAATTCAAAATTGATCAAAATTGCTTCAAATTTTCTGAAATTTGAGCTGGGGGTGTATCATTGAGCACCATGCTCCTTCAAGGTGGCTTTAGCCAAAATTTGGAGTGGATCGGGCCTTTTCCTTCATTTTAGTGCCTTGGCCAAGCGTGCTTTGAGTACCTTCATTTTTGCTTTGCACACATGCATGCGGGCCCAATAATGATTCTTCATGTGGCGGAGCATATCTTTGTCTCTGTTCGCCTTGGCTATCAACTTCTCTAAATGAGTGTTCACCTGAATGAGCATAGACCCTTGCTCAATAGGTGTCAAATCACCGGGTCTCTTGCGAGCCAAGTTCCGGTCTTCTCGGATCCTCCGCAACTCATCAAGAGTGTGTTCATCCTCTAATTGCTTGTTGCGCTGCTCTAAGTATGTGATTGTCCAATTTGCCATTTCCAACTTTTGCTGCAACAAGTGATTTTCAGCCTTTAGTTGCTGAATGATCTCCTTTGGCTCCGAGCTAGGAGAACTGATGTCAAGGTCAACAATATCTATGTCCGGATCACCTGATGGCCCCTCATCAATCATGGGCTGCTTGCCTCTCTCCTGTACTTGTGCTGCTGTCGAAAGCGAGGCCCCTTCCACCTGATGTGGAGATAACACTCGCTGTGCTGATGAAGAAGGCGAGACCCCTTCCACCTGGTGTGGAGATAATACTCGCCGTGTAGATGCAAATAAGGCCCTATGGCCTCTTTGATATGTAACACATGCTGGAGTGCTGACGTGCTCGGGCTCTGGAATGTGAAACTGTTGTGAAGGCCCCCCCTCATCATGGACAATCTCAGGAGGTGGCTGTGGCACCATGAAGAAGTCGCGAGAAATGAAATCCTCCCAAGCAATACCCTGCTGTGCCAATTGATGCATCACTATGATCTCGATCAGTGCATAATGATATATACTTTTGCGTTGCTGTGCGAGGTTCTTCCTTTTCACTACGGGCACCATCTTCTCTATATTTCGGCACATGAAAAATGGGATGTTCATCATTCGTACCCGGGTGAAATGCATCAACAAACGGATCTGGTACGAATATAAACGTGAAAATCTGCCCTCACAAGTGAAATAGCGCATAATGAGCCTCATCAAGGGTGCATACTCATCCCTTAGGAATCTGAAAGGAAAAACAGAAGTTAGGTGTCTCATGCATCCGGGTTTGATGTATGGTTGATAATGAAATCTGTCTAGCTGCTTGCGCTTGGTCCACTCCTCCCCAACATTTGGTATCCCGGTAGCTTGAGCAACAATTTCAGGTGATAGGGTGAAATCCACTCCTGCAAGGTTCACATGACCATTGTGCAAATGTAGGACAAACAAGCGGACTAGTTCTCTGTGGTGTTGAATTTGTGAGATCCTCTCACAATATCCAAGGCATGATTGATACTGAAAACATGTCATTGCAAGTGGACAAGCTTGCAAATGAGCCAGAGAAGTGGGCTCCTCCCTGACATGCCGACGACCCTTACCACCCTTGTGATGCCTCCTTGGCACTTCTACCTCCGGTGTTGATTCACTGTCATAACTCTGCTGATAATCTGATTCGGTTTCTGACATGGTTTTGAAGGCAAGATGGCTGAAATGTAATGCTGACTTTGCACTCAATTAACTGCTGTTTGACCCTTTCAAATGCTGTCACCAAGAGGACATAAATACAAGGGGATTGTTAGGGAAAGGGGAACATGAGGGAATTAGGGACAATAGACAAAAATAAGGAATTTAGGGAAAGCAACATGGGAAAATATAATATTGTGGGACTTTAAGGTGGAAATGGGGTTTGGGAATGTAGTAAGTTTTAGGGATTTTAGAGTATGAAATTTTATGGGAAACTTTGAAGGATAATGTTGATGGAAATAAGGGAAAAGAGGGATTACATATGGGCAACCTTGGACATCAAAAGAAATTTGAAACCCTAGCACCATAAAGACTTTAAATCTTCCATAGCAATGTAGGGTTTTGACTTCTCATTTTTATGGCATTTAAACATATTAATTTCTCATTCAACTTGCAAAACCCAATTTAGCCATGGAGGAGAGGCCTACCTGCAATTTGCTTGAGAGAAAAGTCGATTTGATAACTTGTTGACAGTTTGTTGAGCGAAAAACCCAACGCGTAGCGCCCCTCGCCCAACACGTAGCGCCCCTCTGACGCGTAGCGCACGTGCAAAATAACACTGAGAAAGGCAGCCTGATGCGTAGCGCGCCCCTGACGAGTAGCGCACCCTCCCTGATGCGTAGCGCGCCTCTGAAACTGCCCAATTTGCTCAAAAACTCTTGAAATCGCCTTTGCAAGGATTCACTTAGCTTGTGAGAGGCAAATGAGTTGCTAATGAAGAGTGATGTGCTTTTATAGGCTTCCTTTAGATTTTCATTTGCCCAAAACCCACTTTATAATGTTTGAGTGTTGACACTTTCTTTGAATTAATTAGCTCTGACTTTTGGTTTCTTTTCTTTGAAAAATTGGTTGAAATGATGATTTCCTCTGAAAATTTTTGCAAGGATAGCTTCTAAGATGCTTTGGCAAAGGAGACCAAGGCTGCACTTCGACATTTGAAGAATTTGAAATTTTGAGAATTTTTTACAAAAACGAGATAGTGACCTTTGTTTTTCAAAAACAGAGTTTTGAAAACAAGGAGAAAGTTTAGCTGTACAATAGTGAGAATTATTGAAATAATGTTTAATGAAGGACATCCCTCTGGCCTGCTAGTCCTTTATGACCTCTCAAGACAAAAATTGACTAACCCTAGACCTAAGACCTCGAAACTTAAAGCAAGATGAATGACCCTTTGAAGATTTTATTAACTTAAACAAACCTGAACCAGCAGTGCCAAACAAGAGGGGAATAAAAGACACAAACTCCCTCCACCAGGATTATGGCATGCCTAACGGAATGCAACATGATCACACTGATGGGACACCTAATCATGAAATGCAAAGAGCTTTGATCTCTGGTGGAGGGCTACTAGACCGACTCTAACATTGGCTCCAATGGGGATGACTTGGAGATGCCAAAAACCTCAGACCTCTGGGAGAGCAGACCAGTGCTTTCAACCATTGGATGATGGAGTCATTATTTACTCATTTGACACAAACTCTGACAGCTTTAGTGACTGCAGATTTGACTGAAAATTGGACACAACTTTGACCCAAACTAACTCAATTGTGGACAGAAAATGGACTGATATAAACACCTTGACAAACCTCAAACCAACCAATCTTCATCTTCAGAATTATAGCCTTCACTGCGGGCCCTAGACTGAGGATGAAAGATCAGTACAGACATGTGATAAAATAAGAGTAAAACGGTATGTACAATGATGGTGACAAGAATAGAAAATGCTCAGACATGGTACCTCTTTAGCAGTCGACCATTGATCGACCCTCCGGGATAATCATCTCCGTTCATTTCCTTGAGAAGAAAAGCATTTTGGCCATGATATGCTGCGATCTTGTAGGGACCCTTCCGTAAATTATCAAATTTGCCGTGCTTCCCTTTGCCTTCATTGCGAGCATCCCACTTCAAAACCACATCATCTATTTGGAAGTCATCTGGTTTTGCTTTCCTGTCATAAATCTTCTTTATGCGCTCTTGCAACTTGAGAGTATTGTGAAGAACCTCTTCCCGTGTCTGTTGTAAATGAATCATTTGATTAATCCGCCTCTGCATGGGATCTTCCTCACTATCAACTTCTTGAAGCAATTTGACTACCGGAATAGCAAGCGAAGTAGGAAACACTGCATCTATCCCGTACACCAACTCAAAAGGAGACATGCCAATTGACTTTTTCTGACTTACCCTATCAGCCCACAGTGCATTCACTAACTTTTTATGCCAGCTCTTCTTATTGATTTCCAACAACTTTTTAATGATATTTACCAAGGACTTATTTGAAGATTCTGCCAACCAATTTCCTTGCGCATGGTAGGCGGTAGAATGCCCCAAGCTGATATTGTATTTGTAGCAAAAGTCAACCATTCTCTTTGATTTAAATGCTGCTGCATTATCTGTAATTAACTTACTTGGACAACCAAATCGTGACAGTATATTATTTTCAAGGAAAGCAATAATTACCGCATCCGTGGCCTGCCGGGTGGGAATGGCTTCAATCCATTTTGTGAAGTAATCGGTAGCTGTCAATATCCATCTATGCTGTCCTGATGATGCCGGATGTATCTCGCCGATAAAATCCAAGCCCCATTGCTGAAATGGTGCGCTAACTTCAATTGGTTTGAGAGGCAATGGCTGTAATTTCTGTTTCCCTTGAAAAATTTGGCACTCATGACAATTCTTAACAGCTTTATATACATCTGAAAACAATGAAGGCCAATAAAAACCTGCCCTTAGGATCTTATTTGCTGTAGTCTTCCAAAACAAATGGCCCCCGCAGTCACCTTTATGAAAATCTTCCACAACTGTTTTGGCTTCCTCCTCGACCAAACAATTCAGCAATATTCCACCGGGGTCTTTCCAATATAGTGCAGATTTAAAGATGCAAAACTTGGCTGCTTTCAACTTCAATTTCCTACTTTTATTTCGAGGCATCCCGGGAGGTGAAGACAAATTTTGAAGTACATATATAATGTCAGAATACCAAGGAGAAGAAATAAAGATGTCAGATACCTGTTGTGCTGAATTCTCCTCATCTTCATCGGACATGGCAGCTATCAAATTGATGTCTAGGACATGTAGATTTGTTTCAGCCATTAATTTGGCAAGCCCTTGACCTTTGATCAGCTTAGTGGGTTTAATTTCCACATCATACTCCAATAATGCAGCAATCCACCTACCCCGCCTTCCTTCTGGTTCTGCCTGTACCAAAACATCCTTTACTGCCGCGTTAGGAACATATGCTATAATGTGAGAATGCAATATATACACACAGAAATCCTTCAAGGCCTTCACAAGCGCAAGTGCTTGTTTTTCAATGATGTTATACTTTAATGCTCCATCTCTTATAATACGGCTGAAAAAAGCAATAGACTTCTCAACTCCATCTCTTTTTTGCATTAGTACAGGTGCCAATGTGTGCTCAGAGGCAAATGAAAACAAAATAAAGTCTTGTGTGTAATCCAGACTGATTAGAGTAGGGGCTGAAGATAGAACCAACTTTACCAAATTGAAAGATTTTACCGCCTCTTCGGTCCACTTTAGCTGGCTGTCCTTTTTCAGCATGTTTGTGATTTCTCTAAGATGCTCAGCAAGATTCGGAATGAAGCGACGCAAAAAATTCAACTTACCATTAAAGGACTGTATTTCTTTTTTGTTCCGAGGCTGCTCAAGTTGCTGAATAGCTTCAACACGTGCAAGATCTATACGTATGCCATCTTTGGAAATGATGTGGCCCAAGAGCTTGCCTTCACTCATGGCGAAAAGACTCTTCTTTGGATTTAGCGAAATATCGTATTTTCTGCACTTTTGAAAAACAATTTTCAAGTGATATAAATGTTCTTCATCAAATTTCGAAAATACAGTCAAATCATCAAGGTAAACAACTAAAAAGACATCTTTCTCATTGGCAAAGGCCATGTCCATCGCACGCTGAAAAGTGGCACCTGCATTTTTCAAACCAAATGGCAATTTTGCATAATGAAATGTTCCCCATGGAGTAGTGAATGCAGTTTTGTCACGATCATCCTCATGCACCAAAATCTGATTGTACCCGGAATAGCCATCGAGTAGCGACATCCTTGATGCTCCAACTACTCGCTGCAATATATGATCCATCTTGGGCAACGGATAATTGTCTTTTAAAGACACCTTATTCAAATTTCTGAAGTCAATGCATAAACGGATCTCATCGGTCTTCTTTCTTACTGGTACCAAATTGGATATCCAATCGGAAAATCTGATAGGTACTATGATTCCAGACTTGTACAACCTATTCACTTCTTTTTCTATCAATGGCAGCAATTTAGGATTTATTCTCCTCAACTTTTGTCGGAAAGGTTTCTGATTTGGCTTTATAGGAATAGTGTGCTGAATGATATTAGTGTCATATGTTTTCAGATCTGAATAATCCCATGCAAAGACATTAGAAAACGAAGATAACAATCTGACATACTCCTTCTTTACCTTTAGTGACAATGATTTTGATAGCTTTACCATCTTGGGATTCTCAGCTGCTCCAATGTTTACCTCTTCAACACCTTCTTCAGTTGGTCTCAATGTCGGTTTGCGGGCCACATCATCTTGATCAAACAGCTCTTCCAAAGGAATCAATCCTTTAGTGGATTTTCACCCTATCACCTGAAATTGTTGCTCAAGCTACCGGGATACCAAATGTTGGGGAGGAGTGGACCAAGTGCAAGCAGCTAGACAGATTTCATTATCAACCATACATCAAACCCGGATGCATGAGACACCTAACTTCTGTTTTTCCTTTCAGATTCCTAAAGCATGAGTATGCATCCTTGATGAGGCTCATTATGCGCTATTTCACTTGTGAGGGCAGATTTTCACGTTTATATTCGTACCATATCTGTTTGTTGATGCATTTCACCCGGGTACGAATGATGAACATCCCATTTTTCATGTGTCGAAATATAGAGAAGATGGTGCCCGTAGTGCAAAGGAAGAACCCCGCACAGCAACACAAAAGTATATATCATTATGCACTGATCGAGATCATAGTGATGCATCAGTTGGCACAACAGGGTATTGCTTGGGAGGATTTAATTTCTCGCGACTTTTTCATGGTGCCACAACCACCTCCTGAGATTGTCCATGATGAGGGGGGGCCTTCACAACAGTTTCACATTCCAGAGCCCGAGCACGTCAGCACTCCAGCATGTGTTACATATCAGAGAGGCCATAGGGCCTTATTTGCATCTGCACGGCGAGTATTATCTCCACACCAGGTGGAAGGGGTCTCGCCTTCTTCATCAGCACAGCGAGTGTTATCTCCACATCAGGTGGAAGGGGCCTCGCTTTCGACAGCAGCACAGGTACAAGAGAGAGGCAAGCAGCCCATGATTGATGAGGGGCCATCAGGTGATCCAGACATAGATATTGTTGACCTTGACATCAGTTCTCCTAGCTCAGAGCCAAAGGAGATCATTCAGCAACTAAAGGTTGAAAATCACTTGTTGCAGCAAAAGTTGGAAATGGCAAATTGGACAATCACATACTTAGAGCAGCGCAATAAGCAATTATAGGATGAACACAGTCTTGATGAGTTGCGGAGGATCCGAGAAGACCGGAACTTGGCTCGCAAGAGACCTGGTGATTTGACACCTATTGAGCAAGGGTCTATGCTTATTCAGGTGAACACTCATTTAGAGAAGTTGATAGCCAAGGCGAACAGGGACAAAGATATGCTCCGCCACATGAAGAATCATTATTGGGCCCGCATGCATGTGTGCAAAGCAAAAATGAAGGTACTCAAAGCACGCTTGGCCAAGGCACTAAAACGGAGGAAAAGGCCCGATCCACTCCAAATTTTGGCTGAAGCCACCTTGAAGGAGCATGGTGCTCAATGATACACCCCCAACGCAAAATTCAGAAAATTTGGAGCAATTTTGGTCAATTTTGAATTTTTTGTGCTAAAAACAGGTTTTTGCCCTCAACGCGTAGCGCGCCGCGCGCTACCCTTAAGTTGGGGAGATCCATTTCACAAAAACTCAGCATTTTTGGATTTGTCATGACAAATTACACTTGCTCAGCCACTGCCAAGACATTTCATGGAGATTTGGGCCCCCAAAAGGTCAAAAAACAAGCAAAAAATGACCTTCTCCCACTTTTTGGACACACAGGAAGCAGTCTTGGGAGATTGCATTTTTGGAGGGGCAAATGGCCACCAAATTGAGAAATTCCACTTGGGCTGGAGAGTAGACATCCAGACCTTTCCAACAAGCCCACTTGTGCCTCATTTGGATGCCGAGAAGTGCCCCAAAAGTGGTCTCAAAGGCGCGCTATGCGTTGAGAAATGGTGCGCTACGCATCAGGACATTTTCTCAATTTTTCACCTTCAGCTCAGGAAAACGCAGCATTTGACCAATTTTGACTTTTTTGTGGGATTTTTCATCCTCCTTGATGTAATTGATGTAATTTCATGTTGACATGACACCTTTTTACCTATTCTAGAAGATTCATTCATAAAATGGCAAAAAATTAATGAATGAATTGGTTTCCTAGCTTATAGAGGCAAGTTGTTTTGATTGCCTAGATTGTAGTGCTCAGTTTAGAATTGGTTGAAACAGCTCCTAGGATGATGAGCTCGACCCCTAGAGGAAAGGGAATGTGTTAGCTTGCCTATATTATGTATTTTCTTACTCATTTTCATGGTTGGACCCTTGAGGGATAAGCTTAGACTGTATTACTCTTTGTATCTCTGCAATTTTGGCAAAGGAAGGACCAGGGTTTTGCAGCACTATTTGGGATTCCTGTGGTGATTTGTGTTGATGGTGTGTTTCTCTCATGTACTTGTAAGTTTGTTATGTGTATCATTTTCCTACTCTTCCCTTCTGCAAATTAAGTAAATGAAGTGTTAAGGTAGAATTCATGGTTTCTATGCTTTGCCTTTAGGTTTGCTTAATATCTATGTTTTCATCTGTTTAAGGAGAACTCTCAATGGTTTCTTGCTCTCCTTAGATCCTCACCGGTCATATCTATCCATTCACTTATTTCAAAGGCATCAAGACAATCTCCTACCTTGCCCCAAAAAGACCTCTGCAAAAACTGTGTCTCATCGCCGCACCCAAAATTGCTGTGCTCAGTTTTCCAACAAAACCCTAAAAATTTAAAATCAAACTTTCCCTATCAGTTTACTAGCCTAAAATCAGTGTTCTTTATTGGTCATCTCAGCCCTTTGAATACCTTTTGCCGAGATAGACCCGGAGAGAGCCCTCTCCTGTCCCCGTAGGGCTAGCTACGAGGCTAAGTGGTTTGATGTTGCCTTGGATTTTGCCTTTTTCAGCCTGAGGCCAAATTCAAGCGCTAACACCTTCCTTTTGGGAGAAACCATGAGCAACAAAACGATCCTTATAATTTTCCGTACTTCCATCTGCTGCATGCTTTATCTTGTAAAGCCATTTGGAAGTAACAACTGTCTTGTCCTGGGGTCTAGGAACTACTTCCCAGACATCATTCTTCATGATAGACTCATATTATTTGGTTATAGCATCCTTCCATACTTAATCCTTGACGACATCTGAGAATGATGAAGGCTCATTTTGTATGATCGTTCTCATGATGGTCAAGTATCCCTAATACCGATTAGGTTTCTTACTTTGATGGAAGGTACCACAGGGTGCAGCATGTCCTTTAGCATCATCAAGTATCCCCCTAAGCCATGAAGGCCTCTTCCTAGAAGAGGAAGGCTCATGTGGATGAGGATCAATCGGATCCATGGGTTCTTCTACATCAGGCATTGATTCATCATCTTTTTCTTTTGGTTCCCTGGTTTTGGCTTGTTAAGAGCTCCTCAAAGTCAGAAGATTGTTCACCTTTCTAAGAGCCATATCTGCATCAAAGGTAACATCATGACTAGTTACGACTTCCCTTTTACCGTCTACATAGATTCTATAGCCTTTAGTATTTTCACCATAGCCCACGAAAATTCCCTTCTTTCCAAATGCACCCAATTTATTTCTTTTCTCTTTCGGCACACGAAAATATACAGGGCTTCCAAAAATTCTAAAATGAGAAACATCAGATTTCTTACCAGTGAACTTTTCTTCAGGAGTCTTGGAACCCAATGCTTGATGAGGACATTGAATTTTGTACATATATGGCAGTGTTTGTAGTTACAACCCATAGAAACTTCAGAAGTCTTTGATCATGTAGCATGGCCCGGGCAGCTTCCACAATCGTGCGGTTCTTCCTTCCCGCCACACCATTATGCTCAAGAGTATGTGGTGTAGTAGTCTCCCTCTTAATGCCAGCCTCAGATATGCCTGAGTGAACTAACTGTAATATATCAGAGGTCTTGCTTTGGCTTGAGGGGAACAATCCCCTTTTGAGCTTTCCTTCGGCACATTCCGGACATATACCTTCTTTCTCTACTTGGAATTCAGACATTCCTGTTACCATCTGTCTTACATCGGGTAGAGCTTTGTAATGAAGGTGGGCAAACCTCTGATGCCAAAGTTCGGACTGAAGAGTTGTGTCACAAGACATGACACCTAGCAGACTTCCATCGACCTGATATAACACTAGACCCAAGAGTAAAGGCATCTTTATCACATTTTTCCATATACATACCTTGCCATTGCTGAAGGTTACCTTATAGCCTTTGTCTTCCATTGTCGAGATGGACACTAGGTTCTTTTTGAGGTCAGGTGCATTTAATACATCCTGGACTTTCTAGCCTTCTTGAATGGTTGTCCTCTTCCTTGATTCCCAACTCTCCTCTTACCTTTGCTATTGGATTTGTCATTCCTTTGATTGCCATCAGAGGGATTTTGATCATCGTCCCAGTGTGAGTCCTTTCTATTAGGGCACTCCCTTGCATGGTGACTTGCTTTATCGCAGATGTAACATCGTCCTTTTCATCCACCTGTAGGTCCAGCCTTTCCTTTTGATTTAGTACCAGAATTATTTCTTTTCTTAGCATGAGAAGAAAAGGCAGCAGGAGGACCTTTAGGCATGGGCATTTCTTGCTCTTCTTCCCTTTTTTCTTCTTGAATGCATCTAGCCATTAATTCCTTGAAATCAAGAATTACATTATAGTTCAGAAGAGTAGTCCTGAACACGTACCATTCAAATGGTAATCCTCCAAGAGTCGTGAGTGCCATTTCCTAGTCTATCGTAGATTTCCTTGGAAGTGTCTAGTTCAGAGATGTAGGTCACCAAGTGCTTGTGGATAGAGTCCCGGATGATCTTCTATTTTGACTTCTTCGGTTTTCCATTTGTTCCATGCAGCAACGGATGCATTTCATGGAGGCTCAACAATATTGCCTCTTACATAGTCCAGCACTCCTGGGTCTTCTAGGGTTAGATCGATAGACATCTTCCATTCGTGATAGTCATCTTTCTCACGGAGCTTGTCTTCGATAGGAAAGAGTGCTGAGGACCCCATAGTTCTTTTAGGATAGCCTTGCCAATCTTCTCTTCGGTGATTTCTCTTGCTCTTGCTCAGGCTTTGTCTTCACCTCAGCTTTGATACCATGTTAAGTTATGGTATGTTCTATGCTTATAGCAGTTTACTTCTTTTTCTTATTATATTCCACATATTAGCAATCACATGTACATAAAGTAAAGTGCAGATAGAACATTAAATGTTCGACAGAAAACAAGCCAAGACAAGAGACACAAGATGTGGCGGCTAGCCAGGGACAAGCCCCACAATGTGTGCGGAAACCCTTTGATCAAATCTTCTTTTATCTTCAATAATTCAGCAGAGAGAAATAGTACAATAAATCTGATTCATATCAGTAGTAGCAAACCCTAGATCAACAGCATCAACATTAGCGACTTCATTATCAAACTAGGGCAGACGATATCTCACAAACCAACCGTCGGATTGACTTCATTCCACAACCAAAATTTGCGGCTTCCAGAGGAGGTTCAGATGAACCTACAACGCAGTTCAGATGAGGAGATCTTCTAGGCCACGCAGGTCAATCTTTACTTCTGCAGTTGCAGCTTTAGTTTTAGCAGTTTCCGACTTCAAACTAGGGCAGTCGATATCTTGCAGACCGTTCGTCGAATTGACTTCATTCCACCACAAAAAGTTGCGGCTTTCAGAGGAGGTTCAGATGAAACTACAACACAGTTCAGATGAGGAGATCTTCTAGGCCATGCAGGTCAATCTTTACTTCTGCAGTTGCAGCTTCAGTTTCAGCAATTTCTGGCTTCAAACTAGGGCAGTCGATATCTTGCAAACTGTTCGTCGGATTGACTTCATTCCACCACCAAAAGTTGCGGCTTTCATAAGAGGTTTAGATGAACCTACAACACAGTTCCAAAGAGGAGATCTTTTAGGCCACGCAAGTCAATCTTTACTTCTGCAGTTGCAGCTTTAGGTTCAACAGCTTCCGACTTCACATGTGAGAGAGAGAGACCCATTTCTACGCAGTAGAGAAGAGACTCATTTCTGTGCAGTAGAGGGAGAGATGTGATGAGATGAGTGAGTGAAAATGAGGAAAAGTCCTCTTATATTTATACACAACGTTGGTGATTGAATAGATGCAACTGTTGGGCTTCTGAGCCTACATGAGTTGTAGGTCGGCTTGATAATAATTCCATAATCAAAATAAATTGATATCTCCATGAATACTTATCAGAATTGGATGATCTTTATATCAATCCTACACCTCTCGACGAGAGGAATCTAATAAAAATATTATCGGCCATGAATAAGATGACCCACATGAAGTTTTGCCCTGGTTAACAATTTTAACAAAGTGAGATGAGGTCATTTGCTCATCATTACTTTCGATTGGATTTTTTCTCTCTCTTGAGATTTTCGCACTTTTTCTAGAGGATGAATTGGAGCTTTATGAATCAATTTTGATGTGTGAATATTGGCCTATCTTCTCTTAGAGCTTCTCTCTTGTCAATTGTGAATGGTTGGATATATTCTGTTACATGTAAGTACATGCTTTTAATGTTATTCTTGTTTTACTTTGTCAATACATTGGACTAGGATTTTCATTGTTCTAGGGCTAATTGCTGCATGCATTTACTGCTTAAAATTATGAAATTTTGTCTCTATTATAACATCTCTTAATGTATGGGCCATATAATATGAAAGAAATCTCTTAGGGGTAATTCTATCAAAGAAATTGACCTTGATAAGCCATTTCCTTTGCACATGCAAGTATAAAAAATGGAAGATTGCTTCTCCTTAACCTAGAAGCTAGTGAAGTGATCTTGAGGCCTTCTTGACTGGGAATCAAGAAATCCTACTAGCATTCATCATAGACTCCATTCTCCCAAATATTAAGGCATTGATCTACCAAAATTTGGTCACCAAAAAATCACATTCTTTCACCTCCTTCCAGGTCTAGCCAAGTTGGGGTACCTAGGGAATCAATTTCCTGACAATCTAGCCCTCCAAAAAATTTGATCTCCTAAGGTCTCTTGTGTTGGTCTTTCCTTAAGCTCTCCTCCAATTTTGAAGCCAGTTTGACAGTGGAGCTGGGAGAAAATCCAAGCCATGGCTCTGAGATCAAACTTTGCCTTCGCATCCCTAAGGCTAGTACCTCAAAGGATCAAATTAACACGTTCAAGTGAAAATTCTTTCTTTGATCCTTCCCCCACCTTATCTAGGGTAATAACATCATTGATTTTTATACTCATTTCCCCTATCCTAGACCGGGTCCACTTGATCCCGTGTAGTCCCATTCCTTTGAAAAGACAATTCTTCAAGAACCATTCAAGATACCAATTACAATAAGAATTTTAGGGATTGGGAAGTTCCTTCATAAGTCATATCCCACAAACCTAAACCTTAAACCCTCCCTTCCATTCCCTAGAAGAAATTGTACCTTGCTTAGAAAGCAAGCAAGCCTTATCTTTCTAACTCTTCCAAGAAAGGGATTATTAGGGTCACTCCACATCATTTCATTGACTTATCCTTCATCAGTGACTCCATAATATACCAGGTCTCCTCCCAACGGTGAAAGATCGTAAATAGAAAGGAACCTTAATTGAGGTGACAGTGGGCTAAGTCTCCATTTGTTTCCCTTGTCCTAGCATTTTCCCTTTAGGTCCCCTGCTAGTTTGAGTGGTAACATTTTGGCATAGTTGACGGGGATACGAGATGTGTGTTTTTTCCCCATACGACATATCGGCATATCGTTATTGACGACTCCACTGGAAGAATCAATCCCTAGTTCTTCATTGAGATTTAAAGTTAATGCTTGTAGGGTGAAGCAAGCATATATCAAGGCACTTTAATTCACCCTGGCGACTACATTGCAATCTTAATATGCAGAATCATAGAAAATGGAGATTTCTCTTGGTTCCATGTTTGAAAAAATCAATAACCAAGAGATTCAGGGACTGCAAAAGAAAATGATGGAATATGTAGAATCTTTTCAAAATATGTTGGAGGGCATGGATATGGAATTCATGCTCAGGTTTTATAGGTCACAATAAGTACAACTTGACATAGTAAGGTGTGCTTATGAAAAGGATCCTAGTCATCTCCTTGACCTTTCTTACATAACCTGTGATGTGGATATTTTGGATAACCTCACAATAACAATGGGAAAGGGAATACCTCCTCTGAGGATGACGAAGAGTTGGACCCTGCGAGCCTCCAAATCATGCAAGAAAGAATGGATGAATATAGTAAGTCATGCAGGGAGGCAATAAGGGAATATAATTCTAATGATGTTTTCTCTTGTTTATATGATGAAGAGGTTAAGCTTCAGAAGATGAAATGTGAATATAAAGAGAACTCTACTAATGCTCTCCTCCTAGAAGCATACTACCAAAATCATGTAACAAATACCTTAGACATTCTTCTTCAAGAGAAGAGAGAAGAAGAGAGGTCTCACTTGTCAACCAACCAAGATGAAGATGACCTTGAGGATCTCGGTGATGAGAAGGAAGACGAGTCCTCGTTAGGGTTGCAGGATGGACATGATGATTTTGAGAGAACATGTGTTGAGGAGAATGAAGGTATGGAAAGTAAGGTCGAGATTGACCTTACCTTTCTCAAGGATGTCACTCCTGATGACACTCCTTTTGAAAACCTTAAGGAAGGTAATCCCGTGAGCCCCTTAAAAAATGACATTGGAGATTATTTCCGCATTAAAAAGGAGAAATGGGAGATTGTTGGGCCTCAATTTGATTGTGCTCCCATTTATGATATTGATAAAGAATATAAGATTGAGATTGGTTTTTCCTTTATCCCATACATTACCTGTGATGAAATATCCATCGATACCTTTGGAAAGGAGAATTATTATTTTCCCTTGCATAAAGAAGGACAATTGGAAGTGATTGATTCTCCTTTTAATGAAAGCCCAATCTTTGATGCTTATAATGAGGAAATCAATGAGGCTCCCACCTACCCACCTTATGACTATGTATTCAAATCACTTGAGCCTTTAAATTGTGGGGAAGGAAAACCCATTGAATATGATACTTCGCCCTCCCCTTTGCCTTTCCCTCTTATTCATCACCTTGAGTCTTCCTCAAGTAATTCCCTCGTCCCTTTTGATATGACCTCGAGTGACAATGCCCCTTTTCCCCTTTCTGAATATGGTGTCAAGGAAGAACCCTTCATTGAATATACTTTATCCCCTTTGACTCATCCTCGGGGTTGTGATCACTCTGCGACCTCCCCTCCCCAATGTGACCATCATCTTGAGGGACCCATTTGTTGCACTCCTACTCTCCCTAACCTTTTGTTCCCCTCTCATCACAACCTTGTGGAATATATAAAGCATGATATTATGGACAATGATTGTGATAAGGAGTTCTTGAGAGTGAGCATTTATTCCACCATTGTGTACATAGAAGGAAACCCTCAGACCTCTAGATTGACCTATTTTCCTTCTCTTAGGACTTCCCTTTACCTCAGATGGAGATCATATTTTCCCGCCTTCCACCTGCTTCATCTGCCATGTGACTATGTCCACATTCAATTTGGGAGTTGCTACATGAATAATCATACTGACATGCACACATATATTGATGTGATGGTATGTTGGTTGCACTGACTTTATGATTACACTTAGTATTAGACTTACTATATACATGTTAAGATAGGATGCATTACATACTAATTTTTGCATTAGGAATAACATCATATGATATTTCTCATGGTAGATAGGTGCATATATGCATATCTTATTTTCTGTTGGTTTTATGGCCTAACATATAGCATGTGCGATCATGAGATGTCATGAAAGCATGTTGCCCTGTGTTTTCCCATATATTATATGTGCAGGTGAAAGGTCTACGGTAACCAAGATATTGTTGGAGTTCTCAAGACCTCCCGTTCGAGTAGCTTTGCCAACTTCTTCGAGAGATCACGTCCTAGTTGGAGCAAGATGTTACCCACCATTTTTTCAGTAATATCCCTAGGAGAAAAAAATTCTCCAAGATGGTCATCAACTGGCAGCCAGCAACCCCTTGCAGCCACTAGCTAGCTCATTGTGCCATTTCTCTGCCACCCGAGCCAACCATGTGGTCCCTCACCCATCTACCTTGATCGTATGTTTGAAGGTGGGCCTCCCGAACCTAAAAGTATGCCTTGTCATTTGTAAATTGAGTATTGTAGTTTGCTTATCATGGACAGTTTTGGGCATAGATTAATGGGGGGATTCGATGGAAAGAATGGGCTAGGTTTGTGCTCTTGTCCCCTAGACCCCTCTTAGGTATTAACCTTGGATTCTATTCCCATGGGATCTCTTTTACTGACCATCTAGCTCTAGGGATCGTATTTCATGGGAAACCCTGATTTTGGTGGCATGGTCCTACTCCCTTATCTGCTTACATTACCCTTTCTCCATTCATTATTACCCATTCATCATTTCTCCCACCTGGGTCCACATAGGGTTAGCATGCCCCTTCCCCTTGCCCACACCTTGGGCCATGGCCTGGAATGAAGCCTAAAGATTGATGCAACTAAAAAGAAAGACAACAACATATATGGCTACATGCAACAGGAAAATGTACCACAAAATGCAAAATATGGTTTGGACAAACACATTTAGCACGTGGGCAAAAGGAAATACATGAGATCTACCCCATCATCATGGCCATCACCCTGGTTCCTACAGGTTCCATGAACCTCCTTCGTCATATAGAAACCCATGATTGTCACAACCCCTGGTGGGTAATAAAATGCCCTACCTTAAAATGGGGTATTCACTGCTATATCTTATACATCGTGCTCGTACCCCTTGAGCCTCGAGCAGTTAACCAAAGAAAATCATAAAAAGGAAAAAGGCATATAAAGAAGGGTAGAAAAATCAAGGTCGGGGCACCTCATGTACCACAATTTCTCCTTCCTATACATTATAAAACCAAGTGTGAGCTTCCCTCTTAATAGCTACCCATGTACCCAAACATGTGACCCAGGGCTTCCCCTTCTCATTTCCTACCTCATTCACCTATCTGTCACATGCCACCACCTTTTGAAGGATGTACCTTGACTATATTATCCCCT
Source organism: Pinus tabuliformis (assembly GCA_031772625.1). Lineage (NCBI taxonomy): Eukaryota > Viridiplantae > Streptophyta > Pinopsida > Pinales > Pinaceae > Pinus > Pinus tabuliformis. Next base: position 1,016,835,242 of record CM062820.1, on the reverse strand, counting down.
TTAGAAGTAGAAACCACCTAATACGATTATTGGTTAACCCCATTTGGAGTTTAAGAGACATTGGCACATCCTAAAGCCCATTATGGAAATCAACGGTTATGAAGTCCCCACCTGTGGTCCATGATTCAGTAAGCTCATTTACTCTATTCCTCTAATGACTTGTTGTACTAGAAGGCTAAGGGACGCCTTGGATCTTATGCAGGACAACAAATGGCCTCCATTTTGGGGTTTGGTCTCCCTATATTAGGTCCTAATCCTTCAAAGGGCTACATTGGCACTTGTAGGGTGTGTGTTGAGAGCCATGAGCCTCCACAGCAACAGAAAACACTCCATGGATCCCCACAACCATTCAGAGATTGCTCGTGGTTCACTTATTGGACGAGAAAGATGCACCTGATCTATCATGCCCAACCGGCCCCAAATTTACACCATACACTTGGCAGATGATCTAGGACTTGCATAATGATGTGGCACGACCTACACCATCATCCTAGCCCTTTCAGGTGATCTATAGGAACCCTCGATTTGTTTGGAGACCCACGAGGGCACTTATATGCTCCAACATGTCATTTGGAGCACCACAGGTTATTATAAGGGGCCAACCCCTTATCCACTGCTTTTTAGGGTCCTGCTCTTCATTGTGGCACCCATGGGCCTCATTAGGCCTCTTAGAGGGCCCTACAACATGCATAGATTATTATTTGACCTCTTGAGAGACTTACTTTTTCATTTATGAGCTAGTTTGATGGGATTGTCACCAAATTGAATTATTAGAACATTATTTTATTTTTGGGGCTTATGTAGGCCAAGGAGGCTCATTCGAACTCCTAAGTTGTGTATCAATACAAGTGAGATGAGTTCATTTTCTCATCACCACTTTGGATTGGATCTTTTTTCTCTATTGAGATTTTCACACTTTTTCTAAAGGATGAATTGGAGCTTTATGGATGAATTTTGATGTGTGGATATTGGTCTATCTTCTCTTGGAGCTTCTCTCTTGTCAATTGTGAATGGTTGGATATATTTTGTTACACGTAAGTACATGATTTTAATGTTATTCTTGTTTTACTTTTTCATATACATTGGACTGAGACTTTCGTTATTCTAGGGATAATTGTTGCATGCATTTACTGCTTAAAATTGTGGAATTTTGTCTTTGTTATAACTTCTCTCAATGTATGGGCCATGTAATATGAACGAAATATCCTAGGGGAAATTCTATCAAAGAATTTGACCTTGATAAGCCATTTCCTTTGCACATCGAAGTATAAAGGCTACAATATTGCTTCTCCTTGACCTAGAAGGCTAGTGAAGTGATCTTAAGGCCTCCTTGACTAGGAATCAAGAAATCCTACTCATATTCATCATAAAATCCATTCTCCCAAAGATTAAGGCACTGATCTACCAAAAGGTGGTCACAAAAAATCACATTCTTTCACCTCCTTTCAGGTCTTGCCAAGTTGGGGTACCTAGGGCATCAATTTCTCGACAAGCTAGCCCTCCAAAAGATTTGATCTCCTAGGGTCTCCTGCGTTGGTCTTTCCTCAAGATCTCCTCCAATTTTGAAGCCATTCCGACGATGGAGTTGGGAGAAAAGTTAAGCCCTAGCTCCAGGATCTAACTTTGCCTTAGCATCCCCAAGGCTAGTACCTCAAAGGGTCAAATTAACACCTTCAAGTGAAATTTTTTTCTTTTATACTTTCCCCACCTTGTCTAGGGCAAGAACATCATTGGTTACTATAGGCATTCCCCCTATCCTAGATCGGGTCCACTTGGTCCCATTTGGTCCCATTCCTCTTAAAAGACAATTCTTCAAGAACCATCTGGGATACCAATTACAATAAGTATTTTAGGGATTGTGAAGTTCCTCATAAGTCATATCTCATAAACCTAACCCTTAAATCCTCCCTTCATTTCCCTAGAAGATATTGTACCTCACTTAGAAAGCAAGCAAGCCTTATCTTTCTAACTCTTCCAAGAAAAGGATTATTAGGGTCACTCCACATCATTTCATTGACTTATCCTTCATCAGTGACTCCATAATATACCATGTATGTCTCCTCCCATCGATGAAAGTCCGTAAACAGAAGGGAGCCTTAGTTGAGGTGACAATGGGCTAAGTCTCCATTTGTTTCCCTTGGCCTAACATTTTCCCTTTAGGGATCCCCTTTAGGTCCCCTACTAGTTTGAGCGGTAACAAGACCTACCAACTATTTCCACCTTACTACAGGGACTTAAAACTTAGCTCAAGCAATGTTGCTGGAGCGAGAAGATTGGTACGCAGTGGTGTAATTAAATGAAGTCTTGTGTAAGTAGTAAATGTATTATTGATAAAATATGAATTAGTGATTATAAATCTTCATGGCAATGTGCCTATATAGGCATTGACTAGCCACGAAGATAGAAGGTCACATCTTTTGACCAATGTCCCTTCATAATTAATGGGACATTAATTAATTATTATTAATAATATTTGTTGCTTAATGTTTATTTATTAATTGATGTTTATGAATATTTTATTCATAACATTGCCACACCCTTTAGAAATGATTTGTCCTCAAGGCACACCCAAAAGGGTTTCCTCTAGTTGAACATTGTTGCTATGGAGTGGCATTCTTTCGTTGACTGGTACAATCTTCACGATTAATTGTACCTTCCTTGAAGTTGGGAGTGTTCAATTTTTAATTTATAATGTTGACCTTGCCAATTAAACTCCATGGATTGTTCCTCAAGGTTTGTAGTATAGCTCCCTAATTGTATTAACCATTATGTACCTAGAACTAATCCATTTCTTTGAGTGGTAGGACAAATAAATTTATTTGTAGCTCCAATTCTTTTATTTGGATTGAAGCCTTATGACATTCTCCTATTTCCTTGAAATTTTTCCCAATAGCAACAGACATGGTCAAGTCCTTGATTGGGCATATACAAAGATCAAGTTGTTTAGCAAGAACGATGTTTATACAATTGTGAGTATTGTTGAGAAATCTAGGGCATCAATAATTAGTTGGTTTCTCAACTTATGATAATTGCTTGTGATAGTCCTTTTACTTCTTGATTACGATCTTCTCTTCTTGAGTCATTATAGTGTTCTTTTCATCAAGACAATTACCAAATCATGAACAATAAAGAGGCAAGAGACAATGTATATAGGCAGCCAACCAAGGCCAAAAACTCTCACTCTTTGAGAGGAAAACCCAAAAAAATTCTTATAGAACCTTCAGTTGACGTATACCAAGACATGACAAAGACCCTTGAAACTAGAGCCCTCCCAAGACCAAGTCATAAGCCTCCTCTTCAACGTTGCTCTTCTTCTTCCACTTCTTGGCTTCCTTTAGAATTTCAACTTCTTCATGTAGGTTTGCAATCTTTTTTCTTCAAAACAGAAACCCTAGATCAGATTTGCTCCATGAATAGTCTCCTCAAGAGGGAGACTCTTTTCTCTTTCTTACTCGGCTTCCTTGAGCGAAGTTCTCCACCCAAACAAAATCACTTTTAGGTGACTGCAATCTTCGATCTTTCCTTGCCAATTTCGGACCTGCAACCTTCGTACGTGTGAGGGTAATTTGCCACAAAAATAGTCCACGATGAAGACTCTTTCCTTCGTTATGCTTCCTTCTCCCCTTGCTGACTTTGAGGCCCCTTCTAAGATGATTTGTGAACTTGATATTTGAGACTTCCTTCACCGAATTGATGTCCTCCAAATGAGGTCGAGCACTACAATATATAGTTGTTTATCCATGACAATTAGGCTGACATGATCCCTTGGAGTAGGCCAACTTCACCTTCTAGATTTATCCTTCCTTTGTAAGCCGACTCGAGTGAGGGCTAGTGACAAGGTCTTGGAGGTTGACTTACAAAAAAAATATGAATCAGTACAATGTGTAACATGCCTTCATTACATGACAATGACTCTTTAGACTTTTATTATGACAATATCCCTAAGGGCTCTCAATGGGAACCATCTAAAAATAAAATCTCTTACTCATGAAACCCATGATGCAAGCATGACAATAATTTTATTTTTCTTCTTTACATCTTTTACATAAAATCACAATTACATGTCATTATGAAGACTGAACCTAGTTACACTTTTCAACACTCCCTCTTAACTAGGGAGGTATTCATAACGGTATTTGGTCATTCTCAATCTGAAGAATTTCTCATAAAAAGAATCGGATTGGTAACCCATTTGTATAACATCATATCAACTAGCATTGTCACATAGCAAGGCCTGGACTAACAACTCTACAAGATTTGAGCTTAATGCTGGTGAGGCCAATGATTTATAGACACTCTCAAAGATTGTCTCTCTCGGAACATACCCCACCTGGGTTCTCAGGGTGTGTTCCATCAAGATTGTTCTTATCTTGGATTCCCAGTCCTCAAAGAATATCGGTCCTCTACGACTACTCTTATCTTGGATGCCTTATCTCATCCTCAAAGAGCATCGAATGCCAGATGATTACCCAATCCTTCATTCTATCTTCCCAAGTGAAGAGAAGAATGATGTGTTTATCTCTCCCTATTAACTAGGGAGGACATATCTATTCCAATAAATGATGTACTCATTCCTACAGAAGAAATATGCCTAAGCTCCCTCTTGGCTTAGGAATTTTCCAATTTTCTTCCAAGTAAGAAACTTATTTCCAGGCTCCCTCTTAATTGGGGACCTACAATAGCTCCTCGGGTGGAGATGAAAAGACAACCAAATGCTTGAAGAGCTCCTTCTTTCGATATCATGAATTTCTTTGTCAAGGAGTCTTCATCTTTTGGGACTTCTTCATAGGGCACAAACCATCCATCACTGTCATCCATGAGTCAGCCATGTCAACATTCCTTTCATCAAAAAGTGATCCATTAGTCTACATCTAGCCTTGCTTCATGTCATGATGCCTTCATCATGCTATCTTCTTCAGAAGGATCTTTGGTATTCTTTGACTTGCTTTGATCTCTTTCTTGAAACTTGATCCTTGTGTGTCTCCTTAATTAGATGCCCCTTCTTGACTTTGTCACGTTAGCTCTGATACCATGTTGAGAAATCTAGGGCATCAATAATTAGGTGATTTCTCTACTTATGATAATTGCTTGTGATAGTCATTTTACTTCTTGATTACGATCTTCTCTTCTTGAGGTATTATAGTGTTCTTTTCATCAAGACAATTACCAAATCATGAACAATAAAGAGACAAGAGATATAATATGTAGGTTGTTAGCCAGGGCCAAAAACTCTCTCTTTGAGAGGAAAACCCAAACAAATTCTTCTTATAGAACCATTAGTTGACGAATACCAAAACCATGACAACGAACCTTGACACTAGAGCCCTACCAAGGCCAAGTCACAAGCCTCCTTTTCAACGTTGCTCTTCCACTTCTCAACTTCCTTTAGAATTTCGACCTCTTCTTGTAGGTTTGCAATCCTTTTTCTTCAAAACAGAAACCCTAGATCAAATTTGCTTCATGAATAGTCTCCTCAAGAGGGAGACTATTTTCTCTTTCTTACTTGCTTTCCTTGAGCGAAGTTCTCCACCTAGACAAGATCACTTTTAGGTGATTACAATCTTCGATCTTTCCTTACCAATTTTGAACCTACAACCTTCGCATGTGTGAGGGTAATCTGGCCCAAAAATAGTCCACAACGAAGACTCTTTCCTTCGATATGCTTCCTTCTTCCCTTGTTGACTTTAAGGCCCCTTCTAAGATGATTTGCGCACTTCTTATAAGAGACTTTCTTCACCGAATTGATGTCCTCCAAATGAGGTTGAGCACTGCTATATATAGTTGTTTGTCCATTATAGTTAGGCCGACATGATCCCTTGGAGTAGACTGAGTTCACCTCCTAGATTTATCCTTCCTTTGAAGATCGACTTGAGTGAGGACTAGTGACAAGGCCTTGGAGGGTGACTTACAAAAAAATATGACTCTTTACAATGTGTAACATGTCTTCATTACATGACAATGACTCTTTAGACTTTTATGACTAGATGACAATATCTTTAAGGGCTCTCAATGGTAGCCATCTAAAAATAAAATCTCTTGCTCATGAAACCCATATTGCATGGTCTTGGAGGGTGACTACAAAACAAATATGACTCTTTAAAATGGGTAACATGTTTTCATTACATGACAATGACTCTTTAGACTTTTATGACTAGATGACAATATCCCTACGAGCTCTCAATGGGAGCCATCTAAAAATAAAATCTCTTGCTCATGAAACCCATGATGCAAGCATCAAAATAATTTTATTTTTCTTCTTTACATCATTTACATAAAATCACAATTACATGTCATTATGAAGACCGAACCTAGTTACACTTTTCAACAAGTACTACCAGAATCTACAAGTATATTGACATTTTTGTATCTTATGAGTACCTTGAGCTTTAGGGTTTTAGGACATAATCTCCTCCTCATGTTGGTTGGTGTAGTGAGCTTAATGTTCCTTGTTGGAGATTGGTTTCTCTTCTTTCGAAGATGTGGTGGAAAGTATTTTGCAGTTGCTTGTTGTTCTTGATCTCTAGGAGGGTTTTACTATTTTCATCATAGTTTTTCCAGTCACATAGATTATCGCTGATGACAGCTCCTCAAAATCTGAATCTTCATTGTGTGTGACAACGATTCCTTCATCATGTTCCTATACTTCAACTTGCTTCACATCTACTATTTTATAGTAACGCAGGGATGCGTCTTCACATTTATGTCTCGGCGTCTAGTGTTCTCCACATTTGCGACAATTATTTTTCTTTTTTTATCTTTTTTCTAACTCATTACTTAAAGTGTCTAATCCCTTTTCGACGTCATAAGTATATAACTTCTTGTTAAGGCATCTGTGTCTTGATGTCCATTTGCCTCCACAATACTTACATTTGTTAGTTTCTTTTTTTCCCAAGTGTTGTTGTTGGTTTTCATCTTCTTTGAATGATGACACTCTGAACTTATGTTTTCTCTCAATAATTATTGTTGCATGTCTAGCTTCTTCAATGGTTTTTGGTTTATATAGTTTTAATTCTTCTCGAATATACTCTTTAAGGCCACATATATAAATTTTTAGCAACTCTTCGTCGAAGAACTCTCTTTGTCTTATAGCGAATACTTCCCATTCATGGGTGTATTCGCTTACAACTCCTTTTTGTTTGAGGTGAACGAATATTTCGTAAACATCGTCTTCTTCGTCATGGAACCTTTTGAGCAAAGCTTCCACAAAAATTTTCCAATTGAACACACAAGCTTCACATCTGTTGGACCACCACAGGAACCAATCATACACTTCAGCTTCTAGGTTGTTGGATGCGGTCATGACCTTCTCTTGTTCACCTATTGGCGGGTTTGCTCTGAAGATGGCGTCCATTTTATTTACCCACACAATGATGCCTTTATGGTCTTTACCATCGTACTTGGATAATTCCCTTTTAATTTTGTGTGAGTCTCTTTCGGGAAACTTTGTATAATATTGACTTCCTTGGAATTGTATATTCAGTATTCGTGGCGCTTCGTGCATCAACGAAAATTCATGGTTTGGAAACTTCACCTTCTGGAGTCTTGGGACTCTATGGTGAGCCTTGTGTGCTTAAGGGATTATAAGGTGGATTAACTCCTCCCATAAACTAGCTTAGCATGCTCTCTATTTTTTCAATATTAATCGCCATTTGGTCCTGATTACTAATTATCTTCTCTTGGTCTTTTTCGAATTCCTGCATCCTGACAATTTCTTATTGCCATTTTCTCGAATTTGCATCGTCATGGCTACCGCCCATTTTGTCTCTTTTTCTTAGTAGACCTAATTTTAATTTTTTTTTAGTTAACAAATACTAATAATATTATTATTATTATTATTATTGATATATAATAATTAAATTACTTTAAATAATTTAATTATATAATTAATTTATTATTATTATGTAACTATATAGTGATATGACTATATAAATGTTTGGCATTAAGTATATTAATATGAATCGAGTCGTCGTTTGACCGATCTCAAAAGGACAATGAGCGTTTAAGACTGTGGCAGGACATCGCTGACATGTCAAAACCGAACAGATGTTGGAGGGTTGACGGTAATTCGATGGTATGTGCGCACGTTTTCAGGGACGAGTGGATTGGCGGCGTAGCAGAACGGTGAGTGAATAGCAACAGTAGTCATTGGGCAGAACGTTGGCGCAGCGGATGTGAGAGAATTGTTTGACAAACATCGTGGGAGACTTAGTGGATTGCGATGGAGAGGGAACAATGATTGATCGACCGGCGGGAGGTTTGAATAAACGAAGGCGGTTGGCGCTGGAACAGGGAGTGAGATGGAACATGGTGGCATTTGGGTAGCGGGGATAGTGCGGACAAGGAGAAAGCAGCGGGGAGTGAAGGTACAAATTGGTGGAGGGAGCCAGTTGGAATAACACGCAAGAGTGGAGAACGATGATTGTTCAACAAGTGCAGGAGAAGGTGAACCGACTCTAATACCACTGGAGCGAGAAGACTGGTACGCACTAGTGTAACTAAATGAAGTCTTGTGTAAGTAGTAAATGTATTATTGATAAGATATGAATTGGTGATTACAAATCTTTGTGGTAGTCTATCTATATAGGCATTGGCTGGCCATGATAGAAGGTCACATATTTTAACCAATGTTCCTTCATAATTAATGGGACATTAATTAATTTAATTAATTAATTAATTATTATTATTATTATTATTATTATTATTTGTTGCTTAATGTTTATTTATTAATTGATGTTTATGAATATTTTATTCATAACATTTGTTTCATTTTTGAGCATAACCAACCCTTCCTTACAACCAACTCGAGTAAACCACATTTCAAGACCTATAACAGTGATCAAGGTTCACATTTAAGATTATGAAAATTCAACCTTAAGTAATAAGAATAGTTCCTTCTCGGCCAAGGTAGTGAGCAAAGCAAAACCCTACGATAGAAAGACATCCTTGATGGGGGATAAAGTGAAACCAAGTCCTTAACCCTAGTATTACCTAAACTAGCTTTACTAAGCATTGGCCCTAAGGAAACATTGCCCACAAGCTAGTATATGGTATGATAAGGACGAGATTTGATTCTATAAAAGATTATTTACTTAAATATGTCTCGTGTACCCCTTTAATGTGGTTAGAGCCTCCCACTTATATGAAAATGTATTGCTTCAGTTACATTGTGATATCTCCATTGATATAAATATACTCGTGATTCTCACATCATATGCTACGATAAGTTGGACATATAATTGTAGATAAATACCAGAGTACAAGATTGTTCCCACTATTGGGGTGTCTCTTGTGTTTGTGCCTTTATTTCCATCCTCATAAGGTAATTGTACTTTATTCATATCATGATGTTACTTGCGAGTTGTGTGAATGACAATTGTGTTTAAGTGTTTCACCTTCCTTCTATTGTAATTCTAACATCACCAACGCTACAAAGGGAACAAAAATTCGTCTTTCTTATTTGAATTTTTGACACTTTAAACTTTGGAATTTGGACTGTGTGTTCACAATGTATTGAAATTCTTCACATGCATATCAACACTCTTTGCCATTGCTATTATTCGATGCAAGAAAATTGAATATTTACAATGGGTGTAAGTATTTATACTTCAATTCTTTTTTCCTATCAATTAAATTGCTGAGTATTTGAGTTTATTGTTTAATTTGAATTTTGTTCTTTTCCTTGATTGCATATGCCATAAGATAATGTAAATTGAATTAATTCTAGAATCATTCTAGTTTCCGCTATATCACCAATTTTTACTCTATTCTTTCTACTAGTAGAAATGGTTTCAAGTGTTTATAATCCATTTTTTCTTTCTCCTATCTAACTAGATTGCTAAGTATTTTGATTGTTGTTCCCTCTAAACTTCTCCTTGACCACGCTTAATGTCTCTACTCAGAGAAATGAGAAGACCTCATCACCCCTCCCCAAGTAACTTAATAGAGGCTATTTAGTGTATAAGTTAACAAAGATGTAAATTCATTCAATTCCCACTGACTGCAATATGAACATTGTAAAGCTTTGGTGATGAACAGCTGAGCATGATGCACACATTGAAATTCCTCGTCACAACTCAACTCTGACGCATCACAACTGTGACGCTCTACCCCCTAACTTAGAAGAAAAGTTACCAACTCAACTAGAAGAACAAGGGATGTTGAAGAGTAGGAGCTAAGTCTGTATTCCAAAAACATATTTTTTTATTAATAGCTTGTTTCAAAGTACATATATGATAACATATCATAATGACATGGACTCTCAATGGTTGAGAAGTTTGTTGGTTGTTTGCTTAAAATCAGGTTAGAAAATCAAACAAAATGAGATCTTTTATTTTGTTTTCCTCTACTATAGACAAATGACGAGTTTGACTTCTGACACCAACATACCAAGTCCATCTAACTCATGTTTGATTTGGAGGTCACAAACATGCAAGTCAAAATCACAAACATGATTTTGGTTGAGTCAAACTTAGAGTTGACTAGGGAAACATCCTTTGGGTATCTCGGTAAGGTTTTCCTTGGGATAAAAAGGTATCATCGAATATTCTTATTGCTTACATGCAACGAACAAATTTCAAGTTAATTAAATAATGGTTATTATAGGCGAGAGAGCTTCCAGGACTATTGCAAATACCCAAAGTTAAACCAAAAAAAAAGCCTACACTGGTGTGATATTATGTGACACCTCTAATATGGTCAACTCTAATTTATTCTCATCCACTGAATTACAGGAATATTTACAAATAGTGTATGGCACTTTCTAAAAGTGCTAGTGAATTGTCCGAACCACATAAATTTGAAACAAGTATTAATGAATAGATTTTGAAGAATTAATGCCCTACGACACAAAAATAGCTAATAATGCCTTGTAATTCCTTGCAGCATGAGTAAAAAAATTAGCAATGCTCCAAAATTCGGCATAATCATAAGATGTGGACAAAACTGCATAGCCACACTAAGCAAACGATAAGGAACAAGATAAATTTGCATTATGTGAGTGATATCTTAAAAAAATTTATGGGAAAGGCAAAACCAACTCGCCTCCCAAACTATTTATGCCAATCAAGTTGGAACATATGACTCCAACATTAATTGTGCCTTGGAGGGCGAAGTGACATCCACAATTAAATATGTGAACTTCCACTTCTTATCTGTTTTATCTTTGAACATTTCGCTGTAGACTTTACCAGCTCCATGTGGACCACGAATGTAAAAGTTCACCTGAAAGAAAAAACCCTAGTCAACTTAAAAAGTTCAACACAGAGTTCAGCAATCAATGTCAGTAGTGTTCACTTTAAATCCAACATAATAATACATCAATTTACATTATAACGAAATTGCTTAAGAGTAAAATGTTCATCTTTGTTCAAATACTTAACCTAAATTAAAGGTATAAAAGTGTTCCTAACTATTAATAAGGGATCTTGGCAAAAGCCATAATGTTTGCATATTAATAATAATCTAATTTTAAGGTCCACGCAAAAATTTGACTGCTAAAATTTATGGTAATGTACATACTCTACCCAACTCTGGATTTGACCCTGTGACCTCTTAAAAAGAAGCCCATGCTCTTAACCATTAGGCCCACTCAAGCTACCCCACGAAAGAAAAATAAATGAATCTCCATAGAATGCTTTGGTAAAACCAAGACCATGATGTAAAATCACAACTCCATGCTCAAAGGAGAAAGGATGAGGATCCAACTGTCAGAAAGCAGTTTATTTAGGTAGAGATTTTTGACTAGCAACAAGCACAAATATAATCTTTCCTGAGCATCAATATCTAACATTGAGACCACTCAGACTGTTCTTTCTGCTATAGTAGTTGTCAAAACTTTAAAAAGTGGTGCTACAAACCAAACTGATTCATTCAATCGAATATTAAAATTAATAGGACAATGATGAGAAATACTTAAGTATAAAATATAATTTAATATTAATGAAGGTGATGATGGAATTTTTTGATATACATAAAGATGAGTATAAATATTGAATGAAGGGTTAGTGACGAATGAAAGGAAAGTGACCATTGAGAGGAGGTTCCTATTGATTAACTAAGTCTAATTATGTAATTATATTCATTACATGCCGCCCCTCCTCTGGTAAATGAAGACCTTTACTCATCATGAAGATTGCCAACTTAATTCCTCGAGCAACTAAAAAGATGTTGTACATACCATAGTTTTAAAAACCAGCCAGTTTGAACCGGTAACTGGTCAAACCAGCTGGTCAGCCACCCCCAGACATTGAACCATTTGAAAAATCTGGTTTTGGGTAAGGATGTCCAGTTTGGCAGTTTCATAGCATCATTAAGGTAAGGATGGCAGAAAAATTCGGATATTTTACATGGTAAGGGTGTCCAGATTCATAGCATCATTAGATATTACTATGGAAAGTATCTGTATAATTAATTTCATGGTTCAGATTCTCACAAGACACAGAAGGACAGAGTTGATTTTGTGACATAGTTGACTGTATCAGTGGAAATTGAATGTACAGGACAGATTTCAGTTTTATGATTGTATGTAGTGATCAATCCTCATGAAGATAATGCTGGCAAATGATGATTTTGAAGAGGCCGTTGTTATTTAATTTTATCCCCTCTCCTGATTTAGAAATTCAAGCATACAAAATCTGTGCTAGAAAAGAATGGATGCTCATGAACTGATTAGGACAGCACTCTGAGTGAATTTGATAAAGTATATCTCCAGCTCTGCTTGACAACATGGTCAATCTGAATTTGATAAAGAAACTAGCAGTACCATTTGCACTTGGTGCCATTTTGATATATGCACCCTTACATGGTATATAGATGAGCAAACTTGCATATTTTGTCTCTAATGGTTTGGAATCATGGTTTGAAATCTTAAAAATAATATATTTCATTATAAATAAATTATTTTATGTTTTTTCAATTCTGGTTCATTGAATTTGGTTTGATCCGGTTCCGATTCAAAGCCCAGTTTCGGTTTCTAAAACTAGGGTACATACAACATGGATCTGAGTAGTTGGTAAAATATGATGTAGCAAAAATAATGCAACACAAAACTTGGTTCTGGAATTCAGTGGGTAACATAGAAGATCCAATGAACACTATCTCCATTTTCTGAAAATTGCCATGGACATAAGATGGAGTGACAGGGGGGTCATCCCTGTTTGTTGATTTATATTCTAATGTAATCGTTTGAATTTCGATTTTATATAATTGCTACACTCTGCACAAAAGGTTTATTTGATTCTTTGGTAATCGTCATCAATATCGTAATGTCTCTAGGGAATTTTTTCTCTTAGGGTTATAAAATCACAAGAGGAGTTATACCGATTTTCACAACATTCCTTTGAATCTGAAACATATATAGAGTATACAATGATATAGTCAAGCAGTACATTCACAATAGCTTTTGGAGGCTTCAGGAATCCAGATTGACCATCCCCCTCCTTTTCAGTACTCTCTGAATGCTCCAGGCCACCTCCTTCCCAATCAGCAAGAGTTGAATAAAATCATTAAGGAGGATATTTACAGATGATACATTCAGAACACATGGACCAATCCTCCCAATGGGTTGCGTCCAAAAATGGCCTTCTACACGGAGCATTGCCTAGAGATCAGGGATGGGCTCATCATCAGACCCCAGTACACGTTCCAACATTGGATGCATGCCCTTAGAATCCCCCTCAGGCAACTCAGAGTTGGGTCTCATAGACTCCGGGTGGAGACATATCACCACATCGATAGGGCAGATAGAATTTGCCAGCTGTGTCACTTACAGGAGATAGAGATAGAGACACACTTCATCTTCGGATGCCCTTCTTACTACGAGATTCAAGGTCGTTTCCATTGTCTCTTCAGGTCTTCTCAGACTTTGACCGGCTTCCTCAGATATGTTGATCAGAGATGCCTTGCACTTTATCTCCAGGAGGCCTTCAGATTTCGGGCCCGTTTTCTTTATCCCCCCACTAGATTGGACACCACGCAGAAGATCACGGACTTCTTTAGGGCGCTACCATCAGCGCGGGGCACCAAAAGAACCATTGACCGACCCACAGACACTGAGACTAGATCAGTGCGATCGCGGGGGGGGCTGACCCACCAGACTGCAACAGCGCTCCAGGATTGGATCCACCCCTGGGAGACGCCCTAGAACCTCCAGGCGACAGCAGCAACAACCCAATATGCCCACAAGACAACAGAGTTTGACAAGCTTCTCTCAGTTTTCTTCTCTCGACCTCGAATGTTAGGTGTAGGAACTAGGCAGGAGACTCCTTCCCCCTTTCTCCTTCTTCTCCTTCTCTGCTTCATCGCAGTGCTTTGTTTCAAAGCCGAGAGCTTCTAGCTTCTACATTTACATTTACTTAGATTATAGATGTATTTCTGCTTTTTAAGAAATGTTAAAGGGGACTATTTGGTCCACCGGCTTGGCATGATGTAATCATTGTAACTAACAGTCCCATTGATCTATTATGGTCATTTGTTGGACATTAATAAAATTATCTTATCTTATCACATCAGTTTTAAATTAATAGGGGCTATTACACCAGTAGACCTGGTTGTATAGCATCCATAACAGTGGAAGTCCCTCCAGTATCAACACTAATGGTTTATATATGATTGCTACAACAGGTAATACGTAAACTGTGAAAACAGCTTAGTAGTGACCTCTCTTAGTTCTGCTACTCAGGGATGCTCTAGCTGAGCTGGCCGACTCGCTGTAGCTTCCCACAGTGTATCTGGTGGCTCTAAAACCTCAACACTGATACCAACTAGAGCCTACGATCGTTGTTAATCCATCCTCTGCTGCCACATTAGTAGTCCGTTACAAGCTCCAAGGGTAAGCTGTGGCCTTCCTAATCACCTTAGCGGTATAGTCTGTTGTGGGAACCCTTCTTGTCACAGGGTGTCTCTCGCTGTCAATTCTGCCTTAAACTCTTGCGCGATGGTAGACTCCTGTCTAGAAGTAGGCCACTGTTACAACGTTAAATGCTATATAGGAAACCGCTGAGTGGGAGCCCGAGTTTTTTCCAGAGGCTACTGCTACGACATTAAATGTTTTACAGGAAACCGCTGACTGGGAGTATGAGTTTTGATCTGCTAGAGTGGTGAAGGGCTCTTGCTTTGCCTCATGATTTTGTCACAGGGTAAGCCCTAGCAAACCACACAAGTATCCTTCCTAGAACCTTTGATTTGCCATAGGCGTGCCGCAGGATTAATCCACAGAAACCTTCACTTGCCTTAGGTTTATGTCATAGAAGACAGTGTAGTGTGTCTTTTCAAGCCAATATCCCACAAAAATCTCTTTGCTTGGCAAAAAGACCAAATAGAAGTGCCTCAGAAAATTATGTCAAACAGTGGAGATAAAGAGAGGGGATTGGCTAAGGTGGGATCATCACCACCGAAACCAATCAAAAGAAAGAAGGGGTCTTAAAACCCTCAGAGCCTTGGGTCACAAAACAGAAATTTCTAATCAATCCATAAATGAGAAAATGACTTCTCATCTCTCTTATTTATAGATTCCTTTTGGGATCTCTTCTCCTTATTTTAATGTGAGGGCTTACAAATTTCCCTCCACTTAGCCCCAATTTTGACTTCCTTCACAAGTTTTGCCCCAATTACACCAATTTACCCAATGTTGCCCCAAAAGCATTGGATAATGGGTTCCCCCCTTTATCATTGACTATAGCCTAGGGGGTTGGATAGGCTACTTTGTCCTCCCTTAGGCAATTAATTCATAGGGAATATTACAAAACTGATCTTGAAAAAGGGATCAAAACTTCATTGATGGATCATGGATGTATTGCTTATCAACTTATCTTTTCAGGTAAAGGTTTGTACTACAATTTCATTTACAACTTTATTGAATTCAATGATTTATCTATTTGGCATATGGTATGAAATGTCATTTTTTATTCTGTCAAGGGATGCTTGGATGTCCTGTAGTGATGCAAGTGTATCTTTGAGATCTTTGTTCTTCTATCTTTGTAATGTTCTTTGATATCTAAGAATCTATTGAGAAAGTATAAAAATTGACCATTTTACTGACAAAATTCTAGATTTTTCATCAAACCGCATAAACCAATCAATCACATGCAGGACTGTCAAGGCTATTTTAATTTGTTTTCTGTCATTTCTTTGTGGCTATATCTCAAAAATATGTTTTTAATTCTTTGACCCAAATTATGCTTCGTCTAGACTCTATTGTATAAGCCATCAGGCTCATTGATATCATAATTACTAGAACACTTCCCTGTTTTATGAACGGACTGGGGCTTGGCACTTTTAAATTAAGATGTACCTTTTATATATTTTAATTAAATTCCCTTTTCTTTTTTAATATACTTTATCTGATAACTTATAGCCTTGCGGTTATATATCCTAAATCTTATTTAATCAATCTTCTTCACTCATGTTTTGTTCCACCTAACCAACTTGAAGTAACCCTTGTTATGTTGCTCACTGCTTCGATAATGAAGCCTTCATATCTTCTTCTTGATGTTTATTTTATTTTTGGTTGAGAAGGTTTCCACACTGATTTCAGAATCATTCGAGCTTAGCGGGAGCAGCGGTCATATCTATTCTCACTGTTGTGGAAGCAGACAACAGAGTGATTGTAAAGAACTGATGGTTTTTACAGTTTTTAAAGTTTAAACCCTCAGATTCACGAGTGACAATGAATACACAAAGCACATTGGATTATTTAAATTCCCTATGGTAGCACCGATATGATGTAAAGATTTTGCAGTCCACAGACAACAGATCAATTGTAAAGAATTGATAGTTTTTACAGTTTTTAAACCCTCAGATACACGAGCCACAATGAATATACAAAGCAAACTGGATTATTTAAATTTCCTATGGTAGGAATGATATGATGTAAAGATTTTGCAGTCCACAATATTTTTGTATAGGCAATAGCATCTCTCGTCCAATACCTCAAATAAAAATTTTGAACAGGTACTTTTTGTGATATCAATTTGGACCATTGCTATGGATAAGAATACAGCTGTTCAAATTATTTCTCAGATGGTCGATATGTTTATTGCTTGTAAAATTATATGGATGTCAAAATTTATGGTACTCAATAATTCTGATGCCACTAACTTTAGTACACTGCTATAGAATCTAAGCACATTGATTCTTCTGATAAGACTCACTGATTCATGCTTCAGATTGTTTTGTTTTTGGTCATTCAAATTAAATGTCAGAAAAAAAATTACCCGCAAGCCAAAGGGGTCTTTCACCACTAACAGACAATTTTGGCCATGGGCCAAGGGCTTCAAATTTGCCCAGGTAAGCATTACACCAGAGAGGCTCTGATACCACTGCTACAAACCAAACTGGTTCATTTAATCGAATATCCAGAATTGATTGGACAATGATGAAAAACTATAAAACTAATAAAAATGAATGTAATAATTGATGTCTTTTATACAGACAAAGATGACTATAAATATTGAATGCAGGGTTAGGTCACGTATACGGTATGACGGGATGAGACTGTTGGGAGGAGGCACCTATTGATTAACAAGTTTTACTTAAGTAATTATACTCAATACAAGTGGTTGTATGCTTAAACAGAATAACAATCTTATTGAATTCAGTTTTGGGTAGTAGAGCTGGCATAGAATCATTCAGTGAATAACGACTTACGACGCACATCCTATATGATTATATACAAGAGACATTGTGACCTCTATCACAGAAATTAACAAGTGTATTCTAAAATACAAGTCTATGAATACACTACTGAAGTAGTATACAACATAAAAAGTGGTTCAATAGAAAAAAATTGTCACCATACTGTCTGCCTGTGAGACATGAATTTCACTTTCTTTTCATATTGAGAATTTACCTCTACACGTTCAACTCCATCTTCATCAGTCCATGTTCTATTTGGAATCCGTTGGCGAGCAGCCCGATTCCTACTCTCTTGGCCATAACCAGTGATGGGAGATCCTATTCGCACTTTAACCTAAAATACAAGGATTCAGAAAATACGAAATTCCTATAGCCAAGTCTAGACTCTACATTCGGACCCAAAGTAAAATTGCATGGGGAGAAAGAGATCTTTCAACTAACCTGGCTATCCTGCTGCACTCTTTCCAAAGCCTTTCCAAATATCTTGTACCTGCCCCAAATATAAAAAGAACGCAAACAGTGAACATCCAAGCAACATATCCAAATGTTACAATGTTCACGTTTACAGGCATTACAAGTTTGAGTCAAATATCACAAAAAGAATTGGTCAGCAAATCAAAGAATATATGGTTCATAATCAGATTTTCCTGTGGAATTATCAGTAAAAATCAATCTCTATTTTGAATGTGTGAAACTCTGAAATTTAATTGTATATATAGTATATCAAAGAGGAACCAATTCAGGCTATGAAGTTAACTGACCCTACTCAGCATCATCCGTTGTTCAGCATATATCCAAATGTTACAATGTTCACGTTTACAGGCATTACAAGTTTGAGTCAAATATCACAAAAAGAATTGGTCAGCAAATCAAAGAATATATGGTTCATAATCAGACTTTCCTGTGGAATTATCAGTAAAAATCAATCTCTATTTTGAATGTGTGGAACTCTGAAATTTAATTGTATATATAGTATATCAAAGAGGAACCAATTCAGGCTATGACGTTAACTGACCCTACTCAGCATCATCCGTCGTTCAGCATACAACCCTACAAAGCTGAAGATTATACCATATTCTTTCAGAAGTTCGCACCAAGTTGAACATTATTTATTTGAGTGAATGCACAGAAGTGGCCTAGGTCAAACTTGGGTGACTAAGCAAAAAGATTCAAACATGAGATCAATTGCAATTCAAAGTTTGAATCACCACCATGAATAAGAATCACAATCCAAAAAGATTTATGAAATATTTCTCTCTTGAGATTGTCAGCAAAACCAGACCGAAATTGTTGCTTTCTTCAATTGTATGCTACCATTACTAACATAGATAAATGTAAAGACAAATCCTCAAATTGCAGGTCAAGTGTGTTGGAAAATGTAACTAGTTTCGGTCTTCATAATGACCTTTGTACTTATGACATTGTATATTTTTGTAAAAAGAAGAAAAAGAATTATTATTTTCTAGCATGGGTTTCATGCTTAAGTTGATTTGTCATTAGGTCAAGCATGTTCTTCATGCTTCTAGGGATTTTCAAGTCAAAAGAATATTTGTCATAAGTTTTGAAGTCAAGTCCCATTTGGACTTTGAAAAGAAAGAGAAAAGAGAATTTTAAGTAAAAATGTCAAATTTGTCCCTACAAGCCCAAGTTGCCCTAGGAAAGGCCTATTCGACCCCTAGAAAAGGGTTAATATAGAAGAGAACTTGAAACATATGAGGACATCCAAGTAAATTCGATCTCTTGTGCAAGGAGCTAAAAAAACCAGCAAGAAAGTTAAGAAAAATGAACTTAGAAGAGAGAGCATCTGACCTAGAAAATCTCACACGTGCAGAAAATTCAGAGTTGCAGGGAGGCTGGAAACTACAGGTCTGTTGCAGGGACCAAGATCTGAGGTTTGACCAGTTTTGGAAAGGTTTGACCATCGTTGACTTGTGAAGACTTTGACTTGTTGGAAAGGCTTGAAAGGACGCCTGACTTGGGACTTGTGAGTGGACTTGGTCTTCACATTTGGGTCTTGGATTTCTCATTTGATCTGATTATATAAGAAGGGGAGATTCTTGATGGGTTTTCCCACTTGGAGGGGTTTTATCTTGGCTTGGAGCCTACTTTTGTTGAAATGTAACTAGTGTCGGTCTTCATAATTATGATGTCATGACTTGATGTAATCATTGTACTTGTCAAAAGAAAGAAAAGAAAAATATTTATTTTTGTAAAAGAAAATTTATTTATGGGTTTCTTGCCCATGGTTTTGGTCCTAGGTTGTGCACCCATTGAGTGCTCTAGGGAGTCAAGATCAAAGTCATAATGTAAAACCCCTTAAAGGGCTCTTGTATCAATGTAAAGAAAAATATATTATGTCACAGAAATGTCTAGATACTGCCCCAGAGATCAGGTCGGCCTAGAAGAGGCTTGAGGACCCACTCAAATGACTATATATTGAAGAGGAATTCATCCTCCAAAGACACACTTGTGCATTCGACTTTCTCAAGAAGATCTGAGGCAGAACAGAAGTACGAAGAGGAGGAAGAAGGACAGAAAATCTGGAAAATTTTATTTGGTATTGATTTATCTCTCTTTCGCAGCCAAACTCTCTGTGGTAGGACAAGCTTCTTCAGAATTGAATTTGTGAAGAAAGGAACAGATTGGCCTGGTCTCTTGAAGGATAGTCTAGAGTCTTGGTCTTGGAAGTCTTCATTGAAAATTCTATAAGAAAGAGTTCTTTGGGTTTTCCCCTTTGGAGGGGTTTCGCCCATGCAGTGTTGGGAGAAAGGACTAGCAACAACACGGATGCAGAGGGAGTTGTCGTACAGATGTGGCAGTGGCAATAGCAGAGCCATGGGCAGCAGTACAGAATGCAGCAGTAGCAGAGCCATGGGCAACAGTACAGAATACAACAGTGCAGAGGATATTGGGCAGGGAGGCTTAGCATCAGCGCAAGGACCAATGCCAGATGATCAGGGTGATACTCAGTGAGAAGTATTACTAGAGCACAGTTTTCACTAAGAGAGAGTTTTGAGTTAGCTTAGCATCAGATGTGCTCTAGCCACGAAAATTGGTGGGGAGGCTAAAGCACATGAGATCTCCAATACCCAAAAAGGGTTTGGGCAGATTCTAAACAGTTTAGGAGATATTAAAATAATTAACATTTTTAATGGAGTCCCTAAGTCTAAACTTAGGGAAAAGAAAATATTAATGTGTATTAATATAAAATTGTGTTAGAATGGTCCAAAAGTCATGGATCAAGCCAGATCTAATCTTAGTCGTTAATTAGGGGCTTAATCTCGGCCGTTGATTTGTCAACGAGAAAAGTATAAGAGGAGGCTTGAGGGTCACTTGGAGAACACATTAAGGGAGACCAGTCAGTTCGATTTCTGGAGCAGGGATAGCTGAAAAATTGAACCGGTGGTCTGGTGAGCAGTCAAGAGGCAGCAAGTATGGAGCAAAGAGGCGGGTCAGCCACTGGAGATCAGCGCTGAGGTAGGAGAGGCAGACGCAAAGGCAGCAAAAGACTGCACAGTCACTTGTTGGGCCTGCGTGAGTGACACAGAGAGGCCCAAGGCTGATGCAGTCAAGCAGGGGCTAATGCAAAGGGTTTGAGAGCCACACAGAGGTCAGTCAGGCTGACGCTAGGATTGGGAGAAGTGCTAGAGAATTATTTCTCTCTGTGGGTAAGCCAGTTTGGCACCCTATTATACAAAAAAAAATTGAATAATAAAATCCTCCCTTGTTGCACCGATTTTCCCACATTGGGTTTTTCTGAGGACTGTTGTCCAAAATATCTGTGTCAATGTGTTAATGCTTGTGCATATGTGTGTTTCTGTATTACTGTGTGAAATCTGTAGTAGTATTTATTTTTAATGTTTATTGAAGTAATTTCATAAATAACTTATTGTGGAATAAGTAGGAAAAATAAATCAATTGTTGGAGTGTTATAATTTTCACATAACTAACATAGAACTCATTGCGTCCTCCTGTCATGCGTACTTTAGATCCCTGTGATCATGCGTATTACCATGTGATAGAGTTAGACTAGCCCGAGTTTCTATCTGCACCTTATACCCATCCGAGATTGCAGTCAAACCCGATTTTTGTCCTCCTTTGATGCGAATTTTTGCCCATATACCCATACGAAATTTCAGAGGAAAAATGCAAGATCTGTCTTATTTTGCGGATATCCTAGCCACCTATTTATAGTGGTTTTTCCTCCCAAAATAAGCCGACTTGAACACATGAACCGACATGTTTATTAATTGAGCCGACATGACATTTAAATATATATTTAATTCAATTTTGTGGCCAACATGATGATCTCTTTGTCGAATTGCTTGTAGACTTCTTGTGCTTGCTTTTGGAGGCTTGAGTTTGGTCTTGCAGGGCTGCTTTTAGGCTTGAATACATTTTACATAGGCTCATGAAGAGCTCCTTCATACATAACTTGACACTTTGACATATTAATAAATCCTAAAGACATCAAGAAGAAGTCTTTTGACTTACGACACTTCGTGCTCACGAAACCCATGTAGCAAGACATACAAAATAAATTTATTCTCTTTTATTACATCATTTACATCAGTCATAATTACAAGTCAATATGAAGACCGAAACTAGTTACACTTTTCTTCAACATTATTCATGGATAATGAATGAATGAATGTTCATAGAGGTTATTTTGCATATTGCATCCTTGAAATTCCATTAATTATTGCCAACGAAGTATAAACTTCTAAATAGTTGTGTAATTGGCTCTGTTGTCGCGCGGATTGACACGACAACCCTCAGACCAGGGGCTGTCACTCTGATCCCCGATCCCTCCGTTTAAGCCTGTCTCCCGCGGCTAAGGGGGGTAGACCCTATGAGATAATGAAGACCAACTGTTGACTAGTTGGTTGGGAGACACGATATGAATAGCACTAGAATGGATTTATAAGTTAAAAGACCAGTGCCTAGTGGAGCAAATGTTTAATTGTTTAATTACTAGAGGCTGCAGAAATATGACCTCATCAAGAGCAATCATTTATCAACAAAGCCTGAAGCGAAAATTAACTTTTATCAAATACAAGAAAATGCTTAATGACTTAGTGATGTTCCAGCAAATTAAGATTTCGAGAGATAAAGTGCTTTGAATAATCATGTAAAATAATAACAAGAGACCACATTCATGCAATTAACCATCAGATGAAAATTAGGATCAAATTAAACACCAATTCCCACGTAAATTTTTTAACCTCAGCATAAAAGATGAAACATAGTTAATTCCCGAGCCAAGACTGAAACTGGCAAAAATATTTCCCACAATTTTTTTTTTAAATTAAAAAATAAAAATAAAATGAAACCTAACTAATGTAAATCTAAAACTCTAATAAAAAGCTATTAGAAAACAAATCCTAAAGTTAAACTTAAACTAAAACAGAACTTGAATCTATTCAAAACATATAAATACCAAAATTTTAAATCTAAAATAAAACTAAAATCAAACTTTCAAATAACTAAAATCTAAATTAAAAATTACAAAATCTAATCTAAAATGAACCCTTATATATATATATATATAATATATATATATCACTTTTTTTTTTTTATATGTAAAAAAAAAGGAATTTATTTACATTAAAACTTTACAACAGAAAATTTAAAAAAAATCGATCAAATTAAATCCAAAGCCACACCCATCGACATTTGACAACGCTATGGTTAAAACAATGAAATGAGATTGCCTGCGGGAAGAGAATAAACCCGCTCCTCTTCGTCGGCGGAAAATCCTTCTACGACGGACAGGGAAAAAACGTGAGTGTTTGCAGGTTTTGACGGTGGACGAAAAGGATACGGATGGGACGCAAAAGGCAGGTGAGCAAGACTGGATACTCAGCGGCTTGAGCAGAGTGTATAAGGCAAGCGTTTTGCTGCTGACTTATTGTGTAATGTGTGCAGGCATCAACAACCAAAGAGGACCGAGCAGACAGACCGGTGGGCGCAAGTGGCTAGCGTGGGTACATGGGTGACGGCGACGTATTTGGGTCGATTGCAGATGGATCCACGATGATAATCCTCCGCATACAATTCAGGACCACGAGCCCAACGAAAAAAAATTCGATTTAAAACATTAAATTTACTAAAGTACTGTTGTCAAAAAACGATACTCAGTAACCCCAGGAGGATATTCAAAATTTATTCATGCTGAGAAGAATAAACAATACACAGACTTTGCAAAGGAAATCACCTAGCCCAATAGTGAATGACGACGGACAAATTACCTGAGAGTTTCTGACTGGAACGAGTCGCTTGAGACCAGGCTTCTTACCTGACGATCGATGCAGAGAAACTGCTGGTTGATTCTGAGAACGCAGTCACCAAAATCGTTGCTCAGATGGATCACAAATCCTGTTCTGTCACGCTCTATACACACAAACGCTTATTGCATTTAGATTTAACAAGTGAAGCATGCGTCAAAGTTTTGAAGAAAAATGCCTGCAGGCCGATCCTGAGGAAATTCTGATTTAACGAGAGGGAACTGCTTTTCTTGATGCTGTCTTAGGTCTGTAACCTGCAAGAAGAAAACAAAACCCGGCGATATACACAAAATTTTAAAGTAAAACCCTTAAAATCACAACAAAATTTTGCGGTTCTAGAACAGCCAAATTTAACAATAATTGCAGTAATATTTTCGAAAATATCAGAAGACTTGAATTCTGCTGTGAACAGAAGTAAAATCTCTGATGCAAAATGGGAAATAAACTTTAAATGATTAACCCAAGGCCAAAATCAGTTGGGCCCTGCAAAGAAGAGCCTGTGGGAGTCGGCTGGTTCAACTTAGAACTTCCCCAAACGCCCACAAATATTCTTCAATAACTGTTTTTTCTGCACAACTCAAGCAACCATCAGTAAAGAGAGCAAGAATGCTGCTAGATCTCAGAAAGTAATGGAGATACCTGCCATTACTTCAGAAACCCTAACAACACTCAAACCCTAGCAAGTGAACAAGATACCTATACTCACAATACTCTAAAAACAAGTTATTATTAATGGCTGAAAAATGAAATATGCAGAAAATTAAACATCTCACAGCACTTCCAGAGAGTAACACCAGCAAGATTTGGACCCCAAAGTCTTCTTTTATTAACCAGAAATCAGATTATAAGAGAGCTTTTTCAGTACAAGACTCACAGATCGAATGATTTGAAATGACCCCTAACACCCTATTTAAAGGAAATGATCCCAACGGCTAGTTCGAGTGATCCATGTCGAAATGATCTCGACCGTCGATGCGGATCAAGACATCTCTTAATCTCATCCGTCGATTTATTAAAAAATGATATTTTGCATGCATTCACAAAAAATATTATTATTTTATTATTTAGGGTTTTTGCTTTATTTTATAATTTTTTATTTATTTCATTTTTTAATTTTTATTTATTTTATTATTTTATTTATTTTCTTAAATGGATCATCGAACTAAGCCTTTGGAAACGTCACCTAGGACCTAGGACTTAGGACTCATGAGGGGACTAAAACATTTTTCAACCCTCAAGACACATTACATCATGACTTTTACAATTTACATCTTAAGGGGACAAACCCACTTTAACATAGACCCTCATAAACCACCCAGTTCTGCGACACAACTATAATCTAGCAGATTAACACACTAGGATTCTCCTAAATTTCTAATAACAAAATGCATCCCGGCTTTGGGGTCAGGTTGAAGGAAAACTCTGCCGATCGTAGATCGGTGAGACGAAAAACCTTCCGGGACGTAGATTATCATTAGAAAGTTAGGTCCACCTAGGCAATTTACATACATGACTCAGGCCTGCTAAGATTATTTACAATTCATACATGCAGACTGGGTTTACAACATAAATCGATCAAGCTGTTGATGACTGCGGGATGGCACGGACATGTAGATCAGGTGCTACCCCTTTCTGCCAAGAAAAGAGGGTGTACTGCATGGGTAGTTGACCAGTAGTGGTCAACATCTGGCTCTACTTGGGGACACATTGTTGCACTGTAGGAATGTGAGAATCCAGAATCTGCATCCATACAACACACAGATAAAAATAAGTAGCATCCATTCCAAAATCATCATATACATTAAGCACAGGAAAGATAAAAGCTCTTCATTTATTGACTAACTAATAACATGAAAAGTAAATCTAATCCTAAAAACAGGAATGAAATGCTGAAAAGACAAGGAGTAGGGATAGAAATATAATACAGAAGATGCCCCGTGGCATCAGATATCATCTCTGAAGAACAGCTTGAGCATTTGGCCATTCGCTGGTAGATCAAGTGGTTCGCCATCCAATCTGCTCAAGTGGAATGAGTTTGGCCAAGCTATATCTCTAATGATGTATGGTCCCAGCCACAAACTATCAAACTTCTTATGTTTTCCCGGCTTTTCATTCTTGCGATCCCAAAGTAAAACCATATCTCCAACCTGCAAAGATCTAGATCGAGAGCATTTATCAAAGCTTTTCTTAATATTAGATTGATTTTTACATATAGCGTCGAAAGATGTCCTACGAGCTTCATCTAACTCGACAATCTGATCTATTCTATTCTGAACAACATCTTTATTAGTAGAAAAATTTTGGAGAAGCTGATAAGCTGGCAACTTCAGGTGCACAGGTAAAGTAACATCCAAGCCATAAACTAATTCAAAGGGAGATCTACCAGTAGATTTCTTCTTAGTAATTCTATCTGCCCATAAAGCATACTTGATTTTGCTGTCCCAAGATTTCTTATTATCTCCTACTACCTTCTTGATAATGGTTATAAGATTTTTGTTACTTGATTCAGCCAAACCATTACCCTGAGGATAGTAATTTGACGAATGATATAAGACAATGCCATACTTGAAACAAAAGGATGAAAACTCTAAAGAACTAAAAGCCCTGGCATTGTCCGTAGTGATCTTAGCGGGGACACCAAATCTAGTAATGATGTTATTCTCAATGAAATCCATAATAACCTTTTCAGTGGCATTCTTAGTAGGAATGGCTTCGACCCATTTAGTAAAATAATCTGTGGCAGTCAAAATCCATGAGTAGCCATTACTAGAATTTTCATGGAACTTCCCTATGAAGTCCAGACCCCAATGCTGAAAAGGTGCCTCTACAATGACAGGTTGTAGAGGAAGGGCAGCAATCTTCTGCTTCCCAGTGAACAGTTGACAGGCTTGATACGCTCTAACAAACTTGTGCACATCAGAAAAAATCGAAGGCCAATAATAGCCAGCTCTCAGGATTTTGTGGGCAGTAGTTCTAGCGGCATAATGACCACCACAAAATCCTGAATGAAACTCAGAGATTAATCTTTTCGACTCAACATCGTCAACACACCTAAGCACTATGCCCTCAGGATTTCTCCATCCAAGGCCATCCTTCATAAGGCAGTACTTAGTGGCTTTTAGTCTAAGAGCCCTTCTCTTATGAGCGACTAAATGGTTAGGACATGCAAGATTGGTTAAGTAATAAACTATGTCCTTATACCATTCATGCTCTGCTAATCTTTTCAATTCTGGCGAAGATAGATCGTTAAGGCAGAACAAACCAAGAGTCTTTTCATTACTTTCAGTTAACATTTGAGCTAAACCTTGGCCTTTGATCAGCTTGGTGGGTCTGATTTCCAAATCATACTCCTGTATCTTAGTAACCCACCGAGCACGAGTCCCTAAGCAATCGGTTTGAGTTAATATGTCCTTAACAGCAGAATGTGGGACGAAAGCAATGATCTTAGAATAACCCACATAAGTTTTAAAATGCTTAAGAGACTTGACCAGGGCATAAGCCTGCTTTTCCATGGTATTGTACTTCAATTCGGAGTTTTGAAGTGCTCTACTCATGAAAGCAATAGGCTGCTCATGACCATCTTTATTCTTTTGAAGCAGGACACCGGCAATGGTATCTTCAGAAGCGAAAGAAAAAATCATGCAATTCTTGGAGTAATCAGGACTAACCAGGACAGGAGCTTTTGCAATAGCAGACTTGATTTCTTGGAAAGCCTTTTTGCCCTCTTCTTGCCAGACAAATTTCGCATCTTTCTTCAGAAGACTTTGAATGGGCTTAGCTATTTCTGCATAATTTGGGATGAATCTTCTAATAAAATTTATCTTTCCAAGGAAAGACTGAAGGGATTTAAGATTATGCAGGAGAGGAATCTTTTGAATTGCTTCAATTCTTTCGGGATCGATCTTGATTCCTTCCTTAGAAATGATATGACCGAGTAATTTCCCTTCTGTTACCCCAAAAATAGACTTAGCCGGATTCAAAGAAATTCCATATTCTCTACATCTATCGAAAACTTGCCTAAGATGATCTATATGACTGATACCATCTTTAGAGAAAACAGTAAGATCATCTTGGTAAATTTCGATAATTTTTCCGACTAACCCTTTGAAGGCATAATCCATAGCCCTTTGGAAAGTAGCCCCAGCATTTGTTAACCCAAATGGCATTCTAATGTATTCAAAAGTACCCCATGGTGTTGTGAATGTGGTCTTGTGTCGATCTTCCCTTTTAACCCATACCTGATTATACCCAGAAAAACCATCTAGCAGCGACATCATTCCAGACCCAGTTAATCTTTGCAACAAAGTTTCCATGTTTGGCAAAGGGTAATTATCCTTTTTGCATGCTAGATTAAGGTTTCTAAAGTCGACACAAAGTCTTATTGTTCCATTCTTTTTCCTAACAATCACCAAATTCGAACACGATGTTGAATGCCTAGTTTGAGCGATGATCCCTGCTGCAAGCATCTTTGCAAGTTCTTTCTGGACCAAGGGGGCTAATTTAGGATTAATTTGCCTAAGTTTCTGCCGAAAGGGTTTAACATTTTCGTCCTTTAAGGGAATAGTATGCTCCATAACATCTTCCCTATAGCCCTTTAATTCGTCATAGGAAAAAGCTAAAACATCTCTATATTCATGAAGTAAATCGGTTAACTTTTTCCTTTCCTCCAAACTAGTACCTTTACCAATTTTAACCATTTTTGGATTTTCAGAAGTACCAATGTTAACTTCGAGGTACTCGCCTGGGTCCATTTTGTTTTCTTCTCTCAGCTTCGTGGCATCATGCCGATCAAAATGTTGTTCTAAGGCAACCACATTTCTAGGAGTAGGATTTATGATATGTTCATGATCTAAGGATCCATCCTCCTCAGAAACTATCCGGAAATCTTCAAACTCATCCAAGCTATTAAGGAAATGAATTACTTGTTTTTCATCATTAAAAACTTGCCAATGCTCTGAGTTGTCTAGCACAGATGGTCTGAATATTACTTCCATTTTAATCTTATCGTTAATTAATTTATCAGACAATTGGAAAGTAGTAGCAACTACAACAAGTTCATCTGCCAGACTATTTTGCTCTCTCGGAATTGCTTCGAGGTTAAGGGCATCGAAATGCTCCATAGTATCCCACACAGCATTTCGATAGTTTCTTAATCTCTGATTCCTACATGTGAATTTGTTTTTAAGCTGCATGATAACCAGATCGGAATCCCCCTTAATGCTAAGTAATTTAACCCTCAAAGCCTTGGCCAATTCAAGTCCCAACAATATGGCTTCATACTCAGCGACATTGTTGGTTGCTTCAAATTCTAAACAATAGGCAAACTTGAAAGTGTGACCAAGGGGAGATTTAAGCACTACTCCAGTACCTTTACCATGACTAGAGGACGCACCATCGAAGTACATATACCAAACTTTATCCTTAAGATCCTTAATCTTATCATCGGGAGGAATTATGAAATTAGACATGATAGAATAGTTCCTGATGTCAGATTGCTCTCCAATTATTTCATTATGAGGCTTCTTAGGATCTTCAACGTGAAATTTCCTCTCGGGCTCTCTATTTAGTCTAACAAAACCATCACCCCTAGGAGAAGGAATCATAGCATATGACCAATTCATTTGAATGCTTCCTCCTAGATCAGAGGCCTACTTTCTGGATAGCAGCATACCCCAAGCATCAGGTACATCAACGACAACAACATCCATAACAACCATGATGTTTGGGTAAACTGAAAGATGAACTTGTAAATCCTTGATTAAACCGTGTACTTCAATTTTCTTAGAATCCATGGCACATATATTATAGTAGGGTCTAGAAACTCTTAAGTTAAGCTGTTCCATGACCCTTTTAGTCATAACCCAAGCAGATGCGCCTGAATCCAACATGCAGTTATTCAATTTATACCCATTGACTAATAAGGTGATAAAGAAGGGTTGATGATCTTTGTTATTAGCATCTACGCTTTGCAGATATATGGGAGCATCATGATAGTCAACCTCGCGAGTCTTCTGTTGAGAAGCGTTGACTTGCGGACCCTGAATCGCTTTTAGTAATTTGTCTCTTTGGGAGGGGATCTTAGCAATCTCAGATACAGGAACCCAGATTTTTGCATTGTTAAACCAACTTCCCAAATCGACATCTATTCCAGAGTTTGCACCAGGGTTCAAAGTTCGAGTGGGAATTTGATTCCCGCTCTGATCTTTATCCCTTCTCTGATAGGTTAAACCCTTATCTCTAGCAATTTCTAAAATTTTCTCAGGAGAGGGTTTTTCGCCATATAACCTAGCCAAAATGTCGTCTTCATTTTCAAGGTTATTTATACTAAAAGCAGATGAAGGATTCATAACATCATAGCTCCTTTCCTTAACCTCTATCCAATCATTCATAGGCAAAGGGAACTTGCTTCCCACTACATTTATTTGATCACCTGTCCCAAACATTCCATTGTCTAGGATTCTTCTGACGATGGGACAAGTGGCCTCTTCATGAAGGGCATCACAAACACGACAATAAGGAGGAGCATTATCAACCAGATTAGTAAGCGGATTAGGGGGTCTTTGCTAACTAGATTGACCCTTTCTTTGCCAATTACTATTTCTGTTATTATTATTTCGAGGTTGAAAATTTTGCGATTGCGCTCTTTCCATTTGGATCAACCTATTCTGCAAGGTGTTTATCTCCTTATTATGATTAATTTCCATAGTTTCAATTTTTTGAAGCAACTTGAGAACAAGCTCACTTTCTGGCTCTTGGACTGCCTTTCCCTTAGGTTCCTTTAGTTTCGTAGCAGCCCTATCAAAACCTGGGATTTCAGACTTCCCAGAAGCTGCCTTGTCCTTTTCAAGTTCTATAGCTAAGGCTTGGCAATCTCTATAATCATTAAGTTTAGCACGCCTTAACTCATAAGATGGTTCAGGACTAAAGGCATCAATGTAAAAGTCTTGGAGAGTTTTATCTGTAGGTTTATAGTCTTGAGGTAATTCTCTAATAATACCATTAAACCTTCTATTAAATTCCTCGACAGTTTCATCCTCTCTCTTTTTTATTAGACTAATAGCTTTTACAAGATGTCTTCCCTCTCTCTTATCTCCATATTTTTCTTTAAATGCATTAATGATTGATTGTAGGGAGTTGAATGAATTTGGAGGCTTTTTTGTAAACCAATCATAAGCATCACCTCCTAGAGTCAAGATAAAAAGAGTCATCCTGACATCTTCATGATCAAAATCAGTAGATCTTACATACTTAGCCATCCATATGTTGAAATCTCGCAAATGGGAATTAGCAGTAATGGCATTATCTCCTTGAAAGCTAGGCAATTTGTCTATCCCAACAGATGGAATATCATTGGGGTATCCAGGAATGTTAGAAAAATCACAAGGGGCATACATACTCATGGTGCTGCGCCTAACTTGACCCTTAAAGAGCAAATGAATATCGGAGAGGGCTTCTTGTCCAAGATTTCCAAGAAGTGTACGAGAAGCGAGTTTGTGTAATCGCACCCTGAAGACCTTTTCAGGATCAGGAGTAGGGTTGCACAGACTGCTTGGATGCCTTCTAGTGTACACTCTTGCAGATAATATAGGAAGTGGAGTCGCCACCTGAACAAGAAGTTAAACACAGAAAAGCTTGAAAAGAAAGAACCAAGGACAGAAAAACTCTATCCCCGGCAACGGCGCCAAAAAATGTTGTCGCGCGGATTGACACGACAACCCTCAGACCGGGGGCTGTCACTCTGATCCCCGATCCCTCCGTTTAAGCCTGTCTCCCGCGGCTAAGGGGGGTAGACCCTATGAGATAATGAAGACCAACTGTCGACTAGTTGGTTGGGAGACACAATATGAATAGCACTAGAATGGATTTATAAGTTAAAAGACCAGTGCCTAGTGGAGCAAATGTTTAATTGTTTAATTACTAGATGCTGCAGAAATATGACCTCATCAAGAGCAATCATTTATCAACAAAGCCTGAAGCGAAAATTAACTTTTATCAAATACGAGAAAATGCTTAATGACTTAGTGATGTTCCAGCAAATTAAGATTTCAAGAGATAAAGTGCTTTGAATAATCATGTAAAATAATAACAAGAGACCACATTCATGCAATTAACCATCAGATGAAAATTAGGATCAGATTAAACACCAATTCCCACGTAAATTTTTTAACCTCAGCATAAAAGATGAAACATAGTTAATTCCCGAGCCAAGACTGAAACTGACAAAAATATTTCCCACAAATTTTTTTTTTTTGAAATAAAAAAATAAAAATAAAATGAAACCTAACTAATGTAAATCTAAAACTCTAATAAAAAGCTATTAGAAAACAAATCCTAAAGTTAAACTTAAACTAAAACAGAACTTGAATCTATTCAAAACATATAAATACCAAAATTTTAAATCTAAAATAAAACTAAAATCAAACTTTCAAATAACTAAAATCTAAATTAAAAATTACAAAATCTAATCTAAAATGAACCCTTATATATATATATATATATCACTTTTTTTTTTTTATATGTAAAAAAAAAGGAATTTATTTACATTAAAACTTTACAACAGAAAATTTAAAAAAAATCGATCAAATTAAATCCAAAGCCATACTCATCGACATTTGACAACGCTATGGTTAAAACAATGAAATGAGATTGCCTGCGGGAAGAGAATAAATCCGCTCCTCTTCGTCGGCGGAAAACCCTTCTACGACGGATAGGGAAAAAACGTGGGTGTTTGCAGGTTTTGACGGTGGACGAAAAGGATACGGATGGGACGCAGAAGGCAGGTGAGCAAGACTGGATACTCGGCGGCTTGAGCAGAGCGTATAAGGCAAGCGTTTTGCTGCTGACTTATTGTGTAATGTGTGCAGGCATCAACAACCAGAGAGGACCAAGCAGACAGACCGGTGGGCGCAAGTGGCTAGCGTGGGTACATGGGTGATGGCGGCGTATTTGGGTCGATTGCAGATGGATCCACAATGATAATCCTCCGCATACAATTCAGGACCATGAGCCCAACAAAAAAAAAATCGATTTAAAACATTAAATTTACTAAAGTACTGCTGTCAAAAAACGATACTCAGTAACCCCAGGATGATATTCAAAATTTATTCATGCTGAGAAGAATAAACAATACGCAGACTTTGCAAAGGAAATCACCTGGCCCAATAGTGAATGACGGCGGACAAATTACCTGAGAGTTTCTGACTGGAATGAGTCGCTTGAGACCGAGCTTCTTACCTGACGATCGATGCAGAGAAACTGCTGGTTGATTCTGAGAACGCAGTCACCAAAATCGTTGCTCAGATGGATCACAAATCCTGTTCTGTCACACTCTATACACACAAACGCTTATTTCATTTAGATTTAACAAGTGAAGCATGCGTCAAAGTTTTGAAGAAAAATGCCTGCAGGCCGATCCTGAGGAAATTCTGATTTAACGAGAGGGAACTGCTTTTCTTGATGCTGTCTCAGGTCTGTAACCTGCAAGAAGAAAACAAAACCCGGCGGATATACACAAAATTTTAAAGTAAAACCCTTAAAATCACAAGAAAATTTTGCGGCTCTAGAACAGCCAAATTTAACAATAATTGCAGTAATATTTTCGAAAATATCAGAAGACTTGAATTCTGCTGTGAACAGAAGTAAAATCTCTCATGCAAAACGGGAAATAAACTTTAAATGATTAACCCAGGGCCAAAATCAGCCAGGCCCTGCAAAGAAGAGCCTGTGGGAGTCGGCTGGTTCAACCTAGAACTTCCCCAAACGCCCACAAATATTCTTCAATAAAGGTTTTTTCTGCACAACTCAAGCAACCATCAGTAAAGAGAGCAAGAATGCTGCTAGATCTCAGAAAGTAATGGAGATACCTGCCATTACTTCAGAAACCCTAACAACACTCCAACCCTAGCAAGTGAACAAGATACCTGTACTCACAATACTCTAAAAACAAGTTATTATTAATGGCTGAAAAATGAAATATGCAGAAAATTAAACATCTCACAGCACTTCCAGAGAGTAACACCAGCAAGATTTGGACCCCAAAGTCTTCTTTTATTAACCAGAAATCAGATTACAAGAGAGATTTTTCAGTACAAGACTCACAGATCGAATGATCTGAAATGACCCCTAGCACCCTATTTAAAGGAAATGATCCCAACGGCTAGTTCGAGTGATCCATGTCGAAATGATCTCGACCGTCGATGCAGATCAAGACATCTCTTAATCTCATCCGTCGATTTATTAAAAAATGATATTTTGCATGCATTCACAAAAATATTATTATTTTATTATTTAGGGTTTTTGCTTTATTTTATAATTTTTTTATAATTTTTTATTTATTTTATTTTTTAATTTTTATTTATTTTATTATTTTATTATTTTATTTATTTTCTTAAATGGATCATCGAACTAAGCCTTTGGAAACGTCACCTAGGACCTAGGACTTAGGACTCATGAGGGGACTAAAACATTTTTCAACCCTCAAGACACATTACATCATGACTTTTACAATTTACATCTTAAGGGGACAAACCCACTTCAACATAGATCCTCATAAACCACCCAGTTCTGCGACACAACTATAATCTAGCAAATTAACACACTAGGATTCTCCTAAAGTTCTAATAACAAAATGCATCCCGGCTTTGGGGTCAGGTTGAAGGAAAACTCTGCCGATCGTAGATCGGTGAGACGAAAAACCTTCCGGGACGTAGATTATCATTAGAAAGTTAGGTCCACCTAGGCAATTTACATACATGACTCAGGTCTGCTAAGATTATTTACAATTCATACATGCAGACTGGGTTTACAACATAAATCGATCAAGCTGTAGATGACTGCGGGATGGCACGGACATGTAGATCAGGTGCTACCCCTTTCTGCCAAGAAAAGAGGGTGTACTGCATGGGTAGTTGACCAGTAGTGGTCAACAGGCTCCACCAAGGCTAGTGAAGCTGCATCTAGGACTCTTCATGAGCGAAGTTATCAAATCAAGATCATTTTGACTCCAGTTCTCCCAATAGCTAGGCATTGGTCCTAAATCCTTGGTGATCACCCCTAACTCAATGAATCATCTTTCTCTCACCTCTTCCCTGCTTCTTTTCCTCATCCCTTTAAGGATAAGGAGACCTCGCTAGGCTTGGTGTGAATTCCAATGGAGGAGTGCATTTTCAATTCCATTCGTATAAACCTTTTCTTTAGTGTCTCCTCTAGTGATCCTCATATTTTGATGCAATTCCTACAGTCGGATCTCCACAAATTTGATGCCCTAGACATCACACCAAGTAGGAACCATAGAAGTTAATCCTTCAACTTGGGGATTTCTTCAAGGCTTGTGCTTTAATACTTGTTGAAGTATATCATTCATATCCTTTTCTCTTATCTACCCTGACCTTGGATGAACTCATATATCATTAAATATCTCAACCCTAGGTCTCGTGCAGTCTCTCTTTCAAGGGGTTTTCCTTGGAAAGTCTTCCTAGCTTCTCCCAAAGCTTTCACATCTATTGAACCTTTCCATTGAATGAGCCACCTTGCCTCACTTCCAGCCTATCCTAGACATATCTATCGCAAGTGAGGAATACTAGGATTCATCGTGAAAATCCGAGAAGAGAAGGGGACTTAGGTTGTGGTGACAATGGGCCTTTGTCCCAAGGTGTTGTTGTGCTCTCTAGCTTTTTCCTCTCTATAAGGCTTGCTAGTTTGTGCAACAACAGTCCCAAGATATTTTGGTGTCTCTTGTTTCACTGTCTTATTGTGATCTCTATTGCTCTACTAAAGTTAATAGTTGAAATTTTCAAGTATAACTACTTAATGATTGGAATGCTCTAAAGAAGTCAAATTGTATCTTTGGAAGCAGTGATCAGTTTGAAAATTTCTATTGTCTTGTCTGCTACTAGAAAATAAACACTTTTTCCTCAGCTTGAGTTAAACGGAGGGTACTACATATATTTGGGTGATCTAGCCTTTTCTAAGATTGAATGATGTATTTTGATGTAATAATTCCTTGATGGTGGTGCACCCTAGTTTTGAGTTCTTTATTTTTTTGGTATCAAGTGTGGCCTTTTACTAGGGGGGCCTATTTTGTGGTACAACGCTTTAGGAGAGTGCACCCCCTAATTAGCCTACATGCTCATGTTGATTTAATCATTTACTGATTATATGTGGGTGGATTATGTTTATGTTAGAGGAATAGACTTAGTGCACACATGTTGAGGTTGATTTAACCATTCAACAATTAATTCAATCTATTTTGTCTAAGTGAAGGCTAACTATTTAAGAACCCTACTTCATTTGTCATCTTTCCACACTTGGGGAAGTTATTTGGAGGTTAGTTGAATCTTTTATGTGGAGCACTCCTCTCTTTGGCACAGATTCCAAGTTATGCATGTATTACATTACTATTTTGGGAGAGGATGGCAAACTTCCTTGGGGAGAACTTTCATTGTACACATGGTCGGGTAATCAATGGATGGTTTTGCAAAACAACATAAGGTCTTTCCATATTATTTGATGAGTTGTAATCACCTTGAAGTATTCTATTGGTGATTTGATTAGCTCAAACTTAACAAGGTTGAGATAGTTGCACACTCGAAGGAATATCTTGGGTTTTTATCTTTCCTACTTGCACAGGTTTTGAGTTATAACCACTCTTGGAGCATAATTTATGATTATTGGGGTTGATTTTGTCAAACTTAATAATATGAGATGCTTGCACAATGGATGTAGAAGTTTTCTACTTTTGTGAAGTTGTTGAAGGTCCTAAGACATTTGACCTATCATGCATATCAAGCGTTGCACCTATTTGGCACATTGCACACTTTACTATAGAATTAGTTGTAGTGACCTACTTTGGGTCCACATTTAGGAAGGAGTTCCTTTTTGACTTGACTTTTGCACACCTTTTCATACCTTATTCACATGTGATGATGGGATGTGCTAACTATTCATGAGACCCATTACCCACCACCTATGGGTAGTGTGTATAGGAGAAATTGTTTCTCCTAGATGGTCCATAGTCGGCAGCTAGCATCCCCTTGCAGCCACTATATAGCTCGATGTGCCATTACCTCTACCACCTGAACTAGCCATGTGGTCCCTCGCCCACTTGTTATGATTGTATGTTTGAAGATGGGCCTCCCGATCCTAAAGGTATGGCTTTTCATTGGTATAGTTGAGTAATTTTCCTTACTTTCCATGGGCACTTTTGGGCATGGATTGGTGGGGGGATTCGACAGAAAGAGTGGGCTAGGTCTGTACTCTTGTCTCCACTATCTGACTCTATGGTTAGCCTTGTATCCTAGTCCTATGGGATCTCCTTTTGTTAATTTTAGGTATGTCCTATTCTTAGAGCAATTTATTTCAATTTTCACAGTTAGCTCAATATCTTTTCCAGATTAGCAATCACATCAGCGTTAAAGTAAACTGCAGATAGAACATAAACATAAATCGTTGAAGACAAGCCAAGACAAGAGGACACAAGATGTGGCGCTAGTCAAGGACAAAACCCAATGTGGGGAAACCCTTCATCAGTTCTTCTTATATGTTCTTCAATAGTTCTTAGATAAGAGCATAGATCATCTCTAAGAAGATGATATAGGGGATCAATTAAAGACATGCTGCTTCAACTGATTCTCCAAGGAGACTCCTTCACCTATTGTTGTGTTGCACCTTGTCATCATGTTGCGCCTCACCATGCTGCACCCATCATCACTATACTACATCTCAACATGCTTCACTAATCATGATTGTACCCATCACTATACTGCATCATGTGCTTGTTGTCTCATGTGCCATTGTTGCACCGTGTTGTCACACTGCTTATCCCAATGTCTAAGTTGCTCTCATCATAGTGCTGCTCCCATCACTGAGCTGCACCCATCATGCTGCGTCCATCACTGCATCCAATATGCTACAACCATTTACACTCACCAGTTTTCGCTGCTTGCTATGGCTTACAGCCTAGCAAAGCAGCTAGACTCCTTCAACAGGTCCAAAGTGCAGTCAACTAATAGTCACAAAATTTGCGTAGATTTGTCTGCAATTGTCCTCTAAGGGAAGGTTGTCTCTGCCTTCCACAAGACTGTCCTTCACTTGTCATCACAGGATATGTTTCATACAATCATAAACCCAAATACCACTGTAGTAAGACATTATTAAACACTAGGATCTCTGATCAATCATCACTGAAATTTTGTCCATTCATTACTGCATGTATATATCTGACATGCCATACATCAGATTGAAGATATCATTGTCATATGTTAACAAGATAACATACAACACAGTCATAACCTTATACTGAAGATAGTTGCCCACACATGGTAAAATCTATTGACCAAGGGCTCTCTGTACTAGCCCAACACAAATTGTCCATTCAGAACTTAGATTAAGGTTTTGACCTTGCACTCTTTCCTGTGCAATTTGTTGTCCCAAAACAGTGTTGAACACATGAATGGGTTTCCTCTATACCGCGTATAGTAGCCTTCTTCAACAACGGATATAGGATAGCATCTAGTCCTTCTTTCGCTGCGGAGTAAGGCCTACGGTTAGGCCACTCCTGGATAGTGATTAGGGAACAAACTGAACTACAGATTTAGCCTCATACATCAGCGTTTAGGGCCTGTCTTCCAAATCTAAGTAAGCCTCATCCTTGGCCGCAGCCAGGGCATGTTGAGGCCTCCTTTATACATCATTCATCTGTGTCTATAGTGCTGCATTAGTCATTCTATTCTCTATGGCTAGGGCACAACATGACCCTCCTTTCTCTACGGTTAGATGTCTTTTCCTAGGACAGTGTTTAGGGCTTTTAAAGACAACTGCTCAGGGTCTCTTCTAGACCTGCGTTTAGGGCAGTTAGAGCTTCTCCTTGCTACGCTATAGAAGTCTCCTCCATGACTGCGTTAAGGCTTCTTCATTGACTGCGTTAGGGCTTCTTCATTAGGGCACCGTAGAGCCTAGGGCACTCCCTCTAGATCTCTCCTTCATCAAAACCCAAAACAGAATGAAGAGAGAGATCACAAGAGTGTGAGTGTGTGTAAATGACTTGAAGGCCACCTCTATTTATATTAAAATGTTGAGCACAAGTGAAGCTAGTTTGGTTGCTAGCCGACCTTGACGAATTGTCCCATAACACAAATAAATTCATTACTCCATGAATACTTATCAGAATCGGATGATCTTTAGATCAATCCTACACCTCTCGATGAGAGGGATCCAAGAAAAATATCAGCTGCCATAAATAAGATGACCCACATGGAGTTTGGCCCTAGTTTCCAATTTTAACACTCCTCTCAAATAGGGAGAACTCCATCTGCTGATCCATCTGTCCAACTGTACTATCTTTGCCATTAGTGCCCTGCACTCCTCTGCTCTACTCTGTTATGCTCTACTCTGCTCTACTGAGCTCTGCTCTGTTATGCTCTGTTGTGCTCTGCTCTGCTGAACCATGAAGAAGAAGAATTGATCAAGAATGTCTCATACCATTCTCTACTGACCAGAAGTCCGTTTTACTGATCCCAAATCAATATCACAAGAGAGTGTCTCAAACCACTCATGCTGATCCCAGATCAGTTTCATTGATCCCATATCAATGGAGGTCATCCTAGCATAGGGAGTACGGTTGATACAACGATGCGTCCATCGATAGTACTACTATGGTCCCTAAGCCCATTTCCCTGCTCATTGGCCAGATGATGTAATATCCCTTATCAGGAATATATCCTAAACACAAGCAAACTCCAACCAAAGATGGACTGGGCGGGCATTTACCATATATGTCGCCTCTAAAAAGAAGATGAGATCCGGAGGCTACATGGCCCTTTCCAGGCTCTGTCTAAGAGTATAATAGAAACACACAAGTGGTATAATAGCCGAGAATGCTCACAGAGATACAAGTAACAATGGTACTATATATATATATCAAATAAACCATAAACAAATACACAAGAAATGCAGAGAGAATGCTAAGCCATTTTATTTAACTGAGTAATAAAATGAGTACAGGAGGTGATAAGGAAGATGACACCTCTACTTGCACAAGGCAAGTGAAGAAATACACTCAGAATAGCAAAAGAATGGCCCCTCTCTGATCTGCGTCCAAGTTGCTGGGAAAACTGTTGCGTTGCTGTTGATGTTGCTGCTAGAAATCAAATGAGGATTTGGGACTGCTCCTGTCCTCATAAAAATCTGAAACTCTGGAATCGGACTCTACTCGAAAAACCCAGAAAAACCCAGAAAGCTTTTCTGGAATGGTCAACCCCCGAAAATCACCCCCTTGGGGTTCTATGCAGTTCCTCACTACTCTGCGCTGCCACTGAATAGAACCCTTCGAAACTCAGCCCAAAACTCTGCCAAACTCCTCCAATATGCAAGAGCTAATCTCTTGCTCAATCCCTTGCCTCAAATCCTCCACAAACCCTCAATCCAGACTGCTCCCAAAAAGAACTGCGTCCCTCTCCCAGTGTTGCGCAGTCCTCCAGAACATTGATAAAACCACTGCTGAAATGCTGAAGATATTGCTGTTGAAATGCCAACGAAAATACCTTGCCTTAGCAGGCACTCGAAGTCCCCCGGGGCTAAGGGTGAGATCTCCGAACGGAGACACTCAATGCACCAAACAGTGCTAAAGACTAGTTAAACAGCCAGCGTGCTCTAAGCCAAAACGACTATCACAAACACACACAACCGAATGATCAAAATGAGGGGGCTCCTCTCTCTTTTATAGCTTCTGCCTCTCTCAATCCCAATCCACACCTTCTCCTGCATGATTCCCCTTTTGCCACATGTTCCTCCCCTCCTGCGCAGTCCCTCCATGTGTCTGCGTGGGCTCCATTTCTGCGTCCCCCTTTTGGCCCCCTTGGCTCTCTCTTTAAGTCACAACGTTGTGCTACTAGGAAGTGACTTTTATTCTAAAAGTGAGTTATGTCCCCCTTTCTCACTTTTTTATTTACAAAATAACTTTAGAAGGCAAAATTTGGCAAAATCGAATATTCCAATTAGCTGGGGCTAATTAGGAATATTACAGTCTCCCGCGACAAAATGTTGCTTGTCCTCAAGCAACTGAAGTGATGGATGTTGTAAGATCTTCTCATTCTCCCAAGTGGCATCCTCATCTGGAAAATTCTTCCACCTCACCAAGAATTCCCGGACCGTCCTGCTCCGCAGCTGCCTCTCCCTGGTATCAATGAAAGCGTTCAGCTGCAATACCTAATGCCCCTCGTCATCCATAGGTGGTAGCTCATCTGTCACTGTTACCTGCTGCCTCCATGCCTTTTTCAGGCATGATACATGAAAATGTTATGAATCTTGCTGCCTTGGGGCAGCTCCAACTCATATGCAACCTATCCAATCCTGCGTATCACCCTATATGGCCCATAAAAGCGGGGCTTGAGCTTTTCAGCCCCCTTCTGCTTCAGTGACGACTGTCGGTATGGTTGTAATCGTAGGTAGACCATGTCCCCCACCTCGAACTGCCTCTCTACCCGACCCCTGTCGGCATACAGCTTCTACTGGTTCTGCGCTGTAGCCATGTTATCCTTGAGAGCTCGGAGGATATCTTGACTCTCTTGGATCCAAATCTTGGCTCTAGGAGCCCTACTGTCACAAAACATCACGTCAACAAAAGATAAAGGATGATACCCATATAAGGCATAAAATGGTGACATACCAATGGATATGTGATGTGAAGTATTGTAGCAATACTCCCCCAGATGCAGCCACTTCAGCCATGCTCGCTGCTGCCCACTGACATAGTTACGGAAGTAGCCCTCCAGCCACTTGTTAACTATCTCTGTCTGCCCATCCATCTATGGGTGATAACTAGTACTCGGAGTCAACTCCATCCCCACCAACCGGAAAAGCTCCTGCCAAAACCCGCCCATGAAACAGTTGTCCCTGTCACTGACGATGGTCTTTAGGAAGACCATGTAGCCTGAAGATCTCCCTGAAGAACAACTAGGCCACCTGTGCTGCTGTGTAGTGTCCGGATATGGAAAAGAAATGCGCATACTTTGTCAGTCGGTCAACGACGACAAAGATACAATCCTTGCCCTGTACCGTGGGCAACCCTATGATGAAATCCATCGAAATGCTCTCCCATTTCTTTTCCAGAATAGGTAGCGACTGCAATAAACCCGCGGGATGGCTCATCTCTCCCTTGTTCCGCTGGCAAACATCGCACTCCCTGATATGCCGGAGTACGTCCTCCTTGAGGCCCTTCTAGGAGAACCTCTCTCTAATGGCCCTGTAGGTTTTGGTAAACCCCTGATGGCCTGCCAATGCTGAATCATGTGATAACTGGAGTATCTTCTTCTTGAGCTGAGACCCCTCAGTCAAGAAGATCCGATCCCTGTAATAGATGATCTCATCGATCACCCTGAACCTGTCATCTGCCACCTACCCGTCCAAAATCTCACATGCAAGCCTGTCCTTGGAGTACTCTACTAAGAGTCGAGCCCTCCAGTCTGTATCCAAGCTCATAAGAGACAACGTGGCTGGTCTACATGAAAGGGCATCTGCTACCACGTTGTTCTTACCCTTGACATACTCAATGTCAAAGTCATATGCTTGGATTTTACTGATCCACTTTTGTTGCCTCTCCTGCAACTGCTTCTGCTCCAAAAAGAACTTGAGGCTATTGTGATCAGTCCTCACCATGAACCTGTTCCCCACCAAATACTGTCGGTACTTGGCCAATGCATGCATGATGGCCAACATCTCCTTGTCATATATGGAATACAGCCTCTCGTGCGGAAGGAGCTTTCGGCTCTCAAAGGCTATAGGGTGACCTCCCTGCATCAATATTGCGCCGATCCCCTCTCCCGATGCATCACACTCCAAAACAAATGGTTGTGTAAAATCTAGCAATGCAAGCACTAGGCAGCTGCTCATAACCTCCTTGAGGATGTCAAAGGCTCGTTGCGCTGTATCCGACCAACTGAATGCCCCCTTCGTCGTCAAATCTGTCAGGGGTGCAGCAAGTTGTGAGAAACCTTTGACGAAATTCCGGTAGTAAGTACAAATGCCAATGAATCCTCGAAGTTTTGCCACGTTTCTCGGCTCCGGCCAATATCTGATGGCCCTAATCTTCTCCTCGTGAATCCTTACTCCGTCCACTCCAATGATGTGTCCCAAGTATAACATCTTCGTAAACCCGAACTCACATTTGGAGAGCTTGGCATAGAACTGTTGCTCCTCCAAGATGCGTAATATTGTCTTAATATGTTAGAGATGCTCCTCCCACGTCCTGTTGTAAATGAGTATATCATCAAAGAACACCAACACAAACTTCCTCAAGTGACTACGAAAGATGTGATTCATGCAAGACTGGAATGTAGCTATGGCGTTGGTTAGCCCAAAGGGCATCACCAAAAACTCTTGCTCATAGTGACATCTGAAGGTGGTCTTGGGAATGTCTTGCTCCCTCACGTGAATCTGATGGTACCCTGATCTCAAATCAATCTTTGAGAAGAACTATGCTCCTCTCAACTCATCCATCAACTCATCGATCTTGGGTATGGGGTACCTATTTTTTAGTGTCCTCTTGTTCAGGGCCCTGTAGTTAATGCACATCCTCAATGTACCGTCCTTCTTCACCAACACCACAGAAGAAGCAAAACGACTCGTGCTCGGTAGGATGTGCCCAAGAGCCAGCAACTCCTGAATGGCCCACTCTATCTCGTCCCGATAGGCCTTGGGATGCCTATAGGAGGTAGTAATCACTGCTTGTATGCCCTGCTCAACCTCAATAGTGTGCTCAAACCCCCAATCCAGTGGCTGACCCGGCGGAATCTCCCCAAATACTATGGCATATCGCTCAAGGATGGACTGTATCTCCGGGTGCACTATCTGCCCTGTAGTCCCTGCCTCCGATGCACGCAGCTCTACTGCCCACTCTATGTCTCCCTTCTGGAAGACTGCCTCCATCCGATAAGCCAAAACAGTCTGAGGCGGATATGTATGTTGTCCTCGTATCTTCTCATGCCTCCCTGTCTTCTCATCATCCCACTCCATCTCTAGGGTCTTCCAATCTGTCGTGACCTTCCCTAGAGTGATGAGCCATTGAACACCCAGTATCATGTTGGTGTCCGGAATATCAACCATGAAAAAGTGGTCAGTCAATGTGTAGGTGCCAATCGTCACTGAAAGCTTTGGAACATATCGAGCACACATCTTCGTCTGATCTCCTGGGACCAAGACTGAAAACCCATCGAAGCTCTTTGTATGTATGCCTCTCCGCTCAACCCTCTATGCATCGATGAAGTTGTGGGTCGCCTCACTGTCAACCAAAACAGACACTTGCTGGCCACATACCGTCCATCGTACATGTAGCGTCAAATACTTGGGAACTCCTCGTAATGCGGCAACGGCCCCTTCGGTGGGTGCAAAAGATGCACCACCTGCTGCTGGAGGTGGAGGTGGCAAAGGTCCCTGTCCATCATGGCTATCTCCTGCCTCCACACCATCCTCGTCATCCTCTTCTTCACTGCTCTCGGAGAAAACCTCAATGAAATGTGCCTTGCCAGCAGCACATCTATGTCCTGGTGCCCATGGCTCCTGACATGTGAAGCAGAACCGCTTCTTCAGCTCCCTCTTGACATCATCGTCAATTTGCACTCGTCCTGGATTCCCCTTTGGAGGTGGAATCCTCACATCCTTCCCCTTAGACTGGAAAGTCTGTCTCTAGGGGTAAGGTGTCCTGGTCCTGGGTAAGACATCCTGTAAGTCCCGGGTCCTGCTGATAGCATCCTGAAGGGTGGTCGGTCTAGCGCATTTGACTAGACCCCGAAGTGGCTCTGCTAACCGCTCAACATACATATAGATCATCCGTGCCGTGGATAGATCTGGCACCATCACTGAGACCCTCAAGAAATCTGCAATGTAGGTCTTTGGGCTCCTTGTCTGTTTGAGCCTTGTCAGCTCAACAAAATGTTGTTCTAGATCCCTCCGATCAAATCGCTCCATCAATCTCCTGATGAACTCGACATATG
This sequence comes from Pinus tabuliformis, assembly GCA_031772625.1. Taxonomy (NCBI): domain Eukaryota; kingdom Viridiplantae; phylum Streptophyta; class Pinopsida; order Pinales; family Pinaceae; genus Pinus; species Pinus tabuliformis. Next base: position 1,016,790,340 of record CM062820.1, on the reverse strand, counting down.
TCGTCACCATGGAGTGTCCTAGTGTAACCATCACATGAAACCACCAATCCTGGGCCTCACCATCCAAATGCAATGTCGCCACCTTGATGGCCTCTGTCTCCGACATCTGATTAAGCTGGAAATAAATGTCTAGCTTCTCCACCCAAGACTTTGCCGAACTGTTTGATGAGCCATCAAATGTAGGCAAGTGGAATCTACTCGTTGCACGGTGGGTGTCACCATCATGATAATGTCGGTACCTCTGTGATGGTCGCGGGGTCTACTATCCCGCTGGAGCTTAACAAAATCACGGAATGAGAGGGCTTCCATGAACTCCTGCCCATAGGCCTGGTACTCTGCAAAATAATCACCCATGTGTCCAGGCTCTGCCTCCTACTGGGCTACGGCCCCCGTGTCTGCTCCTAAGAAAGTGGGCATGGTAGAGCGTGTAGGGGCGTGTGAGGCCACTTGCTGCGCAGTATCACGTTGCTCTGGCAAATGGTGGGATGCACCCAATCCCTCACCAACCTGGAAAACCTGTGGGCTCTCACGCTATCCGGCCTCTACCGTGAATCTCTGCCCCATCACCTCAATTTGCCTTGACATATCCTGCATTGATTTGAGGAAAATATCCGCAAATCCCTTCCCGTCATCATCTGCCATTGGAGCCTCCCGCTCTGCATCCACCACCAACTCCTCCTGTTCTGCGTCCACCACCGAAACACAGTCTCCCTCTCTGTAGGTATTCTCCAACCTACGCCCAGCGTCTTTGTATCTCTGACCTCTGTAACAGATATAGGGTTTCTCCCCTGGTGTCATAGATTCCTAGCCCCACAGGCTGAGCCAGATCTATGCTCTGATACCACTGTAATATCCCTTATCAGGAATATACCCCAAACACAAGCAAACTCCAACCAGAGATGGACTAGGAGGGCATTTACCAGATATGTCCCCTCTAGAAAGAGGACGAGATCGGAGGCTACCTGGCCCTTTTCGGGCTCTATCTAAGAGTATAATAGAAACACAAAAGTAGTATAATAGCCGAGAATGTTCATAGAGATACAAGTAACAATGGTACTATATATATCAAATAAACCATAAACAGATACACAAGAAATGCAGAGAGAATGCTAAGCCATTTTATTATACTGAGTAATAAAATGAGTATAGGAGGTGATCAAGAAGATGGCACCTCTACTTGCACAATGCAAGTGAAGAAATACACTCAGAATAGCAAAGGAATGGCCCCTCTCTAATCTGTGTCCAAGTTGCTAGGAAAACTGTTGCACTACTGCTGCTTCTAGAAATCAAATGAGGATTTGGGACTGCTCCCGTCCTCAGAAAAATCTGAAACTCTGGAATCGAACTCTACTCAAGAAACCCTGAAAAACCCAGAAAGCTTTTCTAGAATGGCTGACCCATGAAAATCACCCCCCTTGGGGTTCTATGCAGTTCCTCATTGCTCTGCATTGCCACTGAATAGAACCCTCTGAAACTCAGCCCAGAACTCTGCCAAACTCCTCCAATATGCAAGAGCTAATCTCTTGCTCAATCCCTCGCCTCAAATCCTCCACAAACCCTCAATCCAGACTGCTCCCAAAAATAACTACGTCCCTCTCCCAGTGCTGCGCAGTCCTCCAGAACACTGATAAAACCACTACTGAAATGCTGAAGATACTGTTGTTGAAATGCCAATGAAAATACCTTGCCCGAGCAGGCACTCGAAGTCCCCCGGGGCTAAGGGTGAGATCTCCAAACTGAGACACTCAATGCACTAAATAGTGTTGTAGACTAGCTAAACAGCCAGCGTGCTCTAAGCAAAAACGACTATCACACACGCACACAACCGAATGATCAAAATGAGGGGGCTCCTCTCTCTTTTATAGCTTTTGCCTCTCTCAATCCCAATGCTCACCTTCTCCTGCGTGATTCCCCTTTTGCCACATGTTCCTCCCCTCCTACGTAGTCCCTCCATGTGTCTGCATGGGCTCCATTTCTGCGTCCCCCTTTTGGCCCCCTTGGCTCTCCCTTTAAGTCACAATGTTGTGCTACTAGGAAGTGACTTTTATTCTAAAAGTGAGTTATGCCCCCCCTTCTCACTTTTTTATTTACAAAATAACTATATAAGGCAAAATTTGGCAAAATCGAATATTCCAATTAGCTGGGGCTAATTAGGAATATTACAGATGAGAGGTACTTCACATGAGTCCTAGACTTCATGGGTAGGATGCCTCGACAGGAGAACCATACATCCTGTCCCTAAGTCGCTTTGGGGTATCACAGTGGAAGGTTGAGCCATTCACCCTATACACAACGCACCATTAGGGGAGGGTGAGTCGCCCTATGGTCGCTTGTTGCTCCAAGCAGTACCCCAAGCCCCCCAGAGCTCCCAGAGCTCAATGCATGCATCATGCAAGACCCTTATAAGAAGGTCTCTCAACAACTCCAAGTCGTTCGAGAAAGTTACAAATTTGACCTTTCCCCGGGGCTTTAACAAAATGCTTGTGACCTATACATCAGTCTCAATGCGATGGAGCCTCCTCACTCATCGACGTACCATATCCTTGATAAGGTAGTATCTGATGTCTATCTGTTGGAGCAATCATAGAATACGGGATTCCTCAACAATCGAATCCCCCCTTGGTTGACATAAAGGATCATGGTGGTATCCGTCATGTGTACAAACAGCTTGCTAAAGAGCTTCCACAACCAAGCAGCTTCACACGAGATCATACTCGTAGCTATGTATTTGATTCCAGTGGTGCTTATAGCAATCGACTTCTGCTTCCTGCTCATCCATGATATTGAAGCAAAATCCAAAGAGCACCAACACTCATAAGTGCTCTTGCGATCCTCCACACTGCCTGCCTAGCCAGCATTCGAATAATCATGCAGCTTCACATTTCCAGCAATGTATCTCAATCCATGAGAGATTGTGCGCCGAAGATCTAGTGAGGCTCAACCATATATGAGCTCATCATGGTAACTGCAAAACATATGTCTGGACGAAAGTTCACCAAGAACATCAACATGAATGAGTTTATGAAACTCAGAGGCATTTCCCAAATCTGGTCCGGCATCACTACCACATAACTTCTGAAAGTTAAGCTCCATCGAGGTAGTCACGGGCTTGCAGTTCACCATTCTCAATCCGGAATCCAACTCCCTCTTACTTTTGCAAATGAGATGGTCTGCACCTGTCAGAAAGAGGTCGTCCTCAGAAGGTGCCGGTATGAGAGGTCTATCATCCACAACCTTCGAGAAATGGTTTGGATCGGTTTCACTCCTAGTGAATCTCAACTTCATCAAACAACTATCAATCCTCTCATACTAAACCTGGGGTGTTTTGCTTCAAGCCATAGAGGGCTTTCTTCCACCTGCACATATAAGATTCCCGATCATGAATCTCATATCCCTCGGGTTGTTCCAAACCTGTGGTCCTGCTACATGAGGGGAATGGTTCCCGTGTAAGATTTTCCTTCAGTACATCTCTGACATGTACCTTCATGCTCTTCTTGAATTCAGGCATCCCTGTCAACATTTGATTCACATCGGGTAGGTTCCCATAATAAGTAGACCTCCAGTGCTATAGATGAGATGTGACAACTGACATGGTCCCCAATGGACTTCCTGCAACTTGATACAACCCTAAACTCAAAAGCATCTTTGAAAAATTGCATTTTCAAATACGTACCTTTCCATCGATGAATGCCACCCTGAAACCTTTGACTTCCATTTCCGAAATGGTCACCGGGTTCTTCTTGCGATCAAGTACACAAAAGAGATTCTTGTAAATGAATCAAGTTACTCTCATTCAATTGAGGGGTAACATTCCCTACACCCTTTTCAAGATAGGTGGCATCAACTCCAAGTATAATCCCACGATTGTTTTCCATCTCTACTAAATTAGAGAGAGCACCCTCCTATCGGATGAAGTGCCTGGTGTTGCTTCCTTTCTTTGAAGAGACGATCTTTCCCTTGATGACCTGCATTACCAGTCATTCCTCTGATCATTGAAGATGTCCTTGTAATGATTGTTATCATCATCAAGTGATGTGTCCCTACCATTCAGACACTTCTTTGCATAATGGCCAGACTTATTATAACCAAGGCATCTTCCTTTCCTTCCACCCTTAGATCCAGACTTCCCATTGAAGTGATCTGAAGCCATCAAAAACTTCCGTTGCGCCATTCTGATAATATTCTCTTCTTCGACTTCACCTTGGTGAATTTGAGAAGGGATGAGGAATCCATTAATCCTTTTGTCCTTTCCCAACTGTCTTCGGTGATTGCTCTTTCACTCTTGCTTGGCCTTTGTCTTCACCTTAGCTCTGATACCATGTTAAGTTTAGGTATGTTCTATGCTTAGAGCAATTTATTTCAATTTTCACAGTTAGCTCAATATCTTTTCCAGATTAGCAATCACATCAACATTAAAGTAAACTGCATGTAGAAGATAAACATAAATCGCAAAAGGCAAGCCAAGACAAGAGGACACAAGATGTTGCGCTAGCCAGGGACAAACCCCAATGTGGGGAACCCTTGATCAATTCTTCTTATATGTTCTTCAATAGTTCAACAGAGAGAGAGAGAGAAAGAGATAGCACATTTACAATAGAAGTCAACACTTTGACTTATCTAGATAAGAGCATAGATCATCTCTAATAAGATGATACAGGAGATTAGTTGAAGATAAGTTTCTTCAACTGATTCTCCAAGGTCACTCCTTCACCTATCATTGTGCTGCACCTTGTCATCATGTTGCACCCATCATCACTATGCTGCATCTCATCATGCTTCACTAATCATGATTGTACCCATCACTGTACTGCATCATGTGCTTGCTCTCTCATATGGCATTGTTGCACCATGTTGTCACACTGCTTATCCCAATGTCTGAGTTGCTTTCATCACAGTGTTGCTCCCATCACTGAGATGCACCCAATGCTATAGCCATCATGTTGCATCCATCATTGCATCCAATATGCTGCAACCATTTACACTCACCAGTCTTAGCTGCTTGCTATGGTTTACAGCCTAGCAGAGCAGCTAGACTCCTTCAACAGGTCCAAAGTGCAGTCAACTAACAGTCACAAAATCTGCCCAGATTTGTCTGCAATTGTCCTCTAAGGGAAGGTTGTCTCTGCCTTCCACAAGACTGTCCTTCACTTGTCATCACAGGATATGGCATCATGGCACTGTTGTTTCATACAGTCATAAACCCAAATACCACTGTAGTAAGAACATTATTAAACACTAGGATCTTTGATCAATCATCACTGAATCTCTGTCCATTCATTATCACATGTATATATCTGACATGCCATACATCAAACTGAAGATATCACTGTCATATGTTCACAAGATAACATACAACACAGTCATAACCTTATACTGAAGATAGTTGCCCACACATGGTAATATCTATTGACCAAGGGCTCACAGTAATAGCCCAACCCAAACTGTCCATTTAGAACTTAGATCAAGGTTCTGACCTTGCACTCCTTCCTATGCAATCTGTTGTCCCAAAACAATGTTGAACACAAGACTGGGCTTCCTCTATACCACATATAGGAGCCTTCTTCAACAACGGATGTAGGGCAGCATCTAGTCCTCCTTTTGTTGCGGAGTAAGGCCTGTGGTTAGGGCACTCTTGGACAGTGATTAGGGCACAAACTGAACTGCAGATTTAGCCTCATACACCAACATTTAGGGATTTTCTTCAACGTCTAATTAGGCCTCATCCTTGGTTGCGGCTAGAGCACGTTGTTGCCTCCTTTATACATCATTCATCTGCATCTATAGTGTCGCGTTAGTCCTTCTATTCTCTACGGCTAGGGCACAACATGACCCTCCTTTCTCTGCAGTTAGATGTCTTTTCCTAGGACAACGTTTAGGGCTTTTAAGGACAGCTTCTTAGGGTCTCTTCTAGACCTGTGTTTAGGACAGTTAGAACTTCTCCTTACTTCGCTATAGAAGTCTCCTCCATGACTGCGTTAAGGCTTCTTCACTGGCTACGTTAGGGCTTCTTCATTAGGGCAACATACAGCTTAGGGCACTCCCTCTAGATCTCTCCTTCATCAAAACCCAAAACAGAATGAAGAGAGGGATCACAAGAGTGTGAGTGTGTGTAAATGACTTGAAGGCCACCTCTACTTATACTAAAACGTTGAGCACAAGTGGAGGCAGTTTGGTTGCTGGCCAACCTTGACGAATTGTCCCATAACACAAATAAATTCATATCTCCATGAATACTTATCGAAATCGGATGATCTTTAGATCAATCCTACACCTCTCGGTGAGAGGAATCCAAGGAAAATAATAGTTGCCATAAATAATATGACCCACATGGAGTTTGGCCCTAGTTTCCAATTTTAACACCTTTACTGCCCACTAGCATTAGGGTTGGCACTTCTTAGGAAATCCTGATTTTGGTTGCGTGGTCCCGCTTCTCGACACCACATATATCACCCCTTTCCACTCATTTTAGCCCCATTCATCTCTTTTCCCATCTAGGTCCACATGTGTCCACTAGGTCCACATAGGGTTAGCCTCCCCTTGTCCACACCTTGGGTCAGGCCTGGAACGATGCCCCAGAGGTTGATGCAGCTAAAAAGAAAAGAAAAATCATAATTTGGCCACTCTTAATAGGAAATGTACCACAAAATGCAAAAGATGGCTGGGACATACAAATTTAGCACATGGGCAAAAGCCAAACATGAGCTCTACCCCTTATCCATGGCCATCACCCTAGTTCCTATGGGCCCTAGATGAGCCCCCTCCATCATCAAGGAACACATGATTGTCTCAACCCTGGGTAGGCGGTGAATTGCCCCACCTTAAGGGGGTATCCACTGCTATATATTACACATCATGCTCTCATCACCTGTAGCCCTGAGCAATTATGAAGAAAAATCGATCAAAGGCAAAAGGCATATGAAGAAGGGTGGAAAAACAAAGGTCGGGTAACTCATGTACCACGATTTGCTCCCTCCTATACTCATATACCCAGGTGTGGACTTCCCTTGTTGTAGCTACCCTTGTACCATGATATGTGGTCTAAATGTTTCTCCTGATCCCCACTCCATTTCATTACTATATCATTTGCCACCTACCACTTGGAGGATGTAACATGGACATGTCCCCCCCTTTAGAGGTTGAAACCACCTAATATGATCCTTGATTAACCCCCTTATTGAGCATGGAGATATTTGTACATGCCAAAGCCCACTAGGGAAGGGCATGCCACCATGAAGGACCCCATTAATTCCATGACTTGTATGCTCCTTTACTTGACTATTCTAATGATTTGTTGTATTGGAGGGCAAGGGGACGCACTGGACCTTATGCAAGATTGCAGGTGGGTCCCCATTTAAGGCTTCCACCATAGGCTTCCACCATAGCAGAGAGTACTTCATGGATTCCTAGCACCACTCATTGATTGCTCATGTTCCACCTTTTGGATGAGGATGATGTACCTAGTTCACCATGCCCAGCCGGCTACACACTTGCACCATACACTTCGCAGATGATCTAGGGTCCAGATGAGGGCTTGCTTCATCATCCTAGCCCTTACAGATGGTTTACAAGCATTTTCGATCCATTAGAGACCCATGAGGATGTCCTTGTGTCCCTCACACCCACTTGGGGGCACCACGGGGATTTGCTTGGAAAACAAGGGGCCAATCCCTTTTCCACTATGTTTGAGGTCAATTCTCACATCATGGCACACTCTGGACTTCATTGGGCCTCCTCAAGGGCCCAACAACTCAGTTTATTGATCATTCTACCTTCTTGAGAGGCTTATTATTGTGTTATTGAGTTATCTAGGTGGGATTGTCACCAAGGGATGTTATTATTTCACATTATTTTACTATTTGGAACTCAATTAGGCCAAATTGGGCAAATCTAATTCATTGGTGATTGCATAAATACAATTGTCGTGATTCACTTTCAAATCATCACTTGGATTGGGATTTAGTAGCTCTTGAGAATTTTGCATTCCCTTTTGGAGGACGAGTTTGGATGTTATGGATGAATTTTTATGTTTGGATCTAGTTCTCTTGTCTTGGAGCTTCATTATTGGCATAATATGATGATTGGATATACTCATTTGTACATGTAAGTAATCATTTCATGCTTATTCTTGTTATTTACTTTGTCACGGGAATGTTGTTGGGATTTTCACTATAGAAGTCTGAAAATTACTACTTTCCTATGCAAAATTGTGGATTTTTTATCTTTTGTAGCGTTGCATCATTGTATGGGCCATGTATGAATGGGTGAATGTTCCTAGAAATTATTTTGACAAAATACATCTTGATAAGTCATCAATTATTGCATATCAAAGTATAAAGATCTCAAGTAGTTGTTCTCATGCCCTAATGCCATGCGAGGTTGCTTGAAGACCTCCTTGATTGGGTAAACCTCTTCCAAACCATAAATTCTTCATGACTCCATCTCTCCCAAAGTATAAGGCACTAGTCCTCCCATAGGTGATCACCTTCAACAGATATTTCTTTCATCTCTCCTTCTCTTTATAGGCCTAGCTTCCATAGGTCACCTAGGGCATAATTTTTCTCTCATCACAACCATCAAAAGAGTTCGATCTCTTGCCCATAACTGCATTAGGGTTTTCTCTAGAGGCCCTCCAAATTTCAAGAAATTCCAATGATGGGATCCTAAGATATTACAAGCCCTAGCTCAAGGATCGTTTTTTGCCCTAAGTTTCCATTTGCTAGTGTCCTCATTTGCATCATTGCATTCATTTCTCAAAAGAAAATTTATTCTTTGGTCCTCTTCTCTTCCACAATTAGGTCAATCCCCTCCATGGTTAATCAAGTCCACATCCTTGACCTAATTCTAGGTCCACTTGGTCTCATGTGGTCCTGCAACCCAACAACACCAATTCCACAAGGATCGCATAAGGACCAATCCTCCATCAGGATTTCTAGGTCTTGGAATCATCTTTACAAGATATATTCCCAAACCCTAGCCTTGAGAATCCCCTTAGCCCTTCATAAGAGCATGTCACCTTGCTTCTCGAGCAAGTAAGCCATATAATTGAGTCTGTCTTGTGAATAGGCCTTAGGAATCACTCCCTATCCTCTTATCAATCTATTCATCTAGTGATTCCCTTTGTACCGGGTCTCCTCCCATCAGTGAAAGTCCGTAAAAAAACAAGGAGCCTTAGCTGAGATGACAGTGGGCTATCGCTCCATTGTTGCTCTTGATCTAGTAGTTGCTCTATAGGACCCCCTCCTAGGACCCTTGCTAGTTTGAGCGGTAACAATACCCACACATGCAATCCATCTCATTGACCACTTACTATTTCTGGATAGTGAATATGGAACATTCTCCTACAATAAGTATTTTATTGTTTTATCAATCATGCATCTTGAAGGGCACACTTAGTGATCTCTTGTAAGTAGATCTTGGAACACATCCTCCCATGTTAAAGATATTCTATTGTATTTTTGATGGTGCACCCTTTCTTGGGGATATGTATTCTATTTTCCTTCCTGTTTTAGGATGCGGCAACCTCTCTTAGAAAAGATGGAGATCATGTATCCATTTGAAATGGGCAAACGTTGATTGATGGTGGATCTATCAACTCGATATTATATTATTTCCTTGACTTTTCACGGAGTTAGTTGGAGAATTCAGAATAGTGTATTTTATTGTAAGAGAGAAGAAATCACATCTATAAAGAGAAACTTTCTCTCCATTTGAAGAGGTGATCATTGAGGATATCTCCCTTTGTGCTACATTGTACATTACTTTGAAAGGCATAATGCAAGATTGGTGGTATTGCTTCTATTTCATGCGAGTCATTTATGTTTACACTACTTTTCATATGCTGTTTATTATTGTAGGAAACACTTGTAGTATGTTATGAAGGCCTTGCAATGAAGTATCATTCATTTGGATGGTGTAATGTGAGGATGTGTTCCCTCTTATTTCCATTGTTGTTGTGTTAAGCCTGCATCTAACAAACCTACTTGTTGCTAGGATAATATGACATCACCTTCATAACAGTGCTTAATAATGACATCCCTAGCTTTCCAAAGTTAACCTTCTGCAATTGTTTTCAGAAAGATAACAATGATTTGTAGTACGTATAGCAGCTCTTGTTTTCCCTTACACATTAATGTATTCACCCTCTTAGATCCATGCCTCTTTGACTCCATTTTGCCAAGATTTGGTAGGCACTAGTCTTGGGGTTTTCCATCACCTTTTGTTCTCACACCATTCATCTTTTCTTAAGCCTCACTCTTCAAGCATCACCTAGAGCCTCCAGTCTATAGTTTTATCAATCCTATTCAGGGATAGCCACCCTGTCTTGTTGACTAACCAACCTAAAGAAATGGGAATGGCTACTAAGGTGACAGTGGGTAGCCTGTCTTAGTTACACAAAGCTAACACCTTGTGCTTGCGATTTTACACTTTTGCAGGTGCTAGATTTTGTTGTAACACTATGCATGGATAAAGAAGCACAAAATGCTGACAAAGGAGTTTTTGCAGTGTCTAGCAAAGAACAGAACTAACTCATTACCAGTGTTGCAAACATCCCAATTTTGCGATTTTTTTGCCTAGTCAATGTTTGCCATTTTTACCGATATTTTGGTGGTATCTTGATTTTGCTGATGCTTGCTGATTTTTTCTGATATTTTCACAATTTTTACAATTTTTTGATTTTCTGGAAGCTTGCCAATTTTATCCCGATGTCGATGTTTGCAACATTGCTCATAACAGCAATGCAGACTCTAAACAAGGAGATTTGTATGTTCCCAGCCAATAAATGTATAAATTAGATATGCGAGTAAAACTGCAATATGATAACAAGCTAAGGTATCTTGTGAATAGTATACATGTCACAACAATCCAGTAATTTACCAATGGATGAAACATGTACAAAAAGTGTGCACTATAAACTGAAGCGAACTGATATTGAATAATCTCAAATAAATTTGTAGGAAATATCCAGCCATTCTACAAGCATTTATGACAATAAAATATAAAAGCCATACATTGAAGTGACAGAAGTCTAAGGGAGAAAAAAGTAAGAAACTCTCACTCTTTAGGTTCAAAGATAAGCTCTTTAAATACAGCATATGCAGCAGCACCAGCAATAGCCAACCCGGCAAATATAACAACACTGTAGGAAGCACCCTCCACAAATGTTACAGGTTTCACTGGAATTTGGTCTGTGAGAGGATCAAAAGGGTCCTCTTGTGTAGTAATATCTTTGTTATGTCTCTGCAGAAATTAATACATTGCATCAAATTTCTCAGTAGCTATAAATTTGACAATACAAACCTACACCTCAGCATAGTACAGTCAACCAAAAATGCATTATCAAGCAACGAATACTAAAAGAATCACAATAAATGACTAATAACATGATAGTTAAAAGAATATAACAAAATAAGTTGAACAATATACAAATATAGAATATACTTGCACAAACTCAATTCCAGTCATTGAAGATGTCTGCCGGGCTCTGGTCTAGAGGCTGAGACAGGTTGCTGCCATGTAAAATGAGCCAGGTTGAAAAACTGGTGGGCATCAAGCCCTGGAACAATATGTTTTTTGGCTGAGATTGATAGCTCCCTGTTTTGAAGCAGGACCATGATAATGGGTAGATGGGGTTCATAGCTCCCCATGGACCGAAACAAGTGTTTACTCCAACTAAAACACTCCAGCCCTTGCCGACTGTAGATCTCTACTTAAAGGACCCTTTCAATTTGAAATCAGAGGTGATCGCTTATGAATCCTATGTAATGCTGTCAGATGGCCTTACGAAAAGCAAATATACTGTTGAACTAGCTTTCAACAACCTTACCTAGGATGTCTTAGAAGCCTAGCATAAGTCCCTAAATACATAGCAGTAGCATCTATAGTCTACAACGTGCATTATCTTCAAACAACCATCCCCAGCAATATTAAGCTAAATTGTGTACATATATCCTTGTAATATCTCCTTATATAACAAATAGTAAATGCTTGCTAAATAGTGTCATTCATATTGATAATGGAGATTACTTGCCATATCTAAGGCGAAATTTTGAAAAGCCAACTGGCCCAGCAATGACGAATAGAAACAATCATTACAGATGTTGCCCACTGGTACTGGTTGGGGGCCAACCCCCAACAGCAATTGAAATCCTAGATTTTGTTTGTGTGTTTGTGCTTGAGCTAAGGGCCTTCTTTGTCTGTCATGTAAATTGGATGTTTTTGTATAGCCCTAGGGGAAATTGAGAGGACTTATGGGTGGTTTTGGTAATCAAGCATCTCAATTTTTAAGCTGTGATAGTGCTTGTGGCAGCCATGTCTACACCCTGCTCTTTTTTGTATAAAATGCCAGCCATGTACATATTTTGATCATGTTAATAGTTCAAGGAAGTATTTTATTTATAAAAAATATTGGAGAATGTTGAAATTTTGGTAGCTCAGAAGGTATTTCCGAGGGGAGAAAACCCACAAAATGGAAGTTGTGGGCAAAGTAACCAAGCCTGGGGGTTTTGGACCCAAAATGTGGGCTTAAAACCAAGAAAATAATTTTAATTTGTTTTTTGAGTCATGTAGGTTCATGTCGGCCAGCCAGGCCAAGGGACATAACAGTTGGGGTTTAAACCCCATGATCAACTATAAATAAGAGGCCAATGGAGAGGACTAATCACACTTGTGAAGGACTACATGTGTGGAGTGAAAAAACCTAAGAAGACTGCAGATCTCAAGATAAGAGCCACAGAAGACAAGAGGCCAAGTTTTGTAGCTGATCTATCTAAGGAGAGATCGAGTAGCATCCAAGAAGAGGCCAAGTTTTGTAGCTGATCTATCTAAGGAGAGGTCGAGTAGCATCCAAGAAGAGGCCAAGGTGTTTTTCTGTCTGCTGAACAAAGAGAAGAGGCTGGCCGAAATTCTGTTTTGTGCATAGAGAGGTCTGCAGCCCTAAAAGAAGGCCGAAGAGCCTCAGATCTGTGTACAGGAGGGCTAAAAGGCTTCAGACTAGTGAACAGAAGTGAGCTGAGTTTGTTTTATGGTCTGTCTAAGGGTGAACAGAAGGGTTGCAGGGCTGGTCTGAGCCCTAGTTTGGGCTGCAGCAATGAAAAGGTCTGACCCGAGGCTCAACAGGGGTAAGAGACATGGCCGAGATCATTAGAAGTGAGGCCGGAGCAGCCTAGGTTAGGCCGCAGCTGGAAAGATGGTTCGAAGTTGGTGGGAAGAGATCGTAAAGCCTCGGGAACAAGGCGCAGACCTCAGACCTGTATAACAGGCCGAGCTGGAGCAAAGCTTGGGAAGAAGGCTACGGTAGGTGTGAATAGGGCTTGCTGAGTGGACAGAAAGCTAATAAGGAGCCTCAGGAGTTGCTGCATTCGATGACCAAGAGTCTGATCAAGTGGGCTGTAGGTCTGAGGGATTAGATCACAGCCATGAAGATCAGCAGAGGCTGAAATGAATTTGGTAGCAGCTGAGGAAGAGGCTGGCTGATTAAGGGCTGCAAAATTGAAGTCTGTTGGAGCAAGGAGGACCTAACAGAAAGGGTTTACAGTGCTGATTTAGTAGAGGTCTAAAGGAGTATTTCCTCTGTGAGCAGCAGTTGACAGTGATCTAAAGGGGGCTGATCACTGTGTGAAGATTGGAGGCAAAGGACAACTAGGAACAACAGACAAGAGGACTGAAACGGCTGATTGCTAAGGAGAGTCAACCAGCAAGTAAGTCAAGTCATTTGTCTCTATACTTATGGGAAAATGAGGGTCTGAAGGATTAGACCTCAGCCCTAGTTGTATTTTTATTGTATACTATGTATACTAGTTTGCATTAAGGTTTCTAAAGGGCCATGATCCCTAGTACGGGAGCCCTATGATTGCTTTATTGATGGACTAATAAAAACAAGTTTTGGGCCTGTTGTCGCACAAAGTGTCTAGGCACCGTGACAACGCTCAGAGTAAGGGCTGTCACTCTAATCCTTACTCACTCCGTTTAGACTCTCTCCTAGACAAGTCAAGGGGGGTAGTCCCTAAGGTGAATGGATGAAGATAGTCTGTGGAACACAAGCTCTAGGAGATTTTAAGGATGAACAATTTGATGAATTTAGAACAAGACTTGGTTAACTAAGATAGATAGATTAAAATAAGACACAACCACAAGATAAAAATGATTATAGACCAGTGCTTTTGTATTGAATTAACCATAGACTAAACAGAAACAAGTTACCCAGAACAATTTGTAATGCAGCAAAGCAACAATCATGAACAATTAAATGTAAAATGCTCAAAACTTTAGCATGCAGGATAATCTAGCAAAATTGATCTTTCTCCAACAGTCAATATGGTTTTTTTAAAACATTTATTGCACCTAACAATAGAGAAATCACTACCACGAAAGAACACCAATCAAAATCTTTTAATGTGACGAAAGTAAAACAAATCAAAGGGTTAGTAAAAAAATATATATATGGGCCATAGGCCACATCAAAAATTTTAATGTGAGAGTGCAAGTCCTTTGATTTATTTCTTTTGCAATTCTAAAGTGACCTAAAAAAAACAAAAAACAAACAAAAGATAGATTTTTTAATGTTAAATGCTTTATGAATATTTTTTAAATGAAAATCAAAATAAAAATAACAGAAAGGAAATCAAAACAAAAATAAAATAAAAAATCATAAGAAACCGAAGCAAAAATGAAAATCAAATAAAACAAATTAAGAAACAAAAAGAAAATCACATTAAATTTAGATTATTATTCAAAACCTAGCAACTGAGCAAGACACTTGTACTCAAATCACTTTTTAGAAGCTATCATCAATGGCTTTAGAAAAAAATTTGCATGAAAACAACACATCTTATAGTATTCCCATGAAGAGTAACACCAGCAAAACTTAACTCCAATGTCTTTCTTTATTATCCAGAAAAAGATTACACAAGAGCTTCTTGCTAAGCACACAACTCAAACTAGGTTGCACGAAATGGGGAAACGGGTACGAGTTTCCGAAACGGGAAGATACGAAACGTGACCTCCCCAAGTTTTGGAAACGGGGAAACGCGAATATCTATATATCTATATATATATATATATATATATATGGACATTTAAGAAATATGTGTAATCATAAAGCATATATGATACATTCTAATTTATTACATTATGATAAAATTGTCAATTGTCAATGCATAAACTATAAGTCTCTAAATTTACATCACATTTACTCATGGATGATCACATAATGAAAATAGAAATATCCAAAATCAACCACGATAAATTTCTAATTTCTTGTCTCGTGCTTGATTGGGAGTCTCCTCCTACATAGTTGAACGACCTTAGTGCTATTGATTAAATACAAGTTTCATACCCTAGTACCCTACATGCTCTTCATTATTGGGAGTCTCCTCTGCATAGAGGGCTTGGTTCTCTTGATTAAATACAAGTTCCATACCCTAGTACATGATAAAATCCAATGGAAACATTGCAATCCCCCCAATCTTGAAACCCTGAAAAACAAATAAGTCTACTGGATTTTGAGTGAGATCTAAAATTCTACTTTCTCCATATGAAATCCAATGAGGGCGAAACCACTCTCAAACATCCTGAGTCATTTCATGGTAATGTTAAAAATTTAAGTAAAAGGATGAAAATGAATAATAAAGGAGAATATCACTTCTACTTTAAGAATTTAACACTACCCTGAACTGCATATCAACACTAGGGCAAAAGTTCACTTTTATAACTCTAGACAGGCATCTAGAAGCAACTAGAAGTCACTAGCATAACCTAACAATAAATTAAAAAACAAAAAAAATAAATTAAAAAACACAAGTAAAAAGCTGAAATGTGAGTCGTACGGCCCTGAAATGCATTTCAAGCTGTACTGGCCACGTTTCAGTTTCGTGAAACGTGGCAGTACGGCCTGAAACGCGTTTTAGGGTCATACCATACGCATTTTAGCATTTCATACCCGTTTCCGTACGGAAACGCCCCCTTGCCCTACGTTTCCTACAACATAGGACCAGTGTTGTTAAAAGCGCGATTAGATCGCGCTTTTTTCAAAAAAGCGTGCTTTTTTCCCTAAGCCGATTTAATCGCGCTTTTTATGGGAAAAAAGCGCCTAAAATTTTTTTTGCCGCTTTTTTCGTAAAAAAGCTCGGGGGTCCGTGGCAACACGATTTATAATGAAAATTTGGATTTATTAATTATTATTTCATGATCTTTGTACAAGTTGGAGTCCCAACGACTTAATGACATGGTCTACGTCTACTACAATCTTCAATTGTGGGTGAGGCAACTTGAGAGGACACTTGATGTGGATGCCATCTCATTGGATGGGATTGACACCACTGCTGCATGGAGGGTTGAGGCCAAGAGGCCTCTCATGGATTCTACTGATAATTTGTTAGTGCAGGATGAGGAGGAGGAGGAGCAGGTGGAGGAGGAGGAGGAGCAGGAGGAGGAGGTGACACCGCCTACCCGGGCTACCACTAGGACCGGTAGAGGACGTGGTCTACCTCCTATAGCTCATACTTCTAGTTCTTCAGCTTCTAGAGCACATCAGATGATCAGACTCCATTGCCATTTCCACCAGCACAAGCACCAGCATCTACATCTATAGGGAAAGAGAAAGCTGTGACATTTTCTCGCAAGAGGGGCAGAGGAAATCAATAGGATTAGACTTTCATTTTATTGTATATGAGTCTATGACATTATGACATGATGAGATACATTATCATATTTTTTGTTGATATTTTGAGGCTGAGCTGGGACTCAGGAGTCAGGAGTCAGGACTTACTATTCAGGACATGATTCAATGTTATGTGTGATTTTAGCGCTAGAAATGATATTAAACATCTTATATATTAGTTTTCTTATCATATTTATGTGTCAATGTATTTATTTGATGTTGTAGATGGTTTAGATATTAAAAAAATTGAAAAAAATGAATATTTTTGTACCAAACACTTTTTTCCGCTTTTTTTCCCGCTTTTTCCGATTTTTTCCGCTTCATTCCCGACGCCGATTTAATCCCGCTCGTGCTTTTAACAACATTGCATAGGACTCCAAGGTCGGATAGATCAACTAACACATGACTTCCTATTTAAAGATAAATCCTCCAAAGGCTAGTTCGAGTGATCATCTTCAAAGCAATCACGATCGTTGATGAAGATTAAAATTTCTTTTAATCTCATCTGTCGAAATATTTAATTCTCGGAGAAAATTCGAATTTTTCAATTAAATGCATTTTAATTAACTCAAAAATTAAATTTTTGAGTTTATTTCCCCAAAAAATTGACTTTGACTTAACCCCAGGGATCAAAGGTTTAAAATTTAACAAAATAATTAATTTACCTTAGTCCCGAGACTTTTTAAAATTTAATTTTTAAGGACGACGAATTTTGCCTTTGGAGAATTTAAATTTACCTAGAACCTAGAATTAATTAAATTTCTGGCTTAGGATTTTAATTAATTTTTTGCCAGAAAATTTAATTAATTAACCTATGAGGGGATAAATTATTTTTCTAACCCTCAAAACACTTTACATCATGATTTTCATATTTATTACATCATAAGGGGGAAACCCATTTGTAATAGACCCTCACAGACTACCCATTTCTACAACACAAATATAATCCACTAGACCAAACAATTTGTAATAAAATAACCTACAGTAGACCAAGCAATTCCTAACCAAATAGTTAGGATTATTCTCAAATCACTTTTACATAGACTCGATCTAAAACACTAAGACTCGCTTAAGATCCTAGCGACAAAATCCATTTCAACTTTGTGGTAAGACTGGAGGGGAAAACTCTGGCGACCATCCAAGAATGGATCGGTGAGACAAAAAACCTCCCAAAATGGAGATCATCACTAGAAAAGTAAGTTTACCTAGGTCGTTACATACATGACACGGATCTGTTGAAATTATTTACATTATACACATGCAAAAAGGGTATACATAACATCTTGGAAGTCAAGTTGATAATGATAGCTGGACGGCACGGACACATCGATCAAGTGCTATCCCTTTTGCGAAAAAAGGGGGTGTATTGCTATGGGTCGTTGACACATAGTGGTCAACAGGGCCTATATATCTTGTGTACTGTTGTTGATTTCACTGCTGATATTTTCCATTGTGAAAAGTTGTTCATGGTTGAGCACTGCTAGTATGTTTATGTGTTAGTCTAATCATAGACCAGACCAATGTTGCACGAAACGAGGACGTTTTTTGGAAGCGGGGATGAAACGGAAGCGTCATTTTTCAAAAATCTAGGAAGCCAAGAGTCTCGGAAGCGTCTACTATATATATATATATATATTGCATTTATATTCAAAACAAACATCCCAAATACCAAATTAGTTGTAAAAGACATGAAAACATGCATATTTTTACATAAATCAAGATAGATATGGCATCCATGATTCCATTGTACATCAATGATTAATTATTCAAGCATCAACCGTCTATATTATAGCAATGACAAACATACATCAAATTTTCAAGCATATTATAAAACATAAACATAAAGCATATTATCTAGCAAGTGAGCAACTGTCAACATTAGTCATGTCCAAAATTTGAATAATAATGTTTACAAAACAAGTCACTTGGTCACTGCCAAGACAAAAAGGTTCAAATTCACAACGAGCCTACAAGTATAATGATTAATCTATGACAAAAGTAGTAAATTGTGAATATATCTACTAATCTCTCCTCCTTCCACCATGAAGAGAATGTGGTGGTGGGCCTCCACGTGGTGGCAATGAAGAAGATGGTGCCTGTGGAAGTTGTGGGAGTGGGACTGAAACTGATGAAGACGAAGCCCCTGTTGTTGGTGTTGAACCATGGAACCTGGGAACCAAGGGACCAAAGGGGGTGGCATCTCAACTCGATCATCATCATCCTGGAATCGCTCAAAAAATTCATACCAAAAAAACCACTAGTTAACAAAAAAAATTAAAAATGGGAATTAGAGAAATGCTTTATAAGAAAAATGCATACCACAATGGACATACCAGGAGAAGAGCATCCTCTAATTTCTCTAATCGCAACACTCCATCCTCCAAATTGGGCTCCTCGGGATTCCTGTCCCAAACCTTAAGGTCTTTATTATTTTGTGCATCACAATAATGGGACAGCGATCGCAAGTTGTAATGAACATAAACCAAGCTCTCTGTCGGGTCTAAGCTCAACCTGTTCCTTTTAACACTTTGGATGAAAGAATAAGAGCTCCAAAACCTCTCTACAGAAGAAGTGTTTACCACCTGTGATAGCACCCGCAATGCCAAAGTCTGTAGAAGTGGAGTAGCACCTACATGCATGTTCCACCACTCAAGAGAAGAAAAACTCTCTCAATCTCTAATTGCATGCATGCTCCCAAATGGACCAATGTTAAGCGTATAGTAGCTCAACTGTTTTTGTACCATGGCAGCCTCCTCCTCATTAGTGCTAAGCATATAGCTGCTCTAGAACCTCTAGATCTAGATGTGGTTTTCTCCTGTTACCCCCCCCCCAGGTGCTGGTGTTGAAAGCCATGATGGATGATAGTATTTAGGTGTCAAAACATATGTTAATGCATGCAATGGAACATTTAGCATTTCCCATTGGTTTTCCACCTCTGCGCGAATATAATTGTACAAGGTGATATCTCTAAGCTCAACAATGTCTTTAATCTACACCAACATGCTATCCATTTGCTCATACACCTCCCCAATTATTGGCGATCTGAATCTACAAACTTGATCATGTAATAAATTGGTTTGGTGATTTGCAAAACATATTTAACCTGTGACCAAAAGAACATGTCAAGAATAATGTCCTTGGCTACATTAGCACCATCTTTATCAGTGTTAATTTCCTCCCATGATTCAAAGATCACCATATTAGTTAAAGCTTGTCTCACCTTCACTAGCCACCTAAAGGTGAGATAATAACTTGCAAATCTTGTTTTTGCGAGTTTAAGCAACTGCAAATTGGAGTAAGTGCCATAGAAGTAGTCTACCCTTGTATGCCCTGTGATAAATTTAATGAGTTGCTTCTCTTTCCTATAAAGCTCATTAATCCATCCACATTCTTTATGATTCACAATATCATGCATCATAAGGTTCAATGTGTGCACCAAGCACCCAGACCAAAAGATGTGTGGATGAGTATGCTCAATAACTTTTATTGTTGCCTTACAATTTTTTGCATTATCTGTGATCATTTGAACCACATTATTTGAGCCAACATCTATGATTGATTGCAATAAGAGATCTGCAATGTTTTGGGAAGATGCACTGATGGAGGAGGAGTCATGACATGTAATAAATATTGTACCACTAGCAAAAACACCAAGAACATTTATCAAATGTTGGTTTCTAATATTTGTCCACCCATTTAATACAATGGATACCCCACAATCCACCCTCTCATTTGTAAAACGTGTCAAAGCTCTTTAAACCTTTTCTTTTTCTCTTTCTAATAACATTGTTCTAGCTTTATCATAGTTGGGGGACTTGTATCCTTTTGGGGCTTCATTGATGGCCTTTACCATTTCATGCCAATAGGGCGAGCGAAGCACATTAAATGGTACACCGCAAGCACAAAGAAATCGGACTATCTTTCCATCCACATCATCCCTCCCAACAACATTCAAGAAATCCCCTATTGTACTTTTACCTCCAAAACTTGTAGAAGTACCATCCGGAGATGAGCTACCAAATCTAGAGGTTGCACTTGATTCAGACTGAGTTTTTTGTTTCTTGTGTTTTTGTTGTGCAACCTCCTCTGTTTGGATGTATTTTCTTCTTTGTCAGCGGAAATGTTTGGGCAAATTTGTATCCCCAAAGCACCCTTTTTATCATCATTTTCCATCACCTCACAAAGATGCCTCCTCACACGAGTATATGAACCACTAAATGGTTTTCCTCCATGACAACCATGAGGGCACAAAAATTTGTAGCTTCCACCACCTTTTCCCCCTTCAAGTTTGGTCACATAGTTCCACAAGGGTGTCAATGCAACTTCCCCCTTTAGTGTTTCAATGTTCCCTTCAAGTTCATCTCCTTCCTCTTCAAACCTTTCCTCATCATCATACATTGGGTCACTCATATGGGAACCACTATCCTCTTATTCTTCTTCCCTTCTATTCCTACTCCCCCTTGTCATTCTTAAAACCAAAAGTGGAAAGATACATAGAAGCCAAAAGAACACCATCTTGGAATATGAATATAGGTGGTGGACAACCTGCAATTAAATGAGCAAGAAGAAAGAATGGGAAACAGTAGGAGAGGGAGGATGAAAATACAAAAAACAATGACAAAAAAATGAGGGAGTTTGGGGTTTACACTTACCTCTTTAGCTCTTGTAGATGGAAGCCTTTCTTTACTCGTCCAAGCTCCTCCTCCTCCTTCTTTACTCCTCCAAGCTCTCCTCAAGTCTCTCCTCTCTTCTCCAAGCTCTCATAAAATAGAAATGAGCAAATGAAAGATGAAAAGGCCTTTTAATCCCTTCACTCCTCACCCTAATCCAACTTGGACCCACCCCCAACCAATAGATTAAAAAAAAAACTGAATGAGTGGGCCACGCTATTCATTTGAAGGAGAAACTCACTATGCATGTGTGTTATTCATTTGTTGATTCTGTTGTTCATTTTTTCAACCATATGTGTGATTATTGCATGTTCAAAGTGTTGATCTATGGTAGCATCGGATGTGCTCTAAGCCTTGTTGAAATTTGATGACTAAAAAAAAGTTTCCTACAATCCCAACCCAATTTTAATTTCACCTTATCACTGCCATTCGGTTAAATTCTCTTTCCTATAAACATACATTCAACATATAGAATTCTGGAAATGAAATTTTCAAATTAAAACACATGGGACTGTCAACACATGCTGAAAATAAATATGGACGTAACCAGACCAGCAACACACATAAAAATACACATAGATTTTTTGTCAACTTAGACCCAAGCAAAACCCCTTCAATCTTCTCTGGGGAAAACTTGTTAGAGAGCTCTTCAAATTTATTTATCTTTCAAGTTCAGGAAAAATACATTTGCAGACGCAACAAAACAGCAAAATACAACTTATCTCTTCAACCCAAAACTCCTTGAAAACCGTGGCCACTTTGCATTGATTTTTGTGCCCACTTGAAGCTAAAAATATGTGTTGTACGGATACGACTGTAACGACTGCACTGATTCCGTGCCACTGTACAGATTGTACAGATTTCTTTCGGAACAAAACAAAACAAAACAAAACAAAAACTTCTCTCGGGCGGCGTGCAGCTAACAATATTCAATGTTGTTCGTACTATACCTTTTGTTGTCTTCTATGCCTTGATTTCCATGCCCAACTTTGCCCAGAAATCACTCCTTCAACTTGCTGCAACAACTTTCTCCTTCAGAACTTTTCTCCAGCTCTCAGCCTCCTTTCTCCAATCTGCTCATGAAGAATGAATTCAGTCTCTCTTTACTTTTCCCCCTTTCGTTTCCCTAAACGACTTTTGGGCAACCCTAAGATCTAATGGCTCAGATTCATTTAGAGCAAGGGATGAACATAAATGTGCATTTAATTCTCACTTTCTATTTTTTAGCTCACCCATTAAATAAAGTACCCACATTGTACTTTATGTCTAAAGTCGCTTTTCACTTTATAATTTAACATTGACTTTACCACTTATAAAGTCACTTTCACTTTATAAAGTCACACTTAGGAAAATAATTATTTTGGACACTTTTCCCCACGTAGAGACTAACCCATGGGAAACCACTTGTCCAAGGTACATTAAAAATCAGCACTCCCTCTTACCGAGGAAGGTGTTTCTCACCACACCCATTTTGTCCCTGAAATGGACATGCTTGCCTCTTGGCAAGGACTTCGTGAGAACACCGGCCACCTGCTCATCTGTTGATATATACTCCAATTTCATTGCCCCCTTCTGAACAAAGTTCATGATGAAATGATATATGATGTCAATGTGTTTTGACTTGTCATGAAACACTCGATTCTCCGTGAGTTTAATGCAACTCTGATTAACACAGTGAATAATCGTCGGTCTCAACTTCTGATCAAATAGGCCATAAAACAATTTGCAAAGCCAAATGGCCTGACAACTAGCTTGACTAGCAGCCACATACTCGACCTCGGAAGAGCTCAACGCAACTGACTTTTTCTTTCGACTGAACCAAGACACAATTGTCGAACCCAATCCGAAGCAACACCCTGAATTGCTTTTCCTGTCAAAAGCACAGCCTACCCAATCTAAATCTGTGTAACATGCCAACCTCGCTCCATCTCCCCGCCTATAGTCCAAACCATAATCAACAGTCCCCTACACTTAGCGAAGAATGTGCTTTGCGGCTACCCAGTGCACCTTCCTAGGCTCAACCATGAACTGGCTAAGTGTGTTCATTGCAAAGCATATATATGGCCTAGGGTTGACCAGATACATCAAGGACCCAATAAGCTGCCTACACAATGTGGGATCCAAACTAGAATCTGAAGCATGAAGCTTTTTTCAGTTGGTGATCATAGGTGTAGACATGGGTTTACAGTCTGCCATGTGAAATCTGCTCAACACATCCATAGCGTACTGCCCCTGCCCCAGAAAGATATGACCCTCCTCCTGCCACACCTCAAGCCCCAAAAAGTAATGCATCAACCCAATGTCCTTCATCTCGAATTCCATAGCAACATCCTCCTTGCAACCACTAATCAGTCTCTCTACCCCAGTAATGAACAATTCATCAACATACAACACAAGAATGGCGGATCATCCACTACAACAATGTAGTATAGGTTCAAATCTGCGTCACTCTTCATGAAATCCATCCGCTGCAAGTATCAGTTTTTGAATACCAAGCTCTCGGAGCTTGCTTAAGTTCGTAGAGTGCTTGCCTCAACCGGCATACATGGGTATCCCTCCGAAGTACCTCAAAGCCCTGTGGTTGCTCAACATACACCCCCTCCTCTATAACTCTGTTCAGAAATGCGATCTGCACATCCATCTGATGGATTTGCCAACCCATTTCTGCAGCAATAGAAATAAGGGACCGGATAGAAGTGTATTGAGCTACGGGAACGAAGGTCTCATCATAGTCAACTCCCTCTATTTGTGAGAACCCTCTTGCCACAAACCTCGCCTTGAACTTCTCAATGCTGCCATCCGTAGCATCCTTGATCTTGTAGAGCCACCTGGAAGTCACAACTGACTTGCCCTCAAGCCTAGGCACCACTTCCCAAACATTGTTCTTAATGATAGAGGCATACTCCTCCACCATAGCCTCCCTCCATACCTCCTGGCTGGTAGCCTCCTCATAACTAGTAGGTTCAAAGTCAACAATGTTGGTAGCCTTAGCTACATAACTGCAAAACTGCTCAGGTGGCACACTCTCGCTGTTCACCCTCTTCGGAGGACCAACGGACTTCGCTTCCTTCAAGGTGTCTTGAAGCCACTTGGGCCTCCTCTTTCCTAAAGAAGCTTCCCCATAGGGAACCTCATCCTCTACCCTCCAGTCTAGTGAACCTGAAGGTCTACCAACTGACCCTGGTGTGCCTGTACGAGCACCAGTCCTCGAAGAACCTGTACTAGCACCTGTACCTGTGTTAACTGAAATGCCATGTGAACTCTGTACTAGTGGACTCCCTAAAGAAGTGCTCGGTGAACTCGCCACTGGTGCCCCAGATGCCACTAACACTAAAGTACCTCCTATACGAGTCGATCCAGAACCCTGAGGTCCTACTCCCTGTACCTAACCTCCCTGTTGAGGAGAAGTCTGTGACTCTCTCTCATCATACTCCCGTGATCTCTGATAGGCCCTCTTCTCCTCGAACTTCACATCCTTCCTAATCACCACCCTCCATTTAGAAGGAATGAAGATCTGATAGGCCTTCAAAGTCTCACTGTAACCCATAAAGATACCCTTCTCTTCCATGGGTTCTAGCTTCGTCCTCTGCTCCTTGGGGATATAAGAATATGTGAGACATCCAAAGATACGAAGATGTCCAACATGAGGCTTCTCTCCAGTGAAAGCCTCCTCCAGAGTCATATTCCCAATACTCTGTGAGGAATCCTGTTCTGAAGATAAACAGCAGTATTGCAGGCCACAACCCACAAAAACAAAGGCAACCCCTGATCATCAATCATCGCTCTAGCAGCCCCAACAATAGCTCTGTTCTTCCTTTTACCCAGAAATCGTTTTGGAAAATTCCACCCAACGATAGTTTTATTAAAATAAAACTGAGGATGAAACTTCTAGAAAAAGACAAGGATCAAGCCAATATGATATGAGCCATTGATTAGAATCTAATTTGGGTAGTTGATTACTCAACTGGAGGATTATAATAAGGACTACAGTAAGCATTTGGAAAACACACCAAGCAGATACTTAGTTACCCAAGTAAGATCGATTTTCTCACTGGTCGAAGTTCGACAAGAGGAAATGTGATCAGAGGGAGAGTTGCAGGTGAGAAAGATAGAGGGCATCAGCATCAATCGGGAGTGCAGGAGTAGAATGAAGGCGCAAAGAAGAGGAGGGGCAGTGCAGAGGTTGTGACACAGAAGAGGGACAACGTAGAGGTTGTGACATTGGGACTGCGCAATCCCTACGCAGAAGTTGACGCAGTGAGACGCAGAGGGGGCAGTAGGTCCTCTCCGGAGTCTGAATCTCACTGAGAAGTGTGAGAATATTGTCTGTAAAATTTCTCACAGAAATTCCTCTTCTAATTTTTGGTTGTATCTTGTACATGAGATTTTTGCTGAAGATCAATAAAGAAACTCTCATCTGCTGCACTGCATTTCCCACATTGGGTTTTTCCGAGGACAATTGTCCAAAAATAGCTGTCATTGTGATTATACTTGTGCTAGTATTTTTCCTTCCATTTACTTTCAACAGTATTTTAATTGTGAAGGTTGCAGTAGAATTTATTTCGATATTTGCTGTAGAAACACTATGAATAACTTATTTCTGAATTAATAAGTAGAAGAAATAATATCAGTCACTCCAGTTGGATTCCATTAAGAAATTTTCACATGGTACCAGAGTTGAGTTAAGCAGGAGTGCAGACCGGAAGAGCCAGCGTTGAAGAGGGAATTCGAAATTGTTGCACTGGCAGGAATCCCAGAGGAATTGCACAATCCAATCTAGAGGGCAAAATTTTCATAGGAAAATCTCTTTCTGAGAGAGTTGACAAAGAGGAAAATTTCGAGATCGAAGGTTGCTAGTGACAGAGGGAGCGACGCAAAAGCTTTAGCACAAAGCAGTGTTCAGGTGAAGACGCAGTTTTTCTGTGGGGCAGAAAAGCATCAGAAATCAATTGGAAAAATGCTAAGTTGCACGAAACGGGAAAACAGGTACGAGTTTCCGAAACGGGAAGCGATACGAAACGCGACCTCCCCAAATTTTGGAAACGGGGAAACACGAATATATATATATATATATATATATATATATATATATATATATATATATATATATATGTGCAATCATAAAGCATAAATGATACATTATAATTTATTACACTTAAACATTAAGATTTAATTTACATCACATTTACTCATGAATGATCACATAATGAAAATAAAAATATCGGAATATCCAAAAGCAACTTTTATTATATATCCAAATCTCAAAATCAGCCTTTATTTATATTAATATATGAGGTTGCAAGTACAATAAAGACTATATGTCTGCAAGAGAGAGATCCAAATCAGGATTTTCTGCATCCACATCCCATTCTTTAGAAGGACCACTGTTGTATTGGGAGTCTCCTCCTATAGAGTCGAACGACCTTAGTGCTCTTGATTAAATACACGTTTCATACCCTAGTACCCTACATGATCTTGATTATTGGGAGTTTCCCCTGCATAGAGGGCTTGGTTCTCTTGATTAAATACAAGTTCCATACCCTAGTACATGATAAAATCCAATGCAAACATTGCAATCCCTCCAATCCTGAAATCCTGAAAAACAAATAAGTCTGCTGGATTTTGAGTGAGATCTAAATTATACTTTCTCCATATGAAATCCAATAAGGGCGAAACCACTCTCAAACATCCTGAGTCATTTCATGGTAATGTTAAAAATTTAAGTAAAAGGATGAAAATGAAAAATAAAGGAGAATATCACTTTTACTTTAAGAATTTAACATTACCATGAACTGCATATCCCTCAAACTTCCTGATGAACTGCATATCAACACTAGGGAAAAAATTCACTTTTATAACTTTATACACGCATCTAGAAGCAACAAGAAGTCACTAGCATACCCTAAAAGTAAATTAAAAAAAACACAAGTTAATGAGGAAACGTGGGTCGTACGGCCCTGAAACACGTTTCCGACCGTACTGGCCACGTTTCCATTTCGGGAAACGTGGCAGTACGGCCAAAAACGTGTTTCACGGGCGTACCAAATGCGTTTCCGCGTTTCGTACCCGTTTCCATATGGAAATAGACCTCTATACCACGTTTCCTGCAACATAGGAAAAATGGCACAAAGAAGGATCGAAAATAAGATGTCTCTGAATTATCTTCTAGATTGGAAGAAGAATTCACATGCTTGTCAAGTTCAACATCAGCAAATGTTTGGTATATTGATAGCGGGGCTTTAGCCCATATGACCGGAGTACGAGAATATTTCTCGAGCTATCAAGAAGAGCAAATGGACTTCCAGATTACTATGGGAAACATAACAAAGTGTACTCCAGTAGGGAGAGGCACCATAGCATTTCAAACGGAAGCAAGAACCAACATCTGAGCCAACAATGTTCTACATGTGCCTTGGTTATGAATGAATCTAATTTTAGTGTCCCAGTTACAGGACAAGAGATATGATGTATACTTCATTGGAAGAAAAGTATACATCAAACATCCAAGCTAGAAGAAGAGACAAATTGGAGCTCGAAGCAACAAACTGCATAGATTGCAACTCGAATCTCCAATGGCACTAATAGGCAAGAATCATAATGGTGAAAAGGAACTGAATGAATTGTGGCCCAGGTGAATGGGACACTTGCACCATGGAGCACTAGGGATGCTCAAAGAGATTGTTACAAGAGTTTCAATCCTTAGTACTGAGCATGATGATTTATGCAGAGGATGTGTACTAGGGAAGTACGTTAAAACAACTTTTTCGAGAACTAACAACAGAGCGAAAGGCATATTGGGATTGATATACTCGGATATTTGTGGCCTAATGTCCACAAGAGCTCTTAGTGTTGACAAATACTTTGTCACCTTTATTGATGATCACTCTAAAAAAACTTGGATCTATTTCCTAAAGACCAAGGATGAGGTCCTTGATCGGTTCAGAGAGTTTAGGCTCTTGTAGAGAAACATGACAGGGAAAAAGACAAAGGTATTACGTTCAAATAATGGTAGACAATATATAGACAAAGACTTCACAAATTTCTATGCAAAGAAGGGCATCAAAAGAGAATGGACATCACCACATAATCTAGAGAAGAATGGAGTAGCAGAAAAAAGAATAGAACTATTGTTGGGGCGGCAAAGGCTATGTTGTATGACCAGGATTTGCCTAGATTCTTATGGGCAGAGGTTTGCAACACAGTGGTGTATATCCATAATGGAACTCCTCACAGAGCATTGGGGAAGAAAACGCTTAAAGGTGTCTTCACAGTGGAGAAGTCGAAGGTGATTCATCTCGGGATATTTGGAAGTGTGGCATATTGTCACATTCCAAACAAGAAGCGGAGTAAATTGGATCAGACTGCAGAAAAGGGGTACCCCGTAGGATATAGAGAGACTTCGAAGGCATACAGAATCTACATTCCTAGTCATAGGAATATTATAGTAAGACAGGATGCAAAGTCAATGGAGGATAAAGCTTTCAGGAAATCTCGAGAGATGCTAGTAGAAGGTTAGTCAATAGATATTCCATTAGTCCAACAGCAGTAGGGGCAGCAAGGAGGACAAGCAAGATGACAAACACCTGGATCAAGCACAGTGACCAGCACCGGTGTTTCCTCGGGAGTAGGAAATCCAGGTGGTTCTTAGCAAATGGAACAACAGGAACAGGAGAGGGATTTGATTGAGTGTCTCACCACCAGTGGTAGAACGAGCAGGGAAATATGGCAGACATTGAGGGATGCATAGGAGTTTGTCAGATCTCCTAGAACCGAGAAGAAGCAACGTAGATAGCCTGGCAAGTACCAAGCCTTGGTAGCACAGGTTCAAGAACCCTACAGCTTTCAAGAAGTCGTACAACACCAAGTTTAGGTGGATGCCATGGTAGAAGACCATAGTTCTATCATGACGAATGATGTCTGGGAAGTGGTACCTAGACCAAAGGATAGATAAGTTGTAGGATCAATGTGGATCTATAAGATCAAGTATGCTACAGATGGCAGTATATAGAGAAGTACAAGGCTAGGTTCTTGGCAAAGAGGTATGCACAAAAGGAACGAATAGCCTATGAGGAGACCTTCGCCCCAATAGCCAAATATACCTATATCAAATCCGTTATATCCCTAGCAGCTCAAATGGGTTGGGAGATTCACCAGATGGATATCAAGACAGAATTCTTAAACGGGGTGATAGAAGAAGAGGTGTATATAAAATAGCCTGGAGGCTTCGAAACTAATGAAAAGAGAACTCATGTATGCAGGTTAAAGAAACCCCTGTATGGGCTCAAGCAGGCACCCAGAGCATGGTATGGTCGGATTGATAGTTACTTGCAGTAGTTGGGATTTGTCAAGAGTGATGTTGATCTCAATCTCTAATATCTAATGGTGGAGAATGAGCCACTTATTCTAGTATTATATGTGGATGACTTGTTTCTAACAGGGTCATCTAGGCTCATAAAGGACCGCAAGAAGAATCTTGAAACAAAATTCGACATGAAGGATATGGGGTTGATGCATTATTTTCTAGGGTTGGCAATTTGGCAGAAGAATGGGGAGATCTTCCTTGGGCAAGGAAGATATGCTACAAAGATTCTGAAGAAATTATGAATGCAGGATTGTTGAACCATGGCTACGCCCATGATCACCAACTAGAAGAAAATAGATGCATCAGGTGACAAGGAGGTAGATGCCACCTTGTATAGACAGCTCATTGGCTCCCTCATGTATTTGGTCGACACTAGGCCAGACATTTGCTTCGTTGTCAACACCCTTAGTAAGTTCATGGTGGAACCGAAAAGGGTGCATTGGGCAGAGAGAGAGAGATAGTACATATACATCAGAAGCCAACATTTTGACTTGACAAAATAAGAGTAGAGATCTTCACTAAGAAGATAACACATGAGGTAGTTGATCCGAACTCAGGTGAAGGAAAACTGCTTCAACTGATCCTCCAAGGTGACTCCACCATGCTGCACCCATCACTGTGTTTCACCTCATCATCATGTTGCACATGACACTGTGCTACACCCAATCACTAAGATACTCTCATCACTATGCTACTCCCATCACTAAGCAGTACCTCATCATCATGTTGCAGTTGTATCCATCAACAAGAAGTTGTTGTAATGCATTGTGTTGCTGCTATACATCCATGCCCATCATCACCATGATGTACCATTGTGTTGCACCATTCATCATGCACTATACTACATCCACTGTCATTATGCACTATGTTGCACCATTGATCATGTTGTGCTAGTCACTGTGCTGCACCCAATTACTGAGCTTCTCATCATCACCATTATGTTGCATCCTTCATGCTGCTGCAATATATCATGGTGCTGCACCCATTCATGTTTGTTGTAATATATTTGCGGCACATACAGCATCCAATATGCTGCAACCATTTACACTCACCAGCCTTAGCTGCTTGCTATGGATGGCAACGTAGCAGGGCGGCTAGGCTATGGTTGCATATTTATCCAACAGGTCTTTATGACACAACGTTCAAACTCGGTGAGCACCTCCTTTATTACTGCATTAAGGTCATCTCTTATGACAGCATTAGGCTTCTTATTAGGGCAGTGAAGAGCTTCTCCATGATAGTGTTAGGCTTCTCCTCATAACTGTGTTAGGGCTTCTTTCTTCACTATGTTAGAGTCTAGGGCATCCTTCCATGGTTGCGGCCATAGCTTTCTTGATAGCGTTTAGGTCCTATCTTCTTAGGCCTCCTTTATTAGCCCTCCTATTCTCTGCGGCTAGGGTATAATATGACTCTCTTCAATTACGAATGTAGGGCAGCTTCTAGTGTAGAATAAGCCCAGCAGTTAGAGCGAATCTGGACTGCAACTAGGGCTCTCCTTAGGACTGTGTAATGTCTCCTTTATGCTATAGATAAACCCCTTATTGACTGTGTCCTGGGGTACATAAACAGCTCTCCTTGCTGCATTATAGAAGCCCTTTTTGGACAGCGAAGGAGCCTCCCTAAGTCTCCTTCATGATTGCGGTTAGGGCATGTTTCCTTGACAACGTTTAGAGTTCTTTTGGACAGCGTTGAGTGGCATGTAGAAACTCCCTCCTTGCTGCTAGGAGACCCTCATCTTGACTACATATAAGACAACGTAGATCCTTCTCCTTTTGACTGTAAGTAGTTCTAGGGCATCTCCTCTTAGGGCAGCGTATAGACTTTCTTTAGATAGTGTCTAGAGCTAGGGCAAACCCTCTAGGCAGCATATTCTCTTAGTGACTCCTCCTTCCACCAAAACCCAAACAAGTGGAGAGGAAGAGATCACAATAGAGTTGTGAGTGTGTACAAATGACTTGAAGACCTCCTATATTTATAGTAAAACGTTCAACACAAGTGGGGGCAATTGGTGGCTGGCCGACCTTGACGAATTGTCCCATAACAAAAATAAATTCATATCTCCATGAATACATGTCGGAATAGGATGATCTTTAGATCAATCCTACACCTCTTGACGAGAGGAATCCAGGAAAAATATTAGCTGCCATGAATAAGAAGACCCACATGGAGTTTGGCCCTAGTTTCCAATTTTAACACTCCCTCTCAACTAGGGAGAACTCCATCTGCTAATCCATCTGTGTTAAATTTGGCAACTAGGGCCAAACTCCATGTGGGTCATCTTATTAATGGCAGTTGATATTTTTCTTGGATCCCTCTCATCAAGGTGTAGGATTGATCTAAAGATCATCCGATTCTGATAAGTATTCATGGAGATATGAATTTATTTGTGTTATGGGACAATTCATCAAGGTCAGCCAGCAACTAAATTGCCCCCACTTGTGCTCCACGTTTTGGTATAAATACAAGTGCCTTGCAAGTCATTTGTACACACAACTCTCTTGAGATTTCTTTTTCTCCACTTGTTTTGGGTTTTAGTGGAAAGAAGAATCTCTAAGGGAAAAACACAGTCCTAGAAGATGATGCCCTAAACGTAGTCCTAGAGGATGATGCCCTAGCTGTAGAAGGTGGTCTAGCCGCAATCCAAGAAGGGAGATCTAGCACGGTGAAGGAGGCCTAATAGTTGACCCTAATGCAGTCCTATCATGCCCTAGCCGCAGGTGTTATCATGCCCTAATCCTATACGCTGTTTTGAAATGGTTTGAGACAGCCCTTGGACACAGCAAAAAGGGATGCCCTAACCGCAGTCAAAAGAGGCTCCTAGCCGCAGCAAAAGACAGATCATTGAAGGGAGATCTATCCACGTTTAGAGGAGCTTATATACGCAACCTAAAGAGGCTCCTATACACTGCCCAAACCTGCCCTAATCCGCTGCCTAAAGAAAGCCCTATTCGCAGTCTAGAGAGACCTAATCCAAGGTCATCCATCCACAATCTAAAGACCCTATTTCGTTGTCCAAAAGGAAGCCCTAGCTGCAGCAAGGAAAGGACTGGACAACGTGGACATTTGAGGGCTATTTCAGGGGTCTGTTTAGAGGATAGTATGACTGATTGGAGGAGGCCGAGACAAGGAGGGTTTGCTAGAAGGTACAACTACTGTTTGAGGGTGACAAGTCCATACATTAGGCCTGAATCTGCCCTAAAGGAACAACGTGACAGCAACAGCTAGGAGTATTCAGCGTGGAGAAATAAGGTTGCTCTAAAGCTATTTCAGGAAGACAATGAGGCTATTTAGGGGGGCAGAATTAGGGGAGTTTAGGGTTAGATCCGTTAAGGTATCATTGGAGGATCAAGGATCATATTTGTACTGCCTAGAAGCTACAGGAAGACTGTGTGTCAGGCCCCAGGCCATGACACCACAGTCAAGGATTTGAAGACCGTTAGATAGGACTGTCTTGACATAATGAAGGTTTCTCTATCTGTTGTTAATGTAGCAAATAGATAATGATGGGCATCATGATGAAGTGTAGTGCAGCATTAATAAATAAATGCTACAATGAGATGTAGCATGAAGGGCACAGTGAGGTTCAGTATGAGGTAGCACTGGCGAGTGCAGTATGATGATAAGGTACAGCTTGATGATGCAGCAGTATGATGTGTGCAGCATGATAATGAGGTCCAGCATGATGATTGGGTGCAGCACAGTGAGGTGCAGCGCAGTGAGGAGCAGCATGGTGATGGAGTCACCTTGGATCAGTAGAAGCAGTATGCCTTCTACTCAGCTCAAATCAGCTACCTCATATGCTATCTTCGTAGAGAAGATCTCTGCACTTATTTAGATAAGTCAATATGTTGACTTGTGATGTATATGTACTATCTCTCTCTGCTGAACTATTGAAGAACATATAAGAATAATTGATCAAGGGTTTCCCCACATTGGGGATTGTCCCTGGCTAGCGCCACATCTTGTGTCCTCTTGTCTTGGCTTGTCTTCTGCGATTTATATTTATGTTCTATCTGCAGTTTACTTTAATGTTGATGTGATTGCTAATCTGGAAAAGATATTGAGCTAACTATGAAAATTGAAATAAATTTCTCTAGCACAGAACATACCTAAATTTAACAATTTGTCAAACTGTACTATCTCTGCCATCAGTGCCCTGCACTGCTCTGCTCTACTCTGTTCTTCTCTGCTGAACTATGAAGAAGAAGAAGTGATCGAGTATGTATCATACCATCCTCTACTGACCTGAAGTTAGTCCCATATAAAAGAGAGTGTCTCATACCACTCTTACTGATCTGAAGTCAACTCCAAAAGAGAGTGAGTTATATCACTCTTACTGACCGAAGTCAGTTCCAATTGATCCCAGATCAATATCACCCTAGCATAGGGAGTACGATAGTAACACGATGCGTCCATCGGTACTACTATGGTCCCTATCCTCATTTCCCTACTCATTGGCCAGATGAGAGGTACTTCCCATGAGTCCCAGACTGCATGGGTAGGATGTCTCAACAGGAGAAGGATGAACCACTCATCTTGCCTACATGTCGCCAGGGGTATCCTAGGGGAAGGCTGAACCACTCACCCTGTACACAACAAATCACTAGGGGAAGGTTGAACCACTCACCCTATGACTGTGTCTCAGCAGGAGAAGGATGAACCACTCATCCTGCCTACATAGCAAACCATTAAGGGAAGGTTGAACCACTCACCCTATGGTTGCTCATCACTCCAAGATGTACCCTCAAACCCCTCGCAGCTCCCAGATCTCAATGTCCATATCATATAGGACCCTTAGGAGAGAGTCTCTCCATGACTCCTAGTCGTTCTCGGAAAGTCAAGAATTTGACCTTTCCCAGGGGCTTCGACAGAATATCAGCGACCTGCACATCAGTCCCAATGTGATGGAGCCTTCTTGCTCCTCGATGTACCATATCCCAGATAAAGTGGTACCTGATGTCTATATGCTTGGAGCGATCATAGAACACGAGATTCCTCAACAATCGAATCCCCCTCTAGTTTTCACAGAAGATCACGATAGTATCCATCACATGTCCAAACAGCTCAATGAAGAGCTTCCACAACCAAATAGCTTCACACGAGGCTATACTCGCAACTATGTATTCGGCGACAGCGGTGCTCAAAACAATCATCTTCTGCTTCCTGCTCATCCAAGATAACGAAGCAGAACCCAAAGAGAACCAGCACACATAAGTGTTCTTGCGATCCTCCACACTGCCTGCCTAATTAGCATCAGAATAATCATGCAGCTTCACATTTCCGGCAATGTATCTCAATCCATGAGAGATTGTGCCCTGAAGATATCTCAAATTATTCTTGGCAGCAATCCAATGAGTCTCAACCATATATGAGCCCACCATGCTAACTGCAAAACATATATCCGGACGGGAGTTCACCAAGAGCATCAATGCTAGTATGAGTTTATGAAACTCAAAGGCATTTCCCAAATCAGGTCTGGCATCACTACCGCATAACTTCTTCAGACTTCATTGAGGTAGTCACGGGCTTCCAGTTCACCATTCCAAATCTGGAATCCAACTCCTGCTTACTTTTGCAAATGAGAGGGTCTGCACCTGTTAGAAAGAGGTCATCCTCATAAGGTTCCAGTATGAGAGGTCTATCATCCACCACCTTCAAGCAATGGTTTGGATCGGCTTCACTCCTAGTGAATCTCAGCTTCATTAGATAGTTGTTTATCCTTTCATACCAAGCTCGGGGTGCTTGCTTCAAGCCATAGAGGACTTTCCTTCACCTACATACATGAGATTCCTAATCATGAATCTCAAACCCCTCGGGTTGTTCCATAATGTGGACTTGCTACATGAGGAGAATGGTCCCCTTGTAAGTTTTCCTTCGGTACATCTCGAACATGTACCTCCATGCTCTTCTTGAATTCAGGTATCCCTGTCACCATCTGACTCACATCGAGTAGGGTCCCATAATAAGCAAACCTCCAGTGCTATAGAAGAGATGTCTCAACTGACATGGTCCCAATGGACTTCCTGCAACTTGATACAAATTGAAAACCCTGAACTCAAAAGCCTCTTTAAAAATTCCTTATCCACACACGTACCTTTCCATTGATGAATGCCACCTTTGTCTTCTATTGTTGAAATGGACTCCAAGTTCTTCTTAAGATCAGGTACATAAAGAACTTCTTGTCGTGTTACCCTCATTCAATTCAGGGGTAACATTCCCTACACCCTTTCCGGGATAGGTGGCATTGACTCCAAGCATAATCTCCACGATTGTTTCCTTCCCTATTAGATTAGAGAGCACTTCATTGTATTCGGTAAAGTGCCTTGAAGCACTACTATCAATAAGCCATATTCTGACTGGAGTAGAAGTAGTGGAGAGGGCCAATATAAGATAATACTCATTTAGCTTATCAGAAACAACATTTGATTCTCCATACCTGGAGTTCCTTGCTTTCTTCGAAGAAAATGCCATTTCCTTGATAACCTGCATTCCTTTTTCCCTTTGCCATTGTACCTGTGATTCTTTGGATCATTGAAGATGTCCCTAGAATGATTGTTATCATCATTAGGTGATGTGTCCCTTCTATTCGAACACTCCCTCGCATAATGGCCAAACTTATTGCAAGCAAGGCATCTGCCTTTCCTTCCACCCTTAGGTTCCGACTTCCCATTGAACTAATCTTTAGGTAGGCGATCAGATGCTTCTGCTGCGCCACTCGGATAATATTCTCTGCTTCGACTTCCCCCTTGGTGAATTTGAAGTGGGATGAGGAGCCCATTGAGCCTTTTTTCCTTTCCAACGATCTTCGGTGATTGCTCTTTCACTCTTGCTTGGGCTTTGTCTTCACCTCACCTCCGATACCATGTTAAGTTTTGGTATGTTCTATGCTTAGAGCAATTTATTTCAATTTTTCCTTTTAGCTCAATATCAATTCCAGAATAGCAATCACATCAGCATGATAATAAATTGTAGATAGAACATAAACATCAGAAAACAAGCCAAGACAAGAGGACACAAGATGTGGTGCCAGCCACGGACAAACCCCAATGTGGGGAAACCCTTGATCAATTCTTCTTATGTTCTTCAATAGTTCAGCAGAGAGAGAGATAGTACATATACATCAGAATTCAACATTTTGACTTGACAGAATAAGAGCAGAGATCTTCACTAAGGAGATAACACATGAGGTGGTTGATCAGAACTCAGGTGAAGGCAAATTGCTTCAACTGATCCTCCAAGGTGACTCCATCACCATGCGACACCCATCACTGTGTTGCACATCATCATCATGTTGCACCTAACACTGTGCTGCACCCAATCACTGAGCTGCTCTCATCACTATGTTGCTCCCATCACTGAGTAGTACCTCATCATCATGTTGTACCCATCATCAACAAGCTGCAATGCATCGTGTTGTTGCTATACATCCATGTCCATCATCACCATGCTATACCATTGTGTTGCACCATACTACATCCATTGTGCTGCACCATACATCATGCTGCAGTATGCTGCACCACTGTCAATGTGCATTATGCTGCTCCATTCATCATGCTGCAGTACGCTGCACCACTGTTAATGTGCATTATGCTGCACCATTCATCATGCTCCCATCACTGAGTAGTACCTCATCATCATGTTGTACCCATATATCATGCTGCTGCACCCATTCATGTTTGTTGTAATCTATTTGCTGCACATACAGCATCCAATATGCTGCAATCATTGTCAATGTGCATTATGTTGCACCATTCATCATGCTGCAGTATGCTGCACCACTGTCAATGTGCATTATGCTGCACCATTCATCATGCTCCCATCACTGAGTAGTACCTCATCATCATGTTGTACCCATCATAGTTCAGCAGAGAGAGAGAGATAGTACATATACATCAGAATTCAACATTTTGACTAGACAGAATAAGAGCGGAGATCTTCAGTAAGGAGATAACACATGAAGTGGCTGATCAAAACTCAGGTGAAGGCAAATTGCTTCAACTGATCCTCCAAGGTGACTCCATCACCATGCCGCACCCATCACTGTGTTGCACATCATCATCATGTTGCACCTAACACTGTGCTGCACCCAATCACTGAGCTGCTCTCATCACTATGTTGCTCCCATCACTGAGTAGTACCTCATCATCATGTTGTACCCATCATCAACAAGCTGCAATGCATCGTGTTGTTGCTATACATCTATGCCCAACATCACCATGTTATACCATTGTGTTGCACCATACTGCATCCATTGTGCTGCACCATACATCATGCTGCAGTATGCTGCACCACTGTCAATGTGCATTATGCTGCACCATTCATCATGCTACACTAGTCATTGTGCTGCACCCAATTACTGAGCTACTCATCATCATCATTTTGCTGCATCCTTCATGTTGCTGCAATATATCATGCTGCTGCACCCATTCATGTTTGTTGTAATCTATTTTCTGCACATACAGCATCCAATATGTTGCAACCATTTACACTCACCAGCCTTAGCTGCTCGCTATGGCTTGCAGCCTAGCAGAGCAGCTAGGCTATGGTTGCAGATTTCTTCAACAGGTCTTTATGACACAGCGTTCAAACTCGGTGAGAACCTCCTTTATTATTGGGTTAAGGTCATCTCTTATGACAACATTAGGCTTCTTATTAGGGCAGCGAAGAGCTTCTCCATGATAGTGTTAGGCTTCTCCTCATAACTGTGTTAGGGCTTCTTCCTTCACTGTGTTAGAGTCTAGGACATCCTTCCACGACTGTGGCCATAGCTTTCTTGACAGCGTTTAGGTCCTGTCTTCTTAGGCCTCCTTTATTAGCCCTCCTATTCTTTGCGGCTAGGGTATAGTATGACCCTCTTCAATTACAAATGTAGGGCAGCTTCTAGTGCAGAATAAGCCGAATCTGGACTGCAACTAGGGCTCTCCTTAGGACTGCGTAATGTCTCCTTTATGTTGTAGATAAACCCCTTATTGACTACGTCCTAGGGTACA
The DNA here is from genome assembly GCA_031772625.1 of Pinus tabuliformis. Classification (NCBI taxonomy): domain Eukaryota; kingdom Viridiplantae; phylum Streptophyta; class Pinopsida; order Pinales; family Pinaceae; genus Pinus; species Pinus tabuliformis. Next base: position 1,016,751,661 of record CM062820.1, on the reverse strand, counting down.
TAAACAACTCTCCTTGCTGCATTATGGAAGCCTTTTTTGGACAGCGAAGGAGCCTCCCTAAGTCTCCTTCATGACTGCGGTTAGGGCATGTTTCCTTGACAGTGTTTAGACTTCTTTTGGATAGCGTTGAGTGGCATGTAGAAACTCCCTCCTTGCTGCTAGGAGACCCTCATCTTGACTACATATAAGACAGCGTAGAGCCTTCTCCTTTTGACTAAGTAGGTCTAGGGCATCTCCTCTTAGGCAGTGTATAGACTTTCTTCAGATAGTGTCTAGAGCTAGGGCAAACCCTCTAGGCAGCATATTTTCTTAGTGACTCCTCCTTCCACCAAAACCCAAACAAGTGGAGAGGAAGAGATCACAAGGGAGTTGTGAGTGTGTACAAATGACTTGAAGACCTCCTCTATTTATAGTAAAACATTGAGCACAAGTGGGGGCAATTTGGTGGCTAGCCGACTTTGACAAATTGTCCCATAACACAAATAAATTCATATCTCCATGAATATATGTCAGAATCGGATGATCTTTAGATCAATCCTACACCTCTTGATGAGAGGAATCCATGAAAAATATCCGCTACCATGAATAAGAAGACCCAAATGGAGTTTGGCCTTAGTTGCCAATTTTAACAGTAATGCTTCAGCGTTGGATCAGGAATGATTTCTTAGTGCAGCAGAAAGCAAAAGTCGGTAGCTCTGAGCTCAACAGAAGTAGAATATATGGTGGCCAGCACAGCGACATGCGAAGTTATATGGCTTAGAAAACTGCTTGTGAGTTTGTTCCGGAAGAGGATGGAAGCGACCAGTATTTTTTGCGATAATATGAGTTGTATTAAACTCTCTGAGAATCAAGTATTTCATGATCGATCGAAACACATTCATATCAAATGTCACTTTATCAGAGACTATCTTCAGCATGGGGAAGTACAGTTGCAGTATGCCTCCACAGGAAATCAGGTAGCAAACGTATTCACAAAATCTCTAGGAAGAGCTAAGTTCATCTAGTTCAAGGAGTAGATGGGTATGGTAGAGAATCTGTTTCAGTAGCAGAGACAAGTGGTTTCTCAGTTGGTGGTGGCAGGGCCAACAACAATACAGATGCGACATTTGTGCAGTAGTTGATGGACAATGGTGTCAGACATCAGTAGCACAAAAAGAGATGTCACAGAATCAGAGTGATGCTTCAGTAGGTCGCATTACTAGAGCACATTCCTCGCTAAGAGGGAGTGTTGATTTATGGTAGCATCAGATGTGCTCTAAACCTCAAAATTTGCAGGGAGGTTAGGACATGTATTCCACAATACACAAAAGCGTTTTGGGAAATTCCACCCAGAGACAGTTTTATTAAAATAATTAATTATTTTTAATGGGTGTCTAAGTCTAAACCTAGGAAATTAAAATAATTAAAGGGTATTAATTACACTGAGGGTGAAACTTCTAGAAAAAGACGAGGATCAAGTCAATATGATCTAAGCCATTGATTAGAATCTAATCTGGGTCGTTGATTACTCAACAAGAGGATTATAAGGACTTCGATGGGCATTTGGAAAACACACTAGGCAGATACTCAGTTACCCAAGTAAGATCAATTATCTCACTGGTCAAATTTCGACAAAAGGAAATCGGATCAGATGGAGAGTTGCAGGTGAGAAGGAGAGGGGTGATCAGCATCAATCGAGAGTGCAAGAGCAGAACGAAGATGCAAAGCAGAGGAGGGACAGCGCAGAGGTTGTGACTTAGAAGAGGGACAACGCAGAGTTTGTGACACTGGGACTGCGCAGTCCCTACGCAGAAGCTGATGCAATGAGATGTAGAGGGGGCAGCAGGTCCTCTCCAAAGTCAGAATCTCACTGAGAAGTGCGAGAATATTGTTTGTAAAATTTCTCATAGAAATTCCTCTTCTATTTTGCTGGTTGTATCTTGTACATGAAATTTTTGTTGAAGATCAATAGAGAAACCCTCATATGTTGCACTAATTTTCCCGCATTGGATTTTTCCGAGGACAATTGTCCAAAAATAACTGTGTCATTGTGATTATACTTGTGCTAGTATTTTTCCTTGCATTTACGTTCCACGGTATTTTAATTGTGAAGGTTGCAGTAGAATTTATTTCGATATTTGTTGTAGAAACACTGTGAATAACTTGTTTCTAAATTAATAAGTAGAAGAAATAATATCAGTCACTGCAGTTGGATTTCTATTAGAAATTTTCATACAGAGAAATTCATTTATGTAATTAAATAAGTTCAAATTTTATTTATTTAATTTGTTAGCGCTTGAAATTTCACCTCAGGCTGGGAAAGGCAAACCTCAAGGCAACATCAAACCACTTAGCCTCGTAGCTAGCCCTACGGGGCTGGAGAGGGCTCTCTCCGGTCTATCTCGGTGAAATCTTCAATGGATGAGATGACCAATAGGGTAACACTGATTTTAAGCTAGTAAACTGATCAAAAAGGTTGATTTGGGGTTTTTAGGGTTTTGGTGGCAAATTGAAGGGATGGCAATTTTGGGTGCGGGGAATGAACACAGTTTTTGCAGGGGGTTCTTTGGGGCGAGGTAGGAGACAGTATTGATGCTTTTGATTGAGGTGGATGGAATGACAGGTGAGGAGCTAAGGAGAGCAAACAATAACTTTGAATTCTCCTTAAACAGTAGAAAACATTGAAATTAAACAAACTTAAAAGCAGAGCATGACAGTCATGAATTCTTACTTTAACACTTCGTTTGTTTAATGTGCAGAAGGAAAAGAAAGGAAATGATTCACATAACACAGTTACAGGTACATAGAGAAACACACCATCAATACATCTAACCACAAGAATCCCAAAAAGGACTGCAAAACCCTAGTCTTCCTTAGCCAAAAATTGCAGAGATACAGTGAATAATACAATGATAGCTTATCCCTCAAGAGTCCAACCATGAAAATGAGCAAGAAAGTACATAATATATATCATCTAACCTCTTTCCCTGCCTCCATGGGTCGAGCTCACTATCCTAGGAGCTGTTTCAATCAATGTTGTTAAAAGCGCGAGCGGGATTAAATCGGCGCCGGGAATAAAGCGGGATTAAATCGGCAAAAGCGAGAAAAAAGCGGGAAAAAAGCGTTTGGCACAAAAATATTCATTTTTTTTCATTTTTTTCAATTTTTTTAATATCTAAACCATCTACAACATAAAATAAATACATTCACACATAAATATGATAAAAAAAACTAATATATAAGATGTTTAATATCATTTCTAGCGCTAAAATCACACATAACATTGAATCATGTCCTGAATAGTAAGTCCTGAGTCCCAACTCAGCCTCAAAATATTAACAAAAAATATGATAATGTATCTCATCATGTCATAATGTCATATACAATAAAATGAAAGTCTAATCCTATTGATTTCCTCTGCCCCTCTTGCGAGAAAATGTCACAGCTTTCTCTTTCCCTCTAGATGTAGAAGCTGGTGCCTGTGCTGGTGGAAATGGCAGTGGAGTCTGACGTGCTCTAGAAGCTGAAGAACTAGTAGTAGCAGCTACAGGAGGTAGACGGAGACCACGTCCTCTACTGGTGGTAGTGGTAGCCCGGGTAGGCGGTGTCACCTCCTCCTCCTGCTCCTCCTCCTCCACCTGCTCCTCCTCCTGCTCCTGCTCCTCCTCCTCCCCCTCATCCTGCACTAACCAATCATCAGTGGGATCCATGAGAGGCCTCTCGGTCTCAACCCTCCATTCAGCAGTGGTGTCAATCCCATCCAATGAGATGGCATCCATATCAGGTGTCCTCTCTAGTTGCCTCACCCACAATCGAAGATTGTAGTAGACATAGACCATGTCATTAAGTCTATGGGACTCCAACCTGTACAAAGTTCATGAAATAATAATTAATAATTAATATTATAAAAAAATTATTGTTTAATGAATTCAAAAATTTATTTGGAAATTTGCAATATTTTAAATGTTTAAGTGTTAACCTATTGTGTTTCTTGTTGTGTATTTTTTCAAATACACTCCAATTGCGCTCACATCCTGAGGAGCTGCATGTTTGGCTGAGGATGCGTACGGCAAGCTTTTGCAAAAGGGGTACTCTGCCACCATACATCTTCCACCATGCGTCTACAACAAAATTACAAATAAAATTTTAAATAAACATAAGAAAAAAATGGAATTTGAAGAGACAATGAAATTTGAAACAAAGTTACAAACTACAAACTAAAAAATACCTGGCATTTTAATCGTCCTATCAGTGACAGCCATCTCAAAGCCAAATGTGCCACCTGACATCTTATATGTCGCAATTTGTTTAGAGATCTCTATACGTTGTTCTGGAGATCTCACCATCTTCTGGACACAGGATAATAATCCATCTATGATCTCAGCATCAAAATCAAACCCACATGCATAAGAAAATGCAGGGTTCAGGAAAAGCCCAACAGCATGAATGGGACGATGGAGTGTGTTGTTCCATCGCTCATCAATCACTTCCCATAGAAGGAGTTGTTTCTGAAACCCATCATCTCCCTTATCATCATAGTAGGACCGAATGGCTTCTTTGGCCCTGTCCATGGCTTCATACAAATAGCCCATTGCGGGCTTCTCACCATCAACCAACCGAAAAACCTTTACCAAAGGTTCAGTAACGGCGCACACCTCCTGCACTTCCGCCCAGAAGTCTTCCTGGTATGAAACTAGTCTGCATACGGCCTCTCCTTCTGGTTTGCGGCTCATTGACGAAGCACGCCACTCCTCTGAAAGAAACATTCTCTTCAAATCCCACATAGAATTCAAAAGGGATTGAAGAGATATGAAACTCGTCGCAAACCGTGTAATGGCGGGGCGCACCAACTCTTTGTTGTTGGTGCATCTTCTCATCAAGCTAAGCACAGATGTATGATTGTAAATAAATTTTGTGATGCTTTTTGATGAGTCAACAATATCTTTGACAAAGGGAATTTTCCCTATGTCCTCTAACATCAAATCAATACAATGGGCAGCACAAGGTGTCCAAAATAAAGTAGGATGCCTGTCCATAAGCATTCTACCAGCAGCAACATAATTTGCAGCATTGTCCGTTATGACTTGGACAACATTTTCTGCACCCACCTCCAAAATAAACACATCCAGCAAATCACATAAAGTTCTTGCATCTTTGATTTGATGAGTTGCATCAATAGATTTGATAAACATAGTCCCCTTGGGACAACTAACCAAGAAGTTTATAAGGGTTCTCCCCTTTTGGTCAGTCCAACCATCTGACATAACAGTGCATCCTGTTTGTGCCCATGATGCCCTAAAATCTTCCAATCTTTGGGTGCAGTCACGCTTTTCATCTTGAAGAATCCGGCCTCTGAAATCATGATAAGAAGGGATTTTGTACCCCGGGCCAACACTGGCAATAGCATCAACAGCAGGTTGGAAAAATGGATTATTCCTTACAATGTTGAAAGGAATATCACTCCAGAGGAGAAATTTTGCCATCAACCTATCAGCTTGTTCTTTTTCAGTTCTTTTTAGCATTGAACCGATAGTTGGTTGTGAACCAGGTGTGGTTCGAGGAACAAAAAATGATGATGCAGCTACCGGATTGACTGACGCTGCAGTAGAACCAGTGCCACTTGGTCCACTTCCTTCAGCTGACCTTCTTAGTTGCCTTTTGAGTTCTTCTTTGGCCTCTCTAGTGTGCTCTAATTCTCCCAATGCTCTCATGGCTCTTTGGATAAGTTCAGGATTTGTATTTATACAGGGCCCCACATCATGTCCAGGGATTTGTGCAAGGTGGTACTTCAACCTGTACACCCCCCCGCGTATCTCCTTTCCACACAACTTGCAATTCAAGTTTTGTCTATCATTCGGAGCTTTAGGTTCACCATATTCCCAGAAAGGATCCAATTTCCTTGGCATGTTTGTTTTTGAATTTTGAATTTGCAAACCTATGGAAAAATAAGGATTAGGAAATAGGAATTTAGGATTACAAATTACAATTTAGCATTTACAAAATTACAAGTTAATTATTTCCAAAATCCCAATTTCCAAACCCAAGTTACCCAACCAAATGGCAAATGCCAAAAAACAATGAAAAAACATAAACAATGTTTAAAAAAATGAAAAAAATAAATAAAAAATTGGTTCCCATAGTCATACCAAGTTACCCATCCCAAATGAATGAAAAATTACAAAAAATTCTTTAAAAACAATGAAAACAAAAGGAAAATGGTGACCATATGAAGTTTCCCAACCAAAAACAAAGTTTTTAAACAAGGAAAACAAAAAAAAATTAATCTACATACCGTTTTTATGGACAAATTGGTGATCTCCTTTTGGATTTCTCCTACAAGCACTTGGATTCACTCCCAAAGTGGACCCAAACCCTTCAGCTCTTCTCCTCAACGCTTCTCCTCCTCCTCCGCGCGGCGACAGTCAAAAATGACATAAAAAAAAATCGCATTTCATTGTTATAACCCCGCTGCCCGCGCCCTCAGCGCTTTTTTCCATTTAAATCGCACTTTTTTCGAAAAAAGTGCGCTTTTTTCGGAAAAAAGCGGTATAAAAAAACTGGCGCTTTTTCCCTATAAAACGCGGGTTTTATTCGGCAAAGGCAAAAACGCGCGTTTTTTTGAAAAAAGCGCGATTTAATCGCGCTTTTAACAACACTGGTTTCAACCACTTCTAAACTAAGCACTACAAACTAGGCAGTCAAAACAACTTGCCTCTATAAGTTAGGAAACCAATTCATTCATTTAATTTTCACCCTTTTCATGAATGAATCTTCTAGAAGAGGTACATAAGAGTAAAAGTGTCATAAAAGTACATTAATTACATCAAAGAGCATAATAATCCACTCCAAAAAGTCAAACAGGGTCAAACTGCGTTTTTCTAAGCTGCACAATGAAATCTAGAGAAGTTTGCCTGCCGGGTTGCGCGCCTCTGCCTGACGGGTCGCGCGCCTTTGGGACCACATTTGGGGCACTTCTCGGTGTCCAAATTGAGCAAGAGTAGGCTTGTTGGAAAGGTCTGTGAGTCTACTTTCCAACCCAACTGGAATTTCTGAATTTGGTGGTCATTTGCCCCTCCAAAATTGCAATCTCCCAAGACTGCTTTCTGCAACTCAAAAATGTGGCAGAAAGTCAATTTTTGCTCGTTTTTTGACCTTCTGGAGGCCCAAAACTTCATAAAATCTCAAGTCCATTGATGAGCATATATAACTTCTCATAACAAATCTGGAAATGCTGAGTTTTTGCAAAATGGAGTTGCCATGATGTAGGGTCGCGCGGGGGGTAAGACCCGTTAATGAGCAAAAACCTGTAAATTGCCTGAAAAATCAAAATTGACCCAAAATTTTCAAAATTTCTTGGGATTTGTGTTGTGGCTGGGCTATTTAGTGCCTTGGTCCTTCAGTGAGGCCTCAGCCAAGATATGGAGGGGATCGGGCCTCTTTTTCCCTTTTTGTGCCTTGGCCAACCGCCTTTGGAACATTTTCATCTTTGGCTTGCACACATGCATTCTTGCCCAGTAATGGTTCTTCATGTTCCTCAACAGTTTCTTCTCTTGGTTGGCCTTAGCCAACAGCCTCTCCAAGTGTGCATTTACCCGGATGAGCATGGACTCTCGGTCAGCGGGCAATGGATCACCGGGTCTTCTCCGGTTCAAAATGCGGTCACTACGAATCCTCCACAGCTCATCAAGTGCTTGCTCATCTTCCAACTGTTTGTTGCGCTGCTCGAGGTATGTGATGGTCCATTGTGCCCCCTCTAATCTCCTCTGCAAGGCATCATTTTCAGCTCTGAGGTGCTGAATGATCTCCTTTGCCTCTCGGCTAGGAGAACTGACATCAAGATCAATAAGCTCTATATCCGGAACACCTGATGGTCCCTCATCAATCTTGGGTTGTTTGCCCCTCCCTGGTACCTGTGCTGGTGAAGAAAGCGAGGCCCCTTCCACCTGATGTGGAGATAACACTCGCTGAGCCGATGAAGAAGGCGAGACCCCTTCCACATGCTGTGGAGAAAGTACTCGCCGAGCTGCTGCAAATAAGGCCCTCTGGCCTCTCTGATAAGTAACCACAGGTGAGGAGCTGACATGTCTGGTGACGGGGATGTCATGCTGCTGTGATGGTCCTCCCTCCTCATGAATAACCTCAGGATGTGGCGGTGATGGTGCTGTGAAAAACTCACGAGAGATGAACTCCTCCCATGAGATGCCCAACTGAGCCAACTGATGTAATACCACTAGCTGAATCAAACCATAATGGTAAAGGCTCCTGTACTGCTGTGTCGGGCTCTTCCTCTGCATCATGGACACCATCTTCTCAATGTTCTGATAGAAGAAAACAGGGATGTTCATCATCCTCACTCGGGTGAAGTGCATCAAGAGGCGAATATGGTATGAATATACCTGTGAAAATCTGCCCTCACAGGTAAAATAGAGCATGATGAGCCTCATCATGGGAGCATACTCACTCCTGAGAAATCTGAAGGGAAACACTCCTGTCAAGTGTCTCATGAGTGCTGGTCTAACGAAAGGCTCAAAATGAACACTGTCCAACACCTTGCGCTTATTCCATACCTCTCCGACATTAGGTATCCCTGTGGCCTGTGCAATCATCTCGGGTGTCAATGTAAAGTCCACCCCGGCAAGGTTGACATGTCCATCATGCAAATGTAAAACAAACAGGCGAGCCAACTCTCTGTGGTGCTGAATCCGAGAGATCCTCTCACAAAACTCATAACAAGACATATACTGGAAACATGAAACTGCCATAGGACAAGCTTGTAAATCTGTCAAAGAAGTGGGCCCCTCTCTCTTATGATGACCACCCTTTCCACCCTTATGAGGCCTCCTCTGTACCTCAATCTCTGAAGCTGATGCCTGGTCATCACTCTGCTCATAGGTTTCGGTTTCTGACATTGTTTAAGGAGCAAAGTGGCCAAAATGTACTGTTGTTTTTGCCTTGTAAAATGCTGATTTATATGCTGTTTCAAGGGGGACAAGGAGCATGAGGGGAATGTTAGGGGAGGGACACTTTAAAAGGAAAATGGGAATAAATGTATAAAACAGGGATTTAAGGGAAAAAACATTGCAAAAATCATTGCATATGCATCATTATATACATTGTTTACATGGGTATTATGAGAGGTAGGATTAGGGCTTGATTTTTCATTTTTTAGGGAAAGGGGTAGGGTTTAGGTTTTCTTTACAAATTTAAAAGGGAAATTTATATAGAAAGACAAGGAAAATGACATGGGAAATGGGAAAAATGATTTACAAGGGAAAAAGCTTAAAATAACATAAAACCCTAGGCATATTTAACAATTTTAAACCACAACCATATAGAGCTTTTTCTCTTGCACAATGAGATCTTTAAAACATGTATTCATGATGTCTTTAACCATAACAAACAGCAATTTGTAAGTTGGAGGGCCTACCTTAGGCAATTTAGCAATTTTGTTGGCTCCTTGGATGAATTTGCAGGTGATTTGGTAAGGAGGGCGCTGACTGGTTGCGTGCCTCACCCAACGGGTCGCGCGCCATTGACGGGTCGCGTCCGTTATAAAATAACACTGCTGGAATGGGCTCGACGGGTCGCGCGCTTGGTCTGACGGGTCGCGTGCCTGTCAAGCTCACAATTTTGCTCAAACCCTCACCCAATCTCTCTTGCAAGTGAGTTAGATGCACAATGAGGGTAAATGGAGGGAGATTGGGCTTTTATAATTTTGATTTGAAATAATTTCATGCCCAAACCCACTTTATAATGTTTTTCTTTGACACTTTATAAAATTGACTTTTCTTGGTTCCTTTGTCCTGAAATTAACTGATTTGATGCTTTTGCTCGATATTTTTTGCAGGGATATCATCTGAGGGATCTTGGCAAGGGAGCCAGGGTTACATGTTGTCCTTGGAAGCTTTTTGAAATTTCATCACTGTTTACAAAAATTTGAAAAATGACCTTGGCTTTAAAAACAGGGTTTTTAAATCCAAAGTGAAAATTAACTGTACAAGATAGAAATTTGCGAAGAAACACCTTTAAAATCATCCCTCTGGCTTGTTGAGCACTTATTGACCTTCAGAGACATGACCTTGTAAACAAACTTGACCAAAACCCTAGACCTAGGAATTTGACCTCAAGACAAGACAAGACAAGCTTGAAAGTGACTAAGGACTGAAATGACTTGATCCAGCAATGCCAAGAGAGGGACAAAAACACCAGCTCCTCCATCAGGGTTATGGCATGCCTAATGGGATGCAAAAATTGACACTGATGAGACACCTATTTATGCAAATGCAAAGAGCTTTGATCGTTGATGGAGGGCGACAAGACCGACTCTAACATAATTAACAGAAACATAGGACAACAATCATCTAGGGCCTTTGGAAAATACTTTGATTGATATCCTCAAGGGTTTATAACAATAGATCAACTATTAAAATCAAGGACCAGCAGTTAGAGGCTACCATTTTTGTTGCTAGAAGGACTAAGCACTCTTGCAGCACGGATATTTTTTTGTTTTATTTTCAGATTTGGGAAGTTTGCACATTTGATTTCAAAGATGGCAGCAGCTAACTTCAATGGTGCCTCCAAGTTTTTGCCCTGAAAAGTCGGGGTGACATTGCAATTGGAAGAAAATGATCTCTAGGATATTCCCAACGATGTTGTGCCTCCACCTACAGATCTGCAGCAACTGGCAGCACATAAGAAGTGAAGGCCAAGTGGTTGATCTTGGATCCCATGAAAAACCACCTACTTCCTCAAATATCCAAAAAGACAATAGTGAAGGAGATGGTCAAAGCCCAGGTTAGCCACTAACAGAGCAAGAACATTAACAAAAAGATGATATTGTGAAACAAACTAAGATCCATAGAGATGATCATATATGAACATATTGGAAACCATTACCAGTTATCTGATGAAGATCATTTAGATCCATGATCAACTTGCACTGTGCAGTAGTTTGACAAAACGTTGCAGATGTAGAGTTGGTGAACATGGCACTGAATGGATTCCCAACTCCATGGGAACCATTTGTGCTCTAAAGAACCTTCCTCAGTTTCAAAGATTATGGGATGATTGTATTCAGGGGGAAACTCCGATGGAGTCAAAGACCAACAAGAAGGGTGGTGATGACAACCTAGCCATAATTGGTCAAACCAAAAAGGACAAATGTGAAGGACCCAGCAAGAGTAAGGGAGTGATGAGTCAACTTCACAGCCAGGGAAGGACTTGAGTAAAACCAAGTGCTTCATTTGTCATAAGTTTGATCGTTATGCATCACAATGTCAAAAGGAGAAGGGCAAGGGAAGCAGCAATAAAATCAGGTATTAGCCTCTGCAAAAACTCAAACAAAAAAATTTGTTGCCAGGTTTGAGAAATATTTGTCAATGGTATCTTGCCTCTCTACTAGTATGGTTCCAAGGAACAGCTTGATATGTGGACAGTGGAACATCTTGGTATATGGCATCATCTCGAGAATTATTTTCATGTGTAATAGAGCAAGACTCGAGAGTCTAGGTTGAACTTAGTGATGATGCAAAGTACCCAATAGCGGGAGTTGGTACCATTCCATTCTAACTCTTAGTTAACTCTTTAGACTTTGATGATGTTTTGTTTGTTCCAAGTCCCAAGAAAAAATTTCTCTCAATTTTAGTTATGGAGGATACAGGGTATGTAGTAAAGTTCAAGAATTGATAGGTCCTTATCAGGCCAGAGAAATCTAACCCAAAAGCAACACATGTGATAGGGGTTATTAGCGAAGGAGACTTGTAAAAGTTACAAGGTGAGCCTATTTAAGCCCTAATTCATGACACAGACATTTTTTGTGACTTATGGCATAAGCAGATGAGGCACTTGCATTACAAATTGTTGCCTATTATGACAGAGATAGTCACAAGTTTTGCAAAGTCTAGCATTGAAGAGTAGCATGCAAAGGGTGTGCACTTGGCAAGCATGCCAAAGCTACTTTCTCAAGTAGCGAGAATAGGTCTAAGGGGACTCTAGAGCTAGTGCATTTAGATGGACGTGGACCAATTTCAGTAGCATCAATCATAAGGAGCATGTACTAGGTTTCCTTCATCGATAATTTTTCTTGCAAAACATGGATCTACTTCTTAAAGACAAAGGATGAAGTCTTTAGTAGGTTTTAGGAGTTCAAAGCTCTTGTTGAGAACTGAACAGGGAAGAAGATCAAGATTTTGAGATCAAACAATGGGGTTGAATATACCTCCAACGAGTTCAAGGATTTCTACAAGGAGGCAGTAATCAAGAAAAAGATAATAGTTCCATCAGTGTATATAATATCGCCGAAATATCAGCGATATTCGTAAATATCGCAATATTTTCAGGGAGACGAAATATCACCGAGAAAATATCGTGATATTTTGTCTCCCCGAAAATATCGCGATATTTCCGAAATATCGGCAATATTTCGGGAAAATATCGTGCAACAATGCAAAAAATCGCCCAACGGCAGTAAAAAAATTCAAGCTGTCTAAAACTCTGATGCTAAAACTTTCAACCCTTAGGACACTTTTTCAAGGAAAAACCAGATCCGAAATCACTTTAATTACTGCAGATTTACTGTACTAAATCTGCCCTATTATCTTCAATATCTGTGTTAAATCACTCAACAATCCTAGCCCTTAAATATGTCAACTCAGCATGAACAATAAGTGCTATAAATTACTTGATCAAGAAGACAATGGAGGCTGAAAATCAAATCTACAAATACATTAACTATTAAACAACTGAAAACTTCATAAATATGTATAAGAATGAAGTACATGTACACACTATAGTTTTATCACAAAGTTAGTACAATCTTTCAAGCTTTCCAAAACCTTAGCTAGGGAAAGCATGAAAACCCTAGCCACCTCCAAAGATCTCCAACAAGCAAGCATCAACACCGGCAAGTCCTCCTTGGCTTCAACAAGAAGCTTGTATCACACAAACTCTCAACACTAGCATGGTTGTCTTCATTAGGGTTTGCTAACCCTAGCCATGTTGCATCACACAAGTACATGGTAAAACAATTCTAGTGCCAACCTCCAAATCTACATGTCCAACCTAGGGTTTGAATCCTCAAACCCTAAGTCTTCCACTCTTGCATCATCACTAGCACTAAGTCCTCCATGGATCATTACGAATACAAGAACTCCATGATCTTACCCTAGCCTTACATCCCAAAAGAATAAGGTTCCAAAATCATGGAAGATGTTAGCTCCACTCTCAATGTCTTCTACTAAGGTAAAAACCCTAGCGCTATAGCAAGAGCCACAAGAACCATCATCAACTTCAACGTCATCTTCTTTACTAGGGTTTCCATGTATGGCACAAACCCTAGCATAACATAAGAGAAATCTCTCCAAGAACATTCAATAAATCTCACTCTCTCCTTATTTTTTCCTAGGGTTCCCTCATAAACCCTAGCATTTAGCTTCTAGGGTTTCCTCATGAACCCTGACGTCCCTGAGAGAAGAACAAAGAAGAGTACAATATGAAAATTCCTTGAAACGTAGCAACTGCAAATATTTCTTCTAACTGATAAATTAATTATGCATTTTATTTTGTTTATGGCAAAATAACAAAATATTCACACTGCAATTTTATCAAGGATCAGCAGGATTTGGTATCGCCTTTGATGTATCAATTCTATTTGACATCATATATTTCAGTGCTTTCTTCATATTTATGTGCCAATGTGTTTATTTCATGTTGTTATTGCTTTATATGTTTAAAAATCTGCAAAAAAAAAAAAAAAAAAAAATGAATATATTATGCTTTTTTTATGCTTGCCGATATTTTCGTCGATATTGCCGATAAGATATTTTTTGGACCCTCATCGCTATTTTGCTGATACCGATATTTTCAACACTGAGTTCCATACAACTCACAACAAAATCAAGTTGCAGAACGAAAGAATTGATCAATTATGGGGGCTATGAAGGCCATGATTCATGACCAGGACTTGTCAATGTTTCTTTGGGAAAAAGCATGCAAAATGGTTATCTTTGGTAGGAAAGGATGGTTTGGCATACTTGCTAAGTGTGCAGCCCTTGCAAACCTCATGTTGATTGACAATGCATTGTGGCAATCTTGTCGCTATCTCTTTGATAATCTTCAGCACTCCATGGTGCAAATGCCCCATGCGCCTATGCCATAACTCCCCAAGCTCACTCCCTAAGTCACGACCCCCTCTACTGATCAATGATGTGGTTGTCTCAAACTGTAATTTGTACAGGCTCATGTCTAATCCCAATATGCTTCGCCATCTTGGAGTCTAAGGGTTTTATGAAAACCCTACCCTATCTGAAGGTCACCTCGTACCCCTTATCCTCCAATGTTGAAACTGAAACAAGATTCTTCTTCAGCCCGGATACATAAAGGACATCTCTGAGATATAGAGGGTTTCCAAGTCCCTCTCATAATGAATTGTACCAATACCCTCAACCCCCATCAACTCCCATCTCAATATCGAACTACATGTCCCTTTCTGACGATTTGTTGAAATACTTCTTGTTTCATGTCATATGACAGGACACACTATTGTCCACATAACATAAACTAGTAACCACTGAGCTTGCCATGCAAGCAATGAGTGAAAACTCCTTCTCAAAATGAATAGAGAAATCATCAATCTCTGTAGAGGTTGATGCTTGGTCCTTCTTGGACCCTTTCTTTCTATTAGGGCATTTAGTAGCATAATGCCCAAATTGGTGGCATGAAAAGCAACTTATCTTACTGAGATCAATTTTCTTCTTATCTCCCTTGGAGCTCAAGTATCCACCACCACTGCTCTTCTTGCCCTTGGATTTGCTCCCTTTGTTGGCTAAAGTGAAATTTTCTTCATCTCCCTCAGCCTTAACACGCAACCCAGCTTGTCTATGAATCTCCTCTTGGACACAGTATCCCCATAATTGCTCCCAATTTGGAAGGTTTTCTCAGGCACATATCCCATCCGTGAAGGCTTGCCACGATTTGGGGAAACCCAATATAGAAAAATTTACGAAATCCCCATCTGGAACTATTTCACCCACACTAGCCAACTCTCCTTTACTTTGGGAAACTTGGTGAGGTAAACCACACAATCTGACTTTGACATTGTAATATTCTTGAGCTTGTCCTTCAATACCAGCTTTATGGCCTCGCTCGATCCTTGATAGAGACCAATGATGGTTATCTACATGGCTTTGGTTGTTTTCTTCCCAGTTAGGCGAGGAACATTGTGGTCTTAGACTCCCTCCAAGATGCTTCTTCTCTCTCTGGCATCCATCTTGTTATGTTGATCCAACTGTTGAGGGGTCAGAAGGTACAACTGGGACATTATCAATAAAACCCCAAACCTAAGTTGCACGAAACGGGGAAACGCGGAAGCGAAACGAAACGGGGAAGCGAAACGAAACGCGACCTCCCCAAATTTTGGAAACGGGGAAACGCGAATATATATAATAATATATATATATATATATATTAAAAATATTTAAAAATTATTATTATATATATGTGCAATCATAAAGCATGAATGATACATTTACTTACATAAACATTTAAACATTAAGATTAAATTTACATCACATTTACTACCTGGAAACCCTAAAAAAAATTAAAAAAAAAAAAAAAAAATTAAAAAACAAGTGTTTTTTTGGGGGAAACGTGGCACATATGGCCTGGAAACGCGTTTCCGGCCGTACGGCCAAGTTTCCGTTTCGGGAAACGTGGCCGTACGGCCGGAAACGCGTTTCCAGGCCGTACGGTACGGGGAAACGAGTTTCGTTTCGTTTCCCCTGGGGAAACGGACCCCCTGCCCACGTTTCCTGCAACTTAGCCCCAAACCCCTTGCTCCTCTAGCACCAATACTATCCTTTCATGCCATGAACAAAAACTGGATGCACCGTCTAATCTGCCTTCAAACCTGAGACCCAAATACGCCATACTGCCAAATTGCACTGGACAAAACAAATCATACTGCCCAAAAAACCTAGAGCCCAAATCGATCTGATAAACTCACTTCCTCTAAACCACAAAACCTGATCCTAAAGATAAAACTGTGTTTGGCCTTCAATCAGAGGCTATGCTCTAATACCATGTTAAATTTCCTTAAAACCTAGTAACTGATTCGCAATTTTCTAAGTGTAAAACTAGAAATACAAACAATTGTTGCACTGGAAACTTAAATTGCAAAAACATTGGGTTTTCTAACTTAACATGCACAATGGAAAATAAATAAATCATAAGACAAACACATTCAACACATCGAGCACAAGATATACCCAGGAAAACCCAACTCCGAGGAAAACCTGTGACTTTTGTGTCTTTTTATTATGTTTAGCAAGAGGGTTTTCTTCATAAAATTAGAATAAGGTAACAATTATCTTTCTCCACAAGAAAATAATTGCTCATCTCTGAGACAAATCGATCTCTCTTCCAAGCACTTGATTTGTCGCACAGCCACGCAGATCAAGCTATCTGCGCACGCGTGCGAATAGTATGGGCATGCATGCTCTTCTCTCTCTTATATGGTATAATAAAGATTGTCTCTTGAACATTGAATCATTGTGATCTGTTGAACCCTAGTCTTTTCCTCTCGTTGATCTGACACATTGTTTGTGCTCAACTGACTTGCCACTCGCTCTATCTCCTCATAATTTTGACCCAAACTCTGGAGATACTTTCAATAGTTGAGATTAGACCATGATGAAGGCTTGAGATTAAATCATAAGTTAACTTAAGAGTTTTTAATTTTTCCTAAGTCTAACTTTATGAAATAGTTAAATAAATTAATATTTTGCTAAAGAGGTTGTCTTGCAGGTCCCTTTGCTAGCCTTAGCACTTAGGCAAGCAATGTTAGGATATTCTGACACATAGGAAATAGTTAAGTATAACTTGGTCTAGTGTAGAGTTAGGTAAAGTGTGTTTCTTTACTATGTACTTTTGTTACTTACAATCCAACAGTCACGATATGTTCTAGACAAGAAGTGATCCAACCGTTCATTCTCTCCTTAGTATTACCGACACTTGATCTGTGGCTTAACACCCGATTGGTCCATCATCTCTATCTAAAGATCATGGAAGGTCATTTGTAGGGTGACCGTTCATGAGAGAAGCTTATGTAAATTTTCTTTCTTTTACATTAATAAATTCTCTGAAGTGGCCGCATTGGCTCAGGTCGTGGATTGTTTCCCTCTTTGAGGGTTTTAACCATGTCAAGAATATTGGTTTATTGATCTGTGATCTATTTGTGAGCGGTGTCCTTTGGTGTTCTATTTGAGGAACTTACCCTATAAATTCCTAATGGTATTAGAGCTATTTGAGGATCGCATCCGTTTGTGATCCAAATCTGAAGGCAATATAACTGCATCCGATTGTCGTTTCCTAGATCTATTGTTTTTGACTGCTTTCCAACCGAAAAGAATACTCTATTGTGTTAGGAGCATCTGTTCCAACAAGGAACCCCTTTCGTTTCACACAAAAAGGTTTTCGGTAACCCTAGCTATGTCATTTTTAAGATCTGGAGGTATACAGTCTTTATTTCCAGTTTTAGTTATTTATCTCTCTATTTATTTCGGTTTATTTATCTCTCTGTTTTTCTATTATCGGATCTATACCTTTCATTTTTGCATATGCTCTTTGCCCCGCGACTTTGTGTAATCTGGGCAAATCAGAAACAGAAATGATGGATTTTCCACATGCATATGCCCTTTTCCGCCGCACCATAGTGTGATCTGTAAAAATCAGAAACATAGAGGAAAATATTTAGTTTCCAGCGAAATCTAACTTCAAACCATAAGGTTTGTTTTATTTTGCATGTTCGTTTTGGGTTGTGTGGTTTTTTTTGTTTTGTAGGCAAAAAAGGTTTTCTCAAGTAAGCACGCACTCCAAAGCTTCAGTAACTCGAAAACAAAAAACAAAAAACAAAAAAAAAAAACCCTTCCTCTTTTCCAAAAATTATTAACCTTTTAAACTTGTTCACTTGGTCCAAAGTTACTTTATGAGAATAGAGGTCTTGAGTTCAAGTCTTTCCTTTTATTGAGTTACTTTTTCAAAAAGCACATATAACTTATGTTTTAAAGTTACTTTATGTAAAAGTGTTCTCACCCATTATAAAAAGTGAGTCACTTATAATTCTAAAGTCTCTTTATTTTTTATTTAAGTTACAATTTAGTGGGTAGCTCATAAAGTACTATTGTATAAGTAACTTTCACTTGTATATAAAAGTGGGTCACATAATTTTTTTTTTAAAAGTGAGCTAATTAGATTAAGTTTGGAAAGAGGAGGGATTTTGTTTAAAATACAACATTATCATTCACTTCCACACATTCACATACTTTGTCAGCATCTTCAATAACATTTCTTCAAAAAACCATAACTTCTTCATCCGAAAGTCGTTTTCAGGGCATTTTTTTTAATCAGCCTAATTTTTCGAGATCTTTCCATTGGAACACTTAGTTTCAGCATCTACAGCGTCAATTTCTGTTAAAATGGAAAGTCCATGCCAAGTTATTCTTGATAGCACCAACTACTTCCAACGGGTGTCCTACATGGAACATTTACTTAGAATTAAAGGTCTTTATAGAATAGCCTCAAGCCAAGAGTCTAAACCTAAAGATGAAGATAAGGCAGTTAAATGGGAAAATAAGTAAGATCAAGCACATGGGTTGATAGGGATGTCTATTTCTCCAGACCTTAGAACTTAGATTCCATATCGTAGAACTTGATACCTATGATGAAGCAATGAAATAGCTTAATAAAGTTTTTGGAATTAAAAATGAAATTAGAGCCCATCAACTCGAAAATGAGTTGCTTACATTGGACCCTAATAATTTTTCTTCCATTGAAAATTTTTTGTCCAAGTTCAAGACCCTTAGACTTCTCTTGGAAGGTGTTAAGGTTAAGAAAGAAGATGGTAGCCTTATCTATTCCATTCTTACTAAGTTAGGACTAGCCTACTATGTGATTGTTTCCACCTTCCATTCTATTAGAGAAGCCTTTATTTATCAAGGACAAACCTACAAGTCCCCCTCTTTTGATGCCTTTTGTGATTCTTTAATAAGAGAACAAGAAAAACTCTTACATCTTGGTCTTCTTAACCTTGGAAACTCTTCTAAGAAAGCCTTAGCCGCCCAGCAACAACCAAGTTCAAAGAATCCTAAGAAACAACATACTAAAAAGGATGGTCCTAAACCAACTAAGGCTCCTAAGCACTTTTAGTCTCAAAATGAAAAATAAATTCAACAAAACGATAAGGCAAATAAAAACAAAGGGAAGAAGACTGATAGACATTGCAACTTTTGTAATCGAGATGGCCACATAGAATCCAAATGCTTTAAGAAGATGGAAGCCTTGGAAGCAGCAATGAAAAAGCATAACATCCATTTGGAGCACTCTTCAACTTCAGGAATAACACTTTCTGCATTTGGTTGTCAAGCATCTCGGTCTGGTTATGCACTAAATATATCTTCTTCTTCTCATTCTCATGAGTGGTTAATTGATTCTAGAGCTTCTTATCACATGGCCAAAAATAAAGCCACGTTTTCTTCTTTAAATGATTATAACACCAAAAATATATATGTTGGTGATGATAGATCTCTTAGTTTTGTAGGCACTGGAACTATTCATCTAGACAATGGTCAATTTAATGATGTATTATGTGTTCCAACCTTATCCTGCAACCTTCTATCTGTATATCAGATAACTCATTCAAGTGAAGGTAAAATCGTTGAATTTTCACCTCGTGATGTTGTAATTAAGGACCTAAGAGATCCTAGACAGATTTAGCTACTGGCATTGCTGACAATTCTACAAGGTTGTATAAGTTTAACAACTTTGGGTCATCAACTCTTCCCTCGGTATTTGTTGCTCATAATGATGAAGTGAGCAAACTTTGGCATGAGCGATTTGGTCACTTAAACTATCACTCCCTTCAAAATCTATGTAAAGAAAATATGGTGACATGTCTTCCTATGGTATCTTGCAAAGATGGTGTTTGTTCTGGATGTGTACTCGGAAAACATCATCAGGATAGTTTTAAAAAACGTGCCTCTTCGCACGCCTCAGCCCCTTTACAACTTCTGCAAAATGATTTATGTGGTCCACTTCTAGTTGTTTCATTCTCTAGCTACAAGTATTTCTTAACTTTCATTGACGATTTCTCTAGACGCACTTGGGTATACTTCTTAAAACTCAAGAGTGAAGTATTTAACATGTTCTTGGCCTTTAAGGCCTTTGTTGAGAAACAATCTTGACATCAAATTCTTAAGTTAAGATCTGATAATGGCGGAGAATATGTTAACAACAAATTCATCAACTTTTGCACTGAGCATGGAATTCAAATGCAACATATTGTTCCATATATTCCACAACAAAATGGTGTAGTTAAAAGGAAGAATCGCACCTTAAAGGAAATGGCTAATTCTATGCTTCAATCTAAAGGACTTAGTCATAATTTTTGGGCAGAAGCAATTAACTGTGCAAATTACATAGTAAAACACACTCCTACTAAGGTTTTAAAGAATATCACTCCAGAAGAAGCATGGAGCTCAATTAAACTAGATGTAAGTCACTTTCGTGTTTTTGGAAGTGAAGCATGGGCCCATATTCCCAATGAGAAACATAAATCCCTTGAACCTAAGAGTGAAAAAGGTATTTTTGTTGCATATTCTAAAGATGTCAAAGGATATAGACTTCTTCCACCTGAGTCCAAAAATGTTATCATTAGAAGAGATGTAAAGTTTGTTGAAAATATATCAGCCTACAAGCCTAGTTCGGCAAATGTGCCACCTCTCTCTAATATCTATCCCTTCTAGTTCTGAAAATATTTCTTCTTCAGATGATGATAGCAAGGATGACAATCCTCCCCCACCTTCTTGGGATCCTCCTTCAGCTCCTCAGCTTCCAAAATGGGTTTGTGCTACTCAGGATGCAGCAGGTGCTCTTGTAGGTGATCCTACAGATCAACGACGTACACGTTCTCAGTTCGATACAGCCTCTTCTTTATTGGCTCAAGCTTCAGTGAATTATGATCCTGACACCTTTGCAAAAGCTTCAGGCCATCTAGATTGGGACACAGCTACGAATGAAGAATATCGTTTATTATTGGCAAATGATACATGGGATCTTGTTACTCTTCCAAAGGGAAGAAAACTTGTTAGATGCAAATGGGTTTACAGAACCAAGTTTGGACCAGATGGAAAAGTTGATAAACATAAGGCTCGTCTTGTTGCTAATGTTTTTTCACAAGTTGAAGGCATTGACTATACTGAAACCTTCTCCCCTGTTGCCAAAATGAACTCTATCCGCCTTGTTCTTTCCCTTGCTGCCTCTTTCAAATGGGAAATCCATCTAATGGATGTTAAATCTTCCTTCTTGAATGGGGACTTGCATGAAGAAATCTATATGGAACAACCTCCTAGCTTTATACAAACAAACTCCAGCCTTGTATGTCGGCCTAAGAAATCCCTTTATGGTCTCAAGCAAGCCCCTCGGGCTTGGTATGCCAAAATGGATATCTTTCTTTTAGATATTGGCTTTTCTAGGTGTCACTCTAGCAATACTGTGTACACCAAGAAAGTGGGTAAGTCTCTTGTCATTCTTGTTCTTTATGTTGATCATCTTATCCTTACTGGTAGTGATCCCAACCTTATAAACCATGTGAAGTCCAGCCTTAAAAAGCAGTTTGAAATGACAGACTTAGGACACTTGCATTATTTTCTTGGCCTTCAAGTCTTGTAATACAAGGAAGGTATTTCCCTTTCCCAGTCCAAGTATGCATGTGATCTTCTATGCCACTTTCACATGGAACATTATAAGCCAGCCCCTTCTCCCTTTCAATTTGGAACCAAACTTTTAGCCACTTGTACTTCCATTGAAGTTGATACTACCTTATACCGTCAATTTGTAGGAAAAATTTTGTGTCTGACCCATACCCGTCCTGGCCTTTCCTTTGTTGTTGGCCTTATTGCTCGGTTTATGCAAAACCCACATGAAATTCATTGGAAAGCAGCTAAAAGAATACTTCGTTATGTTCGAGGTATAGTTCAGTTTGGGATTCATTACAGTACAGAAGCATCTCCTCTATTGGTTGGTTTCACTGATTCTGATTGGGCTGGTGACCCTGATGATTGGAAGTCTACTGCAGGTTATATCTTCACTCTTGGTTATGGACCTATTACATGGGCTTGCAAGAAACAAAGTGCCATTTCTCTTTCTTCAACAAACACAGAGTATCGTGGCACCATAGAAGCTAGTAAGGAAGCCTTGTGGCTTCGTCAGATCCTGTCAGAGTTTGGCTTTTAGCAGCAGCAGCCGACTACACTTTGGTGTGATAATCAAAGCGCCATTCAACTATGCAAAGATCCAGTCCAACATCAGCGTAGCAAACACATTGAAATACACATGCACTTCATCAGAAAGCTCATTCATGACCGTGTTCTTGAAGTGCAATATTGTTCAACCGATGATCAAGTTGCAGACATCTTTACAAAGGCTCTCACAAAGGCGAAGTTTACTAAACTTCGATTTATGGTTGGAGTTTGGCAAGTTGTCACTAAGGGAGGATAGGCTCTAATGCCTCCTTCCTTCTATTGTATCATATTTTACATCCTTCAATCTTATCCCAAGTTGTTCTTAAGGGGGGATGTTAGGATATTCCAACACATAGGAAATAGTTAAGTATAACTTGGTCTAGTGTAGAGTTAGGTAAAGTGTGTTTCTTTACTATGTACTTTTGTAACTTACAATCCAACGGTCACGATATGTTCTAGACATGAAGTGATCCGACGGTTCATTCTCTCATCGATATTACTGACACTTGATCCGTGGCATACACTCAATTGGTCCATGATCTCTATTTAAAGAGCATGGAGGGTCATTTGTAGGGTGACCGTTCATGAGAGAAGCTTATGTAAATTTTCTTTCTTTTACATTAATAAATTGCCTGTAGTGACCGTGTTGACTTAGGCCGTGGACTATTTCCCTCTTTGAGGGCTTTAACCACGTCAAGAATACTAGTGTATTGATCTATGATCTGTTTGTGAGCGGTGTCCTTTGGTGTTCTATCTGAGGAACTTACCCTGTAAATTCCTACAAGCAAAACCCTTACTTCTCTACTCCAATCAACCTATGTTCTGTAATATTTTCATTTACAGTTTAGTTGTTAAGTTCCAATACGGTGTGTGTTGAAGGAAATGTAACTAGGTTCGGTCTTCATAAATGTACTTTTGATATTTGTACTTATTCAAGAAAAGAAATATTTTTTTATAATATAAGTCAATGAGTTTCTTGCTCATTGAACTATGTCTAGCACTAGTTAAAGTGTTATAGGTGAGTCAAATAGTCAAAAGGAAATGTTGAAGGCCTTAAGGGCATGTTACACCTTGTATGTCTATGTATTATGGTCAAAAGAATACCTCCAAGCAAAGTCACAAGCATCCTCCAAGCAATGACATCCTAAAAAGAAGAAATCTGAAGCATAAAAGTCAAGTCGGCCTCAAGTCGGCCTAAAAGAAGAAGCAGACACCTATATATTAGGGTCATTATAGCACTCAAATAGAACGCATTCATAGCTCTGAAATTAGCGCAGAAAACAAGGAAGAAAAAGGGTGATCAAGTGACAAGAAAGGGAGCCTCTAGTGTAGCGTACAAGGAGGAGTCTAGGTCGAAGTTGAGAGGACTATTTTCTAGGGTAGAAAACACTCACACGTGCGAGAAACAGAGCCTCTTCCTGCGGTCATTGCAGCACTATCATCACAGTCACATAACATCATTGGTTGGGCAATCTAAGTAGGCCTATAAGGCCCCTCACTCAAGCGTAGAAGGAGCCCTCTCAAGCAAAGAAGGAAGAGGTCTAAATCACAAAGAAAACAGTCATACGTGCGAAGGTAAAGAGGTTGTCCTTGCTGTCATAACAGCCCTTCCATTACAGTCATACAAGTTCATTGATTGGTGAAGACAAGAACAGAATCATCATAGGAAAAGGATCTCATCAAAGGTATCTCCTCTAGAGCAAGTGCAACAAGGTTTACTAACAAGTTGAAAGAAGAACGAAGCGTCGGAAGGAGGAAGCCTATGTGGCGGGGAACAAAGTGCAAAAAAGAGAAAGGGCTTGACTTGTGCTTGGGGGATATTCTAGTCAAGGGTCTAGGGCTTGGCATTGATCAATATAAGCTTCAATAAAATAAATTCACTAAAGGGTTTTCCTCTCAAAAGAAGAGAGGTTTTGGCCCTTGCAAAGAGCCAACATCTTGTGTTCTTGTTTTTATGTTTTGGTAGCAGTTTGATGAAGTACAACATATGCACTAATAAGAAGAAGAAGAAGAATAAGCTAATAAGGAAAAGTAAAAATACTCCACAAATTGTTATCAAGAAACAAAGAATCACACTACACTACTTTGCCCTAAGATTCTTCAACATGGTATCAGAGCTAAGGTGACACATCAAGGAAAGGGCATCTCAAGAACACTCATCAAGGGAGAAGCATCTACAAAGTTGATGCATCAAGCCTAGAAGTTTCAATCACTTCAAGGACAAGAAGAGTATACAATTCATCATTCATCAGGAGGTCTACAAAGCTAGAAGAAGAGCCTTACATAAAGGCACCTACAAAGAAGAGAAGATTGAAGCAAGAGCTATACCAAGCTACAAGTCATCAAGCAAATCTCATCATCTAGCAAGTCCACTTGGAGAAGGCAACTTGAAGAACATCAAAATCCAAGGAAGGCAAGCCATCAAGTCTTCAAGGAGGAAGCAAATCCACTACATCTCAAAACCTATCAAGTGAGTACATGTCCCCTTCTGAATATATATCAATGTCTTTTTGCAAGGGAAGCAATAAATTGGTAGGTACCAATAACTTTCTTGCATGGAAGAAAAGGACTGATCTACTTCTCAAGGAGAATGAACTCCTAGAACATGTCAAAGGGAATATCACTATCCCTGCTAAGGAACAAAGTCAAGCCTTAGCCAAGTATAATAAGGATGAGACAAGAACTCAAAGGATTTTGATAGAATCAATCAATGACTCTCATTCCCTATGTCTCCAAATTTGAGACATCGAAAGAAATTTATGATAAGCTAGTAGAGCTATTCTCGGTATCCACAACCGAGAAGTAATATCTCTGATGAATGAATTGTACAAGATGAAGATAACAAAGGAAGGAATAGCTCCCTACTTCATGAAAATCTTTGAAATGAGAGATCAACTTCAAGAGCTTGGGGAAGTCGTGTCTGACAGAGAAATGGCAACGGTAGACTCAATGCTCTACCTGAGGGCTTCATCTGAAATATAAGTCACAGTATCATATATTTCACTTCTTTCCAACCAAATACACAAGCCAACCCAAGAAAATAAACACCAAACAATTGTACTTCAAGGGAAATATTTTCTATCCCTTGGGGCACAAATTCCAAGATATACGAGATCTGAAAATTACTTATTTACAGCAATTATTACAGCTCTAAATTTGCCCACTTAGCTTCTTTATGTCTGTCAAATCACTAAACAAAATATGTTCACTGTTATATCAAATCAGCATACATAACCAGCACTACAAACTACACAATCATCATGAGAACAAAAGATGAAAATCAGATCTGCAAGTACACAAAGTTTGGACAGCAAAGCACACTTTATATATACATAAAAATGAAGTTACAAGTACATACCAACAGCGCTGTCAATGGTTATCAAAGAAAGATACGATCAAAAAACTTAACCATGAGGCAATTCTTTGAAGACTAAAAAATCTATTTCATATTCACAGAGACTTGATAAAAGATAATGCATATAAGTTCTGACAACATTACTACAACCCATAAAGGAATTTCCTAACATAAAATCTTCATCCAGACCTAAGCAATCTACTAGATAAGGACAAGTTGCTCAACAAATTTTAGCAAAAGAAAAGAATTGAAAACCTCTTGCTCAGTTCGTTGATGGGCTTGTGTTGCAGAACTAGAAGCAAGGCTACGAGCAGAGCATGGAATCATCCAGTGCATTCCATATAACTTTGAGATTTGATTGCTATATTGTATCCAAGTTCCATGTGCATAGTTCGGCTGATACGAAATTAAAGAGGAAGGTCCTGCACAAATTAACATTAAAGCTTAAACACATGCTCTTATCATGTTCGAATCTAAACACTTCAATAATAATGTGAGAAGCAAATTTATTTTCAAATCCAAGTAATAAAAACTTGAAGCAAAGATTTGCAACTACAATAAATGACCTGAAGAACACAGAAAAAATTACCCATGTTGCTGGATCCTCCTTCAAAAAACATATATACATATCCAATTCAAATCTATCTCAGATATGCCTTGGATCCATCATGGATAAATATCCCAAATGGATACAATATAGGACATGGGATCCATTCCAGATACATCGAGGACAGAAGGAAGAAAACAATAAAATATTTATATCAGGATTCAATGCAACTAATATTATATTTCCAAATTCACTCTCTACCCTTTAATAACCATCAAGTGCAAAATAACAATTGCCAAGCTGCTTGCTAGAGAGAAATAAGTAAATAACTAAGTTAAATGGGAAGCAATAAGAACTTTCCATTGTCAGATAACAACAACCAATACAATGTTTCTACTATTATCATCCTCTACAACTCTATGCCAACATATGCATTTTGAGTGGATTACAAATCAAGAAAATGAGTCTGACTAAACCTATGGTGCAGGAAACACCATCCCAGCACATATAATGGTACCTGAACTGCGCAAAACCCCAAAAAACTGTTGACCATACAGTATGGTGTTTTATGATTTGGAAATGTTGTACGGTATGGCTAGTGGCATTTCAGGGTTGCTTTAGGCGATTTTTGTGGCATTCCAATTACTTTATTGACATGTGCAAGCCCGCTCAAGCGGCCAGGAAGGGCATGAGATCCTTCTACGTCCCAAAAACACTAAATTTATCATTTTCATCAAATTTAATTCACTCCTAAGCTAATTTCATTTTTTTTAAATTAGAATTAGAATTCTCTAGAAACTCTAACAGCCTCTTCCTTTCTATAGAAAAGCACTTCATTCACTCATTTCTCACACATTCTTCAGCAAGAGGAGCTTCCTACAGTACCAGCAACCATTTTCATTGTGTTTTCTAGCATCAAGAGCAAACTTTGATGCATTTGCAGCAAGAAGAATGTGTTGAAGTTTCTAAGTTTACTTAGTTTAGAAACCCTTTATGCACTTTTTCTGATTTATTCCTACCTACTTGTTATTTTTCTTTAACAAGTTATTTACAAAGTAAATACTGAAAATAAACACCAGTGCATGCTCAACATATTACAGATCGGCAACTAAAAGAAACAAGAACAAACACACCACATGACACCATTAATTTTGGACCAATGTCCCCGGAAACCCAATGCGGGAAAACCGATGCAGCTATCTGAGAGTTTTCTTATTAAGCAATATCAGAGTACAATCTGGGTGCCGAAACTAGCCTACCCAATAGAGAATTTCCTTAGCAGCTATACCTCACAGTTTGAGAGAAATCTCTTGGCTGAAACCCCGGAAAATCCTTCTGGTAGCTCCTCAGCACAAAATTGCTTTGCAACCCCAGCGGCTGCCCAATATGGACTGCGTCAGCCATTCTCTGTCTCATGTTGGCCTTGCATCAGCCTTTCTTGGCCTGTGTCAGCCCCAGGAGGCCCTGCGTCAGCTTTCTGGGCCTCTGCGTCAGACACGTTGGCCTCTTTGGTGCTCTGCGCAACACTTGGCTACCTCTACGTGAGCCCTTGCTGGCTCTGCGTCCCTCTCCTTGGCTGCTACACCGCTCTCCCAGCACAATCTTTGCCTTCTCTATTTCTCTATACTCAATGCCCCTCAGTTGCTCTCTCGATCACTAATTCTATCTCTCTTAGCAAACCCCACTCTAGAGAATAGAATCACTAATCACTCTGGTCTCTTCTCCAAGTGACCCTCAAACCTCCTCTTATACTTTTCCTGTTGACATCTCAACGGCTGAGATTAAGTCCCTAATCAATGGCTAAGATTAGATTTGGCTTGATCCATGTCTTTTGGACCACTCTAACATAGATTCATATTAATACACATTAATATTTTATTTTCCCTAAGTTTAGACTTAGGGACTCCATTAAAAATATTAATTATTTTAGTATCTCCTGATCTGTTTAGAATCTGCCCAAACCCTTTCTAGGTATTGGAGATCTCATGTGCCCCAACCTCTCCACCAAAAATCGTGGCTAGAGCACATCTGATGCTACCCCAAATCAACACTCCCTCTTAGCGAGGACTGTACTTTAGCAATACTCCTCACTGAATATTACTCTGATGATCCAGCATCGGTACCTGTGCTGATGCTAGGCCTTCCTGCCCAACATCCTCTGCACTGCTACATCCAATACTGCTACCCATGGTTCTGCCACTACCACTACTGCATCTGTACGACAACTCCCTCTGCATTCGTTGTTGCTGCTGGTCCTTCCTCCCAACACTGCATCTGCACTACACCTCCTCTCATCATGTTGCATCGTGTTGCCCACTGCTGCACTGCAACTCAATTACTGAGAAGTAAGTAATTGATCTCCCAACTAACCTCCCTGTTGGGCTAGAAACACCCACTGATGTTGAAGCTCCCTCTGCCGCTAACAAGTGCTCCGTCTCTCTGACCTCTGCGCTGCAACAACAACTCCCTGCAACTCACACCATTGCACACCTCGTTGTGCCTTCCAACACTAGTGCAACACTCCTATGCCTCTCGCACTGCTGCAACCTGCTAGCTCTGCGCTCTCGGGATTCCTACACTGTAGCTCTCTCTGTCGCTCCATCCGCATCCGTCTCTACCCATTCAGACAGTCCTGCTACTCCTCGTCGGGGCTCCTGTAGCAAGGTCTAATCCAAGAGGCTGGTACCTCAAGGATCCTGCCCCTCATTGCCTATAGTCCATCTGACTGCAGCCCAATGTCTCCCCACTTCCACTCAAGTTATGCGTGTGCACTCATGGCACAATCATCGTCTGTCAAAACTTCCTTCTTTGCCCGTGTTGGCACTGCCTTAATCTCGGAAGACTCTCCCTTACTCTTCTTCCTTGGGCACTGGGTCCCATAATGACTCATCTCCCCACAATGGAGGCACTTGATCTTGGAGATATCTTTCTTCTTCCGCTTCTCCTGCTTTCCCTGAAATGCTAGGGCCACATCTTCCTCCTCTTGCTTGACCTTGATCCCCTTGTTGCTACTACCTGTCTTCGAATGTCGTCTGATCTCTTCCTGGCAAAGCACTGCCCACATCTCGTCCCAAGGTGGGAAAGTCCCTCTGCCCAGGATACTCTAGACAAACACTTCCCAATCTTATGAGACAACATTCAGGGTTGTCCTCACCATAAGTTCCTAATCCGGTGTCACTCCTATAACAATCAACTGGGCTCGGATCTCATTCAATCCTCCGAGGAAGGTGTCAATCGATTGACCCTTCTTCATCTTATACGATCTCATCTGGTTCTCGAGCAGCATTCTTCTCTACACGAAAGTATGTTGGTACAAGTCCTTGAGAGCCTCCCCATCTCAACTGCAGTCTCCTTCTCGGCTATATGTGGTACCACATGATCCTTGAGCCCGTCAAGGATAATGCACTTGGCCCTCACCATCACCTCTTTGTATTTGTCGTTATCATTGGGATCGACTAGGATAGCTATAACCTTCAAGGCGAAGTTCTTAACACGATTCATGTCAAGCACTGATAAGATTCTGGCCTTCCAGACTGCGAAGTTTGATGCTCTGCCCAGTCTATCCTAGTCTCTTACCTTGTGTAGTGCCACGACGCTCCTCTACTTCCCTCTTGCAAGTTCTCTGATCGACTCCTCTGAGTCTCTACTTCCCATTTGGAAGTTCTCTTCTGGACTCCCTCTAAGTCCTGATTTCCCTCCTAGAAATCCTTCTGTCGATTGTCGAGATGCCCCCTACTCTGATCGTCTTGTGCAACTGCACTGCTGATCCAGGTTCCTTAGCTAGAAAACCTCGGTAACAACTCCTCTGGCCCTACTCTGTCGGGTACTATTCTGACTACAATACCTCACCAGCTCCAGTCTGCAATATTTTTGTAGCCTTCTAGACTCCAACAACTACCTCCTCTTTGTGAACTACGTCAGCCTCTCTCTGCCTCACGCTGGCTCTGCGTCACCCCAGATGGGTCTACGTCAGCCCTAGGATGTCCTACGTTATCCCTCTAGCCCTCTGAGTCAGCAACGTTGGTCTCTCTGAGGCTCTATGCAACTCCCGGCTTCTTCTGCGTGGCTCTAGCTAGCTTTGCGTCACACTTCTTGGCTTCTACGCTGCTAGAAACAGCTTTTGTCACCTCGGGACAGTTGTTTTCTACTGTTATTGCTCCGCTCAACTGATGTCTTTTAGTCCTCCTGTGATCTGCAATCACACTCTGATACCATGTTGAAGTTTCTAAGTTTACTTAGTTTAGAAACCCTTCATGCACTTTTTCTAATTTATTCCTACCTACTTGTTATTTTTCTTTAACAAGTTATTTACAAAATAAATACTAAAAATAAACACTAGTGCATGCTCAACATATTACAGATCAGGAACTAAAAGAAACAAGGACAAACACACCACATGACACCATTATTTTTGGACCAATGTCCCCGGAAAAACCCAATGCAGGAAAACTGGTGCAACTATCTGAGGGTTTTCTTTTTAAGCAATATCAGAGAACAATCTAGATGCCGAAACTGGCCTACCCAACAGAGAATTTCCTTAGCATCTATACCTCACAGTTTGAGAGAAATCTCCTAGCTGAAACCCCGGGAAAATCCTTTCGGCAGTTCCTCAGCACAACACTGCTCTGCAACCCCAGTGTCCGCCCAATCTTGACTGTGTCAGCCCCTCTCTGTCTCACGCTGGCCCTGCGTCAGCCTTTCTTGGCATGCGTCAGCCCCAGGAGGCCCTGTGTCAGCTTTCTGGGCCTCTGCGTCAGACACACTAACCTCTTTGGTGCTCTGCGCAGCACTTCGTTGCCTTTGCATGGCCCTGCGTGAGCCCTTGCTAGCTCTGCGTCACTCTCCTTAGCTGCTGCGTTGCTCTCCCGGCACAATCTCTGCCTTCTCTGTTTCTATGTACTCAATGCCCCTCAGCTGCTCTCTCGATCACTGATTCTACCTCTCTTAGCAAACCCCGCTCTAGAGAATAGAATGACTAATCACTCTGGTGTCTTCTCCAAGTGAACCTCAAGCCTCCTCTTATACTTTTCCTGTTGACATCTCAACGGCTGAGATTAAGTCCCTAATCAACGACTAAGATTAGATCTGGCTTGATCCATGTCTTTTGGACCACTCTAACACAGATTCATATTAATACACATTAATATTTTATTTTACCTAAGTTTAGACTTAGGGACTCCATTAAAAATATTAACTATTTTAATATCTCCTTATCTGTTTAGAATCTGCCCAAACCCTTTCTGGGTATTGGAGATCTCATGTGCCCCAACCTCTTCACCAAAATTCGTGGCTAGAGCACATCTGATGCTACCCCAAATCAACAGAAGGGTGTGGTCAGCAAGAAGAATGGCGAGGGAAGCAGTTGTTTTGGTTAGTGTATTCATTTTCTGTTTTTGTTGCATTCATGGCTTCTCAAAGTGATATTTCTAGTGCCCCTAGAGCTTCCCAAATAACCAAGTAGCAAGAATGCTATCCTCTTTGGTAGTATGTTTTTTTAAACCATGGTGAATCGGTCATTGGAGTAATATGGGCAAGGCCCAAAATCAAACTTTCTAGCTGCCACTTAACACCAAGAGTATATCCAGTAACCTGTATGTCGAATATACTAGGAATATATGACTTAGCAAGAACCGAGACGTCACATCTTGACTATGAACGGAATGACTCCCTGGGGCCACCTATTCCTCTAGCCTCATCACAACAGGCCTAATATGTCAATTCGGGGAATCAAACTCGGGTGGAGAGGGAGTTAACATCCAAGAACCGAGACTGGCTATATTGACTACAAACGAAATGACTCCCTGGGGCCTCCTATTCCTCTAGCCTCATCACAACAGGCTTAACATGTCATTTCCAGGAATCGAACTCAGGTGGAGAGGGAGTTAACATCCCGTCCTAACCACTCATATTACCCTTAGTTGACCCTCTTTGGAAGTATGTCATTGAAGTCCAACGAATCTATGATGGGAGTACATGGAAATGGACATACAACTTATCCAAACTTCATAGGACCTTCAAGGGCTGTAGCCTCTTACACAAGAGTGAAGGCTCACATTTTGCATGAAGAGATAAAGGGTATTGAAGTTTGTGCACATACTAGAAATCCGGAGATGAGAACTACATTTAAGAGAGAGCAAGATGATGCTCAAAGGTTGAAGGATCAAAGAAGCAAAATTGGTATGGGTGGCACTAACAATCCTCACTTGGGTGCTAGCAATAACCTAAGGATGGTTCATGAAGCAATGAAGAGGAGGGAAGAGATATCCAAACCATCAAATCCAGCTAAAGATAGTAGATTGTTGAAAAAGCTCGATAATCAAGGGAGAGAAAAAGTTGAGTCAAGAGTAGCAAGGGCCATCTTTGCTTGTGGCATCACTTTTAATGTGGTTCTATTGAATATTTAGCTCAGGTAGGTGTTTTGGTGTCTAGCATGTGGAAATGTCCAAAAAGTACTCTCTAGATATTAACTTTATTTTATAAAGTTAAAGTCACTTTACTTTATGACTAAAAGGTGACCTAGGTCATGTCAATTGAAATTGAGTCACAACCGTTGATCTCGAGTGTCCAACATGAGATCTTGATTGTTGATCACTTTGGAGATAGGGTTTTAGATATTGACAGTTATAAAGGGAAAATCTAAGGAGAAGAGGATGAAGAGAGAAGAAGAGAAAATCGAATTGGAGAGAGAGACTGATGAAACAGGAAGAGGTCGAGTTTTCCAGTAAGGCATGAATCCCAAGGAAGTTGTACCGTATAGATTACATACAGTCTGTATAATTGTACAGGTGGTCATACAGTGCACACAAAGGCAGCATTTGGATTGTTCGTTTGCTAGAATACTGCAGGACTAATTTCTAAGAAATTTTTGGGCACGTTTATCAAGATTTTTGGGCTGTATCAGGTTCCAAAAATGGCTGTAAATTAAATTTCAGATTCTGTGGGCTGAATAATAAACACCTGTTTGTTGGTTTTCCTCATTGGGGTTTCCAGGGTATATACTATGTCAAAGTTATGTGTGGTTTTCCTTTTTCCTTTTTGCTGTGTATTTCTAAGTTAAAGAACTCAGTGTATTTCTGTTTATAAAAGAAATCTAGAAAATATTTAATTTTCTGTCCATACAAATATGAGTATAAAATTTATTGAAACAGTAAATCAAATCTGGCTTCTAGAGAAATTAACATGGTATCAAAGCTTCGTCTCTGAAGGGGAAACCAAGTTTTGACACAGGTTGGACAAGCTCTTCTTCAAGAGGATTATTCCTTCCTAGGTTTTCAAGGAAAGGTCAATATTTTTTTGGATTTTCAAGGAAATGGCTACAGGGTTAAGATTTGAGGACAGATTGGAAGGGGCTTCCAACTTTAGTCCTTGGAGGGAGCAATGTGCTTACTTCCCTCTTGTCACTCCTCAAATGATTTTGCTGTCAACCAAAACAAGTAACCCCTGGTACTCAAGAAAATAATCAGGGGAAATGACAACTATTAAAGTTTAAGCATACCTCTTCTCACTCTTATTTTTCATCCCCTCCTTATGTTCCCTCTAGCAGATTTTATATCCTCCTTGGATAGTTCGAGAGAATAATTGTTCTAAAACTAATCTTCTATCATTAAGTTAAACTTTTTTTCTTTTTAAATTTAGGAGAGGGTCATCCAGAAGTAGTATTTTTATTAATTTAATTTTTGTTAGTAGATGGGGTCCCTGATAATGTCCTCTATTATCAAGTATTCTAGTAATACCTTCTGACTCCCATGAGAATAAATAATGTATAAATAAGACATCATAAAATAATATCATCATCAAGTATTCCATAAAACCATGCATGTAGAATATCATCCATCATCACATAAACAGCCATATAAAGTAACCCCTGTGCCTCCCACAAGTAGCAGCATCATCAAAAATAAAATGTTGTCCCAAAAAATATAATATGTGTCGTAAACTAAAATATGTCCAAATAAAGTCAAACAGAACCATAATGATAAAATAGAGTCAAACATCTTATGTCAGCTCAAGGGGTCTGCTAGGACCAGCCATGTGTCTTTTCCCTCACTCTCTTCTTCTCCTTGTACTTCCAAGAGCATATCCTGGAAAGAGGTTTTCCTCTTCCCCCTTCCATTTGCTCCTGAAGTGCAAGTGTGTGTGTGTGTGCTGAAGTAGCCACGAAAAGGGAGCGTGCAGGCACTAAGGACATATGTAGCTTTCCTACGACAATGTGAGGAGGGGAGTTGAGAGGCTGATAGGCACAAAAAGATGTGGCCTTCGAAATTGTTGAGGGTGCTAGAGGTGCAAAAATCAATGGAGGAACTGAATGATGTGAGGCAAAAGGCCAGTATTGGACTCTCAGCCATCATGTCACGATGGTTTTTGTTGAGGAGAGTGAGGTTCAGGGATCTCCATGATACTTGGGTGTGGTGGAGGCAAATTTTGTGAGGCATGGGGGGTAGGAGGTGGTGGAGAACCCCCAAGGTATAGGTGTGTCGTCTACGTTAAATGATTAAATTCTTCAAAACCTGCATCAAAATGTATATAGAATCAAATTCGTTTGTTCTTGTTTTCTCTCCATGACACATTTTTCCTTCTACCTTGACCCCTTCAGTTTCCTTGAGATCATCAAGGCACGAGATAGGTGATCAACAAAGCAAAGAACTGTATGATATCATCTTTAGCATAAATGTTAGGGTGTCTTGGAAACACACATAGGGGTCAAAAGAATTGCATGGGGGAAGGAAGTTTTATACATGCAATCAGGAGAAATATTGTGAGTAGTAAGAACTTGAAGATAGAATATGGCTGACAGCAAGAGGGCACACTTCCTTATGTCCATGCAAATTGTTTGAAGCAGCATCATAACATCATTAAACTGTACATAGAAAATATAACATATGGTATTGTGATAGGACTGTAGAATGTTTCCCTTGCTTTGTATATAGTTGTAATAACTAATGTTGAAATTTAGGTAGCTAGAAAGGTATTTCCGAGTTGAGAAAACCCACAAAAGGGGAGCTTGTGGGCTAGGGCTAGATACCCAAAGTTTGGGGTTTTGACCCAAAGGAGTGGGCTTAGAACCTAAGTAAATGAATTTTATGTTCTAATTTAATGTTAGGAGGTTGTGTTGGGGCCTCTTGAAGGACAAATAGGGCTCCTAAGAAACCCAAGGGAAAAGTATAAATACATGCCAAAGGAAAGGCTAGAAACAATCAACCGAGAAGGACATCACTTGGTTGGAGACAGCTAGCCTATGCAAGCAAAGGAGCTGCAGCCAACTAGGAGAGATCGAGTTTCTATGTTTAGGATAGCAAAGGGATCTGCTACCAAGGAAGAAAGAGGCCAAGTATTGCTAGGGCATCTGCTGGCCCAAAAGGAGAAGTCGCAACCAAGTTTTGCTAGTTGTTGCCGTAGGTTGATCCCTAGATCTGTGGGTTGCTAATGCTACTTAGGCTGGCCACAAATCTATAAGGGAGGTTTTGTAGCAAGAAGGGTTGCAGAACTAGAACCGAGGACCTAAACAAGTGGCACCGAAGTGTTGGAATTTCTAAGTCTAACCTGTTAGAAACCCTTAAAGTACTTTTTGATTTATTTTTGCGTACTTGTTCTTATTAATTAACAAGTTATTTACCATGTAAATACTGAAAATAAACACAGGTACATGCTCAACACATTACAAATCATCAACTGAAGGAAACAAAACAAGCACACAAGTGACACCGTTGTTTTTGGACCAATGTCCCCAGAAAAACCCAACGCGGGAAAATCGGTGCAGCTATCTAAGGGTTTTATTATTATGCAGTTTCTGAATACAATCTAGGTGCCAAAACTGGCTCACCCAATAGAGAATAATCTCGGCAGTAGTACCTCTCTACTCGGAAGTAGATATTCCGGCTGAAACCCCGGATAAACACCCCGACAGCTTCCAACTCTAATCTGCCCCATGAAAACCCCAGCGTCAGCCTCTAGGGACTGCGTCAGCCCTTTATAGCCCAGTGTCACCTTGGCTTCCCCTGCGTCAGCCTTTGGAGGCACTATGTCAACCCTTAGAGCCTCTGTGTCACCCACGCTAGCTCTCTGAGGCATTGCGCAGCTCCTGGTTGCGTATATGTGAGCCCTTGTTGACTCTGAGTGAGCCTCTGGCTGGCTCTGCGTCCCTCTCTCCCGGCTTCTTCACTAATCCTCCTGGTACTATCTCTACTTTTGTATTCACTGCCCCTCAGCTGCAACTCTGATCACTATTTCGACTTCCTCAGCAAACCCTGCACACAGAAAATCAAAATCTTGATCAACTTGGTGTATTCTCCAAGTGACCCTCAAGCTGCCTCTTATACTTTTCTCGTTGACAATTCAACAGTCGAGATTAAGCCCCTAATTAATGGCTAAGATTAGATTTGGCTTGATCCATGACTTTTGGACCCTTCAAACACAGTTTTATATTAATTCACATTAATATTTTATTTTCCCTAAGTTTAAACTTAGGGACTCCATTAAAAATATTAATTATTTTAATATCTCCCAAATTGTTTAGAATATGCCCAAACCATTTCTGGGTATTGGAGATCTCATATGCTTTAGCATTTCCACCAAATTTCGTGGCTAGAGCACATTCGATGCTACCCCAAATCAACATGAAGTCTAACAGAGGCAAGTATAGCTAGTCGAGGGTAGATCTGGTGCTAAGGAGGATGGTCGAGGTCTATAATAGGTTGGATAGTTTGTTATAGTGGCTTAGGGCTATAACTAGAGGGTCAAGACCTAAGGAGGGCAAGTCAGGCTAAACTAAGGCCAAAAGAGGGTCTATATTGTTTTTGTAGGGCATCTGAGGGCAACAAGGGGTGGCCGCAAACCACCTCACCTCTTGGAGCAAGGCCACAAGGCCTAATATAAAGGTCAGAGTGGAACAGTGAGGCCAAAGTCTAGCTACAAGTGACCTGCAGGGCAAGGAGGCCTGTCTGAGACTTAGAACAACGAGATAAGGGTTGATTGAAGGGCAGTGATAGCCTGGTTAGGGTTGGTTGGTTGGTCAAGTTGGAACAGCAGAACAATAGGCTAAAGGGAACAATCTGTTGGTAAGGAAGGTGGCCACAGGCCTAAGGGAGTTGGCCAAGGCTACAGAGAACCTAAACATAGGTCTAAAGGAGTAGACCCTATGATCAAAAGAAGATTGTAGCAACAAAGAATTGAAGGCTACAGCAAGGCTGATATGAGGACTCTGGGTTGAAGGAACAAGCCTAGCTGAGTCAAGCTCTTGTTGGTTATGACTTTATAGGCAAATGACAGTTTATTGTATTTGTATGTGGGTAGATGAGGGCCTAAAGGAATTGGGCTCAACCCTAGTTGTATCAGTCAAAGAACTGACTATGTATATTAGCATTGTACTGGGGTTTGTAGAGGGCCATGATCCTTGGTACAGGAGCCTTATGGTTTTCTGATTGATGGACTAATAAGGAACACGTTTTGGACCACACTCTTTTGTATTGTTGTTGATCTCATTGTTGTTATATTCCACTATGCAAAGCTGTTTAAAGTTGGGCATCTCTAGTGTGCTTGTGTTCCTAGCTAGGGCATAGACCAGACCTAGGGTGCATGGAAATTCCAACAACCAATAAGCCAAGTAGAGTTAAATATGTGTAAAGTATGTCAGGGAATTGAACAGAGTTGTCTGACATTCGTTTGTGTTATTACCCATAGTCATGTTTAGAGTATAACTGGGCAAATATGAAACTATGGGAGAAAAATATTCACTTTCCACTGTAGTGATTGATGAGTTAAATGGATATGATCATCTAAGTAAATATGACAAAAAGTTGGGTTAAAAATTTTGAACAATTGATGATGAACACATGGTCGTGCCAAAGATATAATGATAGCTATAACTCATGGAAATATGAACATGTAACTGGGTAAATATCACAGAAGTGTATACAGGGAAAGGCATGTCAAAAATAGTATGAAAAAGAGCGAAGAAAAGAACTCTATCTGAACTTTTGAATATATGCAAATTGTGTCAAAAGAACCTTTTAATCTTTTTCTAATGACGAAATTTACAAAAGACGTGTGTGTGTGTGTGTGTGTGTATATATATATATATAGATAATGCAAAATATATTGCACAAATTTCCTCTGAAAATTGACAGCCTTCGATAATGGTGGATACCAAATACTTGGCTCAATTACAAACAATTTTCATTGGCAAACACCTTCAGAATGGACCAAGTGGGACGTTGCATTAGCGTAGGGAGATGAAAAGTTGAAATAATGGTGAAAGAAATGGCTATGGTTGTTATAGGGGGGGAATAATAGCCATGGGATGTTCAAAATCGCAAACAAGAGGTTGTTGCATCACATTAAACTTTCGAGGTTGCAACAAAATTCACTTTCAAAGATAGGGAATTTACATTATTTTGATATTCTCTGGAGTCTAGCACAAAGGCAGGTGACCTGCAACACATGGCTGAGGGCATTGCAAGTGTGCAAGCACGACAGAGGCCAAATTAGTAAATTACATAAGCAGACAAAAGAAACCCTTTTTTGAATAAACAACTGCCAGAACAGTATTCGGCATGAGGATATTGTCGAAGGTATAATATAAAGTCAAATGTAACTTGAAAATGAATGGGGACTATAAGAGAAACATTACCATCAAAGCAATCCAAAGTGCGGCCTCAAATGGCCATATAGAACATTGTTGTAACTCAAATACAGCAAGGTGAAACAACTAAAAATTTTACTTAATCACAGTATGAAAAGTGAAATTCAAGACCATTTTTCCACCATCTGAAGCGTGAACTTTTACAAAGGTTCAAATTATTTTCCCTCGTAACACAAAAAGTATCTCATTTGGCCATTGGAGACTGTTAAGGGCAAAAGACATTGCTACTACGAGTTTACTTGCATTACAAAGACATTTTCAAAAAGAGGAGATAGACCCAAGTAATATAATGAAGGCTAGGAGAGTATGCGATGTGAAAAAGGGGTTGGGTGTCGAAAAGAATAAGCATTAATCTTAATATCAAAATACAAGGCTCAAAGAATTTGCATGACAGACTGCAAAGGCATGTTTCTTCCTTCCTGGAATGAAATGGATATACAATGCCTAAATATTGATATTTGCCATCTACTTCAACTGAAACGAAATGCATGCGAATGAGCAATGACCTAATTCCTTTGCATGTACAAAAAAAAACGAATGACATAAGGAGGAATGGCAGGGGGGAGATTATAAAAATGGGATTAACCCACAACAAGAGTGCATAAACAGAATCAACCAAAACAACACATGTTGAGTAGCCATGCCAATGAAATTCACTTAATCAAACTGGGTTTTCTCCATGCCTATGACCCAAATAATTTTTATCTTGTCTGAGGCCATTACCGGCAGTTCTCACCAGCTCTCCACAACTTCCAGCTTATGCAACTAGGGTTCCAACAAAATTCTAGTGTTCAATCCTCAGAGAGCAAGCTCGAAATGGAAATCAGGATAGTGGTAAGTTGGCGGCCTACTTGCCAATAGTTGTAACATGGTTTGGATTCCCAATTGCAACTTGGAATTCGGTGCATTAAACATGTGTCCCATCACTTACAAACCATCACCCATATCCTCTAATGTATGCATTGAAAAATCTAGGGGGTCAACCATAATACATAATACTATGCTATACACCATATTGAATATAAAATCAAAACATTTGCAGTCACCCACTTTGTGATATAGGATGTATCAAACTATGTTATATTTAATAAAAAGAACTTATCAACCTTGTAAATAATGCATTATTGTCACTGATTTTTCATGACAAGAAGAAAGATATTCATATGGCAACTTTGTAAGGAAATACATATCAGAGATGTTGAATGTGCTAGCAAGTTTTCAAACTTTTTGCCACATCTAAACAC
This sequence comes from Pinus tabuliformis, assembly GCA_031772625.1. Lineage (NCBI taxonomy): Eukaryota > Viridiplantae > Streptophyta > Pinopsida > Pinales > Pinaceae > Pinus > Pinus tabuliformis. The sequence goes on along the minus strand of CM062820.1, from coordinate 1,016,711,607 downwards.
ACATATTACTCCTTGTATCACCAGGTACCTGTATAAAGATATAGAATCATGAAGATAAATGATGTCAAATCCTTATTGCTCTAGAGGGACCCCACCTACTAAGGTTTATAAGTTTGAATTTTAATATATTGTTATTATATCTTTAAAGTAGGAATCAAGTGCAATGGTTTGCACATCTTTATGGGGGTGGCCCATGAACTAGTCATGAGTCAACACCATGGTGGAAGAGTATTCTTCCATCGTGAAGAATGATGTCTAGGATGTAGTGCCACAACTGAAGGGGAAGTCAATGGCCAACTCCAAGTGGATCTATAAGATCAAACATGCTACAAATGGAAATATTGAAAAGTTCAAGGCCAAGTCTGTGGCAATAGGGTTCTCTTGCCACAAACATTCTTCCTTGGAGGAGGTACAGCCCTTTGTTGATCCTTGTCCTTGATTACTTCAGCATTACTTCTTGAAGCAGCAACATTTTCAACCTTCTTCTGCCCTTCACTTTGATTTGGCCTTTGAAGGATTATGTTATCAAGCTTCTCTTCAATCTTGCTCGTTGGGTTCTTGGAACTTGTGTCATCAACGCATGGAGCTTCACCTGTTTCGACACATGAAGATTTCCAAATACTGGGCATGTCATCTTTTTCCTTATTCAACACCTAAGCCTTTATTATTTATTCAGTTTTTCTTGTTTCTTCAAGTTGGGTCTTCAAGGAGATTATCTCTTCTTCAAGTTTCCTTTCTTGTTGACTAAAATAAACTTCAAGCTTGCTCAAGTTCTTGAAATTTTCTTTGAGATTGCTTGTCAAAATACCTTCTCTTATTCCTGCTTCTTGTAGCATAATACTTAACCGAGCCACTTCGTGTTTCTTTTCATTAATAACATGATCCTTCTTTTCAGTGTCTTGCAACTTCTCCTTGAGCCATTTTATTTCAGCTAGAGTTGCATCAAGATCCTTTTGCTTTTGAGTAACTTTAGCTTCAAGTATTTGATTTTGCTTCCTTGCTTTGTTGAGATCACTTAAGTCATCGACCAATTCTCTGTCCATGTCCACTTTCGCTTCTTATTCTTCGTCATCGTCAGATTCTTTGACATCTTCTCTATATGAATGACGATTGACATCATTTTCATCTTGACCTACATGCTTCTTCAAGTGAAGACTTTGAAGCTTCTCCAAAAGATGTTTCGCTGATGAGCATTGATCCACTTTGGCCTTCACAGAATCTAGCAGGGCACTTAGAATGACATTCAATGCTTTTGCATTGTACCTTCTTGATTCATTGGTAGATGTGTCTCTAGAAATGATAGAATACAGTACATCATAGCCGAGAGCTTCCAAATAGGATTTCATTCTATCTTTCCAAAATTCAAAACAAAAATCATCATAAAATGGAACCGTACCAGCCAGATTCTCTTCATTAGTTGTAACAGATTCTAAACCTATTGCAATATCAGAGACTTCCTTTGATTCCTTCAAATCTTTGTCAACTTGCTTCTTTGACCTTCCCATTTCTAATCTCCTGAGATTTGCCTTCTAGCTATTAGGTTGCAACTGAAGGAACCAACTCTAATACCAATTGTTGGAAATACTAGGAGGGGGGTGAATTAGTATTTCACGTAATTTAGTTAATTTTAATCTTCAAAGCATTAAATAACATTAGCATCACATCAACATAAATCAACATCACAATGCCATTCAACAAAGCACAACATCAGAGACAATACACAAACGATTTTAGGTGGAAACCCCTCTGGGAGAAAAACCACTGAACGCTTCTTGCTATAGGTCTTTAATGATTACATTAACAGGAAGCCCCAACTTCCACAATTCACTAGCTACAACTAGAAGGAGGCTCCAACCCCCTAATTTATCAGCTCCAACTAAAGGGACACTCCAACACCCTAAATTATCAGCTCTAACACCCTGATTTACCATCTCTAACTGGAAAGACATTCCCACACCCTAGCTTTATTAGCTCCAATTGAAAGGGCGTTCCAACACCTTGGCACCACCCTACCGCCCTAAAGTGTCCGCAAGCTCCAATCTGAAGGAGACTCCAATCTCCACCTTGCACCACCTTGCCACCCTACTCAGCAAGCCACAACTTGCCCTGAAGGATCCAATCTTCAATTCACCAGTGGACCACTTTTCACAATTTTCATACTAGATTTGTCTGTGCTCAATATCAAAATAAATATCAAAATAATTTGTTAACTCTATCAATTTGAAATATTGGCACAAGGTCATCAACAACAACACCATCTCTCTCTACTCACAACCAAATCTACTATTGTTCAACATGTATGTCCAATGGCAAACAAGCTTTTGAGATGAAATCATTGTATCAATACCATCCTATAGAACAACTCAAACCAAACACTAGCAGCATCAATGTAACTAGTAGCAGTAATACAATACGAAGTTCATCATCTTATTCTGCTTATACAATACTTTTCTCAACAATACTCTCACTTCCAACAATACAAGACTGCTTGACAATAGCAAGATACAAGAGTAGAAACACAAAATCATCCTCTCTCACTAGCAACTCTTAGCAAGCATACTCAACAAATGGAAACAGATGCATCTTCACACTTCACTAGCTCAAACAATCCAACATCGTAAACCCTAGTAAAAGCATACATGTGTCTGCATCAGCAACTCAAATCAAGGTCAGTGTCATACATCAATCCCAATACAATCATAATTGATCCGCCAAACTTTGCGAACACAAAACTTGTCTCAACAGCTCTGCTCAAGATATCTATGCCTCTGTCAAACCCTAACAATATTTTGATCAGTCACTTAACAGTGTGTCAAACCCTAGCTAGACAATTTTCGCTCAACCATATGTCAACTCGTCCATTACTACGAAGATTAGTGACATATAAATAGAAGCATTGATACAATTAATAATAGTTGACGCAATACTTTCTTCAATTACACTTAAACATCAATATAAGGCTTTTGCATCAAGTGCATGTCAATGATCAAAAATCACTGGCCTAGAGATCATATGAAACTCATATTGTTGCAAGCCAGATATGCAGTGTGGTGGAATGTCTACAATCCATGAAATATTGCATGTCAATGAACAAAGCTCTCTTAGATACATGTTGGATCACAAGGTATGTGCTACAACGATTCAATCAACAAACTTGATTGAGAGTGACATCAAATATAATATGATCAGTTAATAAGCTCATACCTCAAATTTGTTAAGATTGAACTATTGTCTATAATGCCAATTATCTTGACTTCAAAAATGAGATGTACATGGATTATAATAACATGTCTTGAACAAAGATCTTGAATAATGTTGTAAGAATGCCTTCTCTTTGAATAGCCCTTCAAGTGTGACCTGTTGTTGCCCTTTCCTTTATCAAAATTATGTTTCTAATTTGCAACCATTGATGCCTTCAAAAACTTCACCTCTGCTTCATATTTCTTTTTGAGATGACTGAGATAGGTTTCAACAAATTTTGGATGATGCACTTTAGCCTTGGCCTCAAACTTGTCTTGAAGATACCTCAGTTATAACATAAGACTGCCAAAGATTAGTTTCTAGTAGGGCTGGAGCAAAACACCTTCAAATCAAAACAAATGACCTAGATCAGGCCCTGTCAACCTGGATTTAGACCCCTAACCAATCAGGAAATAAAGTTTCAAACAAGAGTGTAAGTATGTTGCTAAAATGCCTTATAGCAAAGCGAAAAACAGTCACAGATGAGGTCGAAATAAGTCACAAGACTACACACGAGAAGACCAGAATTTTGCTTTAAGGAAGGCCCAAGAAAACCTCAACCGAAAATCAGATTAGCCTCAGTGGAAATGCCTGTTGAGATCAGCGAGCAAAAGCCACAGAGATGTGTGTCTAGAAGGTTGAAATGGAGCCCTTCAGATGTCTAAATTAGAAGGTAAAAACTATGCTAGGAATATGGAAAAAAGGATGCCTCTGTTTTGTGAATAAGAGCCTTGGACAGGGCTTAAACAGACGCTCAATTAGTCCTACAACAGTCTACAAAAAGGGTCCTCAGGCAAGGTCTCGACCCTCGGATCACCACAGAAAAATATAAGATCAAGCCCAAAAGTAACTCAGATCTAACGAAGTTCTTTCACAGAAAGTTGCAACACACAGGGGACCTCAAGAAGGCCGAGAAGGGCCTCATAACAAGGACAGGTCTATGTCTTAAATAAGCCCTAAAATAGGGCCATGATAATGCTCCAAACCTTATGCGAATAGGGGCCTCAAAATGAACTCAACCTCAAAATAAACAAGCCATAAAAATCAATAAAAGTTGATTCAGAACCGTGCCAAGATATGCCTCGAAGGTATGTCATTAACCTAGTGAAAATCCACACAAAAAGTAAAATAAATTTTTGAGCCAAGAAATCCCCTTAAACATTTAGCATAACTTCAGATGGACGTTTAATACACCAGGCCTCAAAATATATACGAAAGACAAGCTTGATTCTTGTGTGTCTTGGACAAAACCGAGCCTCAAATAGACGAGGGGGCTTCTAGAAGGTGGGGAGGGAGGAGGGTGACATGGCCTAAAGCCATAAGCCAACCTTGACAAATTCAAAGTTTGAATTTTCAAATTGACAATTTATGGAGCCGACCTGTCCTTTGAATTATTTCCCCAATAAAAACTTGACAAAAATCCTTCTTGGAAAGTCAACTTGAGAAGGAATATTTCTCAATTTAAGGGATGATAAGACCCATGTAATTTAATCAACTTTTTCTTGAGAATAAATGCCATTAATCAACCAATCATCAAACTACCTTTATCATCTCATTTTCGGGATTTTGACCATACTTTCAGGGCACAAACTTTGAATAACCATCTCTCCTCAACCCTGAGGAGTTATGTGGTGTGCCGCCTACCATTGGAATCAACACGATGAGCAGAATCAAATGAAGATGGTCTTGAGAACAAAAACATTAATTCTCATCCTGCCAGGGCTTCTCACCCTTCCATGGCTTCTTCACCAACGGAGCTTCCAATCAATGCAATCCATAGACAAATATTAAGAGCATTCAAAGCTTGATGTTGGCATTAATGATAAAACCACTCAACATGATGGTCTTATTTTTTCCTTAGCGTTTGTAAACCCTAGAAGACCTTAAACGTATGTCTTGAATAAGATTCTTGTAAGTTGTTGTTCAAGAGCTCATGTACTATCAATCAATGGATGTAGAATATGCACCTGCTAATCTGTTGAAAATTGGTTGCTCAGGGATGAATTTCTAAAAATAGAAACTCTAAAAAATAGAATTTCTAAAAATAAAAAGTCTAAAAATAGAATTTCTAAAAATAAAAAGTTTAAAAGTATAAAGTTTAAAATTAAAAAGTCCAAGATAGTAAATCACCTTGCATCAATTGGTAATCAAGTATTGTTGATGAAAAATCACTTCTTATCATCAATTAATCATAATAGTTCAATTTCAACTTAATATTTTATCATCAATATTATTATTATTCTCTTTATGATATTATTATTATTATTAAAAGGAATTTCAAGACACTCAAACATGGCTCTCAATAATGTTCTCTCACACTCTCATTAATGCTCTTACACTCTCTTTCACTCATTAAAGCACGTCATAAAAGATTTTCTTACACTCTCCTACACTCAATAAAAGCATGTCATAAAATATTCATCTTACACACTCTTTAATGCATATGTTACACTCTCTCTTAAAAGCATAAGTTACAAAGGCATGTGTACCTCATTAATGGCATGAGTTACATTTCCTAAATGGGCATGAGTTACACTCCTCAAGGCATGCAAGATTCCTCCATTGAAGGCATGTGTTTCCTCTCTCCATAATGGCTAAAGTTACTCTTCCTAAATTGACATATGCTACTCTCTCTCTCTTGACATGCGAGTTACTCCTTTAAGGCATGGACTTGTTGCTCTTCCTATATATATGTGTGCCTCATTCTTTCTCCTCTCACTACTTGTGCACAATAAAAGAAGAATTCGAACTTGAGAAAGCGTTGGAAAGAGTTGAAGAAGATTGTGAGAGACAGACTTGGAGAACCAAGGTTGATTCAGTGCTTCAGTATTGATTCAGTTGAAGGGAAGGTTGATTCAATGTGTGCATTTGTCGCTGCTACCAGCGATCTTCATGCTACAACGTGTTCAGATCTGGATGAACTTACTCATTCCCTTGATCTCTCATTGTACACTATATCTCTGTTGAACAATTGATTTCTAATAGAAGACTATGGTTGGGTTTTCGATTTGTGGGTTTTGCCCTAGTCATTGGACCTAAATTCTTTGTACCTCATTGTATTCTTGGTTGTCTTTTATTGTGCGTTTGATTTATGTTCTATCTACAATTGCTTATCTAATATGGCAGCATAAAGTTTTGTAATAAGTGATTGTTACAGCATAGAACATCAAAATTTCAACATGGTATCAAAGCTTTGGTGAAGACAAGTCCAAGAAGATAAGATCTTCCCCTTCTTATTTGTTGCTGAAATATTACTTGTTGTCCCTTCTCATTGCTGCTAAAATATTACTTGCTACCCCTTCAATTTACTGCTGAAAATTTTACTGCTAAAATTTTACTTCTGAATTTTACTAGTGAAATCTTACTGTTAGAATTTTACTACTAAAATCTTACTGCTAAAATGTTACTTCTGAAATTTTTCTGCAGAAATTTTACTACTACCATTCTTCCAAGAATTCAAGGAACTCAATATATGATAGTAATTTTGCAAATAGTAATTAAGGTGTTGATTGTGTTTAATAGTTGTGCTCTTGGTACTTGTTGATGCATGTAAAAGTAAAGAGTAGTTTCAATTCTATTTATGCATGTACAAGAAAATGTTGTCTTAAAAGAAGTATAATGCATTGAAGGTTATGAAAAAATAATTGATAGAAATTGAATGTTGAAGATACGGGAATTTTGACCCTCTCAAATTGTATGAGAAAGGTCACAATCTTATGGGTTTCGGTAATTTTGATATTAGAGTTTACTAACAACAGTGATTGTAAGAAAGAATCATGACTTTTCTAAAGGATGGAATGATAGTTTTCTAAACTAACCTCTTTTGCAGTGATCAAAGATAGATTATAATTAATATCATTGCAGACAATGAATTCAATATGTATAATTATTATTACATGTCTTCACTCTGGGATCAAGATTCGAAGATCTTTATAAAATCAATGGAAGACTTATCCATGCATTAATTCATGATAAGCAATCATCAATGTAAATTGTGGCACCGAAAATTCGCTCATCTTCACTATAAAGCATTACCTCATGTGAGAAAGTTGGCTTACGAAATGTTTGAGATTAGAGTGGATCATGATGGAGTTTGCCAAGTGGTGTTCAAGAAGATGCATTTCTTTTGCTAATGACATATCACTAATGGACAATGGTAACTTATAAAGGCCGGATCAAGAGGGAGCTAACAGCTTCCTTCAATCCCCATTAAAAATTAGTATTTTCAAGTCTTATGTTGTTTCTTTGTGTCACTACTCTTGTTTAAATTTATCTTTTTAGATCATTGATTATTCTCCCCGCATGAGTATTTGAATGGTTCTTTCACTAACTTCTTGATGAGAATGTGATCAAGAAAAACAGACCCTAAAGATCATTAGGATGCATAATAGTGCAAGAACAGTAAATTCCAAGAGGAAGTTGGTGCAGGATAATGAAGGAGCCACCCTCGCATCTAAAAAAGAAAGAAAAACCTGCCTCATCACCAGTACTTTGTATCAAGATTGAGGAAGATGTCGAGCCATCTCATGACTTGAGTGGACATGAAGTGGACATGAGCTCAAGACTTTTGCAAAGAAATTGGAATCAGGAAAGAGACCACAGTCCCGTATAACCTAAGACAAAATGTTGTGGTTGAGAGAAAGAATAGAACTATCATGGAAGCAGTCAAAGCTATGTTGCATCATCAAAAACTACCAAAGTTTCTATGGGGAGAAGCTGCTAACATAGTTGTCTATGTTCAAAATAGATCTCCTCACCGTGCTCTAAACAACAAGACTTTGGAAGAAGTCTTCTCTAGTGAAAAACCCGAGGTTGGGCACTTGAGGATCTTCGGCCGCCCTATCTACTTCCACGTGCCAAAAGAAAAGAGGACCAAGTTGGAAGCTTCAAGTAAGAAAGGTACGTTTGTTGGTTATTGTGAAAATTCTAAAGCTTAAAAAATATATGTACCTAGACAAAGAAATATAGAGTTTAGCAAGGATGTAACATTTGATGAAGATGTAGCTCTTAGAAAGGAAAGAGACACTCATCTTCCTCCTGCTAATGTGGATAGTCAAGATGATGCATTTGAGATACAAGATTCCATCATATACAACTGATGACCGATTGTTGACATTCTTACTAAGCCTTTGTCGAAAGGAAGTTCTTGGTTTTCAAAGAGCAACTTGAACTGACGGATGTGACCCTTCCTAGAGAGGGTGGTCATGGATGATGAGCGTTGGTTGTGCAAGATCCTTGTCATGTGTTGACAAGTGGATCTCCCAAAGCAAACATGAGACTTGGTTGTGTGAGATCCCTGTCAAGTGGGTTATCCCCCCAAGCAGAGATGTGACTTGGTTGTGCGAGATCCTTGACAAGTAGGTTATCCCCCCAAGCAGAGATGTGACTTGGTTGTGCGAGATCCTTGAGAAGTGGGTTACTCCCCCAAGCAAACTTGAGACTTGGTTGTGCGTGTTGAAAAATGTAACTAGTGTCGGACTTCATAATTGTATTTGAGTCATGATGTAATGTATTTGTGAAAAGGAAGAAAAATAAATTTTATTATAAAAGGAAATTGACTTATTAAAACATAGGTTTCATGATTGGATCAATTGTTTATAGGTCAAAGCATTTATTGTAGGCTTTTAGGGTTTATGTCAAGTGTCCTTGTCTTTGTCATAATGTAAAAGACCCTTCTTGGGCTTCATTTGTCAAGAAAGAAATTTATTTCTATGTAAAATCATTTAGGCCTCCTACACTAAGTTGGCCTAATTGAGGGGCAGAATCTACTATATAAAGGCAGCAATTCAACCTCATTTGGAGGACAAGACACTCAAGTTTGACTACAGGAATTCAAGTGTGATTATAGGAATTCTGGTGTGATTAAAGGAATTCACGACTACAGGAATTTGAATGTGATTACGGGAATTTGCGACTGCAGGAATTCGAGTGTGATTACAGGAATTCGTGACTACAGGAATTCAAGTGTGATTACAAGAATTGCAACTACATGAATTTGTGTGTGATTGCAGGAATTCGCAATTATAGGAATTCAAGTATGATTTCAAGAATTCGCAATTATAGGAGTTCAAGTATAATTGCAGGAATTCATGTATAATTGCAGGAAAAGTTGAAGTGTTGAAGCTAGAGCACTGAAGTTCTGAAGTAGTTGGGGTCGAATTTCTAGATTGTTACTGAGGATCAAAATTCGATGTTGTTGGGGGCCGATGTTTTGGATTGTTGTTAGTTTGTCGCTGCAAAACAAGAAGGGACTACCAATGTTTGTTGAATCATCTTGAAAGGTTGACTTGATGGAGGAGGACGGTTTTTTGGGTCTAAGGTCTTGGACTATCTATATCTGATTTACTAGTGGAAGAGTTTCACTGGGTTTTCCCCTATAGAGAGGTTTTACCCGGGCTGAGAGCCTACATCTGGTGTTGTTGATCTTCATGTTTTGTTTTGATGATTGCTTGATGAAACAAAGATAAAAATAGAACATAAAAAAGTTAATAAGAGCACAAAGATATCACAAGTAATTATCAACATAAGAAAATCTCTCTGCATTTTCGATTTTCTAATAGTGTGAGATCCTTGTCATATGTTGGCAAGTGGCAATCCCCCCAAGTCAATATAGGGTGATGGAATCTCCCCTATGATGATTCCTCTTCATTAGAGTGAGACGTCATTATTCTAGATGATACAAAGCAAAGAAAGCATATATCTTTGTTGCAGAAAGAAATTCCTCCCTAGCTAAGAGGGTGTGTTGAAAGTTGGTTGCTCAAGGATGAATTTCTAAAAATGGAGTCTCTAAAAGTAGAATTTCTAAAAATAAAATTTCTAAAAATAAAAAGCCTAAAGACAATTTCTAAAAATAGAAAGTCTCAATATAGTAAATCACCTTGCATCAATTGGCAATCAAGTATTGTTGATAAAAAATGACTTCTTATCATTTATCAATCATAAAAGTTCAACCTTGACTTAATTATTTCTCATCAATATTAGTATTATTCTCTTTATGATATTATTATTATTATTAAAAGGAATTTCAAGACACTCAATCATGGCTCTTAATAATGTCCTCTTACACTATCATTATTGGCATGGCATATTCCTCTTACACTCTCATTAATGCTCTTCCACTCTCTTTCACTCATTAAAGCATGTCATAAAAAATTCTCCTACATTCTCTTATACTCAATAAAAGCATGTCATAAAATATTCCTCTTACGCACTCTTTAATGCATATGTTACACTCTCTTTTAAAAGCATATGTTACAAAGGCATGCGTACCTCCTTAATGGCATCAGTTACATTTCCTAAATGTGTATGAGTTATACTCCTCAAGGCATGTGAGATTCCTCCATTGAAGGCATGTGTTGCCTCTCTCCATAATGGCTAAAGTTACTCTTCCTAAATTGGCATATGTTACTCTCTCTCTTGGCATGCGAGTTACTCCTTTGTGGCATGGATTCGTTGTTCCTCCTATATATATGTGCCTCATTCTTTCTCCCCTCACTACTTGTGCATTGTAAAAGAAGAATTCAAAATGGAGAAAGAGTTAGAGAGAGTTGAAGAAGATTGTGAGAGAGAGACCTCGAGAGTAAAAGCAAAACTTGGTGATCCAAGGTTGAGTCAGTGCTTCAATGTTTCAGTGTTGATTCAATTGAAGGGAAGGTTTGTTCAGGTTGTGCATCTGCTACTGCTATCATTGTTATCTCTCTCCATAATGGCTAAAGTTACTCTTCCTAAATTGGCATATGTTACTCTCTCTCTTGGTGCGAGTTACTCCTCCAGGGCATGGATTTGTTGCTCCTCCGTGTGTGTGTGTGTGTGCGCGCGCGCGCCTCATTCTTTCTCCCCTCACTACTTGTGCATTGTAAAAGAAGAATTCGAACTTGAGAAAGAGTTGGAAAGAGTTGAAGAAGATTGTCAGAGAGAGACTTGGAGAGTAAGAGGAGAACTTGGTAAGCCAAGGTTCATTCAGTGCTTCAGTGTTTTAGTATTGATTCAGTTGAAGCGAAGGTTGATTCAGTGTGCGCATCTGTTGTTGCTACCAGTGTTGCATCTCTCCATAATGGCTAAAGTTACTCTTCCTAATTTGGCATATGTTACTCTCTCTCTTGGCATGCGAGTTACTCCTTTATGGCATTGATTCATTGCTCCTCCTATATATATGTGCATCCTTCTTTCTCCCCTCACTACTTGTGCATTGTAAAAGAAGAATTTGAACTTGAGAAAGTGTTAGAGAGAATTGAAAAAGATTGTGAGAGACAAACTTGGAGAATAAGAGCAGAACTTGGTGAGCCAAGGTTGATTCAGTGCTCCACTGTTTCAGTATTGATTCAGTTGAAGGAATGGTTGATTCAATGTGTAAATCTGTTGTTGCTACCAGTGATCTTCATGTTACAACTTGTTTAGATTTCGGTGAACTCACTCATTCTCTTGATCTATCATTGTACTTTGTATCTCTACTGAAGAATTGATTTCTAATAGAAGAAGAATCTGGTTGGGTTTCTCCCTTGTGGGTTTTGCCTTGGTCATTGGACCTAAATTCTTTGTGTCTCATTATATTCTTGGTTGTCCTCTATTGTGCATTTGATTTATGTTCTATCTACAATTGTTTCTTTAATATGCAGCATAAAGAAGTTTTATAATAAGTGATTGCTACAACAAAATTTCAACATAATCTATAGCTTCAAGAAGTAATGACATCATCACATGTTTGCATATGGATTATGGTTCAAATAAGAACTAAAGAAAGATAAGGCCTACCGAGATTACTTGGATTGAAGTATGAACCTAATATACATCATATAGTAAGATATGTGTTCAAAAGCAGAAGTATTTCTTGAAGTTGCAAACCTTAATGCTATATATCTTGAAATATCTCATATGATTACGTAAGGGTTCTTGTCAAAGATGCAAAGGATGACTTGCATTGTACCATTATATCTATGATAAAAGATGCTACTGAAGTCGTTGCTTGATTCTAGCTATTGTTAGAATAGTATATGGTTGAGATTTTCCTTCAAATGTTTGAGACATGATCAATTCGATTGGAATCAAGAAAGGTGCTCCGGAAACATAGGGAGATGAGAAGAAAAGAGTTATAACACTTGTGTTAAAGTGTAATCCCTTCTTGGAAGATCTGGTAGTCCTAAGGTTTATAAGCCCAAGACAAATCTTGAAGGATATGATTAAGAAAGCCCTAGGGTTTATGAACAAAACCCTAAAGCTAAACCTAAGTATTGAAGGTTGATGCTTCTGTTGAAAGAAGAAACTCTAGCTCATGAAGGAAAGGAAAGGAACATGCCGATGATGAGGACAAGGATTATGAATTTGTAGATGGATCTCAATGATTTCTGCAGAAAGGCAAAGATCAAGAGGGAGTTGACAATTCCCTACAATCCTCAAAGATAAGTACTTTATATCTCTCTTCCTTGATTATTATTGTTGTTGTTTTACTATTAGTTAGCCTCTTTGCCTTGTCTCTTTGTAATTGTTCTTCCAGGGCCTCCTAGTGAGGATTGCAGTTACTAGTAGCAGATGAAAGTGTTGGAAGAACGAAGCAAAGTGTGTGACAAGAGGATTCTCCCTGGAGTGATTCATGTTCACAAGGGAGAAATTGTATTGACATCTTGAATCATGCCAAAAAGGCTCCTAGTTCAGAAGAAGAAGGTTAGCCAGCAAATTTGAAGGACTTATGTGTCATAGGAAGCAATGGTGGCAGAAAGAATTGCCTCCATGATAGAGGGAGAAACCAGGATTGCCATGATGACTAGAGAGTAGCTATGGTAAAGTTTATAATTGAGCTAAGGGATGTGTTGAGTGCAATTGTTGGTTTCACAGATTCATCTTGGGGATCTACTACAACGAGCAAGAAGGTGACAACACTACTGAAACAAAGTATATTATAGGTTGCTTGGTGAGTTGTGAAGCAGGGCAGCTTCAGGATTGTTTGATCACGTGCAGAGACGACCGTGGTGAGAGGTCACAACAAGTGGAGCAATGAGGCTCCTATGTATTTCTATGATCTAGTTGGTTTCTAACATTCTAACAAAACCTCGATCCCTCGATGACGTTGGGGAACTTCTAGGACATGCTTGGAGTGATTGAGAATGCTTCCTTTGGTGGAAGGGAGTGTTGATGTTATAGCAGTTATGGATGGAGATTGCTCCCTTGGTCATGGGGTTTGACATGAAAGCCATGAAGTTTGGCTGAGGAGATTGGCCCTATAAGCCTCAAGGGTTCAATTGCTCTTATTGGTCATGGGGTTTGACCGAGAAGCCATGGTTTATGGTTGGAGAGATTGGCCCTATAAGCATTGAGGCCTACATTGCTCTCTTAGGTCATGGGGTTTAACTTGGAAACCATGGTTTATGGTTTGAGAGATTGGCCCTATATGTATCGAGGCCTGGATTTCTCTCTTAGGTCGTAGGGTTTGACCGGGAAACCATGGTTTATGGTTTGAGAGATTGGCCCTATTGACCAATGGGATGACGAGGTGTTGAGGCTTTGTGAGTGAAGCATTTCCTAGGTACACACCTGGCTAACACTTTGTGTTGATGTCTAAGTCCCCGAAGTTGGAAAGGTGGCGTTGGTCATTGAGCTCTGACACGCACCTGGATTTTGGATTGGTGGTTAGCAAGTAAGCCTGATGGTACCTAGAGGGGTAGAAAGCTTAAGTCCACCTTAGTCCCACCTAGATAGATTGCCCTGGTCAGGAATCTAGTCCATGGCATTACAATGCCTAAAATGTTGAGTGACTGGTTGGATAGATTGCCTTGGTTAGGAATCTAGTCCATGGCATTGCAGTGCCTAAATTGTTGAGTGACTGGTTGGATAGATTGCCCTGGTCAGGAATCTAGTCCATGGCATTGTGGTGCCTAAAAGTTCTTCATGGTTCATATAGTTTGAGATCTTCCATTGTATATGTACATTATGAATACCTCCCTAGTGAAGAGGGAGTGTTCGAAAAAGTAACTATGTTCGGCCTTCAAAAATGTACTTGATATATTATGTATTGAACGTGTCAAAAGAATAAAGAAAATTATTATTATTATTATTATTATTATTATTGTGACTTATTGAAGCATGGGTTTCAAGCATGGGTCACCATGTTTTAGGTCAAAGTCCCCATTGAGGGCTTCTAGGATTTATTCTGAATCTATAGAATTATTGTACATTTAAAGAGACCCTTCTTGGGCTTTTGAATCATGTAAATTGGTTAGTATTGAGTCACATATGAATTATGGAACCTCAACACCATGTCGACCTAAGAGAAGATCAAGTCGGCCTAAGGACCCATTATACCCCACAAGAAGCTTATAAAATGTTGGAATTTCTAAGTCTAACCCGTTAGAAACCCTTCATGTACTTCTGATTTATTTTTGCCTACTTGTTTTGATTAATTAACAAGTTATTTACCATGTAAATACTGAAAATAAATACAAGTACATGCTCAACACATTACAGATCATCAACTAAAGGAAACAAAACAAGCACACAAGTGACACCATTGTTTTGGACCAATGTCCCCGGAAAAACCCAATGCAGGAAAACCGATGCAATTATCTGAGGATTTTATTATAATGCAGTTTCTGAATACAATCTGGGTGCCAAAACCGGCTCACCCAACAAAGAATAATCTTGGCAGTAGTACCTCTCTACTCGGAAGTAGATATTCCAGCTGAAACCCTGGATAAACACTCTGACAGCTCCCAACTCCAATCTGCCCCACGAAAACCCCAGTGTCAGCCTCTAGGGACTGCGTCAGCCCTTTCTGGCCTAGCATCACCCTGGCTTGCCCTGCGTCAGCCCTTAGAGCCTCTGCATCACCCATGCTGGTTCTCTGAGGCATTGCGCAGCTCCTGGCTGCCTCTGCGTGAGCCCTTGCTGGCTCTGCATGAGCCTCTGGCTAGTTCTCTGTCCCTCTCTCCCGACTTCTTTGCTAATCCTCCTGGTACTATCTCTACCTCTCTACTTCTGTATTCACTACCCCATAGCTGCAACTCTAATCACTCTTTCGACTTCCTTAGCAAACCCTGCCCCAGAAAATCGAAATCTTGATCAACTCGGTGCATTCTCCAAGTGACCCTCAAGCCTCCTCTTATACTTTTCTCATTGACAATTCAACGGCCGAGATTAAGTCCCTAATCAACGACTAAGATTAGATCTAGCTTGACCCATGACTTTTGGACCCTTCTAACACAGTTTTATATTAATTCACATTAATATTTTATTTTCCCTGAGTTTAGACTTACAGACTCCATTAAAAATACTAATTATTGTAATATCTCCCAAATTGTTTAAAATATGCCCAAACCATTTATGGGCTTTAGCCTCTCCACCAATTTTTGTGGCTAAAGCACATCTGATGTTACCCCAAGTCAACAATCCCTCTTAGCGAAGACTGTGCTCTAGTAATACTCCTCACTGAGCATCACTCTGACCATCTGGCATTGGCCCTTGTGCTGATGCTAGGCCTACTGCCCAACATCCTCTACACTGTTGCATCTTGTACTGCTACCCATGGCCCTGCCACTACCACTGTTGCCTGTACGACGCTCCCTCTGCATCTGTGTTGCTGCCCATGGCCCTGCCACTGCCACTGCCGCATCTACACTGCAACCTCTCTCATCATGCTGCATCGTGCTACCCATAGCACTGCCACTACTAACTGTTGCACTGCAACTCAATTATTGAAAAGTAAGTAACTGATCTCCCAACTCGAACATCTCTGTCAGGCTAGAACCACTCCCGATGTTGAAGCTCCCTCTGTCATTGACAAGTGCTCCCTCTCTGACCTCTGCACTACTACATCAACTATGTGCATCTCACACTACTGCCTCATGTTGTCCTAGAACTCCTGCACTATAGCTCCCTTTGTCGCTCCATCCGCATCTGTCTCTACCGACATTCGCCAGCACTATTACTCCTCTTCAGGGCTCCCGTAACCAGGTATAATCCAAGAGGTTGGGTACCTCAAGGATCCTGCCCCTTATCGCCTGTAGTCCGTCTGACTATAACTCGATATCTCCCCACTTCCGCTCAAGTGGCGTGAGAGCACTCATGACACAGTCATCATCTGTCTCCACTTCCTTCTACACCCTTGCTAACACTGCCTTGGTCTCGGAAGCATCTCCTTTGCTCTTCTTCCTTGGACAATGGCTTGCATAGTGACCCAGTTCCCCATAGTTGAAGCATTTGACCTTGGGGAGGTCCTTCTTCTTCCGTTTCTCCTGCTTTCCCTCAGATGCTAGGGTAGCATCCTCCTCTTCCTCCTCCTTAATTCTGATCCCCTTGTCGTTGCTTCCCACCTTGCTTAGCCTTCTGATCTCTTCTTGGCGAAGAGCCACCCACATTTCCTCCCAATCTGGAAGGGTCGCCCTACCCAATATGCTATGGACAAACACCTCCCAGTCTTCTGAGACTGCGTTCAGGGCTGTTCTCACCATCAATCCTTGATCCGGCGTGGCCCCTATGGAAGTCAGTTGATCCCGGATCTCCTTCAATCGATCGAGGAAGGGGTCGATCTATTCTCCCTTCTGCATCTGGTATGGCCGCAGCTGATTTTCTAGTAACATCTTCTTTTGCACGGAAGTATACTGATACAACTTCTTTAGGGCCTCCCACATCTCATTTGTCGTATTCTTCTCGGCAATGTGTGGTACTACATGGTCCTTAACCCTGTCAAGGATGATGCTCTTGGCCCTCGCCATTGCATCCTCGTACTTATTGGTATCAGTCGGGTCAACTGGGACCGCTATTGCCCTCAAGGCAAAGTGCTTGAGACGGTTCCTGTCTAGAACGGATAAGATTATGGCCTTCCAGACTACGAAGTTTGAGGCTCTGTCTAGTCTGTCCTAGTCTCTTACCTCGTTCACTGCCATGTCGCTGCTCCTCTACTTCCCTTCTGGAAGTTCTCGGTGTGACTCCATCTGAGCCTCGATTTCCCTCTTGGAAACCCCTCTGCCAATGTCGAGATGCCCCCCACTCCGATCCTTAGTGCAACTGCACCACTAATCCTGATTTCTTGGCTAGAAATCCTCTGTAGCAACTCCCTCCTCCTTGGTCTTGCCCTGTTAGGTATTGTTCTGCTACAATACCCCACCAGCTTCACTTTGCAACTTACCCACAGCCATCTAAGCCCTAGCAAAACTGAAATTTAGAGCTTCTAGGCTCTGCGCAATCCTGGCACCAGCAAAATTCGCACCTCCTGGCCACGAGCATCAATCCTTCTTGACTGAGAAAGATGATCGAGCACTCCGTAGGTCGAGTCTGCTTCCCTCTGCCACTGCACTCCTCTTCCCGGCTCAAACTTGATGACACAGGCACTGCGTCACCCCTTCCTTGCTGCTTCTCTGCTATGAACAGCTTCTGTCACTCGGGATAGTTGTTTTCTGTTGTTGTTGTTCTGCTCGGTTGATGTCCTCAATTCTCATGTGATCTACAACCATGCTCTAATATCATGTTGGAATTTCTAAGTCTAACATGTTAGAAACCCTTCATGTACTTTCTGATTTATTAACAAGTTATTTACCATGTAAATACTAAAAATAAATACAAGTACATGCTCAACACATTACAGATCATCAACTGAAGGAAACAAAACAAGCACACAAGTGACACTGTTGTTTTCAGACCAATGTCCCCGAAAAATCCAACGCAAGAAAGTCGGTGTAGCTATCTGAGGGTTTTATTATTATGCAGTTTCTGAATACAATGTGGGTTCCAAAACCGGCTCACCCAAGAGAGAATAATCTCGGCAATAGTGCCTCTCTACTCGAAAGCAGATATTCTGGTTGAATCCCTGGATAAACACTCTGACATCTCCCAGCTCCAATATGCCCCACAAAAACCCCAGCGTCAGCCTCTAGGGACTGTGTCAGCCCTTTCTGGCCCAGTGTCTGCCCAGCATCACCTTGCCTTGCCCTACGTCAGCCTCTGGAGGCACTGTGTCAGCCCTTATAGCCTTTGCGTCACCCACGCTGGCTCTCTGAGGCACTACGCAACTCCTAGCTGCCTTTGCGTGAGCCCTTGCTGGCTCTTCGTGAGCCTCTAGCTGGCTTTGCGTCCCTCTCACGGCTTCTTTGCTAATCCTCCTGGTACTATCCCTGCCTCTCTGCTTATATATTCACTGCCCCTCAACTGCAACTCTATCACTCTTTCGACTTCCTCAGCAAACCCTGCCTCAAAAAATCGAAATCTTGATGAACTCAGTGTATTCTCCAATTGACCCTCAATCCTCCTCTTGTACTTTTCTCGTTGACAATTCAACGGCCGAGATTAAGCCCCTAATCAACGACTAAGATTAGATCTGACTTGATCCATGACTTTTTGGACTTTCTAACATATTCTTACATTAATTCACATTAATATTTTATTTTCCCTAAGTTTGGACTTAGGGACTCCATTAAAAATATTAATTATTTTAATATCTCCCAAACTGTTTAGAATCTACCCAAACCATTTCTAGGTATTGGAGATCTCATGTGCTTTAGCCTCTCCACCAATTTTCGTGGCTAGAGCATATCCGATGCTACCCGAAATCAACATAAAAGGAAGGACTACGAATTCATCTGGGGCATCACTTCTCATTCTCTCTCTTCTGGGCAGAAGTGCGAAGTAGAACGCTAGGAAAGTCTGCTGCTAGGAAGCCGAAGTGAATGTGGGTTTGGGGGATTCTAAGGAGTCAAGGAAAATCAAAATTTTGGTGGTGGTCTCTCTCCGTTTCGTGTTCTGGATTGGGAGAACGATGTCTCCCAAGTTGGACTTTGTCGAAAGTCGTGTGTTGCCGCAAGTCGTTGCACAGTCGAAGTTGCTAGAAAGAGATCAATCTTTTGTAGGCTGACTTGGTGTGGAGGGAAGGTTAGGTCAAGGTCTAGGGTGAAGAGTCTCAAAGCATACTATAGAAACGAAGAATTACTTTGACTATGTTTTCCCCTCAAGAGGGGTTTTGCCCTGGCATGTGCCTACATCTTGTGTTCATTGTTTTATGTGTTGCTGCTTGTGTAATTACTTGATGAACTAAAGAAAGTAGATATAAAGAATCGTAATAGCAAGTAACATCACAAGTAATTATCAAGATCTAGATAATCTTTACTGCCTTTCTGGTTTTCCAACATGAACCCCATCAAAGGTACAACAATCAGCCACGAAGAAATCTAGATATGTCCAAGGTGCAATGCTTTGGATGCAATGAGTGTGGACATTTTAAGAGAGATTGTCCCAAAGACCCGCAAAACAAAAAGAACAACAAGAGGAAGGAAAGAAGGGGAGCACATATTGTTGAAAAAAATGAAGAACCTAAAAAGAAATTGAAGGATGAAGACAACAAGGATCTATACTATTGAAGAACTTTCCCACTATCAAGTCAGGTTACAGGTATATTTTCTTTTTCATTAGAAGATGGTTGTTATAGTAGCATGTACAGTTGCATTTGTAAAGGAAGCCTAGTTTTTGAAGGATGGCATCATGGAAAGAAGCACAAAGCATTGGAAGGATTAGAGTCTACACCATCAGTTGCATCTCATTGGTAGCATTCATCAAGCAAAGATAGAAGATTTTGGACCATCTAGCATTCCACCATTCATACAGTTACATTTTGGCATCCACATCATTATAGAAGTAGTCTACTATCTAGAAAGGATCACAAGGATCCTTGATAGTGATTAAAAAAGTTCCTCACTATGTGAAAGAATCTTTATAACATGATGAAAATGTATATGTCTACACAAATTATGGAATCTAGCATCAACAAAGCTTGCAGAAATGAAGATAATTGAGTTGCAATATGAAGATATAATAGAGTATTTCTCATCTTAGAGCAAGAATGTCATATTGAACATCATCCTCAAGAAGAGATGTAGCTCCTTCAAAAGAAGAGTACTAGATGGCAAGCATAAAGTAAGAGGTGTGTATATCTTTAAAAGCTTCTCTTTAAATATCATGTCTTCAAGTAATATCGCAGGAAGAGCTCGTTGCAGAAATATGCTTGGGAACACAAGCATGACATGTTTTGGATAAGAATAGACAGAACTCTTATTTTCAATTTCTCAACACAAAGAAGCATGAAAAATATGAAAGAACTCTTCCATATACATAGATAAGCAAGATGATATGTTTTGGAACTCTTCCATATGATTATCCAGTATATAGAAATATGATGAATTGGCAGAACATATAATGATATTGATCAACATCCGATTTGGTCTCTTGTAGAATGGAAGATGGTCTCTTGAAGCTTGTTGATTAGTTCACTCCACATTGATTGATACTCGAAAGGCAGAGAGCATGAAGAAGAATTCTAGTATGAAGATGGACCATACAAAGAGATTTTGATCTCAGAGGGAGCTATTGACAAAACATGACATGGATAACTCTGATTTTGATAATTTCGTATTGATGATTCGTTTGAGATATGACTTGGCTACCGGAAAGGACATATTGCAAAAGTATTGATTGGGAGGATAGTAGTTGAAGATTATATATCCACAACTGTTTGGTTTAAGCTCAATTCCAATCTCATGGATTGAATGGACAACACTATTTTTGGCTTAAAAGTATTGATGATCGAAATATGCACATCATGAAGGTCGAAAAAGGTAGCAAGTCACAAGATAGCATGTTGGCCATGTTGAATCCAGTGATATTCAGTTTCCAATGAACAAGAGGAAGCTATAATTAACTCTACATTGATTGGTTTGGCAAGATGCTATTGATGATGAAAATGATTAATGGAAAGTGATGTAAAAGGTTGATGACAAGAACCTTGTCACAAAGGAAGATTGAAGAAGGAATTTGGCTCCACAACATCCATGAAGGTTGAAGCTCAAATATGATATGATGATGAGAGAGAGGAGCCCTTGCAACTACCACTATGATCTCCACGGCAAGAACAAGTAGCAAATTAAAGGAACAAAGAATGAAGTATATGTTTATAATGAAGTCTCCCTGATTGAGAGGGAGAAAGAAATGTCCTTCATATTGGATAAGGAGAAAGGACCTCCTCCTTGGTTGAGAAGATGTGATGGTGGACACTATATTCTCCATAGGTGTCATGCACTAGGCCAAGACTAACCACTGTACATCTAGTGTATCACACTAGGAGGGAGAATGGAGGATTGGATAAGCATCTAGGAACTGGTACTCTTTGAGGATTGGAAATCGAAGATAGGAAGTAGTCCCATGGACCGACACTCTTTGAGGACCTGACAAGGTATCCAAGGTAAGAGTAGTCGAAGAGGACCAATATTCTTTGAGGATTAGGAATCCAAGATAAGAAGTCTTGAAAGGACATACCTTGTTAACATATGGATGGGGTATGTGCCTTGAGAGGTTGAGGTGTCTATATATGTGCCTCCCAGCATTGTGCTCTAATATTGTGGAGAGCTAGAGTTTGTTAGTCAAAAGGCTTTACTATATTGGTATTTGACAATGTTGGTCATGATGTTGATGCTTAAAAAGATGGCTTACCAATTTGACTCTTGTTATGAGAACATTTCAGTTTGAGAATATCCTTGTACCTGTTATGGGATTATGAGTACCTCCCTAGTTAAGAGGGAGTGTTAGTAACTAGGTTCAGTCTTGATAATTGATATTGTACTTACATCATTATATATTTTATGTAAAAGATCAAAAAGAATAAGAGAAAATATTATTTTTAAGCATGGGTTTCATGCTCAAATTATTTGGTCATCTAGGTCAAGCATGTTCTTCATGCTTCTAGGGTTTATTGAGTAAACAGAATATTTGTTATCAATCAAAGTATTGTATTGGAGTCAAATCTCGTTTGGACTTTGAAAAGAAAATGGAAAAAGAAATTTAGTTGAGTCAAAAATGTCATTTTTGTACCAACAAGACCAAGTCGGCCCTGCCTCAACAAGTCGACCCTGGAAGGGGTAATTCAACCTCCCGGATATGTATAAATAGAGAGAGCTTGACCTCCAAGACAAGAAGAGCGAAATTCAAGAGACAAAGAAGTTGGGAAGCAAGAGAAAGAAGGAAGAAAGAAAATTGAAGTTTCTACACTAAATTCCTCACACGTGGGAAATTTTGAAGTTGTTGCAGGCACCAAAGTTGTAGTTCTGAAATTCTGAAGCTGGGGGTCAAAATTCTAAAGCTGGAGGCTGAAATTTTGAAGTTGGAAGTTGTTTTGAGGGTTTTGACTTGAGTTGACTTTATCTTGTTGAAAGAGCTTGGGAGGAGGCCTGACTTGAGTCTTGTTGGAGGTCTTGGATTTCTCATTTGATTTGATTCTATACAAGAAGGATTTCCTAGGTTTTCCCCTTGGAGGGATTTTTCCCTCGCTTGGAGCCTACATCTTGTGTCCATTGTCTGTTTGTGATCTTCATGGTTTATGGTTTTCGTAGTTGTTTCATGAACAAAACATAATAAAAGTAATAAGAAGCCATCATAAGTTCAGAAACAATTATCAAGTAAAGAGAAATCACCCTAACTATTTCCCCTATCGATTTCTCAACAACATTAACCTATAGAGCCTCTCATTGCGAACTCCAATCGCTCTAGCATAAGTGATACTAGATCCCCTGGGTTACATCAGTAGCTGTCCATCTCGGAACACCACTACATTTCCCCTATCCTCCATATTGGAAACTGAAATCAAATTCTTCTTTAGCCCTGGAACATATAGGACCTCTGTCACTTTCAAGGGAGTTTGTGACTCCCTCTGAAAGGATACAGTGCCCACACCCACTGCTCTGACTATGGAATCATCTCCAAGCACCACCTCCAATTCTATATCAGTGTCATTAAGACTTGTAAAGTGCTCTCTAACTCCTATCATATGACAAGAAACTCCATTATATACATACCAAAAACTAGGAGATGTAACACTAGTGGCAAGACTCGCCACTAAGGAAAACTCTATGTCAAATCTGGTGGCAAACTCATCCATCTGGGCTGATGCTGCAACACCCTTCTTCTTCCCTTTCTTATTGGGACACTGAAAGGCATAATGACCCATCTTCTAACAAGCAAAGCATTTCGCTTTGCTCATGTCCTTCTCTTGTACTTTCTGTTTCCCCTTCCGCTACTTGGCCCCACTAGAGGACCTCTTCTCGGGATTCTTCTTTCCCTTAGCTGTGAGGGCATCATTCTCCTCCTCAACAACCCCACCATGTTGCCTACCATTCTTGGCACTCCACCTAGTCTCCTCCTGGATGAAATCATCCCACATCCTCCTCTAATCTGGAAGATGCTCCTTAGCAACAATGTCATCAATGAATCCATCTCACTTCTTGGGAAAACCATTCAATGTCGTTCTAACCAATTGGTCATCAAGGATAGCCTCTCCCATTGTAGCCAACTCATCTCTCACCTATGTGACCTTGGTAAGCTATGAAATCACTATGTTAGTCTTGGTCATCTTGGTGTTTCTTAGTTTTTCACATAACACCATCTTCCTATTCTCATTGGTGCTTCGATACAGTGTTATCAAGGACTCCCACATCCCATACGCAAACTTCTTCCCTAATACACGAGGTATAAGATGGCCTTTAATTGCTTCAAAAAGGATCCTCTTAGCCTTCACATTATGCTTGAATTTTTCCAACTGAATAGGATCAATAGGTGGTAATACTGCACTCTCAACAATATCCCACAACTCAAACTCGTCAAGCAACAAGAATATCCTCCAACCTCAAACCAGCAGCCATTTGACCCTCTCAACCAACACAACTTCTGAACACTGAAAATGACCAACCACTCTCCCTCTCAACCACAAATCTTTGGGTATAGAGGTCATTTAATGTTTGTTGGTCACACCTTATCAGATGTAGGTTCACTTGCTGCTTTGATACCACGTAGAAATTTTATGTCTTGTAGCCCCAACCAGTTTCAATTTGTTTTACACATCAAGTTTAATGCCCAAACCCCATGGTTATTTCTAAGATTTAAACTTGAATATTATAGTCAATTGAAACACTAGAAGCTACCACTACTTTTTCACTTTCAGCTGATAAAAAATATCACAAACATGAACAATTTAGACACTAATTTTTGGTCAATTAAAACCTGGAAAAACCCCAAAGGGAAAACTAGTAGGAAGAAGACTTTTATTTACTTTTATCTCGAAGAAAATTTATAGCATTGATTACAACACAGGGGTACTTATCTCCCTCCTTCGAATTCGGGTCCACTTCTAGAAAATCATGCCATTATTTCTAAATTTGTGCCACAGTACGGCAATGTCTACATTGGAATTTGTGCCACAATACAGCAATCTCTAGATTGGAATTCATGCCACTGTCCAACTCTTTGCTTCCTCGAATTTCATGCTACAGTTCAGACTTTGACCCCACGAAATTCATGCCATAAGCTGACTTCGCAATGCTCAAAAATTGTGCCTCAAACCAGACTCTGTCCTCATTTTCTGTTCCACTGACAACAATTTTTCTCCTCAAAAATCATGTTGATAGACTTGCAAGACTACCTCAATTTTTGCACCCTCTGACCAAAATTTTCTCCTTGATTTTTGGGCATGTCAGACCTATATTTAATGCTCTAACTACCCCCGAAATTCACGCTGCTAGCCTCAAAATCTATGCTGGAGAGAATGTTGAACTTGCTTGTACCTTCTCAGTATGCATGCCACTGTCCACCTTTGGGATTCGAACTTCTACTTGCCTTCTCCTTGCTGCAAATCAGTCTCTCTTTCAGCAAATGCTATCCCGGTTTCTTCTATCTACTTCTCCTCATCTCTTCTCGAACTTTACACATGAAGAATGAGTCTCCTCTTTCCTTTTTCCTCCTTTTAGTCTCTCCAATGATGAGAATGTTAATTTTAGGGCTTAATTGTTTTTTGTTGAAGATAATTGCATTTTCAAAACTTTTCATCATCTACACATTACATTCACCCCATTATATCATATCGTCATTAGCAATTATGTAGAGAAAATAATAACATCAATAATGCAGCAGAACAATAAATAACAGTAGAAGAAATGCATGCACAACAAAGACATTGGAATTTAGGTCAGACATTGTTGTCGCGCAGATTGGCACGACAACGCTCAGACCGGGGGCTGTCACTCTGATCCCCGATCCCTCCGTTTAAGCCCGTTTCCCGCGGCTAAGGGGGGTAGTCCCTGTGAGATGATGAGGCCAACTGTCGACCAGTTGGTTGGGAAACACGAAATACGATATAAAAAAGGGCTCGATGGATTTAGAGATTTAATAGACCAGTGCCTTATGGAGTCAATGTTTTAAATGATTACTTTTTAAATGATAAAGAAACATGGACCATGAACAGCAACCATCTATCATCAGCTAAATCATGTGACCAAAACGATATCCGGCAACTGAAAACTTTGAAGAGATAAATGCCTTAAACCACCATGAGCATCATGAATTATTGACCAGACATTGGATTTCGTATTTCGACTTGAAAATTCAGACATCAGCATGAAAGATATAACATGATGGACAACTGAAACTGGCAAAAAATAATTTTCCCACAAAAAAAAAAAAAATTTCAATTTTTTTTTTTTTTTTTTTTTTTGAAAATTTAAAAATCTAAATTTATAAACCCTAAAATTAAAAGCTAATCAAAACAAAATCTAATTAAAATCTACGCTTAACTAAATCAAAATTAAAAAATCTACAAAGCCAAAATTTAAATTAAAACAAACTTCTAAATTATAGATTAACCAAAAAAAACGTAACTCTAAAATTTAACTAAGCTTAAACATAAACCTTTTTATTTATTTTTTATATTTTTTTTTTTTAAATCAAAAAAGAAAAAAAAAAAAAAAAAAAAAAATCTAAAACTAAATTAATTAAAAATAAAACCTAAAATATATTTTTTGATTTTTGATAAAAATCCTAAAATGTAAAACTAAACTCCAACTAAAAAAATAAAGAATATCTAAAAAAGAACTAACTTATGCCAATCGTATTTTTTTTATAGAAATTATTAAATCTAAACTAATAAAACTAAACTAAAATGAAACGCTAACCAAAATTTACATCAGAATCTAATTAAATTTAAAACTAAAACATAAAAATCTAAAAATTCTAAACTAAAAAAAATCAAATTTAAATCTAAATTTAAAAGAAAAACAAATCTACGCTAGCCTTTTTGTTTTATATTGAAAATACAAAAAAAATCTAGAGTAAACGAGACCAAACGAAAACAAAGAAATGAGACGTGAAGGTTATTACACGATGGCAAAATCGAAACAGCCGCAGACATATAATTTTTTTTTTTTTACCTAACTAGAACGTAACTGCGGGTTTCAGATCGAAAACACATTATGATACCTGACGAGCCCTTACTGCGTTTTTTTTGGCGTCGGACATCTGCTATTACCTGTTCCAGATCGCAAATGATTGGAGGCTTCCTGGAGTGATGATTTGCTGCTTCCGGCAACCGTGTAAACCGCAATGATTTATGCGCTGCTCAAAACCACGATTTATGCATATATATACTGTCGACAGCGGAGAAGAATGTTGCAGACGGATCTTTTGCATCAGTTTTTATGTTACGCAGAAGTCTGGACGTTGTGATCTGAGTTTGGAGCTGGCAGCGAATTATAAGTTTATACCGACGTTCATCTCCTTTCAACCGTAACTCTAATCCATCATATGCAGAAAGGTTTTCCAAAAGAGAGAAGCTCTGAGACCAAACTCGTGGATGTGTATACGGAAATGACAAAACTCCGTGGTTAGCAGGTATCTCATCCGATCTTGACGGTGTTTGTTTGGGCTGAAGGCATCGCGAGACACGTTCTGCAGATTTCCCGATCCTTATGTGTTTGCAGGTGCTTGGGGCTGAGAAGATTGACGATGGTCATGCAAAGACAAAACCCTATACTTGCAAAAGAAAAACAAAACCCTAATGAAGTATGCCAGAAAGAAACTAAAAACCCTAGAACAGTTAATTAATGTACAGATTTCAGCCCCTACACAGCCAGATTTAGCAATAACAGCAGTAATGTTTTCAATATATCAGAAATTTTTGAACTTCACTGTGAACAGAAAGAAAATCTCTCAAGGTAAAACAGAAAAGAAACTTTAAATGATTAACCCAGGGAACAATCAGCTGGGCTCTGCACAGAAAGTGCTTGCGGGAGTTGGCTGGTTCAGCCGAGAACTTCCCCGAACGCCCACAAAATTTCCTTCAAAAAATGTTTTCCTGCACATCTCAAGCAACCATCAGCAAAGAGAGAGAGAAAACTGCTAGATCTCAGGAAATAATGGAGATATCTGCCATTATTTCAGAAACCCTAGCAGCCCTCAAACCCTAGCAGGTGAACAAGATACCTGTGCTCACACTACTCTAAAAACAAGCTATGATTAATGGCTGAAAACTGAAATATGCAGAAAATTAAAGATCTCACAGCAATTCCAGAGAGCAACACCAACACGATTTGAACCCCAAAGTCTTTTTATTAACCAGAAAATCAGATTACAAGAGAGCTTTTTCGGTACAGACTCACAGATCGGATGACTTGAAATGACCCCCTAAGACCCTATATAAAGGAAATGATCCTAACGGCTAGTTCAAGTGATCCATGTAGAAATGATCTCGACCGTTGATGAGGATCAAGACATCTCTTGATCTCATCCGTCGATTTATTAACTTAAAATATTATTATTTTATTAGTTAGGGTTTTTGCTTGATTTTTTAATTTTTTATTATTTTTCATTATTTTATTATTTTTATTCATTTTTTAATTTTTTAATTCATTTTAAAATGGATCACTGAACTAAACCTTCGGAAACATCACCTAGGACCTAGGACTTAGGACTCATGAGGGGATTTAAAACATTTCTCGACCCTCAGGACACATTACATCATGACTTTTACAAAATTACATCTTAAGGGGCAAACCCATTTAATACAGACCCTCACAAAACACCCAGCTCTGCGACACAACGATAATCTAGCAGATCAACACACTAGGATTCTCCTAAAGTTCTAATGACAAAATCAATCCCGGCTTTGGGGTCAGGTTTGAAGGAAAACTCTGCCGATCCGTGGATCGGTGAGACAAAAAACCTTCCGGGACGTAGATTATCATCAGAAAGTTAGGTCCACCTAGGCAAATTACATACATGACTTCATGTCTGCTAAGATTATTTACAGTTAATACATGCAGACTGGGTTTACAATCAAAAAGATCAAACTGCTGATGATGGCAGGATGGCACGGACATGCTGATCAGGTGTTGCTTCTTTCTGTCAAGAAAAACGGGGTGCACTGCATGGGTAGTTGACCAGTAGGGGTCAACATCTGGCTCTACTTGGGGACACGTTGCTGCTTGCAGGAATGTGAGAATCCAGAATCTGCATCCATACAACACAAAAATAAGTAGCGTCCATCCAAAAATCAGCGTATACGTTAAGCACAATAAAGATAAAAGCTCTTCATTTATTAACTATCTAAAACAGAAACGAAAATGCGGAAAAAACAAGGAGTAGGGTTAGAAATACGCTACAAAGGATGCCCTACGGCATCAGATGTGTTCAATATAGTGCATATTGAGCATTTGCCTGCTTTCAGGCAAATCTGTCGGCTGCTTGTCGGATGTGCCATGTCCAATTTTGCATATGGTAGGACTCTTTCCTATCCGAAAATCAAGTTGCTCACGGCCGTCTGATGCATCAAATCTTCGTCTAATCTTCTTCCTCTTGCGCTTCTTCTCTCTGGCAGGATGAATTACTGATGATCTGGAACTTTCTGTTTCGAAACTATCAGATGAAGTGTGTAAGTTATGCATGCTAAGTCTTTTTGTGTCTTGCCTCTGATTTTTATCGTTTTTAAGCTTATCTGGATCACCTTCAATTATCCACTTAATGACCTCCTCATAGTAAGATGGAACTTGTTGCGGCAAATGAGAAAGCTCCTGGTTTCTTTTATCATCTGACCATTGTTGAATCTTTTGAACTTGTATTCTAATGGCATCCATCTGACTAGAGCATTCATCCCTTATAGCGCTGATTTGCATGGCATGGTTTTCTTGCATGTGTTTTATTACCTTATCATTCTTTTCCTCTATGTCCATCAAGCAATGTTGCATGAAATTTATCTCTTCTTTATGATTCGCTTGCATGTTTCCAATTTCCGTTTCATGTTTAGTTTTCATGGCCTCAATTTCCTTAGCATGCTGATTTTGCGTGTCCTCAATCTCCTTATTACGTTTTTCCAGATGGGTGCGTAAAGTTTTAACATCATTGATAAGATTAGTTTGGTTGCTTTCCAAATTTTTCACCAGCATCTTTAAATCTTGTATTATTTGCTTTTGCTCCTCCTTTTCATTGTCATTTATCCCTGATTTTTCACTATGATGATCTGCAATATTTCCGGTGGATGACACATTCTGACCTTGAAATCTTTCTTCAACAGCTAAATTACTTTCTTTCTGTTCAACAATTTTAGAAGTAGAAGACAAGCTGTTTGGACTATCATATCTATCTTTAAAAGCATTGAGAATGTCTTGTAAAGAAGTGAAAAAATCATTAGGAAAGTTATTAAACCAATTCAAGGCATCACCCTCTAAAGAACGAACAAATAGACGCATCTTGAAATCTTCATTATTATATTGAGGAAATCTACAGTATAAGATCATTACACAAGTAAACATGTTTAAATGCCTTTTAACAGCGACCGAATCATCACCCGAGAACTTAAGTAATTTACCAATGGCCTCTTTCGGAAGATCATGGAGATTATCAGTAAAATGACATGGTTTAAATGAATAATCCATGATGAACAATAAGGGATTAGATGGATGATAGAACTAGCTCTTTGCTCAAGAAATCAAAAGATGAAAGAAGTGGAGTCGCCACTTGAACAATAAAACTGATTCTAAGATCCGAGAAGTAACCAACAAACAGATATGCGGGAGGCTTCTTGTCTGGGAAAAGATAAAAAATGGAGTCGCCACCCAAACAAGAAACACACCGAAGAGATGCTGCTGATATGTGATGAAAAGATGCCAAAATATTGAATCTGCCAGCTCAAATGAGAGATGAGAAGATGAATGTCGATGAAACTCCAGGAACAGAAAAACTCTGTCCCCGGCAACGGCGCCAAAAATGTTGTCGCGCAGATTGGCACGACAACGCTCAGACCGGGGGCTGTCACTCTGATCCCCGATCCCTCCGTTTAAGCCCGTTTCCCGCGGCTAAGGGGGGTAGTCCCTGTGAGATGATGAGGCCAACTGTCGACCAGTTGGTTGGGAAACACGAGATACGATATAAAAAAGGGCTCGATGGATTTAGAGATTTAATAGACCAATGCCTTATGGAGTCAATGTTTTAAATGATTACTTTTTAAATGATAAAGAAACATGGACCATGAACAGCAACCATCTATCATCAGCTAAATCATGTGACCAAAACGATATCCGGCAACTCAAAACTTTGAAGAGATAAATGCCTTAAACCACCATGAGCATCATGAATTATTGACCAGACATTGGATTTCGTGTTTCGACTTGAAAATTCAGACTTCAGCATGAAAGATATAACCTGATGGACAACTGAAACTGGCAAAAAATAATTTTCCCACAAAAAAAAAAAAAAATTCAATTTTTTTTTTTTTTTTTTGAAAATTTAAAAATCTAAATTTATAAACCCTAAAATTAAAAGCTAATCAAAACAAAATCTAATTAAAATCTACGCTTAACTAAATCAAAATTAAAAAATCTACAAAGCCAAAATTTAAATTAAAACAAACTTCTAAATTATAGATTAACCAAAAAAAACGTAACTCTAAAATTTAACTAAGCTTAAACATAAACCTTTTTATTTATTTTTTATATTTTTTTTTAAAAATCAAAAGAGAAAAAAAAAAAAAAATCTAAAACTAAATTCATTAAAAATAAAACCTAAAATATATTTTTTGATTTTTGATAAAAATCCTAAAATGTAAAACTAAACTCCAACTAAAAAAATAAAGAATATCTAAAAAAGAACTAACTTATGCCAATCGTATTTTTTTTATAGAAATTATTAAATCTAAACTAATAAAACTAAACTAAAATGAAATGCTAACCAAAATTTACATCAGAATCTAATTAAATTTAAAACTAAAACATAAAAATCTAAAAATTCTAAACTAAAAAAAATCAAATTTAAATCTAAATTTAAAAGAAAAACAAATCTACGCTAGCCTTTTTGTTTTATATTCAAAATACAAAAAAAATCTAGAGTAAACGAGACCAAACGAAAACAAAGAAATGAGACGTGAAGGTTATTACACGATGGCAAAATCGAAACAGCCGCAGACATATAAATTTTTTTTTTTTTTACCTAACTGGAAGGTAACTGCGGGTTTCAGATCGAAAACACATTAACACGATACCTGACGAGCCCTTACTGCGTTTTTTTTGGCGTCGGACATCTGCTATTACCTGTTCCAGATCGCAAATGATTGGAGGCTTCCTGGAGTGATGATTCGCTGCTTCCGGCAACCGTGTAAACCGCAATGATTTATGCGCTGCTCAAAACCACGATTTATGCATATATATACTGTCGACAGCGGAGAAGAATGTTGCAGACGGATCTTTTGCATCAGTTTTTATGTTACGCAGAAGTCTGGACGTTGTGATCTGAGTTTGGAGCTGGCTGCGAATTATAAGTTTATACCGACGTTCATCTCCTTTCAACCGCAGCTCTAATCCATCATATGCAGAAAGGTTTTCCAAAAGAGAGAAGCTCTGAGACCAAACTCGTGGATGTGTATACGGAAATGACAAAACTCCGTGGTTAGCAGGTATCTCATCCGATCTTGACGGTGTTTGTTTGGGCTGAAGGCATCGCGAGACACGTCCCACAGATTTCCCGGTCCTTATGCGTTTGCAGGTGCTTGGGGCTGAGAAGATTGACGATGGTCATGCAAAGACAAAACCCTATACCTGCAAAAGAAAAACAAAACCCTAATGAAGTATGCCAGAAAGAAACTAAAAACCCTAGAACAGTTAATTAATGTACAGATTTCAGCCCCTACACAGCCAGATTTAGCAATAACAGCAGTAATGTTTTCAATATATCAGAAATTTTTGAACTTCACTGTGAACAGAAAGAAAATCTCTCAATGTAAAACAGAAAAGAAACTTTAAATGATTAACCCAGGGAACAATCAGCTGGGCTCTGCACAGAAAGTGCTTGCGGGAGTTGGCTGGTTCAGCCGAGAACTTCCCCGAACGCCCACAAAATTTCCTTCAAAAAATGTTTTCCTGCACATCTCAAGCAACCATCAGCAAAGAGAGAGAGAAAACTGCTAGATCTCAGGAAATAATGGAGATACCTGCCATTATTTCAGAAACCCTAGCAGACCTCAAACCCTAGCAGGTGAACAAGATACCTGTGCTCACACTACTCTAAAAACAAGCTATGATTAATGGCTGAAAACTGAAATATGCAGAAAATTAAAGATCTCACAGCAATTCCAGAGAGCAACACCAACACGATTTGAACCCCAAAGTCTTTTTATTAACCAGAAAATCAGATTACAAGAGAGCTTTTTCAGTACAGACTCACAGATCGGATGACTTGAAATGACCCCCTAAGACCCTATATAAAGGAAATGATCCTAACGGCTAGTTCAAGTGATCCATGTAGAAATGATCTCGACCGTTGATGAGGATCAAGACATCTCTTGATCTCATCCGTCGATTTATTAACTTAAAATATTATTATTTTATTAGTTAGGGTTTTTGCTTGATTTTTTAATTTTTTATTATTTTTCATTATTTTATTATTTTTATTCATTTTTTAATTTTTTAATTCATTTTAAAATGGATCACTGAACTAAACCTTCGGAAACATCACCTAGGACCTAGGACTTAGGACTCATGAGGGGATTTAAAACATTTCTCGACCCTCAGGACACATTACATCATGACTTTTACAAAATTACATCTTAAGGGACAAACCCATTTAATACAGACCCTCACAAAACACCCAGCTCTGCGACACAACGATAATCTAGCAGATCAACACACTAGGATTCTCCTAAAGTTCTAATGACAAAATCAATCCCGGCTTTGGGGTCAGGTTTGAAGGAAAACTCTGCCGATCCGTGGATCGGTGAGACAAAAAACCTTCCGGGACGTAGATTATCATCAGAAAGTTAGGTCCACCTAGGCAAATTACATACATGACTTCATGTCTGCTAAGATTATTTACAGTTAATACATGCAGACTGGGTTTACAATCAAAAAGATCAAACTGCTGATGATGGCAGGATGGCACGGACATGCTGATCAGGTGCTGCTTCTTTCTGTCAAGAAAAACGGGGTGCACTGCATGGGTAGTTGACCAGTAGGGGTCAACATCTGGCTCTACTTGGGGACACGTTGCTGCTTGCAGGAATGTGAGAATCCAGAATCTGCATCCATACAACACAAAAATAAGTAGCGTCCATCCAAAAATCAGCATATACGTTAAGCACAATAAAGATAAAAGCTCTTCATTTATTAACTATCTAAAACAGAAACGAAAATGCGGAAAAAACAAGGAGTAGGGTTAGAAATACGCTACAAAGGATGCCCTACGGCATCAGATGTGTTCAATATAGTGCATACTGAGCATTTGCCTGCTTTCAGGCAAATCTGTCGGCTGCTTGTCGGATGTGCCATGTCCAATTTTGCATATGGTAGGACTCTTTCCTATCCGAAAATCAAGCTGCTCACGGCCGTCTGATGCATCAAATCTTCGTCTAATCTTCTTCCTCTTGCGCTTCTTCTTTCTGGCAGGATGAATTACTGATGATCTGGAACTTTCTGTTTCGAAACTATCAGATGAAGTGTGTAAGTTATGCATGCTAAGTCTTTTTGTGTCTTGCATCTGATTTTTATCGTTTTTAAGCTTATCTGGATCACCTTCAATTATCCACTTAATGACCTCCTCATAGTAAGATGGAACTTGTTGCGGCAAATGAGAAGGCTCCTGGTTTCTTTTATCATCTGACCATTGTTGGATCTTTTGAACTTGTATTCTAATGGCATCCATCTGACTAGAGCATTCATCCCTTATAGCGCTAATTTGCATGGCATGGTTTTCTTGCATGTGTTTTATTACCTTATCATTCTTTTCCTCTATGTCCATCAAGCAATGTTGCATGAAATTTATCTCTTCTTTATGATTCGCTTGCATGTTTCCAATTTCCGTTTCATGTTTAGTTTTCATGGCCTCAATTTCCTTAACATGCTGATTTTGCGTGTCCTCAATCTCCTTATTACATTTTTCCAGATGGGTGCGTAAAGTTTTAACATCATTGATAAGATTAGTTTGGTTGCTTTCCAGATTTTTCACCAGCATCTTTAAATCTTGTATTATTTGCTTTTGCTCCTCCTTTTCATTGTCATTTATCCCTGATTTTTCACTATGATGATCTGCAATATTTCCGGTGGATGACACATTCTGACCTTGAAATCTTTCTTCAACAGCTAAATTACTTTCTTTCTGTTCAACAATTTTAGAAGTAGAAGACAAGCTGTTTGGACTATCATATCTATCTTTAAAAGCATTGAGAATGTCTTGTAAAGAAGTGAAAAAATCATTAGGAAAGTTATTAAACCAATTCAAGGCATCACCCTCTAAAGAACGAACAAATAGACGCATCTTGAAATCTTCATTATTATATTGAGGAAATCTACAGTATAAGATCATTACACAAGTAAACATGTTTAAATGCCTTTTAACAGCGACCGAATCATCACCCGAGAACTTAAGTAATTTACCAATGGCCTCTTTCGGAAAATCATGGAGATTATCAGTAAAATGACATGGTTTAAATGAATAATCCATGATGAACAATAAGGGATTAGATGGATGATAGAACTAGCTCTTTGCTCAAGAAATCAAAAGATGAAAGAAGTGGAGTCGCCACTTGAACAATAAAACTGATTCTAAGATCCGAGAAGTAACCAACAAACAGATATGCGGGAGGCTTCTTGTCTGGGAAAAGATAAAAAATGGAGTCGCCACCCAAACAAGAAACACACCGAAGAGATGCTGCTGATATGTGATGAAAAGATGCCAAAATATTGAATCTGCCAGCTCAAATGAGAGATGAGAAGATGAGAAGATGAATGTCGATGAAACTCCAGGAACAGAAAAACTCTGTCCCCGGCAACGGCGCCAAAAATGTTGTCGCGCAGATTGGCACGACAACGCTCAAACTGGGGGCTGTCACTCTGATCCCCGATCCCTCCGTTTAAGCCCGTTTCCCGCGGCTAAGGGGGGTAGTCCCTGTGAGATGATGAGGCCAACTGTCGACCAGTTGGTTGGGAAACACGAGATACGATATAAAAAAGGGCTCGATGGATTTAGAGATTTAATAGACCAGTGCCTTATGGAGTCAATGTTTTAAATGATTACTTTTTAAATGATAAAGAAACATGGACCATGAACAGCAACCATCTATCATCAGCTAAATCATGTGACCAAAACGATATCCGGCAACTGAAAACTTTGAAGAGATAAATGCCTTAAACCACCATGAGCATCATGAATTATTGACCAGACATTGGATTTCGTGTTTCGACTTGAAAATTCAGACTTCAGCATGAAAGATATAACCTGATGGACAACTGAAACTGGCAAAAAATAATTTTCCCACAAAAAAAAAAAAAATTTCAATTTTTTTTTTTTTTTTTTGAAAATTTAAAAATCTAAATTTATAAACCCTAAAATTAAAAGCTAATCAAAACAAAATCTAATTAAAATCTACGCTTAACTAAATCAAAATTAAAAAATCTACAAAGCCAAAATTTAAATTAAAACAAACTTCTAAATTATAGATTAACCAAAAAAAACGTAACTCTAAAATTTAACTAAGCTTAAACATAAACCTTTTTATTTATTTTTTATATATATTTTTTTTTAAATCAAAAAAGAAAAAAAAAAAAAAAAAAATCTAAAACTAAATTCATTAAAAATAAAACCTAAAATATATTTTTTGATTTTTGATAAAAATCCTAAAATGTAAAACTAAACTCCAACTAAAAAAATAAAGAATATCTAAAAAAGAATTAACTTATGCCAATCGTATTTTTTTTATAGAAATTATTAAATCTAAACTAATAAAACTAAACTAAAATGAAACGCTAACCAAAATTTACATCAGAGTCTAATTAAATTTAAAACTAAAACATAAAAATCTAAAAATTCTAAACTAAAAAAAATCAAATTTAAATCTAAATTTAAAAGAAAAACAAATCTATGCTAGCCTTTTTGTTTTATATTCAAAATACAAAAAAAATCTAGAGTAAACGAGACCAAACGAAAACAAAGAAATGAGACGTGAAGGTTATTACACGATGGCAAAATCGAAACAGCGGCAGACATATAAATTTTTTTTTTTACCTAACTGGAACGTAACTGCGGGTTTCAAATCGAAAACACATTAACACAATACCTAACGAGCCCTTACTGCGTTTTTTTTGGCTTCGGACATCTGCTATTACCTGTTCCAGATCGCAAATGATTGGAGGCTTCCTGGAGTGATGATTTGCTGCTTCCGGCAACCGTGTAAACCGCAATGATTTATGCGCTGCTCAAAACCACGATTTATGCATATATATATATATATACTGTCGACAGCGGAGAAGAATGTTGCAGACGGATCTTTTGCATCAGTTTTTATGTTACGCAGAAGTCTGGACGTTGTGATCTGAGTTTGGAGCTGGCTGCGAATTATAAGTTTATACCGACGTTCATCTCCTTTCAACCGCAGCTCTAATCCATCATATGCAGAAAGGTTTTCCAAAAGAGAGAAGCTCTGAGACCAAACTCGTGGATGTGTATACGGAAATGACAAAACTCCGTGGTTAGCAGGTATCTCATCCGATCTTGACGGTGTTTGTTTGGGCTGAAGGCATCGCGAGACACGTCCCACAGATTTCCCGGTCCTTATGCGTTTGCAGGTGCTTGGGGCTGAGAAGATTGACGATGGTCATGCAAAGACAAAACCCTATACCTGCAAAAGAAAAACAAAACCCTAATGAAGTATGCCAGAAAGAAACTAAAAACCCTAGAACAGTTAATTAATGTACAGATTTCGGCCCCTACACAGCCAGATTTAGCAATAACAGCAGTAATGTTTTCAATATATCAGAAATTTTTGAACTTCACTGTGAACAGAAAGAAAATCTCTCAATGTAAAACAGAAAAGAAACTTTAAATGATTAACCCAGGGAACAATCAGCTGGGCTCTGCACAGAAAGTGCTTGCGGGAGTTGGCTGGTTCAGCCGAGAACTTCCCCGAACGCCCACAAAATTTCCTTCAAAAAATGTTTTCCTGCACATCTCAAGCAACCATCAGCAAAGAGAGAGAGAAAACTGCTAGATCTCAGGAAATAATGGAGATACCTGCCATTATTTCAGAAACCCTAGCAACCCTCAAACCCTAGCAGGTGAACAAGATACCTGTGCTCACACTACTCTAAAAACAAGCTATGATTAATGGTTGAAAACTGAAATATGCAGAAAATTAAAGATCTCACAGCAATTCCAGAGAGCAACACCAACACGATTTGAACCCCAAAGTCTTTTTATTAACCAGAAAATCAGATTACAAGAGAGCTTTTTCAGTACAGACTCACAGATCGGATGACTTGAAATGACCCCCTAAGACCCTATATAAAGGAAATGATCCTAACGGCTAGTTCAAGTGATCCATGTAGAAATGATCTCGACCGTTGATGAGGATCAAGACATCTCTTGATCTCATCCGTCGATTTATTAACTTAAAATATTATTATTTTATTAGTTAGGGTTTTTGCTTGATTTTTTAATTTTTTATTATTTTTCATTATTTTATTATTTTTATTTATTTTTTAATTTTTTAATTCATTTTAAAATGGATCACTGAACTAAACCTTCGGAAACATCACCTAGGACCTAGGACTTAGGACTCATGAGGGGATTTAAAACATTTTTCGACCCTCAGGACACATTACATCATGACTTTTACAAAATTACATCTTAAGGGACAAACCCATTTAATACAGACCCTCACAAAACACCCAGCTCTGCGACACAACGATAATCTAGCAGATCAACACACTAGGATTCTCCTAAAGTTCTAATGACAAAATCAATCCGGGCTTTGGGGTCAGGTTTGAAGGAAAACTCTGCCGATCCGTGGATCGGTGAGACAAAAAACCTTCCGGGACGTAGATTATCATCAGAAAGTTAGGTCCACCTAGGCAAATTATTTACAGTTAATACATGCAGACTGGGTTTACAATCAAAAAGATCAAACTGCTGATGATGGCAGGATGGCACGGACATGCTGATCAGGTGCTGCTTCTTTCTGTCAAGAAAAACGGGATGCACTGCATGGGTAGTTGACCAGTAGGGGTCAAGAGACATCAAGGAAAAACCCCACAAAGGGGAAAACCCAACAGATTCTTCTTCTATTAGATATTCATCAAAGTTCCGCTGAGATACAAAGTACAATGAGACACATCAATCATAACAGCCATCTAGGGCCTGCAAGGGATCATACATTATCCTCATATATACATTACTGCATTTTCATAGGTGTTCTAACATGCCTGTTATAAAACCATAGATCAAAGTGTCATCACCATATATCGAAGGTCATGTCAAGGGTCACTACAATGATTTCTGTCATATCAGGGTTGTCATAGAGGAACCATCATAGATGCCTTGACACAAAGCACTATTATAATTTTCATGGGTCACTGTCATATTATCTCACTATTATATTAGACATTGTATCATTGTATCAATAGACCATTGTGTCACTATTAATTAGGTTCAAGTCTATAAATCCAAGTCACTATCATTATCACAAGCATAGGTATGACTATCATATATCACTGTCATGTAAATCATGACAGTGACAGAGATAAATTTCTCACTATCAAACTCATGTCATATACAACTTAGTCATGTTGATACTGTTATAAAAATCATTGTTTTACTCTATACTGTCCACTGTATATAGGTCATTGTCTATTAAATATATACATAATGTACATCATAATCATGAACCACAAAATATTGCAAACCTCAGAGTCAGAGCGAGCCATCAAAATAGTAGAGTGATTCATCAAATGTGTCACTATAGCATGCATCAAAGTGAGCCATCAAATGTATCACTGTAGCGTACATCAAATGTGTCACTGTAACGTGCATCAAAGCGAGCCATCACTATAGCTTGCCTCACAATAAGTCATAGCGAGTCGTCACTGTAGCGTGTATCGAATGTGTCACTGTAATTTGCATCAAAGAGAGCCATCAAATGTATCATTGTAGCGTACTTCAAATGTGTCATTGTAATTAACACTGCAATCACTGTAACAACATATGCGAACCACCATAAGAGCGAGTCACAAAAATAGTTACTCCACAGAGAATGCGAACCACCAAGATAAAGCTTGTTGTAGGATAGAGTTCAAGCAATGCATGCCTTCGAATTATGCAGACTATTGTGCAGTGATATACGATATGCCACATAAGAGTAATACGAGACTTAGGATTCATGCAAGTTAAATGTCATAAGTGACGTGAGCCTTAGAACTGAAGTGAGCCCCACAGAGATAGTGAGAATAACATGCTATATTGCAAGAGAACATAACCGAGCCATAGCAATATATGTATGAGCCAAAACCAAGCCACGCTTAAAGTGTCTTCGTTAATTTTAGTTAACATGTTCTTTGCTTAGAACAGTTACTTCAATGTTCCATATTACCGCATTTATCGATAAATTTCATTTGCATTAGCAATCACATAAAACATTATCACATTGATAGTAACTAAAGAAAGAACATAAACGATAAATGCAGAAGACGAGCCAAGACAAGAGGACACAAGAATATGGCTCAAGCCAGGGAAAAACCCCAAGATGGGGAAAATCCTTGATCAATTCTTCTTATTATTATTATTATCAAATGTTCAGTAGAGAGAGAGAGATAGAGAGAGAGAGAGAAGGTACATTAATTCAAAGCCAAAATTGACTTGCCAGTGTGAAGATCCAATATCACTGCCCTTAGATAAATATATGGCCCAATCAAAAATGCAATTCTGGAGCAATCAAATTGTGCCCTCTTAAGTTGGTGTCATACTATTGTAGAAACTTGGTCTGGTTTAGGCTACTTATAGTCTACTGTTGTCTTAGTTAACAGCTACAAAACTCCTCTCAATTGTGGCTCTTCTAAGCATTCAAGATGTTGCACTTCGTTGGCCCTTCGGGCTGGTCTATACCCAAATTAGGCCTCTCGTTCCACTTATCTACGCTTGTACAGTCCTACGACCCTTCCTGTAGCAACTTCTTTGAAGTGCGGCTTCTCAAGGAGAGAATTTCTTTCTCAAATTGTCCACAAACCAACCCAAAAACAATACACAAACTTGGCAACCCAAAACAATACACAAACTGGGCCTGCCTTTTCGCTCTTGAATTTGGACCTGTAAGGACAAATTTACCCACACGAACTGCCCAAAATTTACCTCAAGGCCTACGATTGTCCATCTGAAGTATCTCGACCCTGATGCAAAGATAAAACCCACCTCAAACAGCCCCTTTGTCCTCCTCCTAGAGCTCGGCTACCTCAGACATATATTTTCTATAGAATAAAGCACTTGGATGTGTCTAATGAGGTTGGAGGTCACCTCTATTCATACAAATCGTTGAGGGTCAAGAGGCATGTCGTTTGGGCTTCATGAGCTTACATGAAGGTGTAGACGACCTTGGCAATTTGTATATGTGTGGGATTCACTTAGAAAACATATTTCTCCTTGTCCAAATTTAGTGATATTTAGGTCAATTTTGGTTCTCTCGAAAAGAGGAATTCAAAGCAATAATTATCTCCATCAAATGAGTTGTCCAAAGTGGAATTTGGCCCTTCTTGCGAATTTTAAAACTCCCTCTCAACTAGGGAGAATTCCACTTGCAAAAAATTGACCATCGATCATCATGCCATCCTTTCATCATGAACAATCTTTGTATCTCGTCTCGGCTCTATTGAACATTGATATAGATAATAAGAAGAATCAATCGAGAGTAAGTCACAAGACCTTACCACTCTCCACTAACAAAAGTCAATCCACATAACCAAAAAGTTAGAACCCCAATCAAACTTGATCCCAGATCAAGTTGTTGAACACCATGCATCCTAGACATGGGGAGTATGGTTGTACACGATCCGTCCATTTGTAGTGCTATGGTCCCTATCCACTTTTCCCAACTCATTGGCCAAATGAGAGGTGTTGTCGCATAGATTGTCACGACAACGCTCAGACCGGGAGCTGTCACCCTGATCCCTGATCTCTCCGTTTAAGCCTGTCTCCCACGGCTAAGTGGGGTAGACCTTGTAGAGAAATGGACAACCAACTGCGAAACAGTTGGGTTGGGAGACACGATATAACAAGCACTAAATGGATTTTGCTAAGTTAAAAGACCAGTGCCTTATAGAATTAATGGCTGAATGATTATCTATCAAATGCTGCGGAAAGATGAAATCATTAACAACAATCATTAATCATCAAATAACTTGAACGATGCAAGATATCCAGTAAAACCACAATGTTCTTATAATTAAAGTTCAAGAACGATATCCAGCGATTAAAAATTTCGAAAAGATAAATGCTTTAAACAACCACGCAATTATGAACATTAACCAGATATCATATTCATGCAGCTAATCTTCAAAATGATCATTCATGTGCAGACTCGCATAAAATGATAAACATTTATTCCACATCAAAAAATTTGAATCTCAGCACGAAAAAATAAAAAATAAAAACGTGATAAGTCCCTGAACCAAGACTGAAATCTGGAAAAAAATTTCCACAATATTTTTTATGCTTTTATGATTTTAATTAATAAAATCTAAGAAAAACTATTTAAACTAAATCTAAAGCTTGAAGAATTAATTAAACTATCAAACTAAGCTAAATTAAAGAAAATTAATTCCTAGACTAAAACAAAACTATTAAAATCTAAAATTTAAAAGTTTATTCTAAACACTAAACGAAATCTAAAAATAAATAATGAAAATCGAAATTTTTTTTTTAAATAAAACCTAAAACAAATCAAATTAAAAGGAAACGACTTCACGTTAGACCATATACTATAATCTCAAACAAAATCAAAGTCAAATTGCAGTCACGCTAGAGGCGAAATATGATTCTTCGCACGCAAGCAGGGAGGAGATCTTACTGCTAACGGCTCAAAAAAAAATTACCCGGCCTGCAAAAGAAAAATGCGATCACAGGATTCAAACAGTGAAAATGTATAACGTTAATGCCCTTACCCTTGCGCTGAACTTACCAACGCACCGATACATGAAAGAATGCCCAGAAGACCCCAACACGTGATTTGCGGCCTCAGATCAAGACTGCGTGAGGCGTGGGTATGGCAGATTGATAGCAACGGGAGAGCACAGTGGGAGGTAGGCGTGAGGAGCAGTGAGACCTGCGGGCGATATGGATGAAGGCTTTAGGGAAGACGCCAATTTCAGTGAGTTCAAATGGTAACGTTGTTTCAGAACAGCATAAAAATGACCACGTGAGGACCACAAATGCGCTGGAAATATGGTCACGTGCTGCAGCAATGGCCCGCGTGGAATATATTGTAGATGTGACTGAAAACCCAACGGATTTACGCAGGTAGACAGTAGAGAAATGCAGCATCGGACGGCAGCACAGGGGACACAGTTTTGATCGTGGGTTTATATATATATTTTTGCTTGCAGTTGTAAGTTTGGACAGTGGGGGTAAGAGGGCGTAGCTGCAACTTGGAAATATGATGGAAACGCAGGATTGATAGAGCCACGGAATTTATATTTGATTCTCCTTGCTCCCAGGATACCTGTAACCTGCAGAAGAAAAGGCAAAACCCACTGTATAATATGTGTATGAAACAAAAATGGAACCCTAGATCAACTAAGTAATTTACAGCTTTTGACTCTTCTAACAACCAGATTTGTCAGTTATGATCTACAATATTTTAGAAATTCAGATTTACTTATGAAAAACTTCAGAAAATCTCTCATGCAATTTAGAAAAATAAACTGAATGATAAACCCAGGATCAAAACTAGCTGGGCTCTGCAAGAAATGCTTGCGGAAGTTGTCTGGTTCAGCCGAGAACTTCCCCAAACGCCCACTGATCTTCTTCAATAAGGGTTTCCTGCACAGCTCACTTCAACCATCAACGAAGAGAGGAAAAAACAGTACTAGATCTCAGATACAATGGAGATACCTGCCATTATTTCAGAAACCCTAATACCATTCAAACCCTAGCAAGTGAACAAGATATCTGTGCTCAACAATACTCTACAATAAGCTGTTACTAATGGCTGAAAATGAAAAATATGCAGAAAATAAAATAGCTCACAGCACTTCCAGAGAGTAACACCAGCAAGATTTTAACCCCAAAGTCTTTCTTTATTAGCACCAGAAAAAGTTTACAAGAGAGCTTCTTTAGCACAAGACTCCAAGATCGAATGTGATCTCAAATGACCCCTAGCACCCTATTTAAAGGAAAAGATCCCAACAGCTAGTTCAAGTGATCCATGTCAAAATGATCTCGACCGTCGATGAGGATCAAGATATCTCTTGATCTCATCCGTCGAATTTTTAATGTATTAAAAAAATTGAAACTCTGCATTTATTTACTCAAAATATTATTATTTTATTATTTTTAGTTTTTTTTACTTTATTATATTTTTTTATTACTTTTTTATATTTTTTTATTTTTATTTATTTATTATTTTTTTTATTTTTTTTTAAATGGATCCTTGAACTTAGCTTTTGCGAAAATTACCTCGGACCTAGGACTTAGGACTTATAAGGGGATTAAAACATTTCTTATCCCTCAAGACACTTTACATCATGACTTTTACAACTTTACATCCCAATGGGGGGAAACCCATTTGACATAGACCCTCATAAACCACCCAGTTCTGTGACACAACTATAATCTAGCAGATTAACACACTAGGATTCTCCTAAAATTCTAGTGACAAAATCCATCCCGGCTTTGGGGTTAGGCTAAAGGAAGATCATGGATCGGTGAGACGAAAAACCTTCCGGGACGTAGATTATCACTTAGAAAATTAGGTCCACCTAGGCAATTTACAGACATGACTCATATCTGCTAAGATTATTTACAATTTATACATGCAGACCGGGTTTACAACATAAACTAATCAAGTTGTCGATGACTGAAGGATGGCACGGACATGTCGATCAAGCGCTACCCTTTTTGCAAAGAAAAAGGGGGTGTACTGCTATGGGCGGTTGACCGGTAGTGGTCAACAAGAGGTAATTCTCATCAGTCTTGGACTACATGGGTAGGATGTAAGCTGGGGAATCCGCAGGAAAAGGTGAACCACCCATCCTACTCATATGCCATAGGAGAAGGTGAACTACTCACCCTATGCATATCTCATCAATCGTAGGGGAAGGTGAACTACTCACCCTACACACATGTCAACCATCATAGGGGAAGGTGAACCACTCACCCTATGTGACATCATGGGGTATG
Organism: Pinus tabuliformis; assembly: GCA_031772625.1. Classification (NCBI taxonomy): domain Eukaryota; kingdom Viridiplantae; phylum Streptophyta; class Pinopsida; order Pinales; family Pinaceae; genus Pinus; species Pinus tabuliformis. Next base: position 1,016,666,892 of record CM062820.1, on the reverse strand, counting down.
ACAGAGGAAGGTGAACCACTCACCTTGTACAAAGTGTACCTATAGGGGAAGGTTAACCACTCACCCTATGGTTGCGCATAGCTTCAAGAAGTACCCTGGGCCACCAAGAGCTCCCAAAGCTCAATGTTCAACCAAGGCCCTCATAATAGGGTCTTTCCACGACTCCCAACCTCTCTCTGAAGGAAGTTAAACTTGACCTTACCAAGAGGCTTGGTGAGGATGTCAGTAACCTGCACATCCATCCTGAAATGATGGAGCTTGATTGCTCCCCACTGTACCATATCCCAAATAAAGTGGTACCTGATGCCAATATGATTGGAGCGGTTGTGGAACACGAGATTCTTTGAAAAGTGAATCCCACTCTACAATATACAACGGTGGTTTCCAACACATGCTCAAATGGCTCACTGAAGAGCTTCCTCAAATGGCTTCATAATAAGCCATGCTTGTTGCTTTATACATTCAGCCTCAATGGTTCTCCCAGAGTAACAGACTTCAGTCCTTGATTTATTCACGAAGTAGAGGAGGTCCCAAGAGATATAGCACCTAGATATGCCCTTTCATTTCACAACACTGCTAGTCCAGCAATTCTCACCACTCTACTTCAAATCATAGTTAATCTTAATGAGCAGCTATCCAATGTACAAGACTTCACGATAAATTGTCTCAAAGTCTTTGTAGCATGGCATATATTTGATCGGGTGTTTATCAAGAATACCAGTGTCCCCACAAGTTATCTATATCTGGATCAGCACTTTCTCCATCTTATTATACCTTTAAGCTTAGGAACAAAGCTAGGTCTTTCATCTTGACTTTAAAAGTCAACTCCCACTTACATTGATAAATGAGAGGATCATCATCTTTTGGACAGACATCATCAATAGCTACATCAAACATCATAGCTCAACCATAGCTCTCTCTGAATATCGGGAAAGTAACCTTACCCAAAACATAACCATCGAGCTATTTGCAACCTGCCATTAATCCTTTGGTCCATGTGCCAAAATAATCCGATCATAGTCATGTGGCTTCTCAAGTAACAAAGATATATCGAATCATCATTAGAGTCATCATAATCAGTTGCCATGTCTTGCCTTCATCAACGTCCTTTGACATGGTCTTTCTTTTGTAAAAATCATCGGGCAAGAAGAGTCATCAAGCCATTCTGCCAACGATTCTATAGCTCCCTCTGAAGACAGCCATTCTTCCAAGGATTCTATAGCTCCCTTTGAAGACTTACTTTAGTTGGTCAGCAAGCTTTCAACTATGTGCAATGCAGCAACTGTATCAGCAAGCTTCTTGGAAGCTTGTTGTTCAAATCAGAGAGAAACTTTGAAGAATCATCATGGTCCTTCTTCAATGGGTGAAGAAATCCTCCCATGAGATTATCCAAAACCAGCTGCTTTATTTCTTCATTGCTAGATGAATGTTGCCAATTGCATTAAACTACCCAATCCATTATAAGGATGTTCTTCTCATCCAGGTATTTGTAACCATACGACCATTCTTCATAAAATCTTGGCTTTACATATCAAAGTGCCCAATGAACCAACGAAAATCAAGGTCCTCTCAGCTCCCTCCTTTGAATGCTTTCTTCAAGAGGCACCTTGGTCCTTCAAGATCATAAGGGTTGTTACAAGAGCTTGCTTCAAGATGCCATGTACTTTCTCCCAAAAGAGGACACTTGTCGATGTTGCTCATATTGCAACTTTTATCATCATATTCTTTCTGCTTCTTTAAGAGTGAAGACTTCAAAGTCAAAGTCTGTTCATAAGGTATTGCAATCTTTGTTGATCCTCTGCCATTTTCAAGACTTCCTTCCAATAAGTTGATGTAGTCTGCTTCTCTTGCTTTAAACAATATGCTATTGCTCATTTTATTGTTGACAGCTTCAGGACACCCAGAGAGATTTTTCAATCAAGGAGACTATTTCTTCTCACAACAGAAAGAGGATTAACTCTGTTATTAATGCTTCCACTGCTTGATGCCTGAAGCTTTCCTTCTTTCCAACGTGACCAAATATTTACTAATGTGAATACATATATCAGACTGTGAATATATATATATATATATATATATATATATATATATATCTATATATATATATAGATATCTAAATCTATATATATATATATTTGTGTGTGTGTGTGTGTTGACCACGTCACTGTAGAAGGTACAAACCATGGATCTCATATCACAGAAGTTCATACTATCTTCACAGGTCAGCGAATATTCTTATCACTGTATGTTGAATAGATGCTTCAATCCTTTTATGCTATTGTCCAAGTCTGAGAGCAAGGTAATGATCCATCATCCTACGTCTCCTTCATGCATAAGAGTCTCGGCTCCTCTTCCTTTATGACAAAGGCTTGAATTAAGTTCCTTTTTAAAAATGAAATTGTGCTAGGCTTCTTCTTCTAACTGATCTTCAAGAATGAATACTTCAAGTGTCATCTCTTCGAGCTTCCAGGGAAACCATTCCTTCTCAAGAGATTTTGGATCTTTGCCAAGATTTCCTATCAACATGTCTTCAACTGAATCTCTACTCTGCTACTGGACATTTAATATGGATCTTGAAGCTTCCTATTATTGTATATATATAGGAAACGGTTCCCACTGCCTAAAGTATACTATATTTTGCCAGACCAAATTTGAGCTTATTGATGATCCCTTGGATAACTTCATACATTCAGAAATGTTGCTCAGGATTAGACTTTGTTGTAGGAGAAGAGACTTCTACAAGTCTTCAAAAAAACCATCTGACATATACGTATGAGAGCTTTGATGATCACTGAGAAGATTTGCAAAATTGAGATAGGATTCCTTTAAATAAAATACATGTGTGCCAAGAGAAGTACCCTTGAATGTTGTTATAAGAAACTTGAGACAATTCTAACTGGATCAAAGATGACTAAAGAATCGTCACGCTGGTTTGAGACTTCTTCACAACACTGAAATTTCATAATAGCTTAAGGACATAAGGCACAAGTCGAGTCCTTGTCACACTGTCTAGTATGCTTTCAAAACAAGACTATTCCAAGGTCGGCTTCAAGGATGACTAAGCATACTTGGATTGAATATGTATATGTGCCTCAAGGTTGAGTCACAAGTTCTCGACCTTTTCACTAATATACAAGGCTGGATTGAATATGTATATGTGCCTCAAGGTTGAGTCACAAGTTCTCGGCCTTTTCACTAATATACAAGGCTATAAAATGTAGCTTGATTATTTTTCTTCAAGACAGGCCTAATAGCTTGTGTTAGGTTGTGTTAGGTCTCTTTTATGGGTCTCGGCCTTCTTTAGGATGACAGTGGGTACTCCTTGTAAACCTTTCGCATAATACTTAAGCCCAAAATTTGATGGAGGAGTCTTAGTTTCATCTCTAAGTGATTTTAATCAAACCCTCTAAAATATATTTTTGCCTAGAATTTGGTACAGGAGATTTAGTTCTTCTTTCAACTTAGCTTATAAGGCCTTCAATAAACTCGGACGTGGTTGCTTCCTTTCTCAGGTGAGAGGAAAACTTCAAAATGTTTTCCAAACAACAATTCAGATAATATAGGCACAGTGCTTCTGAAATTCGGACCTCTGAGGAAACTCAGAGAATTTGGTCCTCCTAAATTGTGATTTCAGACCTCATATGCAGTGCCCAGGACTGCAATTTCTTTGACAAATAACTCGGCTTTGTGTGGGCTATTAGATTAGCCCCTTGGTCCTCCAGATCAGGGTTTATATGCCCCTCAAAAGGCTTTGCTCTCCTTGGTTAAGTTTTCGGCCTAGTCACAATGACTATGGCTTGAGATCATGCCCAGAATTTGACTTAATGCCACAAGGAGCTCGGTCCTATGTATGCCTCTGTCTTTTGATGTGATGAAGCCTTGATATTTAGTGATCCTCTTTCCTTGCTAGGACCTGCAACCTAGATTTTTGCAATAAGAGTTTGCAAGTGAGCCCTCATAGTTCAATACTTCATGTTGTTTGATCTTTGAAGAGGAAGGAGGCCATGGAGACTTGTCAACAAACTTCTTAGTGATTGCTTTCTCTCTTGCTTGGGCTTGTCCTCACCTGAGCTCTGATAACATGTTCTTTGCTTAGGACAGTTACTTCAATGTTCCATATTAGCCCATTTATCGATCCATTTCATTTCCATTAGCAATCACATAAATCATTATCACATTGACAGTAATAGAAGAAAGAACATAAACGATAAATGATGAAGACAAGCCAAGACAAGAGGACGCAAGAATATAACTCAAGCCAAGGAAAAACCACAAGATGGGGAAAACCCTTGATCAATTCTTCTTATTATTATTATTATTAAATGTTCAGCAGAGAGATAGAGGATACAATAATTCAAAATCAAAGTTGACTTGCCAATGTTAAGATCCAATATCTCTACCCTTAGGTAGATAGATGGCCCAATCAAAAATGCAATTTTGGAGGAGTCAAATTGTGCCTCTTAAGAAGGTGTCATACTATTGTAGAAGCATGGTCTGGTTAGGGCTACTTACAATCCATTGTTGTCCCACTTAACAGCTCCAAAACTCCTCTCAATTGCGGCTCTTCTAGGCATACAAAATGTTGCCCTTCGCTAGCCCTTCGAGCTGGTCTGTACCCAAATTAGGCCTCTCGTTCCCCCTATCTAGGCTTCTACAAATCTACAGCCCTTCCTGAATCTACACATCAGAAATCTTATTGCAATCATTGGTTTATCATCTCCTACTTGTTTTTACATTCAACAAGTTATTTAATTATTTAAATAGCCATGAAAACATTATTGCAGACTACACATACATACAGATCATGAACTGAAATAGAACGAGACAAATACAAAAGGGGCACCGTTATTTTTGGACAATTGTCACCAGAAAAACCCAATGCTAGAAAATTGGTGCAGCATATAGAGGGTTTGTATTATTAAGCAGATTTATGAATACAACTAGTGTGCCAAATCCGACTCACCCAATAGAGAATAAACCCAGAAGAAGTACCTCTATCCAGAGACAGATGAACAAACCCCACAGGTGACTGCATTGTTCCCAGTGTTGGGCATAGAGTGTCTACTCCAAGCTCCGCGTTAGAACTGTGTCACCTCCTCTAGGAGTTGCGTCACTGCGACACTATGTCAGAGCTCTCCCTCTACGTCACTGCGACACTACATCAGAGTGACACTGCGTCACTGCGTCAGAGCTCTCCTGGTGCTTCTCTGCCTCTCTGTTATGTATTCTCAACCTTGGAATGAAGTCCCTCAGTCGAACTGCCCCTCTCACTGCAACAGATCACTTGTTCGATTTTCTCAGCAAACCTCGCCCCAAAAAAATCAAACTGACAGGTCTCTCCAATGTATCTCCAACTGACCCTTAAGCCTCCTCTTATACTTTTCCTATTAATGAATCAATGGTTGAGATTAAGTCCTTAATCAACGACTAAGATTAAAATAGACTTGATCTTCGTCACTTAGAAGTTTCTCACCCATATTCTTATTAATACCATTAATATTTTTATTTTCCTAAGTTTAGACTTATGAACCCATTAAAAATATTAATTATTTTAATAACTTCTCATCCAGATGGAATTTCTCCAAACGATTTATGGGTTCTGGAGATCTCATGTGTTCTAGCCCCTCCACAAAATTTCGGAGCTAGAGCACATCCGATGCTACCCAAAATCAACACTCCCTCTTAGCGAGGAATGTGCTCTAGTAACACTTCTCAACAGAAGTACTACACCGATCCACAGCATCGATCCACTGTGCTGCTAATGCTTGGCCTGATTCCCTTCATCCATTGCACTGTTGCTTCCTATATTGCTGCCCATCACTCTGCCACTGCCACTGTTATATTTGTACTATAGCTCCCTCTCAAAATGTTGTCTCATGCTGCCCATAGCACTACCACTGCTAACTGTTGCATTGCAACTCAGTTGCTGAGAAGTAAGCAACTGAAACTTCACCCAAAAAATGACATGCTGGTCAGTCTAGATGCCTCATGATACTGAAGCTACCTATGTTGCTAATCTGTGTTGACCCTCTGCTGCTACAAATTGCTCTGTGCCTCTCGCACTGCTACAACATCCACTGCGTTGCCTCAGACTTTGGCAATCTAGCTCTGCCACTATCGCTCCATCACACCTTGCTCCAACTAACACCCGTTAATTTTCTACTATCGTTAAGGGCTCCCGTAGCTGTATGTGATCCAAGAGTTTGGGCACCTCAAGGATCTTGCCCATATGCAGTCCTCTCGACTACAACTCCATGTCGCCCCACCTCTTCTCCAGAGGCGCATGAGCAATCATGGCACAATCGTCATCCTCGCCTTCCCTGTCAGCGTTCGCTGGAGTAGCCTTCGATTCAAAAGCCTCCTCCTTGCCCTTCTTCCAGGGGTACTAAGTGGCATAATGTCCAAGTTCCCCACACTTGAAGCATCTAACCTTGGTTATGTCCTTCTTCTTCCGCTTCTGTTGCCCTTGCTGTCCCGATGATGCGACAACTACATCCTCCTCCTCCTCCTTGACCCGAGCTCCTTTGTCGCTACACCCTGCCTTGGTCATCCTCATGATCTCTTCTTATCGAAGAGCTGCCCACATCTCCTCCCAACTGGGGAGAGTCGCTCTGCCCAAGGTACTTTGGACAAATGTCTCCCAATCCTCGGTGACTGCATTCAAGGTCGTCCTGACCATGAACTTAGGATCTGGTGTAGACCCCACGGAAGTCAACTGGTCTCTAATCCCTTGCAACCTACGGAGGAAGGGATCAATCTCTTCCCCCTTCTACATCTGGTACTGTCTCAGCCGATTTTCTAATAGCATCTTCCGCTGGATGGAAGTCCCCTGGTACACGGTGGTCAGCGTCTCCCACATCTCCCTTCTTGTTTCTTTCTCAACAATGTGTGGTACTACATTATCTTTGACCCCGTCTAGGATCATGCACTTGGCCTTCGCCTGGGCCTCCTCGTACTTCTTTAACAGATCAGCGTCTATCAAAATAGCAACTACTTTCAAGGCATAGTCCTTGATGCGATTTTTGTCTAAGACTGCTAGGATCCTGGTGTTCTGGATGACAAAATTGGAAGCTCCATCCAATCTGTCCTGATCCCTCAATCCATTAACTGCCATCTCTGCTCAACAAATATAAGACAAGTTCTCTTCTCCCTCTCCTGCTGCTAATCCAACAAGACTTGGATCTGGATTTCTTTGGTGCAAGAAACCCTCTAAGGAACAAGCTCCTCTAGACTCCTTTTGAGTCCTAATTTTCTTCATAGAAATCCTCCGTCCAAATGTCGAATCACTCCTCTCTAATCCTCCTTTAATGTTGCAACCTGGATCTAGATTTCTTTGGCTAGAAATCTATCAAGGCAGTGATTCCCACTACCTTGGCTCTATCTCCATAGACACTGTTGCAACAACAGCAACAGCGTCCCACCAGCTCCTTGATCGAATCTGCTCTGCTCCCCCAACCCTGACAACTAAAGAATCTGAGCTCCTCGTGGCCACTGTGTCACTCCTTCCTGGTCTAGAAAGATGACGTGGCTCTGCGTGAGCCTAATCTTCCCCTCTCTACTTCTGCACTGGCCTAGACAGCTGATGCAATCACTGCGTTGGCTCCTCCCAACTATTGTGTCACCCTCACCTAGCTCAGAATGCTGACACAGGCACTGCATGAGCCTCTGCATCACCTCATCTACACTGCGTCACTCTCCCTCTGCGTCTCTGGCTCTGGAACAGCGTTGTCACTTGGGACAGTTGCTTCTCTGCAGCAAATTCTCTGGATCTCCTGGCTGGTGTCTTCAGTCTCCTATGATCTGCAATGCTCTGATACCATGTGAAAATTTCTGAATCTACACATCATAAATCCTACTGCAATCATTGGTTTATCATCTCCTACTTGTTTTTACATTCAATAAGTTATTTAATTATTTAAATAGCAATGAAAACACCATTGCATACTACACATACATACAGATCATGAACTAAAATAGAACGAGACAAATACACAAGGGACAAAATTATTTTTGGACAATCGTTTGCAGAAAAACCCAATGCAGGAAATCGGTGCAACATATAGAGGGTTTGTATTACTAAGCAAATTTATGAATACAACTAGGGTGCCAAATCTGGCTCACCCAACAGAGAATAAACTTGCTAGATGTACCTCATTCCAGAGACAGATGAACAAACCCCACAAGAACCTGCGTTGTTCCCAGTGCTGAGCAGCGATGGCTGCTCCAAGCTCTACACTAGAACTACGTCACCTCCTCTAGGAGCTACGTCACTACATCACTGCATCAGAGCTCTCCCTCAGCGTCACTGCGACACTGCGTCAAAGTGACACTACGTCACTACGCCAGAGCTCTCCCTTTGCCTCACTCTGTCAGAGCTCTCCTGGTGCTTCTCTGCCTCTTTCCTATGTATTCTCGGCCTTGGACTGAAGTCTCTCTGTCGAACTACCCCACTCACTACAACAAATCACTTGTTGTATTTTCTCAACAAACCTCGCCCCAGAAAAATCGAACTGACTAATCTCTCCAATGTATCTCCAACTGACCCTCAAGCCTCCTCTTATACTTTTCCTGTTAATGAATCAATAGCCGAGATTAAGTCCCTAATTGACGGCTTAGATTAACACAGACTTGATCTTCGTCACTTAGAAGTTTCTCACCCATATTCTTATTAATACCCATTAATATTTTTATTTTCCTAAGTTTAGACTTAGGAACCCATTAAAAATATTAATTATTTTAATAACTTCTCATCCGGGTGGAATTTCTCCAAACGATTTCTGGGTTCTGGAGATTTCATGTGTTCTAGCCCCTCCACAAAATTTCGAAGCTAGAGCACATCCGACGCCACCCAAATTATTACTATCAATTATTCTTATTATTATTATCAAATGTTCAGCAAAGAGAAAGAGAGAGGGTACAATAATTCAAAATCAAAGTTGACTTGCTAGTGTGAAGATCCAATATCACTGCCCTCAAATAAATAGATGGCCCAATCAAAAATGCAATTTTGGAGCAGTCAAATTGTGCCTCTTAAGCAGGTGTCATACTACTGTAGAAGCATGGTCTAGTTAGGGCTACTTATAGTCCACTGTTGTCACACCTAACAGCTCCAAAACTCCTCTCAATTGTGGCTCTTCTAGGCATACAAGATGTTGCCCTTCGCTAACCCTTCGGGCTGGTCGGTACCCAAATTAGGCCTCTCGTTCCCCTTATCTAGGCTTCTACAAATCTGTGGCCCTTCTTGAAGAAACCGCTCTGATGTGTGGCCTCTCAAGGAGAGAATTTCTTCCTCAAATTGTCCACAAACCAACCCAGAAACAATACACAAACTCGACTTGCCCTTTTGCTCTTGAATTCGGACTTGCAAGGACAAATTTACCCACACAAACTACCCAAAATTTACCTCAAGGCTTGCGGTTGTCCATTTGAAGTATTTCGACCCTCATTCAAAGGTAAAACACACCTCAAACAGCCCCTTCGTCCTCCTCCCAGAGCTCGACTACCTCAGACATATATTATCTATAGAATAAAGCACCTAGATGTGTCTAATGAGGTTGGAGGTCACCTCTCTTTATACAAATCGTTGAGGGTCAAGATACATGTTGTTTGGGCTTCATGAGCCTACATGAAGGTGTGGTCGACCTTGACAATTTGCATATGTGTGGGCTTCACTTCAAAAACATATTTCTCCTTTGTCCAAATTTAGGGATCTTTAGGTCGATTTTGGTCCTCTCGAAAAAAGGAATTCAATGCAATAATTATCTCCATCAAATGAGTTGTCCAAAGTGGAATTTGGCCCTAGTTACCAATTTTAACAGTGTTCAAAGGATGTGAGTCATATAAAAAGAGATACGAACTACAGAGTACTGAATTCAGAAATGTTGCCTCATATGCGAGCTTTTTGCTTGGCATTTACCTGGAGCGAAATAAATCCTTTATATAGATATCTCATGAGTCGAATAAATATGACTTTTCATGAAGCCGGTTTGATAAAACCCTTTCACCTTGTACTTACATGCATTAAAAATAAATTTACCAATGGCTTAGATGATCTCTTGCCCATATTGATTTTATGATGGCTTGCCCCAAATTATTTTGACACGTTAATTAATAATTTACCTAAATTCAAATTTTCTCTCAATAATATTTAAATATATTTTCTCCTATCAATTTGGATTCACTTTTGGGGCATGATGGGATTTTGTTGGGTCTTAGGGTTTCTCAAGGGAAATTTGTCCCATAGCTGCCCAACTTTTAACAAAGAAGACATATCCATAAGATCAAGGACCGAGATTAAATCTCAGCGTCTTTTGATCAAGGGTGGAGATCTAATCTCACATTGACCCCCTCTCATGTCTCCCCCTTCATTAATGACCCCCTCTAGTCACTTTAATAACTTGTTGTACCATGTACCTTTTTGCCTCATAAAGTCACTTTAATATTATAAAGTACAATGTACTTTTAGACCTCATAAAGTGACTAAAAAGTCACATGACATTAATGATCTCATAAAGTCACACTAAAAAGGTGGTTTCACATGTTTTCCTAGGCTTAGGCAAAAAGCACTAGGAAACACCTCCTTGGTACCTTTTTCAACATAACTGTCGAGGCTGGATAAATTATCTCACAAACTATACCATTGTGGGTGTGACAAATCATACCATCATGGGCACAAACACACGCTTCATCTTGTGATGGGAGAAACATAAGCATACTCACATATGGGGAAAAGAAAGGAGTAGTGTTGTGCATTTCCAAAAGAAAATGAAGTTTGCATATCACGTGAAAAGAGGAGACGCAGTAAATACACAATTCAACCAACTCGACCCATACATGACATATAGCATGTTGGTTATGTGATTATAACAAACCAAAGTAAGTTTTCTTTGAGAGATTTAAAGGTAAAGTTTCTATATCATCAAGTCCCAACTTATGATAAAGGGGCAAGCCCATGTAATAGATTAAAATACTATATAATGATATGCAAAATGGTAATACGAGTACACCATGATATATATAGTGTTGTAAAGAAATAGTGTTGATGAATAGTTGTGACTTTGAATCCGAGTAACTAAGGTTAATTATGTTAACTATGTTTAAATGTCACTAGTCCTCGAGATGCTTTACTCTGAAGCAAGAACAAGAATTGATCCTAGAGTTCAACTTCTACTGCAACAAAGCCTAGGTTATGAAGATAGGAAAATTGGCCACACGAGCAATGGATCCCAAAGCTAGCAAGTAGGAGATAATGTAGGAAATGTGATGCAAAAATCCTAGATTTTCACAAGTGATATAGGATCTCCAAGGAAGGTCACTATGATCCTTTGTGAACCTATTGATATGTTTTTCCTACCTATAGTAAAATAAGGATCTCCTTTTCCAATTCAAATAAAGTTCCCCCCTACAATTGCATTCAAGTGCCTCAAATTCTAGAAAAATTGCCTTCTTAAAAATTTCAAAAATTCATAAGTCTCTTTTCAAAAGTGAAGATTTGGTTTTTCCAAGTATCAGTAGTGTGGCATTATTAATTCATCACGTGTTGCACTACCTCTTCATGCGGCATGGACTTCCTATTCTTTTCCTCCACACACTGCAGCACCATGTGGAGTGTTGAGAGGAGTAATCTTATCTCAACATCATTGCATGTTGCATCCCTTAATCGTCACTTCTCCTCAATGCATGCCATAATTTGGCATGTTGCATCCCTTAATCATCACTTCTCCTCAATGCATGCCACAATTTGGCATGTTGCATCCTTCAACCCATTGCATTCATTCCCCTCTACCTTAGATTAGGTTGCTTCCCTCCACCACACAACTATCATCACAACCACAATTTGCATCTTTGCATCACATACAAATGTGGAGTACGAGAAAGAGTCTTTTCACCCATCGATCATAGTTCCTCTACCCACATGATTCAAGTTTGAAGATTTTAAGTTGTGTTATTGTCCAGTGACACCTACCAATTAGTAATTGAAGATGTTATAGTTAGAGATAGGAACAATAAATTTATAAATTACACCATCCACCCTAATTCTTTCTCCTTTAGCATGGGTGTTGTTGTCATTGTACATGAAAGGCTACAAGGATTTGCTTGAAGAGGATGATAAAATCCATGTAATTGGAGCATACCCAAAATATGCCACCAAAGAAGAAAGCAAAACCATTTGTTAGTGAATATAGTGAATTTGTTGCCGCAAAATGAAAAATCACTCCATTGGTCAAATACATATATGCGGTCTTTGAAGAAACCACAAGAGGAGCGCAAGAAGAGTAGAATTTGAACCTCAAGATTAGTGAACACAGGGTGTGCATTAGAGGTCTCTAACCTATATGAAGTAGACAAATGGCATGCAGAGAAGTTCAACTCCAATATATTGTTGTCCTTTGTAGACAATTCATGGCTAAGGAACTGTGTCAAAGCATATGGATGAAGGATCTACTTTTAAGGTGGTTGCTTATGGTTTTAAATCCTTGTTTTAAGTAAATAAACCCCTCCTTCCTAAAGTATGACCAAAGTGTTCAAATCCAACAATAACAGTATAATAATTTGAAAAGATTTGGACATAAGATATAAGATGATATTAGATAATTTCACATATACCCATTCTAAATATTGATATTATCTAACAAGAACAAAAAGTGTGGAGAAGATCCTTCAACAGCTTTAACATATGTACAGATAGGAATTGTCTACAAGGCAACAATCTATGAACGCAGAGTGACTAATACAAACAAACAGTTCATTTAGTCTAACTCAATATTGAATATAACTTTGCCAAGGGATTTAAAGTAGGCCATTTCTCAACCTAACCTCTCTCGATGATCCACACAACCTAAAATGTATGAGGAAAAGATAATGTAAAACAACAAAATACTCACATATGAAACATTATTGTCATAAGTTGAAACCAATACTCTTTTATTAACTCTAGATATTGAGGTTTTCTACAAAAGTATCAATATCATTTATTACATCAAAATTTGCAATATTTATAGTCTTTACAATACTCGAGTTCTACATAATTTAAGGAAACAAACTTTATCAACAATGAACAACTTGTGATTCATCGCATGAAATTCAAACTTGATTGAAAATCTTCTACTTGGAAATCTAGAACTATTTTGTTCACTGTTTGATTTGCTCTGAAAATTTGGATCTGTCCCAATTATATGCCTTTATGTAGCCTATCCATTAGGATATTGTTATCGTTGTTAAAAAATTCAAGATAGAATTCCAACAAGTATATCTCACTCTTCATTAGTCGAATATGTAAAAGAAATTTGCCTTCTATATGCTTTATCCAACTCGGTATATTTTTGAAAATTTGGTTTAGTTGTAAAAAGGGATTTGATTTCATAACGTAAAAAGAGATCATCAAATCATTTATCAAGAATTCTTTCACCACGTAGAGATCCTGTCAAACCAGTGAATTTTGACTCATCATTTGCACACTCATTTAATAACTTCCGATACTTTGTTTTAGACACAAGTTTACCTTCTGGATTTCTGAATGATGGTAGTCCCTTCTGCTCTAAACAACTGAATTTTTTGTTGAATCAATCAACTTGATCCTATATAAGCCTAGATTTATCTCTCACTTGTCCTGTGAAATTTCTTTTGGTTAGAACTTGTTGTCGCACAGAATGTCTAGGCACCATGACAATGGCTCAGATCGGGGGTTGTCACATAGATCCCCAATCACTTTGTTTGAGTTGTCTCCAAATAGCAGACTAAGGGGGGTAGACCCTATGGAAATGGAAAAATGAAAGACTAGATGGGAACCAACCAACCTGGGAGACACAGCTAAGCAACCAATACTTGTTTTAGATTGCGCCAGATTTTAAGGATTCAAAATGATTCGAAGAAAGTGATACCCGTACCTTGTGAAGTCAACTATCTTGCGAAAAAGTTCAAGTAAAGGATGGGAAACTGTTGCTGAAAAGACTCTACTGTCTCATGTGCAAATGCAAAATTTAAAACTATCTAAAATGCAGGGACTTGGTTAATTTTAGTTAAATGAGGGCCTAAAATTATTTCTGAAATATGTATTCAATGATACTTAACTTAAGGCTAAAAAGCTGGTGATCTAAATGTAAAAACAGGCACTTATACCAACACTACAAAATGTAAAATCTGCACAAATAATTACTGAAATGCATAATGGACTGAAATGTAAAATGTAACACCTTTAAATTCAAAAATTTGTTTGTATGAAATACTCAATCAAGATCATTAGATGCATAAGTAAAACTAGATTAGTTCTACTTGCATAAGCAAGTAAAAAACAAATGAACTTCAAAAATTGAACTAAATGTTTTGACTCGGATCACATTAATGAAATATCAGTCTAGTAATATGTTCTTACATCAAATGTTAAAACCAACAATATATTCTAAAACAACAGTCCTATAACCATGCAATACTCAGAAAGTTCTATGTATAACAGCAGAAAATTTTAAATGACAAACTGATAACCACAATTCGGGAAATTTCTGAATTTAATTCTTTCTGATCTAGTGATGTATTTGACCTAAAAAACTCATAAATAAACTACTGAATAGCACTAAAACAATTTTCAGAAATTTGTTTGCAAAAGTTACTTAAGCTAACTTCTATTTCTGCAATTATACAGCAATAAAAATGTAAAATAAATCTGCTACTAAATTCAGAAAATTTATGAGTTTAATTCTTTCTGATTTATTGATGTATTTGATCTAAAAACTCATAAATAAACTAATGAACAGCAGTAAAACAATTTTCAGAAATTTGTTTGCAAAAGTTACTGGAGCTAACTTCTATTTCTGCAATTATACAGCAATAAAAATATAAATTAAATTTGCTACTAAATTCAAAAAATTTCTGAGTTTAATTCTTTATGATCTATTGATGTATTTGATCTAAAAAAAACTCACAAATAAACAATTGAACAACAGTAAAACAATTTTCAGAAATTTGTTTGCAAAAGTTGTTGAAGCTAACTTCTATTTCTGCAATTGTACAGCAGTAAAAATGTAAATTAAATTTGTTGTTAAATTCAGAAAAATTCTGAGTTTAATTCTTTCTGATCTATTGATGTATTTGATCTAAAAAAACTCATAAATAAACAACTGAACAACAATAAAACAATTTTCAGAAATTTGTTTGCAAAAGTTACTGAAGCTAACTTTATTTCTGCAATTGTACAACAGTAAAAATGTAAATTAAATCTATTGCTAAACTCCAGCTAATTGCAAATTTATGTCAATATTAACCTTTCTTCCAAAATGAAATGAGGAAAGGTTGGAGGGTGTGCACCAGTTAGCCCTTAGAGGCTTGAAGACACCTGAAGATATGCTGCCCTAATCACTGAAAATCCTCAACTCAAATTTTTTTGTGAAAAACTTTGTTAAAAATTTGTTAAAATTGTTTGGGAAATTTTTAGGAAAAATTAGTGAGAGAATTATGGTGAAGAAGGCTGCAAAGATGAGAGGGCTGAGGGTGGAATGATAGAGGCCGAGAAAGAGGCCGGAGATGGCCACTGTTGGGCCTCAAGGCCCTAAAAAAAATTGCCCACGATCTTTCTGAAATTTCTCCAACTGCAAACAAAATGGAGATGCCTTCTAGGGCTCAGATCTCTCTCTGGAACCCACAAAAATCACCTGCAATTTTCAGATTTTTTTTCCTACACAAACAAAAGATAGAAAACCCCAAAACATGTATATACAAAAATATAAAATACTCAAAACCCCAATGAATTAGAAATTTGATATTTACAAATCTACAACAATATTCTACAGATCTAGGAGATTTGCAGATCAAAGCCCTCTATTAGCCAGATTTAAACAAATTTTGCACAATATTTAGAAATAAATTTGAAATTTTAAAGAGGCACAAGCCCAAGAAAACCCTATAAGTGAAATATTCTATAGAATGACTTCAGAAATTAAAAAGACAATGGGCTCTTTTAAATTCTGTAAATTGAGAGTCGGTCCAACTGAGGACTTCCCCAAACGCCCAAATCCTGAATGATAACTTTTGTGCACTTAGATCTGATTGTTAGATTAATAGAGATTTAAAAATAATCATAAAATCATCAAGAAATAGAGATACCTACTACTTCTATCAAAACACAATGATATTCTAAAAACTCAGAAATTTGTGCAAGATACATGTACACAAATCAATCTTCAAAGGCTATTAACCAACAAATGCAAATAAAAGCAGCAAAGTATTAAGAACAATATTACCACATAAATTTCAAAGAGGAACACCACAATCTGAAACCCCAAAGTCTTTGTGTTTTATTAATCAGAAAAAGTTACAAGAGTTTTCTTAGAGCAAGTACACGATTGAAAAATCGGATCCAAATAATGGAGAGAGGCCTCTCATTTATAGAAAAATTCTCCAACGGCTAGTTGGTTTGATCCCCGTCAAAGCAATCTCAACCATTGATAAAGATCAAGTGATCTTTTAATCATCACCATTGAAATAAAGTTACTTTTTGAGGAAATTCGAATTTCACTTTTAATTCCTTTTTAATTAACTCAAAAATTATTATTTTGAGTTAATTGCCGCAAAAAAAAATGACTTTGACTTAACTACTATGGCCCAAGTGTTCAAAATATCTTGAAATTTTCAATATTCCCTTGGCGGAGGACCTCCAAAAATTAACAACTTCAAAACCCACGAATTTTAAATGTTGGAGAATTATATTTTTCCTAGGACCTAAATTAATTAAATTTTTGGTTTTAGCATTATAATTTATTTTAGCTAGAAATTTTAATTAATTGACCCATGAGAAAATTATTAATTTTTCCAACCCTCTAATGTTTAGCCATGGTGTCTAACTATGAGGGACCATGCACTAAATATTTTTTACATGAAATATTATATTTCTAACCCATGAATGGGGAACACCCGTTCATTATAGACCCTCAATAATTACCCATTTCTGCGACACAAAATATGATCTAATAGATTAAGTGACTTGTAATAAAATAACCTAACCAAATAGTTAGAATTATTCCCAAATCACTTTTACGGAAACTCGATAAATAACACTATGACTCATTTAAAATTCTAACGACAAAATCCACCCTAACTTTGGGGTGAGGCTAGAGGGAAAAACTATGTCGATCATCCGTGTTTAGAAACACAGACTAAAAACCTCCTAGGATAGAGATCATCATCAAAAAAAATAAATTTACTTAGGTTGTTACATACATTTGTCTTACTAGGATCATTTACATTACAAAATGCAAAATGGGTTTACAAAACTCCAGTGTACATATAGTGGATAACGATGAATCTGTGGATCATCTGAGTGCTCGGACATGATGGAAATACATGCGTGAAAAAAATGTACAGCTATGGGGTAGTTGACATGGAGTGGTCAACAGAACTCTTGGTTTCCATGATCACCTGAGTTCTATCAGAAATCCCCATTTCGTTGAGCTACAACTTTACTTTTGTATTAAGCAATCTTATAATCTTGTGAGCTAGAACAGGTTTATTTTCCAGTTCAGTTTAACTTTGATCCACTGCTCTTTTAGCAAGGTCTAATATTTCTTCTTCTTCAACAATAATTTCAATTGATTACCAAACTTAAAATATAGAAGAAATAATATCCATCCATAATCTATCTCTGGCTTGAGTCAGACATCGAGTGCCATTAGCCTGATTGATGTGCCATTCAATCTGCTTCTACAAAGTAAACATTCTTTTGAAGTTCATTAATCAAGAAACATCTTTTTTCTTTGATTCTTCTTGAGCTCTGCTTAATGCCTTCTTTAAGTCATCAATTTCCTTATTCTTTTGAGAAAAGGATAAGAATGTTTCTGTTAACTTCTCTAAAGAATCCTCTTCAACGTTGCTTGCTTGAGATGCTAGAACAATTACATTTACTTCTTGTGCTCTTTCTTTTAACAATTGTTCAACTTGTTATTCTAACTTTTCCATCAATTTATTTTGCTCAATCATTATTGAAAGAAGCAATTCTTTCTCTTTTTGTATGTCTTCTATTTCATGTGTTTGAGGATGTTCAGTGACTAACAAATTAAGCTTATTTTGAAGTGATTGGATATCTAAATTTTTGGCTTTAAGCAATACCTGAATAGCATTGACACCATTGGGATCAGTTTCCAATTTGATAATTACATCTTCTAAGGATTTTATCTTGTTATCCTTTGCAATAGATGACATTTTTCCTCTGTTACACGGGAACCGCTCCCTAGAGTTGGGAAACTCGTTCCAATGGTTCCCGCACTCCTCGGAGCTTTGGAACTATATGGGAACATTCCCTTTTCAGCGGGAGCTGCAGTGGGAGCTGGGGAAAGTTCTGGGAGCTTTGAAGACTGTTTTTTTTGGAGTTCCCATGTTCCCTGGGGTTGGAGAATACAAACACTGTAGATAAATATGTTGAACTGCCCACAAAACATGAGCCTATGTTGAAACCTCCATAGGAAGAAAGGCCAAAGACATACTTAACAACAATATCTTTAATTGAGAAACTGGAGCAATCTCTTGATGGGTTAAGGAAGTGTGCGACACCTCTATGTAAGGGCGATATCTGGGATGTCATGTTGATGAGTATTTCTTTTTTTGTTTATGTATATACATCGTAGAAGATTGTGTGTGCATATTGTATGTGGTTGTGAATGCTTAAACATTAGAGTTGTTTTACTTTTTCTCTTAAGAATAACTAGAGAAACATATGTAAAATTGTTCCTTGGTATTTTTAAGCCAGATTGTTGTCATGTGTCAGAGAACTAGTAACGAACTTGACATTTTAATATTTTATATATATAAAAGGGAGAGAGACACCCAAAGAATATATTTATATATAAGAGAATATATATTTATTATTTATATATTTAAATTGATTTAAATATTTGAATATTTTGATTCAATATTAATTTTGATTATTATATAAATTATATAATTAAAAAAATATTTTTTAATTTTTATATTTTTAATTTATTTATTATATAATATTACGGCTCTCGATTAGTCGTTTCCTGTAATTTTTCGGGAAACCTCTTGGTGCTCCCGACACCCATACCCAAGTTCCCAACATTCCCACATTCCAGAAACTCATGCAACATAGTATTTTTCCCTCTTTAATTCACCAATTGTTTTCCTCAATGAGTTCTGTAAATTGGAAAGAGAACACAAAATCTTTGTAAACTCAGCGGATTTGGTAGCCTGGACTTTTGGTTCTAAAAATGCTAGTTGAAATTTTCCTTTTCCAACATCTCGGGCTAACAATAATATGTTTTTTAATATGTTTTTTGAGAAATAACTTTGTTTCTAGAATTCACAAAATAGGTTATAGTTCTCAAAGCTTCATTTTTATTTTTGATTTCCATAAATTGGGAAAAGATACTTTGATTACTATCAGTTGATGAAGATGATTGTTCTAGAGTTGTTTCTAAATGCTTTAGAGTATACACAGACTCGCTTGATATAGTGATTTTGCAACATGTAGCAGTTTCTGATGACACAGTATCTGATACTAATCCCTCTGTTTTCTTTTATCCTCTATATTTTTAGTACCGTGAAATCCCCTCCTTTTGAGTCTAATGTTGATTGTTGAATATTTTCAATAGATCTTTTAATTTCTTTCTCATTTTGTTGAGGAGTGGATAAAATACTAGGTTTCCTGGATTGTTGTGTTTCTTTCTCCTCTAGAATATCTATCAAAGTATTTTCTTCCCACATTTCCCTGTTGGCATATTTTTCAATTGATGGCTTTGGTAAATGTGCATAAGGAGAAGAACCATGCTGAAGTCTTAAAGAAGAAATCTTGCCAAAAGGATCATAATTCCAGCTTTGTCCCTTTGTTAGCCCCATTTCTTGCAACAACACGTCCACCTCATTATTTGTTGCCCTAATGTTTGCAATAAGAGGTCCAACTTGTGCATTTAACTTGAAAACAGCATTAGAAATACTGGGGGGGGGGAAGAGGGTTTGTGAATCAATATTTCATGCAATATCGAATTTTACTCGGTTTATACTTTTATTTGCAATATTTACTGAATCATCATTTAATTCACAAGACATTATGCAATAAATCTAAGCATGAGCAATAAACCATGAGCAACATTTAATCATAAGAGCATGTGAACCATAAGAATGCAACACATCATCAACACATAGGGACAACAGATATTAGGTGGAAAACCCAAATGGGAAAAACCACCACTGTTGTTGTCTCTGTCTTCTTATTATAAAGAAAATATATTATTACATCTTGCACTGGCGCAAACTCTTAGCAGTGCGCAGGCTCTTACCTATTGGAGGCTACCACCTCCTCTTGTTTCTCCAGCTACCACTAGAAGGAAGCTACCACTCCCTGATCAAATTTACCGGCCACTACCGGAAGAAAGCTACCACTCCCTCATTGAAGGCTCCAACCCTCAAACTTCTTTGTGGACCACGTTTCAAAATCTTTCACACTGGATCCACTTGACTCAAACACAAATCCCGCAAGCCACATTTCATCCAATTTTCAAACTGGGCCCACATTTAACATTATGCTCATCAATCCTGTTCATACAACAATTATGTTCTCAAAATATAACAGCATACATCATCAATCAGCCATCAAATTCACTATATCAATCTCTACTTCTATACAACACGTGCATCAAGTTCCCTACTCAACCGTCAACAAAAACTCTCTCATCAATAACCAAATCAGCTATTGGCAAGCCATAGCTGCATACATCAACAATTAGTCAAAGTCTCTGCTCATACCATCAATACTCACGATCCATCAGCAACATACAGCCTAGTACATCTCAACCAACAGCATACATGACTCAGCTCAACAAACTGAATACAAAAATAACTAATCTACACACTGCAACATAAATGCCCATGCAAATCAATTTGCTTCCAACAATACATCAGCAACATATGACCATACAATGCCTTCTTACTCAGCTAGAACATCAATACAATGTAAAACCCTAATGACATCAACCACACAAGCTCTCACGCACTAGGCACTTCATCTTTGCATA
This sequence comes from Pinus tabuliformis, assembly GCA_031772625.1. NCBI lineage: Eukaryota > Viridiplantae > Streptophyta > Pinopsida > Pinales > Pinaceae > Pinus > Pinus tabuliformis. Next base: position 1,016,645,881 of record CM062820.1, on the reverse strand, counting down.
CCATCACTCTCTGCAATATCAGCACTCAGAATTTCAAAGACAGCTAGCAACTAACTCATACTCATCAACCTCTCAACTCAGTAGAACAAGTTCCTTGTGACAATCAGCAGCAAACTTCACACAACTCATCACTACAACATAACCATGCCTGCAACAATCCTCTGCATAACATGATGACATTGATGACAACCAGCAACTAACAAGGAATCAAGCAACCAAAGATACACTGCAAGTCCTGCATTTATTGCCTTGCAAACTCTGCAACATCTTTATCAAGGCTTTCTTAACCACAACAAATCAACTAGGATCATTAAATCAGCAAGTTATTATCGTAGCAAATGAGATCATAAAACTGATTACCAGCACCCTAGTATAAACCAGTCAATATATAAGCATAAAGATCGATCTCTGCAACAATAGTCTCAAATCCCTGCAATCAGTTAGCTGCCACAAACCCTAGTAGGCATACACTAGCATACATCCACCACTGAGAACTCTGCCCAAATACAAACTTCCTTGGCTCAATTCATCAACCAATAGCAGCATAAATAAATCATAATCTCAAGTATCTATATATTACCATGACAGATGCCTCAAGTGCACAAGAAAATATGATTCAATAGTGTGTCTAACCACAATCTCTATAACAACCCCTGCACTTTATCATAAACCATCCATAAACATGAAAAACTCAACCATGCTCAGTCTCTAATCTAAGGCTACAACCAAACTCTGTCATAAAAACTCTATCTTTCTGGCGAACAGTGGATTGTTCTTTGCCGACAACAATCTCTGCAGAGATCAATAAACCATTGTTTCTAATCCCTGCAAAAATACTCAAGACAGGCTCTGCAGGTCAATATAGGGAACATTAGCTAAGACGTTGTCATAAACCTCCATTGACATCGACGTCAACTTGATGCTTCAACTCCTGCATTCTCACTAAATAGATCTAAGGAGCATGTGCGCATAAGAGTCCAGCAAGAATACGATGTGCATAAGCAAAAATGAACCTTCAGAGATTACAACATGATGTGCAAAATAAACATGAACTTCCAGGATTTAAGATCTGATGCACATAACCTCCAGTGACTATAACAAAAGAAACCTTTACTAGCTCAAATATATGGTGCATATCTGAGTTTTATCAATTAGACTTGGATAGGTCAAAAGACGGCATTTGACCGTGGAAAAGAGTAGACCTCCACATGCTTTGCTGTCTTCTGTAGGTAATCAAGGATCAAGAGGGAGTTGATAGTTCCTTACAACCCACAGCAAAATGGGGTTGAAGAGATGAAGAATTGGTCCATCGTAGAGATTGCCAAAGCAATGACCCATGACATGGATTTTCCCAAAGCAATGATCCATGACATGGATTTTCCCATGAGTCTTTGGGCACAGGCCTGCAATTCATCTGTCGACATTTGGAATAGATGTCATCTCAAGATTCAAGAAGAAGACTCTACATGTGACAACCCTCAGGTATCACACTTTCATGTTTTTGGCTATCATGCTTATATCCATGTTCCAAAGAAAGTTAAAACATGAATAAATTTTAACACTCAAGAATCAAAAGTATATTTGTTAGTTACAATGAGATATGCAAGGTTCACTAGACCTATATTCGTGAACGGAAGATAGTTATAAGAAAAGAAGTCAAATTTGCCGACAATGCTTGGTCCGCTCATTGTAAACAATTATCTTATCTTAATACAATTTGTCAAACATTAATACAATTATCTTATCTTACCTCAATCTCGAGAGTCTCTTACAAAGGTCAAAGAGGGGAAATGGTGTGTTGCCCCAAAAGCTGATTGGAAAGAAGTGAATTCAGCTTCAAATCAACAAGGTTTATGCATTTTGTTTGAACATGTACTGCAATCAATGCCATTTTGCTATATTCACACTTACAAAGTATATGCATTAGGAGACTTTGTGTATTTAATCTCTAATGGTTTGGAATCTTGGAATTACATTGGTGTACATGAATATATATTTTTAATTAAAATTTTCATGATTTATATATTTTTTAGTAAACCAATTCAAAAAAAGAGTCATCAGCGGATTGTGATCGGAGTTTGGTCTAACCCTCAACTAATTCCAAATTTTAAAACATTGACCCTAACCTTTATTAGTTGTACGATAAATATGATCTACTTGTCTTGGTTTTGTATGCAGATGGCGGCTTAATTCTGGTAGTTATGAGAAGGTCATTGCATGGTGCAAATCAAATTTGATATGAAGAGCATCAACCTGAAGGTTTGGAAAAGTGCAGGTGAGGTCTTCCTTTGGCAAGGGAAGTGCATAATTGAGATTCTAAAGAGATTTCAGATGTTAGATTGCAAACTCCTATGATACCAAATCAGAAATTATTTGTTGATTTACATTCAAATTTGGTAGATCCTTCTGTGTATAAACAATTGATCAGTTCCCTGATGTATCTTCTGAAAACAGGCCCTATATATGTTTCGCAGCAAATTTCAGCCAGTTCATGCCACATGGTTGAACCTCAGCATATTCATCGGATAGCTTTTAGGCAAGTGTTCCAATACATTAAGGGCACAATTCATTATGGCATGAGGTATGTGATAGATGGTGAGTTGTTTTTGCATGGTTTGGTTGATTTTAGCTGGCAGGAGATGCTAGTTCTAGGAAGAGCACTTCTAGATATTGTTTCAGTTTGGGCAGAAGGATGATTTCTTGGTTCAAACGGAAGTAGGCAGCAATTGCACTCAGTTCAGTGAAGGCAAAGTAAATGGCAGCTTCAGCTGCTATTTGTGAGGTCATATGGCTTTGCAATTTGGTAGTAGAATTGATCAATCAGATGTTGCAACCCATTGTTGTTTACTTTTATAATCAGAGTTGCAACAGGTCTTCTCAAAATTCAGTGTTTCATGATCACTCCAAGCATATTGACATTCAATATCATTTATTCAGAGACAAAGTTTGGAAGAGAACAGTGGTTTTTGAGTATGTAAGTTCAAATTCATAGGTGGGAGACATTTTGAGCAAGCCCCTAGCCAAGAGGAAGTTTAATTTGTTGAAGGCGACACTTCGTTGGAGGAGAACACCTTCCTTGCAAAGAGTGAGTGTTAGTTTCCTTACCTAATGCTCCGTGGGTGATTCTCCTTCAGCTGATTGGTGCACTAAACAAATCTGTACAACCTTTTTTTTCCACTCCGACACTCCTCTGCACTAACTGACATTGGTCCATCCTGATTCCTGCTACTTCTGATCCGGGCTCTCGTAGCAAGGTATTGATCCGAGAGGTGGACTCCTCAAGGATCCTGCTCATCTACAATTCTTTCGAACTACAGTACTAGATCACCCCATCTCTCCCCTGGAGGTATTTGGGCAACCATGGCAAACTCCTCCTTCTCGATCTTTGTGGATGCAGCCTTCAGATCATGCTTCTCGTCCTTGTCCTTCTTCTTGAGAGGACATTGTGTAGCATAGTGACCAAATTCACCACACCAGAATCACTTGATCTTCGAGACATCCTTCTTCCGCCTCCGCTGCTCCTGTTGCCCCTTAGATGCAAGGGCTACATTCTCTTCCTCCTCCTTGGGCTTCATCCCATTGTTGTTGCTGCTATCAAGTTTGCATTTGACTAAGTCTCTCCTCATCTCTTCCTGCTGAAGAGCAGCCCACATTCCTTCCCAATCTCGCAATCCCTCTCTGCCCAAGATACTCTGGACAAACATTTGTCATTCTTCTGAGACTGAATTCAAGGTCAGCCTCACCATCTCGATAGGCTGAGGTGTTGACCCCACAGCTGCCAACAAGTCTCGGATTTCCTGAAGTCTTGTCATGAATGGATCAATGTGTTCCCCCTTCTGCATCTGCGTGGATCTCATCTTCTGCTCCAAGTACATCTTCCGCTACTCAGAAGATCCTTCGTATAACGTAGCCAATGCTTCCCACATTTGTCGGGCAGTATCCTTGCCGACAATGTGACACACTACGTGATCTCTCACTCGTCGAGGATCAATCGCTTGGCCTTTGCCATCTCACCCTTGTACTTCTTGAGCGATCTGGATCCGCGGGTATAGCTACCACACTATTAACATCGGTTTTGAGATCGTGCTCATCCAGAAGGCATGAGATCCTTGCCTTCTAGATCACATAGTTGGATGCACCATCCAACTGATCCTGATCTCTTAACCCACTAGCTTCCATCTCTGCCAACGAAATGTCGAACTGCCTCCTCTCTCCTTTGTGCAGCACTAGGCTAGCCTATGCACTCCTTCCTGGAGTTAGTGAATATGCTCCTCTTTGTTGCTCCTCAATAATAGAGAAATCGAATTCCCTGGCTAGGAATTCTGTGAGGAAGAAATTCCCTCAGCAGTGTCTCCTGCTTCCTTCAGACGCTTTTTTGCCCCAGCAACTGCTGCAAAAAACTGTCACATCATAAAATTGCTCTGCGTTGATGCTTCTACGTTGCTCCCTCTGACACTGGCAAACTTCGATCTAGAAATATTTCTCTCTGTCGACTCACTCAGAGAGAGATTAAAATTTTGCCCTCCTGGCTTGGACTACGCAATCCCTCTAAGGCTTCGATTTGTTGCCTACGCAGCACTTCGACTTCCCTCCTCTTCAGTGTTGGGCTCTTCTGGCTCCTCTCTCTTGCTTCACCTGCGCTCTAAGACCATGTGAAAATTTGGAAGACCCAAATTTCTATTTCAGCAATTGATTAAGTTTCTTATATTTTTCAAATAACTGAACAAATTATTTACTGTGTTCTATGGTAAATATCGAAACCGATACACTACAGCCTCCACTAATTAAATTATATGTGGAAACAAGAACTGAGCAAGAAAGAAATAACACACACAAAAGACACCGTTGTTTTTTGGACCAGTGTTGCAGGGGAGTGCCCCCCCCCTCCTCGATCCCGCTCCCAATCCGCGCTCCGGGAGGGAGCAACTTGGGAGCGCGCTCCCTAAATTTTTTTCGCTCCCTACCTTTTTGGGAGCGTTTTCAGGAGCGTTTTGCCTTTTTTGCAATTTTATTTTTGTAGTAATGTTCGAAATGCAATTTTTTTTGAAAGAAACAAATAATTTTTGAGTGGGGCAGCTTAATGATCAAGTCTATAGCCCTAGTGTTGATATGCTATTCATGGTAATGTTAAATTCTTAAAGTAAAAGTGACATTCTCCTTAATCTTCATTTTCATCCTTTTACTTATATTTTTAACATTACCATGAAATGACTCGGGATGTTTGAGAGTGGTTCCGGCCTCATTGGATTTCATATGGAGAAAGTAGAATTTTAGATTTCATTCAAAATCCATCAGACTTATCAGTTTTTCAAGATTTCAGGATTGGGGGATTGCAATGTTTCCATTGAATTTTGTCATGTATTAGGGTATGGAACTTGTATTTAATCAAGAGCACCAATCCCTCTATGTACCTTGATGTTAGTGACATTGGTTGTCGAACTCCTCTATCATGACCCTCCTAAAAATGTACGCATCACTCAAACAAAATCTTGACTTGACATGCTATGCTTTTTCTATCTTATGTTAATGCTTAGAGGGTGATATTAATGACAAAGATCCATATACAGATACAGAGGTAATGACAAAGACACCTCTGGATATTAATGCTTAGAGGGTGACATTAATGACAAAGGTCCTAATTTTCCAACAAGACTAAAAAATTAGACATTTCTCGTGGTGGCAAGAGACCCAAGCATAAGAAATAGATAAAAGATTTACTTCGCTTTTCTAGTTTCTAGTAGTTTTTATAACTATTGACTCTTTCATATTTATTATGATATTTTTTAAAAAATATATGACAATTTAAGTTTCAAGTTGGCAATTATAACTCATTAGTAATGAATTATGAATATGATGCTTCACGCAAGTTGAAAGTTGTTTCATTTCATTTCATTTTATAACATTTCATTTCATGTTAGATATTATTTGTTGTAATGGTTACACTTAGCTTACACGTACAACTTTGGTGATCAATGATGATAAATGTTATATATTGAATTTTGAAAGCTTGAAACTTTAAGATTGATGAATCATGAGACTCAATATGTTGTATGTTACTATGTTACTAACTTGTGGACGTGGTTGATGAAGATTATAACTTCTAGATGATTGTCGTTATATGGTTCAATCTATGTTTTTTTATGTTTTTTATATCTAATTCATTATTCTACATGTTTTTGTTGACATATATGTATCGAAATATAAAAAATATAGAAAATATATATATATATATATATATATATATATATATTATATAAAAAACGCTCCGGGATTCACTCCCAAACCCAGAGCTTCTGAAAATGTCGCTCCCGCTCCCATTTTTGCTCCCGCTCCCAAGTAACACTGTTTTGGACCAATGTCCTCGGAAAAACCCAATGCAGGAAAACTGGTGAATCAATTGAAGGTTTATATTATTAAGCAGTAGTTTTTTGAATACAATCCATTGGATGCCCAACTGGCTATTCGATACAGAGAGAAACTAGCAAAAAGGTTAGTGAGAGAAATCTCACACTGTTTTGGGATATTCGATTATGATCAGGGGCTCTCTGACTGGCCCCACATTGCCTCTGCGCAGCTTCTTCGTCAACCCTACGCAGAACTGCGCCACTCTGGCTGGGCTCTACGTCAATCCCTCAGCTGACCTCCTGCTGAGTGGAAATTCGATCTCTAGGCCTTCCAATCTCACACCCCGACTTCCTGCACTAAATCTCGTCTCTCCTAGCTAGAATTCGAACTCCCTCTGAACCTTTGTGTTGCCTCTGCGTCGCACTGCGCTGCCTCAATGAATTGCTCTCTGCCTTCTCTGCCTTGCACTCCATGAATCTGAAAAGCTTCCTCCGATCTACTATCCCTGCCCCTCACTGCAAGAAATCACCTTGATCGATTCTCTAGCAACTGTTGCACTGCCCTCTCTAAGAAATTCGATCTCTTGATCTCTCTCCGATGTATTTTCCAAATGCCCATCGAAGTCCTTCTTATAATCCTCCAGTTGAGTAATCAACGGCCCAGATTAGATTCTAATCAATGGCTCAGATCATTTGGACTCTATCTTCGTCTTCTTCTAGAAGTTTCACCCTCAATCTGATTAATACCCTTTAATTATTTTAATTTCCTAAATTTAGACTTAGGCACCCATTAAAATTAATTAATTATTTTAATAAAACTGTCTTTGGGTTGAATTTCCCAAAACGATTTCCGGTATTGTGAAATGCATGTGTCCTAGCCAATGTTGCACAAAGCGCGATCGGGATTTAATCGGCGCCGGGAAAAAAGCGGAAAAAATCGACAAAAGCGGGAAAAAAGCGGAAAAAAGCGGGAAAAAAGCGTTTGGCACAAAAATATTCATTTTTTTTCATTTTTTTTCAATTTTTTTAATATCTAAACCATCTACAACATAAAATAAATACATTGACACATAAATATGATAAAAAAAACTAATATATAAGATGTTTAATATCATTTCTAGCGCTAAAATCACACATAACATTGAATCATGTCCTGAATAGTAAGTCCTGAGTCCCAAGTCCAACTCAGCCTCAAAATATCAACAAAAAATATGATAATGTATCTCATCATGTCATAATGTCATATACAATAAAATGAAAGTCTAATCCTATTGATTTCCTCTGCCCCTCTTGCGAGAAAATGGCACAGCTTTCTCTTTCCCTCTAGATGTAGAAGCTGGTGCCTGTGCTGGTGGAAATGGCAGTGGAGTCTGACGTGCTCTAGAAGCTGAAGAACTAGAAGTAGGAGCTATAGGAGGTAGACCACGTCCTCTACTGGTGGCAGGGGTAGGCTGGGCGGATGGTGTCACCTCGAAACATTACAATCTCCCAATCCTAAAATCCTGAAAAACTGATAAGTCTGCTGGATTTTAAATGAAATCTAAAATTCTACTTTCTCCATATGAAATCCAATGAGGCTGGAACCACTCTCAAACATCCTGAGTCATTTCATGGTAATGTTAAAAATTTAAGTAAAAGGATGAAAATGAAGATTAAGGAGAATGTCACTTTTACTTTAAGAATTTAACATTACCATGAATAGCATATCCATACTAGGGCATAGACTTGATCATTAAGTTGCCCCACTCAAAAATTATTTGTTTCTTTCAAAAAAATTGCATGAAAAAACCCAAAAAAAGTTATAAAACTATGCTGTCCCAAGCCCCCACGATTTTTTCCTTAAAAATCGCGATTTTTTCGAAAAAATCGCGATTTTTTCAAAAAATCGCGATTTTTTCGATAAAAATCGGTATAAAAAAAAAGTGGCGATTTTTACGAATAAAAATCGCGATTTGATCGGGCAGAGGAAAAAATCGCGATTTTATCGCGATTTTAACAACACTGGTCCTAGCCTCCCTGCAAATTTTGAGACTTAGAGCACATCCGATGCTACCAGAAATCATCATTGTTCCCTAGGCAGAATGCTCATACATGCTTGGGTGCACTATTCTAGGGAGGGATTAGGGTTGTGGTTTCTTCCCTAACCTAGGCACATCATAGGGATAGTATGTAATCTTTATAAACCCTAGCCTGTATTCTTATACATAACAAAACCAAAGTGAAACAGTATGAAGGTTAGAATGTTAAAGTTTTGAGTCCATTACATTGTGATTCTCTCTTTTCAGAGTAAAAGAGAGTGACGCGATTGAGTGCTGCAGTTTTCTGTTTGGTGTTAGTATTTTCAAACTTACGTGTTTGCAGATTTAGTACTCCTTACCCACTGTTTTTATAGGTTAAACAGTTATCAGATTCCTAGATTAGGGTTCAGATTATAGGAGTGCATATTTGCTTACCATGTACTGAAAAACTTATCACAAACTAGTTTAGATCAACATATTAAAGAATGTCAATAGTTGACATAACATAGGATGCCATGATGTAAGCATAGCAAAAGCTGCACTACTCAAATGAATGTCCTATTTGTGACTGTGTGCATCTAATGCATCCAATACAAGGTCAGATTAAAGAAGTTTCTCAAACAGTTGAGAAAGCCATAAAAGCAACCCCCTGTGCCAATGATGTATTTTTAGTTTATCATATATGAGCCAATCCATAAAAGTATATCAAGGTGGAGTGCTTAGAATAATTTGGACTATGGGGAGAATATCATAAAACCAGTGAAGCTAACTGCTCCATATATTTATAAAAAATTCAACAAGTGCATCAAAGCCAGTACCAGAAACAAGGTTACCTTCATTATCTTAAACCCATGTTTGTTATTCCAACTATAGAACCTCAGTTAGTTGTTCAAACGCAACTTGTTTGTTCAATGACAATAGTACCTCCTCAAATTTGATCAGGACTAGTTTCAACTCAAAAGCAAACATAGCCACCTTAGGCTTTTGAAAAAGTATTTCAATGTCAATGCCTAGGACAATTACAAAGAAATTGTTCAACACTTGTAAAAATATTTGACTGGTGTACTTGGTACTTTGTAACTTTTGAATTTTTTGTATTGTAATCAGATCTGCGTAAATGGTGAAGCAAGACTTTTGGGCAGAGAAATGTTACATCAAGAGTTCTATAAGTCAGCTTATACATCACATAGACTGGATTGTTGGGCCAACTAGTCTACCATGTTGGCTATTCAAACTTCAAAGTATCTTGGCATAGGCATTTGGTCATTAGTCAGTCATAGTTCATCTTATTATCAAGTATAAAAACGTTACATGTCTGAAGTAATATAGTGTGTATAAAAATGTTACAGGTGTGAAGTGTAAAATACTGTATATACTGGTTAAGTGATATATGTCCTTCCGTATATGTTCACCGTAAATGATGTACTTTTTTCCTGCGCATTCTTTTTGCATCAGATGTCATTTGTATATGCATAGTTATCTATTGTCTTGCTCGTTTATAGGATGACAACATAGTGTTGCGAAAATCGCGATTTAATTGCAAGTTTTTCCCTAAAACGATTAAATCAGCTATTTTTTCCCTGAAACGATTAAAATCGCAATCTGACCCCAAAAAAACGTTTTTTGTATTCTTTTTATTTTGTCAATTTTACTGATTTTATCCCAATTTTTTAGATTTTTTTTTTCCTGGACCCTCGCTGATTTAATCCCGTTCACAATCATCGCAACATTATGGTGACTCAATACTCTTAATAATTTGCAGAGAAATTGTTTCCAACTGAACAATGTCATTTTCAATTTCTAATAGTTGACTCTAAAATACTTTGAAAAATAAACTACCAACAGAAATTCAGAAACCACAAGGCTCGCACAAAAAGAATTCAAGCAAAAGTTCCATGACTATTGACAACCCTGACAAAGTCTCTGACAGTCTTTACAATATAAATTTCAATCATCACTGATCCATCTTCTTCTTACCACGGACAAAAATAGAAGACAAAGCACTATTAATAAGGCCATGCCTGCTTCCAACTTACAGTGTGTTTCCAAAACAAGAAGTGGCTACTCAACACAACCAAAAAATCCTCTTGTTTCTTGTGAAAGGATGTGGCTTGTCACAAAGATAGCATGTCAACGTGACAACAGCATGTTATAGTTAAACTCTGTACTTATCACTTGTTCGCAGAGCATCAAAATCACCAAACTAACAGTCAAATTCACTATACACCACATATTCTCCTGGAAATATACTTTAATAGTCATAAGGGAGAAAATAAAAGTGTCGTTTGACTACAGTTATCAAAATAAACAATGTAAAATCCTTCCTTACCTTTCCTCGTCGACACAGACCTGCATTGCTTAAATCCATTAACTATCTGCAGAAATACACACAAAAGGATACAATGTAACAATCATTTTCTTTTTGTTAGAAATAATACATTGAAAATGAACAACTTCTTACTTTTTATGGGTGCTTATATTCTATCCAATATTACAATTAAATACCTATACTTATATTGTATAAATTTTAAAACATTGTTACTCGTATTAAAATATTGTAATATTTGCTTCATCAAACAAAAATTCATCTCGATTTCAAACTTAATACTATACATTCTATAGAGAAATTAAAGAATAATTTAACATTAGCAAAGCACCCAAGAAAAAATGAAAATAATAAGCAAAAGTGTGATGCATTGGAGGGAGTTGCGAGAAAATATATATGTGTGCAACATACCCCAATGTCAAAAGACATCACTACAATTACTGCCATGCATGCAAAGCAGCTAATCCTCTAATCGTGGACACTGATATCATGCTCTATTTGGCTAGGCCAATACAACATTTCACAACACAAATATCAAAGGAAATGTTGTTGGAGTTTACTTTAGGCATGAATAATCTTGGTCAGCTGTTCAATATGAAAACTGAATCTTCAAGAACTCAGTTACCAAAGTGTAAAATGATGTGTTATTCTTGCTACAACTTATCAGCACTATTATGTTGCTCAGTTGTCTGCTTGTATACATTGCTTCATCCTTGCTCATGGTCTTCTTTGAAACAATGAATTGGAGATGGGGAGATATTCATGATTAGAAAATTGCTTTCAGCATTTACCTCAGTATAGGATTTTTATCATTATGAGCTCCACAAGGGCTTATTTCCAGTGGGACCTGTTACCCCACATGTCAGCAGGGGTACATAAAAACTTTTGCAGCAATTTATCATCACCATTTTAAGCCCAAGGTCACGAATCAAAGAATTATAACAACCATGTGAGGTTTTGCATTAGGTATCCCAGGCCTGTGTCATGTTTTTGAGTCGGTATCTTGTTGTCTTGGACAGACCATGGCTGGTCCATTGTAGTTCACTTTAGGTGTGTATCATCCTGTATAGGATTGGGAAGCCTTGGGTGATCTTACTTGAGGACGCAGGGTTTTATGAGTGCCTGCTTTTCTAGTGGTGATCATGTATGAGCCAGTCTAGCCTGCGTCAACATGCACCTGTCTTCATCACATGGTCATGGTCTATAGAGTTTGTAGGTGGGCTCGTCTTTGGTGTCGAAATTCCTCAGATAACTCTCATGCATGGCAGTCTCATTTTTGACAACTTTCATATTTCCCAAGGCAGTACACAGTTCCCAATGCAAAGTGGTTTTGATGATCAAAAAGTCAATTTGGTGTCAAACTGTTCAGCTTGATGAGAGGAGCCCATGCCAAGTTCTAGTTTTCGAATCATAGGTGGCAATAGCTAGTTACAGGCAGGTCAAACAGATTTCCAGCTGGCAAAAGAAGAACAGAATTGGGCAGAATCATGCATGCATTATGTCAAAAGTGATCAGCAGAACGATAGGAACAATACCCATGTGCTAAATTTGAAGGTTCCTCAAGGCATTACACAACTTATATAGGTGGTAGTTGAAGTGGCAGAGTAGGTGATGATGTGGCAATGTTAAGCAGATTTTGTAGATTCTGAGAGATATCTATTACCCAGTATAGATTCAGGCCTGTTTCAGCAAATTTGGGTTCCAAAATAGTCAAAAAGTCATGGGTGTTGGAGATCTAGCAATCAGGTGGCCAAGTCAAATTACTAGAGTGAAAAGGTCAAGTCAAACTAGTTGTTAGAAAGGTCAAGTAGCCATTTGACAACTCAACTAGCCATTTAAAAAGTCAACTAGCCGTTAGAAGGGTGATGGACTGAGAAGTTAAGCTTTGGACCATTGTTTTACAACCAGGCCGGCTCAACTCGGAAACGGCCGAGTCATACCGAGCCATAAAAAAATTTTGTGACCAGGCCAGCAACCCGGCTCGGTTGACCGAGTCAACTATGACTCGGCCGAGTCATCCAATGACTCGGCCGAGTCATAGTTGACTCGGTCAACCAGGCCGGGTCCGTATTGACCAGGCCGAGTCAATGAAAGACGGCTGGGCAGCAAAACAGTTAAAAAAAATTCACTTTTTTTTGTGATTTTTGGTAAAGTTAAATCTCTCAGCTCTCTAACTCGATCTTGAATCTGCTGTCTATCCTTAGGCCTTGGTCTGGTACTCTCACGGTCTCACCAGGTTTGGCTCTTTTCCTATTCACTTTGACTGGCTCATCTGACTTCTTTGTATGAGCAAGCCCCATATTTTCGCACTTTGCACTATGACAATCTTCAGCCCAGGAACTTGGCTGAAACTTTAAAGAACAATCATGCAGTGATCTTTTTACAACTCTTTCTCGCTGGTATTCATCTGTTAAAGAGTTTTGCAATTTTTTTATATCAGCATCATCTCCAGTCTGGGAATGGCCTACAAACTCAGATTGCTTTTGCTCGCAACCAATCAATGGTCCAGTTGAACAAGAATCAGCCTTAACTGAGGCACTGTATAGAGAAGGTGCACTGCTTAATTTTGAGACTGTATGCTCAGTTGACATATTGTCATCTGTGCTCTGATTTAGTGGTGCACGTATGTTAGCTACTAGCCTACTACAGCATCTAAAAGATGTTCAGACTTCCTCTCAGAAAAAATCCCTCCCTGGAGGCTCCTATCTATGGACGGATCAGAGGGGTTTGCTGTGCCAGCAGAAACTCCAAACGAATAAGAGGAAAAATTTGCACTGCTTCCATCTCCCAATGGCATAAACATATCATCCCAGATAACATGATCTTGTCCATTCCTAGAAACAGGTCCTAATGCATCAAATATTTCATCAACAGCAGGTAGTGATATTGAGCTATTTGAATTATCCTGCCCTTTCATTAAAGATTTTAAGTACTTATCAAAGTCCTCAAATCCATTATAACCGTATTCATCTGTCACAGGAAGAAGCTCACCAAAGACAGCCTCTGAAACCTTAGAGCTTTCTCTCAATGATAATGGATTTTTGGTAAAGTTAAATCTCTCAGCTCTCCATCTATATTATAATGCTGTGTGTTTGGAAACATGAATGAAAATCTTTAAAATTATGTTTTTTTATAAAAAAAATAAATATTTAATGTATTTTTTACAACGACCGAGTCATTGAAATCGAGCCGGCCGAGTCATCACCGAGTCGGAGTCGGAGTCGGAGTCGATCCTCGGCCGAGTCGGAGTCGGAGTCGGAGTCGATCCTCGGCCGAGTCGGAGTCGGAGTCGGAGTCGTAAAACACTGCTTTGGACCAAGAAAGTAGCTGTTAGAAGATGGATTCAACCTCAAAATGATCAAGTCAACTTTTGCCGTAGGGTTGGTCAAAAATAGCAATTTTAGTGACAAGTTTCACAAATTCACACTTGTACAATCATCAAATGACAAAATTCTACATCAAGATATGTATACAAGTTGAGTTCATGTTCATTTTCTAGACTAGCAAGCAGCAGACAACAATTGCACTGTCATTCACAGAAGTATGATATGAAGCTATTATAGGTGTTGTGTGAGAGGCAGCGTGGATATGGAAGATCCTAGAGGATCAAGAGTTCAGCAGAATGGAGCATCCCCCTTCTACTATGACAATCATAAATTTTGAAGTTGGCAAAAGATTCAGTTTGCCACTCAAAGATGAAGCATCTAGATATGAACCACCACTGAAGGTTCAGAATAGAAAGATATGACGATTATATTTGTTAGAAATCCACCCACCCCAAGTTTGGTTTATGCCTTAGCTAGGAAACATAAACACACTGAAGATACCTAACTTTTAAACAACTTGCACGGGAAATTACACCAGCAATCAGATCGATGTACAGTACACAAGAGTTAAGGCCCAAAATTGATCTCTAATTAGTCATTCAATAAGAAAATCCTCAGGGCTCCCTTACCAGGGATCATGGCCCTTTACAATCCTTATACAATGCTAAAATATAATACAATGAAAGTATACAATGTACCTGGGCTGAGGTTGAGTCCTTCAAGCTCTCATCTGCCTTGAAAAGTGGCTATCCTTCGCCACAAACTGTTCAGCTACCTGTTGTAGCTTACAGAACACTTCTTTCGCTCAAACTGTCCAGCCAGCTCCTTTAGGCTAACAGTTTACACTTGCTCTAGCTGTTGCTCCCTTAGCAGCCTTCAAGCATCTTAGGACTGCTCTCTAGTGACAGGTTAGCCCTCCTAGCATGCCCTCCTCACACAGCAGTCCACCTTGGCAACCTTGTTGTCCTTGTATTCCTTCACAAGTCCATACTTGGGTCTTCCCTCCTAGCAGCCCTCAGCCAGCCTCCACAACACTGTTGTTTTGCTCTAACAACACCCTGTCCAGCCTTCAGCCAGCTTCCTGAGCAATTGTCCAGCACTTGGCCTGCTCTAACCAGCCTAACCAACTCTTCGGCCCTCCTGTTTATACTATTTACCTGTGGTCTGTCCCAGCTATTCAACCAGCCCTTCGGCCTTCCTCCTGGCACCTTTCCTTAGCTGTGGTCAGTTTATACAGCGGCTGGCCCTCCTTCTAGGGCACAGCCTTCCTCTCCCTGACCCTTGAACAGCACCTAACCAAGCCTAGGCCCTGTTGACCTTGTCGCAGACAGACCTAACCAGGCATCAACCTGACCTTACCTTGTTGCGGCCTTACTCTCCTAGTTGTGGCTACCATTGTGGCCCTCCTGTGTTGAAAAATGTGTAACTAGATTCAGTCTTCACAAATATGAAATGTTCTTTTGAGTCTTGAATATTGTAAAATGAAAGA
This sequence comes from Pinus tabuliformis, assembly GCA_031772625.1. Taxonomy (NCBI): domain Eukaryota; kingdom Viridiplantae; phylum Streptophyta; class Pinopsida; order Pinales; family Pinaceae; genus Pinus; species Pinus tabuliformis. The sequence goes on along the minus strand of CM062820.1, from coordinate 1,016,630,378 downwards.
AAATTTATTATTGTTATTTTTGAAGCATGGGTTTCATGCTCAAGGTCTTTTATTTTAGAGTTCAAGCACCCATTGAGTGCTTCTAGGGTTTGTCCTAGGTCAAGAAGTCAAAAGAGTCATTGTCATATGATGAAGACCCCATCGGGCACATTGTAACTTGTAAAAAGATTTATTTTTTGTATTTAAAAGTGTTAAAATACCCTCCAAGACCAAGTCGACCTGCCAGCTAAGAAGTCAGCCTAATTTGAGGTACTCATCCACCTTGAAAGCCTATATATAGGAGGGAACTCGACCTCCTATGGACACAATTCATTTCTCTCATCAAGCAAGTGAAAGAGAAGAAGAAAGAGTCTAGTGAAGGAAGAAGAAGGACAAAGATCAAGTGATTGGGTAATTTCTCTCTCTCTCTCTCTTCACACGTGCGAAGGAAGGAGACTAGGGTTTCTACTGTTGGGTTAGGGTTTTGTTGATGCAAGGTCGAGCTTGGATAAAGTGCAGAAAGAAGTTCGAAGGAAGGCTCATTAGGTCATCCTCAAGCCCTAGAAAAAGAAGAAAGTCAAGCAAAGGTCTCAAGAAGCCTCGAAAGCCCAAGATAAGCTCACACGTGTGGAAGCAATTGTTGCTGGGCGGGACGAAAATTTCAGACTTGCAATAGAGGCCGAAATTTTGTAGTTGGGGGTCGAAGTTATGCTACTAGAAGAGATTTTAGTAGGTTTGACTTGGACAAAGGAAGCACATCATCAAGAAAGCCATACTTGGTCTTGGAAGGGTATTGGTCTTGGTCTAAAGCACATCATCAAGAAAGCCATACTTGGTCTTGGAAGGGTATTGGTCTTGGTCTAGAGGTCTTGGAATTCGTTAATTGAAGGATCTTTAAGAAAAGAAGAGATTTGCGAGTTTTCCTCTCAAGTGGAGAGGTTTTGACCCTGGCTTGCAACCTATATCCTGTGTTTTGTGTATTGTTGATCTTCTTGTTTTGGTAGATGTTTGATGTTAAGAACAACATAATATTAAAAGAAGAGCCTAATAAGTAAGAAAAGGTAAAAAGACATCACAAGCAGTTATCAAATATAAGAGAAATCATTCTAACTATTTCCCTCTACATATCTCAACATGGTATCAGAGCTAAGGTTGGCTAAGGGCATGATGAAGATCAGTACTCCCTTGAAGAAGAAGTGTTCAATGGTAGCAAGTCATCTCAAGAAGGGCATCAAGGCATTGTGGAATCTCCTATTTTTCAAGAATGATATAACCAAGACATCAACAAAGGACGAAGGACTATTCTCAGTTCTCACTGGCACATTTGAAGATGAGAACACTTGGGTAATTGACAATGGAGCATCAAGACATATCACTGGTAAGAAAAAGCAACTAAAGACCTTATCAAGAGGGAAATCTTCTTACTCCGTTGAGCTTGGTGACAAGAAGAGCTACCATGTAAGAGGAATTGGATCAATCACACTGGAGCTAGAATGTAAGAGGAATTGGATCAATCACACTGGAGCTAGAGAATGGAGGAAGTATTCATCTCAACAACATCGTATTTGTTCCAGGTTTGCAAAAGAATCTAATTTCTATTTCATGTCTAGAAGATATGGGAGATAGAGTCGCTTTTATAGATGGAAAGGTTGTAGTATGGGATAAAAACTCTAGCATCAAAAATGAAAAGATGATTGGGATTCGAGAAGAAAGACTCTACAGATTGCTAACTCCTCTCTCTCAAGCTTTGCTTCACATTGAAGTAAGCCCATGTGAACTTTGGCATAGAAGGTTTGGTCCAATGTTATTAGAACCAGACCAGAACCAGTGGAACCCGCTGGTCCAACCATTTTTCACCCAAAACCGGTCTGAACCGAGCCTCCCAACCGGAATTGGCCGGTTCGGTATCGAATCGGCCAGTTCTGTAATGGAACCGGTTGGTTCGATACCACACCAGCCAATTCCACCAAATCGGCTGGTTCAGGACCGGTTTTGTTTTGTTTGTACCTTCCCAGGTCAGCGTAAAAAAATTGCTTTTTTTTATTTTTTTATTTTTTTTATTTTTTGAATTTGGTTGGCCAACTTTTAATTCTCCCCTAGGCCAACCTAATATTCAAGCTTATGGTTCTCAACCTAATATTCAAGCCTATGGTCCTCTTTTTGCTATGCATTTCATGGTAATCTTAAATTCTTAAAGTAAAAGTGGCATTCTCCTTAATCTTTCATTTCCATCCTTTTACTTAAATTTTTAACATTACCATGAAATGACTCAGAATGTTTGAGAGTGGTTCCAACCTCATTGGATTTCATATGGAGAAAGTAGAATTTTCGATTTCACTCAAAATTCAGCGGACTTACAATTTTCCAGGATATCAGGATTGCGGGGATTGTAACATTTCCATTGGATTTCGTCGTGTCAGAGGGTAAGGAACTAGTATTTAATAAAGAGCACAAATCCCTCTATGTACTTTGATGCCAATGGTAATGGTTGTTGAACTCCTTTATCATGACTCTACTAAAAATATACCCATCACTCAAACAAAATCTTGACTTGACACGCTTTTTCTATCTTATTTTAATGCTTAGAGGGTTATATTGATGACAAAGATACCAATATAGGCAATGATTGCAGACTTGGATGCTACTCATTCTTCAAATGAGGATGAGAAGGATGATGATTTTGATGATGACATTGACAATTACCACTTGTAGGCTATAGTTGTAGTATTGTAGACTGTAGTATCATACTATCATGTTATTTTGGACTATAAAGGCCTTTCAAAACCTGATTCTTGATGTTTTTTGGTTCAATGATGTTTTGCACTAAATGTTATTTTGGTTATATGCACTATTACTTGCTATATAAATGAAAAATTTTGCATATTTGTGTATAAATGGTTTGGATTCATATGGATGCACATGAATATATATGTTTTTTTTTTAAATGTGAATATTTTATGTGTTTTTGGTAAACAGATTTTTTTCTGGTTTTTTACCGATTCCAGTCCAATTCCGATTGGTTCCCGGTCCACAAATTTTTTCGATTCGATCACCAGTTTGGTTATGATAACATTGGTTTCATCACCTTCACTACAAAATTTTACCAACTCTAAATTCAATGGTGAAGGCATCCCTAAACTCAAGGAGGATCATGAAGGAGTATGCAAGGGATGTGCATTAGGCAAAAATGGCAAGAGACCATTGGAATTTGGAAGTAGTGCTTCAAGGTCAAAAGAAATTATGGATCTCATTCATTCTGATGTTTGTTGTCCTATGTCTACAAAGTCTCTTGGAGGCCACCTATATTATGTGACATTCATTGATGACCATTCAAGAAAAAACTTGGGTTTATTTGCTGAAATCCAAGGATGAAGTATTCATCAAATTTCAAGAATTCAAAGCTGAAGTGGAGAACCTTACAGAAAGAAAAATAAAGATTCTAAGGTCCGATAATGGAGAAGAATATAATTTAAAGGAAATCATAGCTTTCTGTAAGGAGTCTAGGATTAAGAGGGAGCTGATAGTCCCTGTTGACCACTACTGGTCAACTGCCCATGCAGTACACCTCCTTTCTGTTGGCAGAGAGGGGTAGCTCCTGAGCAGCATGTCCGTGCCATCCTGCCATCATCAGCAGTTTGATCTTTTTGATTGTAAACCCAGTCTGCATGTATTAACTGTAAATAATCTTAGCAGACATGAAGTCATGTATGTAATTTGCCTAGGTGAACCTAACTTTCTGATGATAATCTACGTCCCGAAAGCTTTTTTGTCTCACCGATCCACGGATCGGCAGAATTTTCCTTCAAACCTGACCCCAAAGCCGGGATTGATTTTGTCATTTGAACTTTAGGAGAATCCTAGTGTGTTGATCTGCTAGATTATCGTTGTGTCGCAGAGCTGGGTGTTTTGTGAGGGTCTGTATTAAATGGGTTTGTCCCTTAAGATGTAATTTTGTAAAAGTCATGATGTAATGTGTCCTGAGGGTCGAGAAATGTTTTAAATCCCCTCATGAGTCCTAAGTCCTAGGTCCTAGGTGATGTTTCCGAAGGCTTAGTTCAGTGATCCATTTTAAAATGAATTAAAAAATTAAAAAATGAATAAAAATAATAAAATAATGAAAAATAATAAAAAATTAAAAAATCAAGCAAAAACCCTAACTAATAAAATAATAATATTTTAAGTGAATAAATCGACGGATGAGATCAAGAGATGTCTTGATCCTCATCAACGATCGAGATCATTTCCACATGGATCACTCGAACTAGCCGTTAGGATCATTTCCTTTATATAGGGTCTTAGGGGGTCATTTCAATTCATCTGATCTGTGAGTCTGTACTGAAAGCTCTCTTGTAATCTGATTTCTGATTGATAAAAGAAGACTTTGGGGTTCAAATTGGCTGGTGTTACTCTGTAACAACCCTGCTAAATTAATCCACCTTCTAAAGTTTTAACTCTATAAAAACCAACTATGCGGAAATTTAAACTACAAATATGTTAAGATTATATATATATATAAATTAAATTTAAAACATGATAAGTTTAAATTTTCTAAAATATACAAGTTAACCTTATAAAATATATATATACATTAATATTACAAATCATAAAATTGAATTATGTAAAGTATATATATTTATATATAACTTATGTAAGGTGAAATATAAAGTATAAAATGAACTTTATATATAGTGTTATGAATATAAAAGGAACCTTATATTGAATATCATAAAGTAAGTATATAATGTAATAAAGTATACACAATAAAACCCCAGGTTATACGAATGCATATAAGTCAATTTATGGAATCAAGATATTATTTCATTAACTTACCTATGAGTCACCCCAGCCATTAATAAAACGCGTCCGAACCAGCAGGACATTCATTGCTGAAACGCAGAAGTCAGGGAAAATATCCGGGAAACTTGAATGCAAGGAAGGCGGTGGCTGCAAGTGGGAGGGCGGCCACCGCCAGACCAGGGGGTTAAATAGCAGGGTCTGGACCTGAAGAAAGGGGGGAAAATAACCAGAGAATTGTGGATTGATCAGCAGAAACCAGGAGGAGTAACCTTGCAGTGGAAGAGTCTTGAGTGATCTGAGTTCTGGGCACGGAGGGACAGAGAGCCTCTGTGGAGAGCTTCTCTGGATCGAGCAACCAGGTTGCTCTGTCTGGTAGGGTGGTTTTGGCCATCCCGAAATTGGATCAAATCAGCCAGCAGTTCAGAATTGCCAGTTCAGCAGCAGCATCGGGGGTCAGCCAGCAGTACAGGTAGGTGCAGATTTCAGTTCTATGCATTACTGTTTTTCTTAAATTTCATGGTTATTTCTATGGTTACTGTAATAAGAAAGTAGGGTATTACATATGGTATCAGAGCCATCGTTCAAACCTTCGGGACCTCACAGGCCCACACAACCGAAAGTATATATAACTGCTCTGTTATAATTCTGCAGTGTAGTTAAAAACCAGGGTTCTCGTTATTCCTGTCTTTCTGCAAGATTCATTCCTTATTGACTCCACTTTCCCTGTCACTGGCTTAGTTGGACCGTAGTTACTAAAATTCGCCAATTTATACCAATATCATATTATGACGATTCGGTTTTGAAAGATAAGTGGTTAAATGTAAAAAAAAAAAAAAAAAAAAAAATGCCTCATAATCCGCGGTCTATCGAGAATTGTTCATTCACCTCCAGCAGATTATTATTCTGTGGAGCCGGCATTTTCTAAACCCTGGGCATCGGAGCTCTCTACGGCGTGTTCATTACAGTGCCAATGACATGTTTTCAGGAGTCGAGGACTCTTGATTTTAATTAATGGAGAGCTTCGATTAAACTAAATGTCCGCGACCCTTTCCTCTTAAATTAGCAGGTTTTCCGTTCTTCTTTTAAAAATTTTTTGGCAGTTTCGTGAATCGAACAGGAACGCGTAGTCTTAACCATTAAATATATGGCAGAAGTCGGGGTCGAACACATGACCTACCGCATGCAAACCGCATGCCTTAACCATCCACTTTGCACCATAAAAGTCAAGATGCGGACATTAAATCCGTGGAACGTTGATTTCGTTAGCTTTAGTATACGCCACGACTTAGTGTCGCTGGAACTACATCACGCCGGCACCGGAACTACTCATATGTAAGGTCGTGGGTTTAAATCTGGCAAAAACTTGGGAATCCGGTAGGTGAGGGGTTCGATCCTCCTCTACCCCCAAATTTAATTAGCAATCCATGAAATTACCACCAAAGCCGTAGAATATCACTGAGGCCACATATTACTTCACGATTATCTTTTATTGGATTGTCTTATGCCGCAGTTTAATTGGCAATCCTCGAAAATACCACCAAGCCATAAAGTATCAAAATCCTTATAGTTTGTTCATGTATAAAGGTATATGCTGAAGAGATAATACGATAAAATAATTTGTTATGTATGCGAAGTATCAAAATAATATTAAATTAGCCGCAGAGTTATGGATATTAAATTCGTCGCAGAATATCAGAGAGACAGTATATCAATTTCAAAAGGGGGAAATTGTATTTGTATATATTATTGGGAAAATCGTTGATTTGAACAATGGATTAAATAACTAAAATCTTTCAAATATCGGCTGTTCACACCATTCTTTACATTGGTCACTTGTTTGTCTGACGATGGAGATAAAAAAAAACCGTCACATTATTACTATTTACTATTTATTTCAGATTCATCTTTTCTCACATTATTACTAAAAATTATCAACTCAAAAAGCAGTGAGAATATTCAAATTATCAACACAAAAAACAGTGAGAATATTCTTTAAAACTGAAAAGTTGGATCCAATGCGATGAGCTGAGAGTAAGTTACCCATCGTTTTCATTTCGCTGACGTGTACACTGGTTGTTAACAATCGTTTTCTTTAAATTTTAAAAAGTTAATCATTAATCAGTTACACATCGTTTTCATTTCACTGACGTTTATAAAATAATGTCTGGACAGTACATACAGATCAAATGCACTGAGTCTGTTTTCAGTACCAATATAGTTGGTCAAATGTTGCTCTGTGTAAGGGACAGACCAAACAGTGACATTCCTAATCACAATGTGATAGCTATGACGACACTTGACATAAAGTCACACAAAAAAAATAATAATAATAATAATAAAATTGTGCAGATTACAACGAATGAGCCATCATTGTCACTGTCGGTAATCATACTCTTATAGATAACCAAGTCATATAATTTGTGGATGTAGTTGGAAGGCCTGTAGTGAAACTACAGTCACCTTAAAAATAAAAAAATAAAAAAAATAAAAAAAATCTGAGAATCATGTGTAAAAGGAAGAGTCCTATAGTCCTCTACTACAAGCAAGGAAAAGCATCAAGCATATAATCTTTGTCTACAGGAAATTTCTATACCTATAGCAGCTCTTAGAAGTTGAAAAATAGGACTTAGATTTTGTGCGTAGGCTTAAAAAGAAATACTGTCTCCTTACAAAAATTTGTCAAGTCTTTTAAACATCTTGCAAACAAAAATTAAACCGCCCTTAAAATATTTAAGGAATTGTTAGGCTGCAGTTTGAAAACAATATAATGTTTTGCTGTATGATACTCTGTAACGACTCTTAGAGAATTATTCTGTTTCAGCTATTTTGGTCAGAATTACATATGGAATGTTCATACTATGTTTAATCATATGACTTCATACTTGTATCAGCTATGTTACCAAAAACAAGGTATGCCAACCAGGATAAAACAGTCATATTAAGAGAAATGGAAGTTCCCAGGTTTCACACAAAGTTTTATGTATATTCATGAGACATCAAGGTTTACGGTATTATTAAAAACTTGCGAGTAAGGTTGGTAAACCACCTTGCTTTACCTCTTTCAATGAATGTAGTTGTAGTAGATAATCCAGATTCTTGGGGTATACTCTTGTCCAGAAAATGGTCTGCCAAATTTAGGAGGTAATATTCAAATGGACTAGTCTAAATGCCAAAATTCCAGTTCAGTAAGGAGCCTTTGCCACCCTATAAAGGGGGATCGATATAAAGTCCTCAAGTTAAAGATGATTGTGATGCTTGGAACAAGTTGGGCTATACAGATATATATATATATAAATGATGGGTTTTATCCATGTCTAAGTAATATATTCAAAAATATAAATATGTATGTCCGTCTTTAAAAAATAATAGCTAGATTGAGGTGTGACGGGTGTGTTACCAATGTACCTTGTGATCGGGACATCTAAACATTTCATTTTGTGGATGTTGTTAGGTAAATAAACTTTGGATGTCTTACCTTAGCGGCTAATAACCATACACTTCTGCATTATTCATTTTTAGAAAAAACCCTGCATTAGGACAAGGAGGTCGCGTGGCCACCCTCCTTGACCTCGGTACCAGTAAGATCCGCCTAGCGGGTAAAAATAGCAAAACTATACCCGTTTTTAAGTGTGAAGTTACAAAGAAATTGGTGTGTTAAAATTCGGTTATCCGCCTCAATTTTTTTTATATATATACATTTTATTTGTGTTCAGGGACCATTACTATGGTGAAGACATATGAGCGACGACGACGTGACCAGGCAGCATCATCACCATTAATGCCGCCACCGTCGCCATCGCCACCGCCACCGTCGCCATCCCCCTCACCCTCGTCACCTCCAAGGCAGCCGTCATCATCAAACGCTCAAGCGCCAGAGTTGGCTGTGATAATGAACTCTTTGCAGGCCTTGTTGGAAACATTAAAGGAATCAACTAAGGCTAAAAACAAAGAGGAATCTCAGCATGCAGCCACCAGTTCAGCGGAACCACATAATTTGGAGCCCAGAGGATCGAGAGAAGACATCTCTAGAGAGCTTCAGAAAATTAGACTCCCAGAATTTTCGGGAGGTCGAGCTGGTGAACGCGCTGAGGCATGGCTGGAAGGGATGAACCGGTGCTTTAGGTTAAGAGAATATTCGCCTTCAGCAAAGACAAAAATTGCCGTGTTTCAACTAAAAGAAAGTGCCCTGATTTGGTGGGGAAACCTGGAAAAGCAGCTACACCTTACATCAGACAACGTTCCTTGGGATCTGTTCGAGGAAAGGTTCCGAGCGAAGTATTTACCTCCATATTTTCAACAACAGCAAGCTAGAGCCTTTCATACACTAATTCAGGGAAGTAAAACGGTGGAAGAGTACGAAATAAGGTTTATGGAGCTGGTAAAATACATTCCCTACTTAGACTCTGATGAACGTCAAGCTGAACGTTTCATATTTGGGTTAAACCCTCGCATCAGAGCCTTGGTAAGTATGTGGAAACCATCTTCGGTAGCCGAGGCAGTCGAATGTAGCCGTTATGCAGAAGAACACCTTGGAATCAAAAAGGATATAGGGCCAGCAGGGCCTTTTCAATCTGGGTTTCCAGGGAAGGCTCCCCGGAACTTTTTCAGAGGAGGTAGCTCGAGACCACCTTACGGTAGCAGGTATACCCCAGGTATGGGGACAAGAGTTCCCATGGCGGTAAACACTATAGCTGCAGAATCGTCCAGCACCAGACCTTGGGCATCGCGAGGGACTACCGGTAGAGGAAGGGGTGTGAGAGGAACCAGCATGGGAGGACGCGGCTCGTTCTCTAGAAACTCACCCCTTAATTCAAGAGGATCAGCGCAGCTCAATTGTTGGGGATGTGGGGGGCCGCATCTCCAGCGTAACTACCCAGAAGCGTCATCGGACATATTGCAAAGCACTGGGAGGGAGCTGATATCAGCCAAGCGAAGTAATCATAGAATTCATGCAGTAGTCAACCACGACCAAGCAGCCCATCAATCCACTGTAGTGGAATCTTCAGGTATTATCAATGGTGTAAAACTCAAAATCTTATTTGATACTGGTGCCACAGATAGTTTCATTTCGTCATATGCATTAACCAAATGTGGGCTGGCAGCTCGTAGACAGAATGATTTCCACCAAGTGGAAATGGCCTCAGGAGAACTCCAAACCGTGGGCTTGAGTGTGGATCAATGCAAAATTGACCTAGGGGTCTGTTCGACTAAACTAAAAGTCTATGTCACCACCCTAGGGACGTATGATCTTATCATAGGTATGGATTGGCTGGAAGCTCACCAGGCGTGGGTAGATTGTTATGGAAAAAGGATTTTGGGCTTAAATGATGAGGGAGAAGTAATCCAAATTCAAGGTATTAAGAGAGAAATTTCTTTACGCTACATTTCGGCAATGCAGGTGAAGCGTTGTTTAAGAAAGGGTTGTCAGGCTTATGCAATTCACGAAGTAAGCCAGGGAAAGGGACCATCCTTAGAACAATATCCGGTGCTAGCCGAGTTCCCGGATGTATTTCCAAAGGAACTACCTGGATTACCCCCGGTAAGAGAATTGGATCTCACTATTGAATTAAAGCCGGGTACCCAACCGATCTCAAAATCGCCTTATAGAATGACAGCGCCAGAACTTCAGGAATTGCAAATCCAGTTGAAGGAACTACTCGATATAGGGCTTATTCGGCCCAGTACCTCACCTTGGGGCGCTCCTGTAATTTTTGTAAAGAAGAAAGATGGATCCTTAAGATTATGCATAGACTATCGGGACTTGAATCGAGCTACAGTAAAGAATCAATACCCTATGCCGCGAATCGATGATCTTTTCGATCAAATGAAAGGAGCTTCTGTCTTTTCAAAAATTGATCTTCGATCAGGGTATCATCAGCTAAGGATTTCTGAAAATGATATCTCTAAGACAGCATTCCGGACTCGTTATGGGCACTATGAATTTACTGTAGTACCATTTGGGTTAACAAATGCGCCAGCCGTATTCATGAATCTTATGAACAGTGTTTTCCGTCAGTATCTTGATAAATTTGTACAAGTCTTTTTAGATGATATTCTCATCTATTCCAAGAATGAAGAAGAGCATAAGGAGCATTTGCGGTTAGTATTGTCCTGCCTTAGAGAACGTCAGTTATATGGAAAACTGTCCAAGTGTTCCTTCTTTCAGGAAAAGATTCATTATTTGGGTCACATCATATCAGGTGAAGGAATCTCAGTAGATCCTGAGAAGGTAAAAGCGATCATGGATTGGCCAATACCGAGAAATGCACATGAGATACGAAGCTTTATGGGCTTAGCAGGTTATTACCGGAGATTTGTGGAAGGGTTCTCCAAAATCGCGAAGCCAATCACAACCCTCCAGCGTAAAGGTGTTAAGTATGAATGGACCGAGGAATGTAATAATGCATTCTCTGAACTCAAAAGACTACTCACCAGCGCACCAATCCTAAGAGTCCCTGATATGGGCAAAGACTTTACAGTATGTACTGATGCATCCAAGCAAGGGCTGGGTGCAGTATTGATGCAGGATAGGGGAGTGATAGCTTATGCTTCCAGAAAGCTAAAACCTCATGAAGAACTCTATGCTACTCACGATCTAGAATTGGCCGTTGTAATGCTAGCTTTAAAGATCTGGAGACACTATTTGGTAGGACGAAAGTTTACACTTAAAAGCGACCATCAAAGTCTACAATATTTGTTCACCCAAAGAGACTTAAATGCCAGGCAAAGGCGATGGAGTGAATTCCTAAGTGAGTATGACTTCGGAATATCATATATTAAGGGAAAGGAAAATGTGGTAGCCGATGCCTTAAGCAGGAGACCCCGGATATTTTCTCTCATACCCATTAAGGTGGACTTAAGACAGCGAGTGCTGGATCGCCTTATAAAAGACAGCTGGTATTTAAAGGTGAGGGCAAGTCTTGAAGGGATTAAGGCAAAAGAATCTAAGTTCGAGGGTTATGAATTAGAAAGCGATGGGATCTTGCGATTCCATGGAAGGATGTACATTCCTAACGATAAAGATCTTCGAGATACCATCCTCAGGGAAGCTCACAAAGCCGTATATTGTGTTCATCCTGGAGTAGGGAAAATGTATGCGGATACCAAGAAACTCTTCTTTTGGGCAGGCATGAAGCGGGATATCACTCAATTTGTTGCAAAATGTTTGGAATGTCAGCAGGTAAAGGCAGATCATTGTCACCCAGCGGGTCTCTTACAGCCCCACGACATTCCTATGTCTAAATGGGAGACCATTTCTATGGATTTTATCACTGGACTACCTCTTACTTCTCAAAGACACAATGCCATTCTGGTAGTGGTAGATAAATTAACAAAAAGCGCCCATTTTATTCCGGTAAAAGATACTTATGATGTTGCTGACGTGGCTCGAGTATTCATAAACGAAATTATCAGATATCATGGAGTACCTAAAAAGATTATATCCGATAGAGATTCGCGATTCACTTCCAGATTCTGGACGTGCATGCAGACAGCCTTAGGTACTCAGCTAAATTTAAGCACGGCTTACCATCCTGAGACTGATGGGCAGACTGAAAGAGTAAATCAAGTACTTGAAGACATGTTGCGAATGTATGTGATGGATCAGCAATCCCACTGGGAAAAGTATTTACCCTTGGTTGAATTCGCATACAACAACAGTTACCACAGTTCGATTGGGATGCCTCCATTTGAAGCTTTATATGGCAGACCTTGTAGAACGCCGTTAAGTTGGGACAGGTTAGAAGATCGAGTAATAATAGGACCAGAATTAATCCATGAAATGGAAGCGCAGATCAGGCAGATTAGAGAGCGATTAAAGGAAGCACAGGATAGACAAAAGAGTTACGCTGATGCTCACCGGACTGATAGGAGGTATGAAGTGGGGGACCAGGTCTTCGTCCGCATCAAGCCAAATAAAAGTACTATTCGATTCGGAAAAGGGACAAAGCTGTCACCCCGATTTATAGGACCGTTTAAAATCGTGGAAAGAGTTGGACCTGTTGCCTATCGTCTTGCCCTGCCATCTCACCTGCATAGAATTCATAATGTATTTCATGTTTCTGTATTAAGGCATTATGTAGCTGACCTATCTCATAACATCCAGTGGAAAGAATTGCAGGTATCGGACGAGGGAGTCATAACGGTCGAACCGTTACGTATACTGGAACGTAGAATTCGACAGCTGAGGAACCGCCTGGTGGACCAAGTTAAGGTCCAGTGGGACAAGTATAGTCCTGGATCGGCGACTTGGGAGGATACAGAGGACATATGTCAGAGATACCCTAGTTTATGTCCATTTTGAAGAACTTTACACTATGTTTAGTATATATATTTACTTCACCTCTGTCAGAGAACCAAAAACATTTGAATGATTAATGATAAACATGGAACTTTGCGGCATAATATATGTTTAAATTCTTGCTGGTACATGGATACCAAAATAGTATGGGTTTAATTCCTGCGGGTACATGGATACCAAAACAATATATGTGATTATATTACTCAATTATAAATGTTGAAGAAAAGATTAAGACCGTCAAATGAATTTACTTCTGGTAGAAATTGGACAATATAAATCTATTTTATTTTATGCATGTCAAAACAAGCAACTGAAATAAAAGACAAGAAGTGAATACACCCTATAGAAAAGTTAGAATACATGCATGAGAAAATAAACAAAATTCTGTTATATATAGATAATACATAAGTTATTTCGAATATGCTGATGCACATCTTACAAATGCTGGGTAAGTATAAGATTGCAGGTAAACTTGCAGATAAACTACGATTGCAGATAATTGATCCAATTTTCGAGATGACCACGTGATGACAGAACTCAGATCAGTTAAAGCTCAAAGTGATTCTTTGATAGGGTAGTAGCCCTGATGCTACTGGAGGGGTGGAGGTGTTACCCACCGTTTATCCTCCGAAACCTGGAGTCATGGGAGGACTGTGCGAGTCACGCTCCCCTAGACGTGTGATGATGACTGCCGGATGCCTACTGGGAATCAGGTCGGTATAGTCGACGCTGTTACCTTTGTGTTATGAATGGTTAGGTCAGTAAATTGACGCCATGGCATACTCTAGTAGAGGACGGATAGGATGGGAGCAGAAGAGATTAGGAAGGATAGGATGAGTTTGTATAGCTTGGGAAGCTAGATAGGAAAAGGCATGTCCGTTAAAACCTTGAACCTAAAGCTCTAACTTCGGGACGAAGTTTTCAGAAGGGGGAATGTATGTAACAACCCTGCTAAATTAATCCACCTTCTAAAGTTTTAACTCTATAAAAACCAACTATGCGGAAATTTAAACTACAAATATGTTAAGATTATATATATATATAAATTAAATTTAAAACATGATAAGTTTAAATTTTCTAAAATATACAAGTTAACCTTATAAAATATATATATACATTAATATTACAAATCATAAAATTGAATTATGTAAAGTATATATATTTATATATAACTTATGTAAGGTGAAATATAAAGTATAAAATGAACTTTATATATAGTGTTATGAATATAAAAGGAACCTTATATTGAATATCATAAAGTAAGTATATAATGTAATAAAGTATACACAATAAAACCCCAGGTTATACGAATGCATATAAGTCAATTTATGGAATCAAGATATTATTTCATTAACTTACCTATGAGTCACCCCAGCCATTAATAAAACGCGTCCGAACCAGCAGGACATTCATTGCTGAAACGCAGAAGTCAGGGAAAATATCCGGGAAACTTGAATGCAAGGAAGGCGGTGGCTGCAAGTGGGAGGGCGGCCACCGCCAGACCAGGGGGTTAAATAGCAGGGTCTGGACCTGAAGAAAGGGGGGAAAATAACCAGAGAATTGTGGATTGATCAGCAGAAACCAGGAGGAGTAACCTTGCAGTGGAAGAGTCTTGAGTGATCTGAGTTCTGGGCACGGAGGGACAGAGAGCCTCTGTGGAGAGCTTCTCTGGATCGAGCAACCAGGTTGCTCTGTCTGGTAGGGTGGTTTTGGCCATCCCGCAATTGGATCAAATCAGCCAGCAGTTCAGAATTGCCATTTCAGCAGCAGCATCGGGGGTCAGCTAGCAGTACAGGTAGGTGCAGATTTCAGTTCTATGCATTACTGTTTTTCTTAAATTTCATGGTTATTTCTATGGTTACTGTAATAAGAAAGTAGGGTATTACATACTCTCTGGAATTGCTGTGAGATGTTTGTTTTTCTGCATATTTCAGTTTTCAGCAGTTAAAATAGCTGGTTTTTCAGAGCATTGTGAGTACAGGTATCTTGCTCACGTGCTAGGGTTTGAATGTTGTAGGGTTTCTGAAATAATGGCAGGTATCTCCATTATTTCTTGAAATCTAGCAGCATTTCTTGCCTTCTTTGCTGATGTTTGCATGAGGTGTGCAGGAAACCTTTAGGTGAAGGGTATTTGTGGGCGTTTGGGGAAGTTCTGGGCTGAATCAGCCGACTCCCACAGGCTTTTCTTTGCAGAGCCTAGCTAGTTTTGGCCCTGGGTTAATCATTAAGAGTTTTTTTTTTTTTTTTTCTGTTTTACATGAGAGAATTTTCTTTCTGCTTACAGCAAAGTTCAAAGCTTCTAAAATTCGAAAAGTATTACTGCAATTATTGTCAAATCTAGCTGTCCAGGGCTGTAATTTTTTGTGATTTTGGGCAAATTTGCAAGGGTTTTACTGCAAAAGTTTGTGTATGTCCGCCAAATTTCGTTTTCAGTTTTGCAGATTACAGGTACATCAAATCTAAAAAAAAATTCAAGTTCTCAGAAGCAGGGATCTGTGGGTCGTGTTTTTCGAAACGCATTTAGCACCAGCAATATCGTCAAAATCTGGATGAGATATCTGCGAACCAAGGCAACCAAGGCAAGGTCATCTTTGAAATCGATTTCCATTCATCAGTGACTGAGACAAGGCCCACTCGTTCTCGCGCAAGAGCAGCAACAGGTGAAAATTTTGCGTTTCAGGTGAGTACCCTTCCGTCCATCGCTGCCATTGAGAAATCTCGTGCTACACATTTCCTTTCACGCCTTTAAAAAAAAAAAAATAATCCCTTTGAAAAGTATGCACTGCTCACTGGTCTGCGTAATTCTTTGAAGCGTAATTGTGAGTTTTCGATTCCATAGTATAATTTCAAACCAGGATTTACGCTCCAGCATTTGTGTGTCTCAGTCGTTTGGCCTTTGCTTAATACGTTTGCATTTTAAACTAAGAAGTGCCGTAAGGATCCATTTTAAGCTGAGCCGAAATCGCATTGAGTTTTGGCTTTACGCCATTACGCAAAGTCATTTTCGTGGTCCAGGGTTACGTAGTGTTTACACGGCAGTGATAACTGTTTTCACGCCCATCTGAAAATGCCCCTGTCATGCTAACCCTTCCGCCTTTCGATTCTTCCTCACGCGGTTCCCCCTTGACCTTGGTTTCGTTCAAACCCGTCTGCGTTTTCTCTGTCAGGCTCATTGTTTAGCGTCTCGACTTCCGGTTTCGGGTCAGGGCTGTCGGTTCCATACCCACGTCTTGCTTGCTGGGCGTAGTCTCAGGTAGCCATCTGTGTATCACTAATTTTTTTCCAGTCCGCACTTCAGAATCGATTTGTCTGCTGTGTCTCCGCCGCGGTTAGCTGGTCCTGTTCAAGGGTTTATATTTTCCGCGTCAATTTTTTTTGCTTGCGTTGGGCTGGGGTCACTATCACCGTTCACTGTTTTGTTTTGGGCTTTTACGTATCTGCATTTTTAGATTTAGACGTAGGTTAATTTTATTAGTTCAAAGTTTTGTTTTATTTTTTAGTTTTCAACATAAAAAAAAAAAAAAAAAAAAAAAAATACAAGACATGCATTTCATTGTTTAGGTTTTAAAATTTAATTTGATTTCATCTTTATTTTTAAATTTTAATTTAATTTCTTTAGTTTAGTTTAGAATTTTTTTAGAGTTTATTTTATTTAATTTTCACATAGTTTTAGATTTTCATGATTTATATTGTTGTAGTTTTCTTTTAGTTAATGTTTTAGATTTTTTAGGGTTTTAGATTTTTTTAGATTAAAAAAATATATATATATAAAAAATAAAAATAAAAATAAAAAAAAAAAAAATTTGACATTTGGCTGGAAATTTAGCTTGAAATCTTTTGCCTGAAAATTTGGTGGAAATTCTTTTGGTCAAAATTCAGTTATTTGGGAAATTTTTATGCTGAAATTTAAGGTTATTGGTGCGGAATGAATGCTTTACATGAACGATTATCTTGACGTGGTATCTGGTTAACAATTGGTGGTTTATAGCTGTGTTATCTTTCTCCTAATTGCCTGATATTGTTATTGAGTTCCTTGATTTTTGTGGTTTATTGAATTTTCAAGCGTTGTTCAGGCTATTTGAGGATAAATGATTGCTGTCCGTGTCTCATGTTCTTAGATCATCTAGCTAGTAATCATTTAGATCTTTTAAGGCACTGGTCTGCTCAATTCATCAAATCATTTTAGTGCTTGTCTCAATCGTGCATCTCGTCTCCCAGCCCAACTGTTTGGCAGTTGGCCTCCATCACCTCACAGGGTCTACCCCCCTTAGCCGCGGGAGACAGGCTTAAACGGAGGGATCGGGGATTAGAGTGACAGCCCCCGATCCGAGCGTTGTCGTGTCAATCCGCGCGACAACATTTTTTGGCGCCGTTGCCGGGGATACTTTTTCTCGGTGTTTCATACGACAAATCATTTTCCTCATTTCTTATCTCTTCATCTGGCCCGGCAACGCCAACATATTTTGGCGCCGTTGCCGGGGACAGAGTTTTTCTGTTCCTGGAGTTTCATCGACATTCATCTTCTCATCTTCTCATCTCTCATTTGAGCTGGCAGATTCAATATTTTAGCATCTTTTCATCACATATCAGCAACATCTCTTCGGTGTGTTTTTTGTTTGGGTGGCGACTCCATTTTTTATTTTTTCCCAGACAAGAAGCCTCCCGCATATCTGTTTGTTGGTTACTTCTTGGATCTTAGAATCAGTTTTATTGTTCAAGTGGCGACTCCACTTCTTTCATCTTTTGATTTTCTTGAGCAAAGAGCTAGTTCTATCATCCATCTGATCCCTTATTGTTCATCATGGATTATTCATTTAAACCATGTCATTTTACTGATAATTTCCATGATCTTCCGAAAGAGGCCATTGGTAAATTACTTAAGTTCTCGGGTGATGATTCGGTCGCTGTTAAAAGGCATTTAAACATGTTTACTTGTGTAATGATCTTATACTGTAGATTTCCTCAATATAATAATGAAGATTTTAAGATGCGTCTATTTGTCCGTTCTTTAGAGGGTGATGCCTTGAATTGGTTTAATAACTTTCCTAATGATTTTTCACTTCTTTACAAGACATTCTCGATGCTTTTAAAGATAGATATGGTAGTCCACACAGCTTGTCTTCTACCTCTAAAATTGTGCAAAAAGAAGAAAGTAATCATATTAAAGGTCAAGCTGTTGAAGAAAGAGTTCAAGATCAGAATATGTCAGATCAAGTTCAGGATAGTGAAAAATCAGTGATAAGTGACAATGAAAAGGAGGAGCAAAAGCAAATAATACAAGATTTAAAGATGCTGGTAAAAAATCTGGAAAGCAACCAAATTAATCTTATCAATGATGTTAAAACTTTACGCACCCATCTAGAAAAACGTAATAAGGAGATTGAGGACACGCAAAATCAGCATGCTGAGGAAATTGAGGCCATGAAAACTAAACATGAAACGGAAATTGGAAACATGCAAGCGAATCATGAAGAAGAAATAAATTCCATGCAGCATTGCTTGATGAACATAAAGGAAGAAAATGTTAAAGTAATAAAAGACATGGAAGAACATCATGCCAGACAAATTAGTGCTATAAAGGTTGAACACTCTAGACAGATGGATGCCATTAGAATACAGGTTCAAAAATTTCAGCAATTGGAAAATGAAAGAAAACAGATAACATCAATAGATCAGGAGCCTTCTGATTTGTTGCAACAAGATCCATCTTATTATGAGGAGGTTATTAGTTCAGTTGAAAGATGGTTGATCGAGGATGGACTTAAGAATGATAAAGATCAGATGCGGGCTAAAGAGAGACATATCACGCGTACTTCATCTAATAGTTTCGAGACAGAAAGTTCCAGCTCATCAGTAATTCATCCTGCCAGAAAGAAAAAGCGCAAGAGGAAGAAAATGAGAAGAAGATTTGACGCATCAGACGGCCGCGAGCAGCTTGATTTTCGGATAGGAAGGAGTCCTACCATATGCAAAATGGGACATGGCACATCCGACAAGCAGCCGACAGATTTGCCTGAAAGCAGGCAAATGCTCAGTATGCACTATATTGAACACATCTGATGCCGTGGGGCATCTTTTGTATTGTATTTCTGTCCCTACTCCTTGTCTTTTCAGCATTTCATTTCTGCTTTTGGGATTAGATTTACTTTTCATGTTATTAGATAGTCAATAAATGAAGAGCTTTTATCTTTCCTGTACTTAATGTATATGATGACTTTGGAATGGACGCTACTTATTTTCATTTGTGTGTTGTATGGATGCAGATTCTGGATTCTCACATTCCTACCAGTGCAGCAACGTGTCCCCAAGTAGAGCCTGATGTTGACCACTACTGGTCAACTGCCCATGCAGTACACCTCCTTTCTGTTGGCAAAGAGGGGTAGCTCCTGAGCAGCATGTCCGTGCCATCCTGCCATCATCAGCAGTTTGATCTTTTTGATTGTAAACCCAGTCTGCATGTATTAACTGTAAATAATCTTAGCAGACATGAAGTCATGTATGTAATTTGCCTAGGTGAACCTAACTTTCTGATGATAATCTACGTCCCGGAAGGTTTTTTGTCTCACCGATCCACGGATCGGCAGAATTTTCCTTCAAACCTGACCCCAAAGCCGGGATTGATTTTGTCATTTGAACTTTAGGAGAATCCTAGTGTGTTGATCTGCTAGATTATCGTTGTGTCGCAGAGCTGGGTGTTTTGTGAGGGTCTGTATTAAATGGGTTTGTCCCTTAAGATGTAATTTTGTAAAAGTCATGATGTAATGTGTCCTGAGGGTCGAGAAATGTTTTAAATCCCCTCATGAGTCCTAAGTCCTAGGTCCTAGGTGATGTTTCCGAAGGTTTAGTTCAGTGATCCATTTTAAAATGAATTAAAAAATTAAAAAATGAATAAAAATAATAAAATAATGAAAAATAATAAAAAATTAAAAAATCAAGCAAAAACCCTAACTAATAAAATAATAATATTTTAAGTGAATAAATCGACGGATGAGATCAAGAGATGTCTTGATCCTCATCAACGGTCGAGATCATTTCCACATGGATCACTCGAACTAGCCGTTAGGATCATTTCCTTTATATAGGGTCTTAGGGGGTCATTTCAATTCATCTGATCTGTGAGTCTGTACTGAAAGCTCTCTTGTAATCTGATTTCTGATTAATAAAAGAAGACTTTGGGGTTCAAACTGGCTGGTGTTACTCTCTGGAATTGCTGTGAGATGTTTGTTTTTCTGCATATTTCAGTTTTCAGCAGTTAAAATAGCTGGTTTTTCAGAGCATTGTGAGTACAGGTATCTTGCTCACGTGCTAGGGTTTGAATGTTGTAGGGTTTCTGAAATAATGGCAGGTATCTCCATTATTTCTTGAAATCTAGCAGCATTTCTTGCCTTCTTTGCTGATGTTTGCTTGAGGTGTGCAGGAAACCTTTAGGTGAAGGGTATTTGTGGGCGTTTGGGGAAGTTCTGGGCTGAATCAGCCGACTCCCACAGGCTTTTCTTTGCAGAGCCTAGCTAGTTTTGGCCCTGGGTTAATCATTAAGAGTTTTTTTTTTCTGTTTTACATGAGAGAATTTTCTTTCTGCTTATAGCAAAGTTCAAAGCTTCTAAAATTCGAAAAGTATTACTGCAATTATTGTCAAATCTAGCTGTCCAGGGCTGTAATTTTTTGTGATTTTGGGCAAAATTTGCAAGGGTTTTACTACAAAAGTTTGTGTATGTCCGCCAAATTTCGTTTTCAGTTTTGCAGATTACAGGTACATCAAATCTAGAAATTTTTTCAAGTTCTCAGAAGCAGGGATCTGTGGGTCGTGTTTTTCGAAACGCATTTAGCACCAGCAATATCGTCAAAATCTGGATGAGATATCTGCGAACCAAGGCAACCAAGGCAAGGTCATCTTTGAAATCGATTTCCATTTATCAGTGGCTGAGACAAGGCCCACTCGTTCTCGCGCAGGAGCAGCAACAGGTGAAAATTCCGCGTTTCAGGTGAGTTCCCTTCCGTCCATCGCTGCCATTGAGAATCTCGTGCTACACATTTCCTTTCACGCCTTTAAAAAAAAAAAAAATAATCCCTTTGAAGAATATGCACTGCTAACTGGTCTGCGTAATTCTTTGAGGCGTAATTGTGAGTTTTCGATTCCATAGCGTAAGATCAAATCAAGATTTATGCTCCAGCATTTGTGTGTCTCAGTCGTTTGGCCTTTGCTTAATGCGTTTGCGTTTTAAACTAAGAAGTGTCGTAAGGATCCATTTTAAGCTGAGTCGAAATCGCATTGAGTTTTGGGTTTACGCTATTACACACAGTCATTTTCGTGGTCCAGGGTTACGTAGTGTTTACACGGCAGTGATAACTGTTTTCACGCCCATCTGAAAATGCCCCTGTCATGCTAACCCTTCCGCCTTTCGATTCTTCCTCACGCGGTTCCCCCTTGACCTTGGTTTCGTTCAAACCCGTCTGCGTTTTCTCCGTCAGGCTCATTGTTTAGCATCTCGACTTCCGGTTTCGGGTCAGGGCTGTCGGTTCCATACCCACGTCTTGCTTGTTGGGCGTAGTCTCAGGTAGCCATCTGCGTATCACTAATTTTTTTCCAGTCCGCACTTCAGAATCGATTTGTCTGCTGTGTCTCCGCCGCGGTTAGCTGGTCCTGTTCAAGGGTTTATATTTTCCGCGTCAATTTTTTTTGCTTGCGTTGGGCTGGGGTCACTATCACCGTTCACTGTTTTGTTTTGGGCTTTTACGTATCTGCATTTTTAGATTTAGACGTAGGTTAATTTTATTAGTTCAAAGTTTTGTTTTATTTTTTTAGTTTTCAACATAAAAAAAAAAGAAAAAATACAAGACATGCATTTCATTGTTTAGGTTTTAAAATTTAATTTGATTTCATCTTTATTTTTAAATTTTAATTTAATTTCTTTAGTTTAGTTTAGAATTTTTTTAGAGTTTATTTTATTTAATTTTCACATAGTTTTAGATTTTCATGATTTATATTGTTGTAGTTTTCTTTTAGTTAATGTTTTAGATTTTTTTTTTAGGGTTTTAGATTTTTTAGATTTAAAAAAAAAAAATAAAAAATAAAAAAAATTGACATTTGGCTGGAAATTTAGCTTGAAATCTTTTGCCTGAAAATTTGGTGGAAATTCTTTTGGTCAAAATTCAGTTATTTGGGAAATTTTTATGCTGAAATTTAAGGTTATTGGTGCGGAATGAATGCTTTACATGAACGATTATCTTGACGTGGTATCTGGTTAACAATTGGTGGTTTATAGCTGTGTTATCTTTCTCCTAATTGCCTGATATTGTTATTGAGTTCCTTGATTCTTGTGGTTTACTGAATTTTCAAGCGTTGTTCAGGCTATTTGAGGATAAATGATTGATGTCCGTGTCTCATGTTCTTAGATCATCTAGCTAGTAATCATTTAGATCTTTTAAGGCACTGGTCTGCTCAATTCATCAAATCATTTTAGTGCTTGTCTCAATCGTGCATCTCGTCTCCCAGCCCAACTGTTTGGCAGTTGGCCTCCATCACCTCACAGGGTCTACCCCCCTTAGCCGCGGGAGACAGGCTTAAACGGAGGGATCGGGGATTAGAGTGACAGCCCCCGATCCGAGCGTTGTCGTGTCAATCCGCGCGACAACAGTCCCATACAATCCCGAACAAAATGGAGTTGCAAAATGAAAGAATTGATCTGTTGAAGAAAGTTTAAGAGCCATGTTACATGATCAAGATTTGCCAAATTTTTTGTGGGGAAGCAACAAAGGTTGTTGTATATATTCAAAATCGAAGTCCTCACAGATCACTAGACAACATGACTCCTGAAGAAGCATTCACTGGGAAGAAACCAAGCATGGACCATCTCTAAATATTTGGTTGTCCTGTCTATATTCACATACCAAAGGATAAGAGAAAGAAGTTGGATCCTACAAGCATGAAGGGAACATTTGTTGGCTATAGTAATACTTCAAAGGCATATAGGATCTATATAAAGGAAGGACACCAAATAGAAGTTAGTCGAGATGTGATATTTGATGAAAGTATTGCATTTAAGAAATCAAAAGACCTCCCGATGGACTTTGATGACGAAGAACTTCCTATATTTGAAGAGGAAGGTACCAGGGAGGAAGAAGATTCAAATCATGAAGATGAAGGTCCCAGTGAACCCGTGCAACCTGTGGTCATCCCTAAAAGTAGAAAGAGACCTAATTGGTTGAAATCTACTCTTTTAGATGCAGAGGGACATGGAGCAGCCAAGGAACATTTAGGGAAAGTAAGAAGCCCAAAAGATATTTTGGGTATGCAACCTATATGACGAAATTAATAGAAGCGGAACCATCCACCTTTGAAGAGGCTGTCAAATATCAAGAATGGAAAGATCCCATGAATGAAGAGTATCAATCAATAATGAAAAATGGAGTTTGGGAGATCATACCTTTTGGCCTGAATACAAATCGATGGTAACTTCCAAGTGGCTCTACAAGATTAAACATGCAGCAAATGGAAGTACTGATAAATATAAGACAAGATTTGTGGCCAGGGGCTTCTCTCAACAAGAAGGCATCGATTAAGAAGAAACATTTGCACCTACAGCAAGGTATACAACTATACGTTCACTGGTCTCTTTCGCAACATCAATGGGATGGAACATCCATCAAATGGATGTCAAGATTGCATTCCTGAATGGCACTATTGATGAAGAAGTCTATATAGAGCAACCCTTGGGATTTGAAGTCAAAGATAGAGAGACTTATGTTTGCGAGTTGAAGAAGGCATTGTATGGGCTTAAGCAAGCACCAAGGGCATGGTATGCAAGGACAGATGCATACCTACAAAGATTGGGCTTCTCGAAGAGTTTTGTTGATCCAAATCTCTATATCAAGGTTGTGAAGGATAAGCTCGTAATCATTCTTCTATATGTGGATGATCTTTTCATGACAAGTGTGGAAGGTCGTATCCAAGAATGCAAGAAGCAACTAGCAACAAAATTCGACATGAAGGATCTAGGGTTGATGCAATATGATTTGGGACTCGAATTTTGGCAAGGACCTGAAGAGATTTATCTAGGTCAAGAAAGGTATGTGATCGAGATGCTGAAGAGGTTTGACATGATGGATTGCAAACCTATGACAACTCCCATGATCACAAATTTTAAGAGGCTAAGAGGTTTCATGTCAAGCCTTGTGGATGTGACCAAGTATAGACAATTGATTGGCTCGCTGATGTACCTGGTAAATACTCGACCAGTCATATGTTTTGCAGTGAATGTTCTCAGTCAGTTCCAGGTAGAGACCAAGCATGATCATTGGATAGTAGCCAAGCATATATTTAGATATCTGCAAGGAACAATCCACTACTGCCTGAAGTATGATAAGAGGAATGATGTCCACTTGATTAGATATACAGATTCTGACTGGGGAGGCAGTGAGCAGGATGGAAGAAGCACTACTGGAGGATGCTTTAGTTTGGGATCCTCCATGGTCTCCTGGATGAGCAGAAAGCAAGAATCAGTTGCTTTGAGTAGTGCTGAGGCTAAATATATTGCAGCCTATGAAGTAAGCAAAGAAGTTGTCTGGTTGAGAAAGTTGTTGTCCAACTTGTTTGAAGGACCAATGGATCCTACAGTGAAACATTGTGACAACACCAGTTGTATAAGGTTATGAGAAGACCCAGTGTTTCATGGAAAGACAAAGCACATAAATAAGAATTATCGAACATCTTGACAAAATCTCTTCCTAACAAGAAGCTTGTGTACCTGAGAAACAAGCTTGGACTGGTTGATATATCCTCCCTAGTTAAGAGGGAGAGATAGACACATCATTCTTGTCTTCACGTCGGGAAGAAAGAGTGGAGGATTGGGCAAGCATCTGGCATCTGATACTCTTTGAGGGTGAGATAGGGCATCCAAGATAAGATTAGTCATAGAGGATCGATATTCCTTGAAAATTGGGAATCCAAGATAAGAATAGCCCTCGAAGGACATACCATGTGAACACTTGGGTTGGGTATGTGTGTTGAGAGACAATGATGATGGTGTCTATTAGTCATTGGTCTCACCAGCATTGTGCTCTGACCTTGTGGAGATAGAGTTGTTTGCCAAGGCCTTATTATGTGACAATGTTGGTTAGTATGATGTTGAACAAATGGCTTACTAATTCGACTCTTCTTATGAGATCTCTTCAGATTGAGAATGTCCATGTACCATTTATGAATACCTCCCTAGTTAAGAGGGAGTGTTGAAAATTGTGTAACTAGGTTTCGTCTTAGACTCTTCACAAATATGAAATGTACTTTTGAGTCTCGAATATTGTAAAATAAAAGAAAAATTATTATTGTTATTTTTGAACCATGGGTCTCATGCTCAAGGTCTTTTATTTTAGAGGTCAAGCACCCATTGAGTGCTTCTAGGGTTTGTCCTAGGTCAAGAAGTCAAAGAGTCATTGTCATATGATGAAGACCCCATCGGGCACATTGTAACTTGTAAAAGGAATTATTTTTGTATTTAAAAGTATTAAAATACCCTCCAAGACCAAGAAGGCCTGCCAGCTAAGAAGTCGGCCTAATTTGAGGTACTTCGTCCACCTTGAAAGCCTATATATAGGAGGGAATTCGACCTCCTATGGACACAATTCATTTCTCTCATCAAGCAAGCGAAGGAGAAGAAGAAAGAGGCTAGTGAAGGAAGAAGAAGGATGAAGATCAAGTGATTGGGTAATTTCTCTTCTCTTCACACGAGCAAAGGAAGAAGACTAGGGTTTTTGTTGTTGGGTTAGGGTTTTGTTGCTGCAGGATCGAACTTGGAGAAAGTGCAAAAAGAAGGTCAAAGGAAGGCTCATTAGGTCATCCTCAAGCCCTAGAAGAAGGAGAAAGTCAAGCGAAGGTCTCAAGAAGCCTTGGAAACCTGAAATAAGCTCACACGTGTGGAAGCAGTGGTTGTTGGGAGGGCCGAAAATTTCAGACTAGTAGTAGAGGCCAAAATTCTGTAGTTGGGGGTTGAAGTTGTGTTGTTGGAAGAGATTTGACTGGGTTTGACTTGGACAAAGGAAGCACATCATCAAGAAGGTCGTATTTGGTCTTAGAAGTGTATTGGTCTTGGTCTAGAAGTCTTGGAATTCGTCAATTGAAAGATCTATAAGAAGAGAAGAGATTTGTGGGTTTTCCTCTCAGGTGGAGAGGTTTTGGCCCTAGCTTGCAACCTATATCCTATGTTCTTGTGTATTGTAGATCTTCTTGTTTTGGTAGTTGTTTGATGATAAGAAAATAATATTAAGAGAAAAACCTAATAAATAAGAAAAAGTAAAAAGACATCACAAGCAGTATAAAGTATAAGAGAAATCATTCTAACTATTTCCCTCTAGATTTCTCAACATCCTGTTGGCAGTTTGCGGCATCTCCTTAGGCTTGCGGCCCACTTCACTATCTTTGGCAGGCCCTGTGATCTTTGCAATCTTATCCTGCTCACAAAACAACCTAACTCGGCCTCTCACTTACAACACAACTCGCTCTCCTTTCTTCCTTGGTTGTGGCTCCTTGCTACCCTTGCTCACAAAAGTGTTGAAATTCTATGCAAGTGTGCAGTAGATAAAATTTTCTGCCAGATAATTACTTCCTAATGATTTTTCACACATCACTTTATGCCACTACTATCTTTGAATAATTACACCTCAAAAAATCTCAACAATGAATGCAGCAGAAATAGTAAACGTCATAGAAAGACATCCATGCACAATATAGACAGTAATTTTACCCTAGAAAACCCAACAACTTTTCTTTAGGAGAAATTATTCTTCAACAAGGTTTACAAATCACCAATTTGTCTAGAAATATGTGCCAATATACAAGTCCAAATACCAATCAAACCTCATCAAAATAGCAGCGATTCAATGCTAGTCAAACTAGCCAAAATAACCAAAAGTGAACGCTAGTCAACTCAACCTAATCAAATAGGCTTGTGGTCAACCTCGACCCTGTGATCAAAATTCAAACCTACAGTGAAAATCCTACAGCCAATGGCCAGCGGTTTGTGGTTAGACAACTTTGGTCAATGCCCAGTCAAACTCGGTCAAACAGAGATCCAATCAACTCAGTCAATAATAGTCAAATTTGTCCTCCTTATTCACACCTTCAGCTATCCACGAATGATGAAGACAAAGATGATGAATTGCTCTTAGTTGGTGGTCTAGTGAGACATCAATTCATCTTATTTATACTTGTCGAATGAGAGTGTGACAACCCAAGAGACACATCTCTTCATGGTTGGTTGACTTGACTTTTCTAGGCTAACTTGTCATACCAAAAACAATATTTTATTTTTGCATCTAGGCCATCCTGAATGCCTATCGATGCTGCAAAAAACAACAAAGAGAAATGTCCCTCTTGCTCTTGTCATCAAGCCTCTCCATTGGCTTTATATATACTTGTCCAAGGCGTGTGAAACCAACGCGATGCATCCCTTAGCATTGCTAGCCGACCAAAGCCGACTTGTCCCTTAAGTCAACTCATAATTAAATTAGATTATAAAACACTTTTCCTTGGGTTCCAAGCACACTCCTTCAGGTCAAAAAACCCAAAGTCAAAACCACAAAGCCCCCAGGGCTTTCCACTCAGAAATACCTTCCGAGCTACCAAATTTCAACAATATTGTCCTTCTTAGAAATAGTTGGTTCATCCATTTACCAAGCACTTGACTAGACACAAATTTGTAACATTTTGAGACAATCTTGGTATAACAATTAACAATTTGGTTGTTAAAGGGAGGTGGTAGAATATAATGAACGGGCTTATTGTTGTAAATAAATAAAATTAAGTTGGAGGTATAGGTAAAAATTACCAACTAATGTAACTTGGGCAACGTTATGTTAATAAAGGTGAAAAGGTAATTAGGATATCAAAAGTGTTAAGGGGTGACAGGAAGGGAAGGAGCTCTTTATTGTTGGAAAATACTGAGGGGGCGTGAATCAGTATTCCTTAGCAATTAGCACTTTTAAATCCTTTCAAAGCATTAGTTAATCTTCAATTATTATTAATGTTTATGCAGTAATAACAGTAAATAAAAGAACACAGGAAGCACAAAAATTTTAGGTGGAAAACCCCCTCTGGATCAAAAACCAATTAACGCTTTTCTAATAAATTCTTTAATCTTTAGCCCCAACTGAAATGAAAGAAACAACTTCCTAGAATTCTACCAGTGCCCACTGGAAGGACGCCCCAATGCCCTAGTTTCTTCAGTAATCAACTGAATGGATGCCCCAACACCCTAGACCAACCTACCACCATGAAGTGTTCACAGGTTCCAATCTGTAGGCGACTTCATGCACCTGCCTAGCACCTCCCTACCACCCTATAATGACTGAAATGAGAAAAGAGTGTGGATTCACGTACCAGGGACAATGATCCACGATAGAATACGATTTACAATAATTTTGACTGAACACCCAATCACACTATGACCTGCAACCCAACCATGACATCATCCCAAGAGAGACTCCTATACCTCCAATCAATGCCTTTTCGACTCTAGGTAGATTGGTTCTTTTACAATAATGACTCTTCCAATGATGACACTTTTACAAATGACTCTTTTACAACTTTACAATGATGACTCCTAGCCTTGACACTTCTTCAAAATATGCAGATGGTTGTCATGTCTTCAAAGGATGTCCCGTTGCAATGCTTCCTTTGATTTGATACTTCTGCTCTTGAATTCTTGCTTGAAGTTGTACTTGAATCTTCTTCTACCTGCATGAAAAATTTGCCCAGTGAAACCAATCCCAAAACAAAACAAAATACCCTTCAACTCACCTATGCCTGCAAAACACATGTAAGTGCATAATAATGAATAAATACAAATTAAAATTACAATGCATACATGAAGTGTGCTTGTCACTTTTGTTGTTGACTTGCTACAGCAGTAGACAAAGACTCCTACTCTTGATATAGGCCTCGACTCTATGCAAGACTATATCCAAAACTGACCTAAAGATATATACAATAAAAACTGATGACAAACCCTAAGCTTGTCATGGACCAAGTTCTAAGTACAACAACAGAGACCATTCTATCAAATATGACAAGACAGGTAATATGAACTTACAACATCATATACATTTAGCAGACTTAGTGTAGCATCAAGAATATGTAGCATCAAATGTATAGTATCAAGAATAGGACATCCGAAAAACTAACTGTGCCATATAGAGACAGAGATATAACTGAGACCCTGTATATACTTGCGTTGTCCTGCAAAATCATATGTCAGAGATGATACTCAAAATTCAAATGTAAACACTAATCGTGCATACCTTGTTGTAGGAGACTTACCCTTGACTGTTGAAGTGTGGTCCCTACAGCAGTGATCCTTGAATGCATGCTTTTTCTCTCCTTCTAGGAGCTCGATATTGAATCTGTTGTATTTATGTAATTTCGGATCTCTAGGGTTTGAAATTTCGTCCTGTGGTAGCCCTTTGAGTCCTCTTTCCAACCCCACAGGTCTAATCAAGATTAGATTTTTCAAGAAAGAGTCATGCCCAATCTCCCACGATGACCTGATTATAGACTAGTTCAGTAGAACGAACATGTACGAAGTGCCACGTGTCACTGTTGCAACCTTCGGCCCTGAAAACGCTACTCAACAAACTACAGTATGTCTTCTTTTTGTGAATATTTACAAAATTTGAATCCAATGCTGAAGGAGAAAGTTATGATGATTTTACCAACGTCACTTGTTTGACATGAAATTCGGGAGCCTGCAAAAACCCTAACTTCCTCAGATCATATCTCCGAAAATATAGCGAACCAAGATCTGAAATTTGGTCACGAGGTTCATCAAGATTTCGGCTCAAATGGGTTTTAATTTCAGCTTCTGAAGCTTTGCAGAAAAAAATGTATAGCTAAAATGCCACAATGAACTGTTTGAAGCCACAAAAACCCTACAAGAGGAGGATATGAGGGTCATTATTTATATGAATGTCTTGAGTTGAGAGGATCCTCAACAAGTGAATGTTGGAGGGATTTTAGGAGCAAAAAAATATTATTAATTATTGACTATTCAATGACCACAACCAATTATGAGTGCCATGCCACAACCCCATAGGGTTTTAGCCCACTAATTGGGGTTACTAACTTCAAATGCAAATAACTCTCAAACTGTGAAGAACTAGGAGGCGTACCATATATCAACAAAAACATCTCGACGAGTAGAATCCATCGAGAAGATCTTTGACGCAAAATAATATGAGTTGTCAAGTCAAAATGCCCTTGCAATATCGAGATAGCCCCTGGTGCTGCTTGGGTTGACATCAATGACAACCACTAATCAACAATCTCCCCCTTTGGCATTGATGCCAACACAAGTACTCCCCCTACGATCATGATACCTCTTCCTACTGCCTTCTCTCCCCCTTTGTCATCAATGGCAAAGGGTAACTCCCCTTGACAAACAGTCATCCTGCGGACCTGTACACACCTCCACTCCCCCTTTCTACTCGAGTAGATAAGAGAAAGAGTTTAATCAAAACTTGGGAGAATCCCAAGCTTTTGGCGAAGATACTCAAATGCTTCACGAGGTAATGGTTTGTTAAAGATGTCAGCGATTCGTTCCTTTGTGCCAAAATATTCAAGCTTGATATTCTTTTCAGCACCCTGCTCTCTAACGAAATGATATTTAATCGGAATGTGCTTCATTTTGGAATAATCACAGGATTCTTGAAGATACTGATGGCACTGGTGTTATCGCAAAAGATGGGAATAGGCTCATCAAACTTGACTTGAAGATCTTGCAAAGTTTGCTTCATCCAGAGAAATTGTGTACAACAAGTTGTTGTCGCGACATATTCTACTTCTGTTGTGGATAACGAGATTGAAGACTGCTTTTTACTTAACCATGAAACAAGACAACCACCTAGATAGAATGTTGCTCCACTGGTACTCTTACGATCATCAATACTTCATGCCCAGCCTGCATCTGTATAAGCTTGGATCACCAGATCATTTCCTTTGGGATACCATAGACCATATTCTGTTGTGCCCTTAATATATCTAAGAATTCTTTTGACGGCAATAATATGAGATTCTTTTGGTGCTGCTTGGAATCTTGCTACTTGTCCAACTGCCTGCATCACATCTGGCAGGGAAATCGTCACATATAGGAGACTACCAATCACGAATCTATACAACCTTAAGTCCACATCCGTTGACGAATCTTCTTGTAACCTATTACCATGGGGGTAAGGATAGGCTTGCAATCTTCCATCTTGAATTTATTGAGCATTTCCTTGATGTACTTGATTTGATATATGAATATTCCTTTATCCTGTTGAGATATCTCGATAATTGTTAGATTTTCTTGATCCACTTTCACATAGAGATTGCTTGTCAGCGCTTCCTTTCTTGAATCTATAATACGTCAACTATTATTCTCCCCCTGAACATGTAATGAAACTTCCATATTGTTCAAACTACATGTCTGTCAATTGTAGACTTGTGTCATATACTGTTGCATAGACTCCTCATCTTCAAATTTCTAGGAGTCGATAAGCTGAATTGTTCAAAATAATGTGTCATTTAATGGATTGTCTTGACTCGAGTCATTAACCGAAGCAGCTGTTGATTCCTCATAATCCGTTACAAATCGTGAAAGCATAACTGTTGGGACCTTATTGCCTTATTGCCTTCTTGCTTTTCTTGGTCATCTTGTACTTGTTCATCCTGTACCTGTTTTCCTTTCCAAACCTTCTTATTCTCGTCGTCAAGCTTTTCATTCATGGTTGATTCCATCTTGTACCTGCAGTTACGAGCTATGTGTCCATAGTTATGACATTTGTAACATTCAATGTTATTCATAGAAGATTATGTTTGGTGTTTATCTCGTGATCCTGCAAATTTGCTTCTAGGGTTTTGCCGATAATAGTTGTACCTGTCTGGAACTTCACAATCCCTAGCCATATGTCCAAAATTGTTACATTTGTAACATTCAACATCATCTCTCAAATGATCAAATTTGTGGATATTATGCTGAGTTCTAGAATATCCATTTCTGAGAGATCTCCTGGAATTATATTCATTCCAAACATACATGCGACATTTTGAAGCTCTATGTCCAAACCTTCCACATGAATAACAGTGACCATAAAAGATAGGTTGATACCTAGGAGGAAATCTTCTTCGAGGAATTGTCTTCCAAGGTTCTTCCTGCGAGTCTTGATCTCTCGATCTAGATAAGAGATCTACCTACTTAGTAGATTTTGCATATCCATCTTCTTTAGTTGTCATAGAAGGACTTGACTCCTTTTCGATTTTTTCTTTGTAACCAAGACCAGTCTTGTTGCTGCAAGATCGCAAGTTGCTGATGAGTTCGTCCAAAGTCTTTGAGCTGTTGGCGTAGTTTTGAAGAGTTTTTCCATTTTTTACTTCCTTTCGTCAAGAAACAATTTCAGCTTCCAATGCTTCTCTTTCCTTGTTGCTATCATTTAATTCTTTCATGAGTGATTCTTCAATTCGTTTGTATTCTTCAACCTTGATTTTAATATTTAGGAGATGTTCCCTTTTTGTCTTTAATTCATCTTCAAGAGTGTTGACGTGCTTCTTTTCGGCCTTGAGCTCTTTGATAACCTTGATCACTTCGTTTTGAAATTCAACCTCAGTCATTTCTTCTTCTTCGTCTCCTTCTTCGTCAAGTGCCTCTTGCTTATTGTGCTTGGCCATAAACAATACTCTTCCATTGAATTCTTCTTCGTTATCACTATCTTCTTCGGATGAGGAGCTATCTTCTTTGGAGAAGAAACTTTTCTTAAACCATTTCTTCTTGCCTTGCTTGTTGAACTTCCTGGGACTTTTATTTCCTTTCGTAACAACCTCATTTTTGTGAGGACATTTGGCTGCAAAATGCCCAACCTCACCACAATCAAAACATATTAATGGAAGTTTACCTTTAAATTTTCCCGTACTTGTTCTCATTTTCCGCGAGAAATAGGCAAACTCTTTATCTAAGAATTCTTCTTCATCTTCTTCCTTTTCCTCATCCTTACAATTGCAAGTTTTTGCTTTCGGAGTCTTCTTGTCCTTACTATTCTTCTTGGATGCGGCAAATGTTGTTTCTAAATGAGATGTGCCATCCTCTTCTTCAATACTCATTTCATATGTCGTAAGAATTCCATGCAATTCATCTATGCTGAGATTGGTTAGATTCGATCTATCTTCCAAGACAAATACCTTAGGGTTAAATCTTGCTGGCAAGTTATAAGGATCTTTCGAACAACAATTTTCGTTTCAACAGGTTCTCCCAAACCTTGCAATGTATTTGTTGTTTCATCAACACGCTAAAAGTATGCAGCAATATCTTCATCTTCCCTTATTTTGAGTTGCTCAAATTTTGCCCTGAAAATTTGAAGTTTTGCTTCTTTCACCTTTGAGTCACCTGCATATATATTTTCAATCTTGCCCCACACCTCTTTAGCAGTTTTGCAACTCAATACCTTAAGATAAACAAATTCGATAAGTCCACTGATAATAAGATCTTTAGTCTTTGCATCATATACCATATTTTTCTTACCTTGTTCATCCTGGGTCGGTGTGAGGCCTTTGTCAACGATTTCCCATACTTCGTATCCTTGTGCCAACAAATGAACCTGCATTCTTCCACCCCAAAGGGATAGTTATTTCCATTAAACAAAGGAACTCTATTCTTAGTATACTCCATGATCTCCTTCCAGTTGTTAGACTGCTATTGAAGGAACCAGGCGCTGATACCAATTGTTGGAAAATACTAAGGGGGGGATGAAACAGTATTCCTTAGCAATTACCATTTTTAAATATTTTCAAAGCATTAGTTAATCTTCAATTATTATTGATCTTTATGCACTAATAACAGTAAATAAAAGAACACAGGAGGCACAGAAATTTTAGGTGGAAAACCCCCTCCAGGTCAAAAACCACTGAATGCTTTTCTAATAAATTCTTTAATCTTTAGCCCCAACTGAAATGAAAGCAATAACTTCGTAGAATTCTAGAAAATCATTCTTCTCCAACTCCCACTGAAAGGACGCCCCAACGCCCTGGTTTCTTCAATAATCAACTGAATGGATGCCCCAACACCCTAGACCAACCTACCACCCTGAAGTGTTCACAGGCTCCAACCTATAGGCGACTTCATGCACCTGCCTAGCACCTCCCTGCCACCCTATAATGACTGAAATGGGAAGAGAGTGTGGATTCCTGTACCAGGAACAATGTTCCACGATATAAAATGATTTACAATAATTTTGACCGAACACCCAATCACACACTGACCTGCAACCCAACCATGACATCATCCCAAGAGAGACTCCTATACCTCCCAACAATACCTTTTCGACTATAGGCAAAATGATTCTTTTACAATAATGACTCTTCCAACAATGACACTTTTAAAACTTTACAATGATGACTCTTGGCCTTGAGACTTCTTCACAATATGCAGATGGTTGTCATGTCTTCAAAGAATGTCCCACTGGTATGCTTCCTTTGATTTAATACTTCTGCTCTTGAATTCTTGCTTGAAGTTGTACCTGAATCTTCTCTACCTGCATGAAAATTTTGCCCCGCGAAACCAATCCCAAAACAAAACAAAATACCCTTCAACTTACCTCTACCTGCAAAACACATGTAAGTGCATAATAATGAATAAATACAAATTATAATTACAATGCGTACCTGAAGTGTGCTTGTCACTTTTGTTGTTGACTTGCTGCAACAGTAGACAAAGACTCCCACTCTCGATATAGGCCTCGACTCTATGCAAGACTATATCCATCCAAAACTAACCTAAAGATATATACAATGAAAACTGATGACAGACCCTAGGCTTGTGATGGACAAAGTTCTAAGTACAACAACAGAGACCATTCTATCAAATATGACAGGACAAGTAACATGAACTTACAACATCATATACATTTAGCAGGCTTAGTGTAGCATCAAATATGTAGTATCAAGAATAGTACATCCGAAAAACTAACTGTGACATATAGAGACATAGAGATATAACCGAGACCCTATATATACTTTCATTATCCTGCAAAGACATATGTCAGAGATGATACTCAAAATTCAAATGTAAATACAAATCATACATACCTTGTTGTAGGAGACTTACCCTTGACTGTTGATGTGTGATCCTTACTGCAGTGATCCTTGAATGCATGCTTTTTCTTGCCTTCTAGGAGCTCGATATTGAATTTGTTGTATTTATGTAATTTCGAATCTCCAGGGTCTGAAATTTCGTCGTGTAGTAGCCCTCTAGGTCTTCTTTCCAACCCCACAAGGCAGATCAAGATTGGATTCTTCAAGAAAGAGTTATATCCAATCTCCCACGATGACCTGATTATAGATTGGTTCAGTAGAGCGAACTTGTACGAAGTGCCACGTGTCATTGTTGCAACCTTCGGCCCTGAAAACACTACTCAGCAAACTACAGTATGTCCTCTTTATGTGACTATTTACGAAATTTGAATCCAATGCTCAGAGAGAAAGTTATGACGATTTTCCCAACATCACTTGTTTGACAGGGAATTCGGGAATATGCAAAAACCCTAACTTCCTCATATCATATCTCCGAAAATATAGCAAACCAAGCTCTGAAATTCGATCATGAGGTTCATCAAGATTTCGGCTCAAATGGATTTTAATTTCAGCTTTTGAAGCTTCGTAGAAAAAAAGTTATAGTGAAAATGCCACGATGAACTGTTTGAGGCCACACAAAACCCTACAAGAGGAGGATATGAGGGTGATTATTTATATGAATGTCTTGAGTTGAGAGTGTCCTCTATTAGTGTCAGTCTTTCCAGCCTTCCTCCAGTGATCAAATGTGCTCTTACAAAGTGGTCTCAGAGTGTCAAGGTCAAATTTTGTCATTTCAGTGAGTCTTCAAGCAAAATTTGGTCACTAGGCATTAGGTCTAGGCTTTGCCCAAATGTCAGTCCATGTCATCATTCAGCTGAGCCTATCATCATTCAGAGGGTTGTCATTATCATGTCAGTGTCTAATGAGTCTTTTTACAACTTATTCATGCTTCAGTTGTGCCTAGGCAAGGTCATTTCCCTCTCCTAGGGTTTTGAAGGCAATTTCTCTTGGGCGTCTAAATAATCAGCAAAACTCATATCCTGATGTTCATACACCTTCCCCTATCCTTAAAGTACCCTATCAAATGCTTCCCATCCCTTAGATCCCGCAAATTCTTCATTTTTGCACAAACCCTAGTTTCTAGCTACAACCTGGCAATTTTCTAGGTTTGGCCTATGTTTTGCCCTTTTCGACCCCTTCCCCTCACTCAATCTCTGAGATTCCACTTTCCCCTGCTTCCTAACATCCCTCCCCACTCCCAGAAATTTCCCCAAGAATTTAGAAGCCCTCTATCCCCTTCATTTCGCTCCATTTCGACAAAATCCCTTGTTTCACACATCGGGACAAGTTGCACTCAAATGATGTTTCAGAACAATAAAAGATGAATTTTGGAAAACTGAGAGAGGTTTTTGTCCATAACATGCAAAAGAAGAAAAACCTCCTTCACTTTTCGCACAGGTGTCATGGTTTTAGAGCAATGCCAAAATTACAGTCGCCGGATCCAAGGAGTTTGGCCAAGGCACAAAAACGGAAAAAGAAGACCAACCCGCTCCGTATCTTGGCTGAGGCCTCTCTCACTCACCATGATACTCATTAGCATCCTCCTAGCAGCAAACCCAAGAAATTTTGAGAGTTTTGGAGCATTTTTGGCATTTTTGGGAATTTTACAGGTTTTGGCCATTTGACGGGTCTCACCCCGCGCGCGACCCTACATGGGGGCAACTCAGAACGGGGAAAACTTTGCATTTTTGGAATTGTCATGCAAAAATACACTTGCCTATGGATGGGTTTCAGATTTTATGGAGATTTGGGCTTCCAAAAGCTCAAAATACATGCAAATTTTGACTTTCTGCCCCTATTTTGAGTTGCAGAAAGCTGTCTTGGAGAAATGACTTTTGAGGGGTCAAATCAACTCCAAATTCAAAAATTCCGGTGGGGTTGGAAAGTAGACTCGCAGACCTTTCCAACGAGCTATCTTGCACCTGATTTGGACACCAGGAAGGCCCTCAAACAGAGCTGTGAATGTGCGCGACCTGTCAGAGTGATGTGCACGACCTGTCAGGGAAATTTGCCTGTTTTGACCAGTTCGGCCAGAAAAACACTGTTTTCACTTGGTTTAATGTTTTGGGCATGTAAATGATGGATTTTTGTGTAATTTTCATGGCTCTATGATGTTTTTACTCTCCTTGATCACTTCTAGAAGATTCTTGAATGTAAATGGTAAATATTTAATGCATGGATAGGTTTCCTAAGTTTTAGAGGCAAGTTGTTTTGACTGCCTATTATCTAGTGCTCAGTTTAGAATTAGTTGAAACAGCTCCTAGGAAGCTGAGCTCGACCCCTAGAGGTGGGGAAAGGAGTTAGATCATCTATATTATGCCTTCTCTTGCTCATTTTCATGGTTGGACTCTTGAGGGAGAAGCTCCTATTGTATATTTTACTTGTATCTCTGCAATTTGAGGAAAAGGAAGACCAGGGTTTTTGCAGACATCATTGGGATTCTTGTGGACTCTTGTGTTGATGGTGTGTTCTCTTATTGTAATTGTAAGTGTGTTTATGTGTTCCATCCCTTTTTTTACTGCTGCTAATTAAACAAATGAAGTGATAAAGTTTGAATTCATGCATGTCATGCTCAGCTTTCAAATTTGTTTAATGTTTATGTTTTCCACTGTCTAAAGAGGATTCAAAGTCATTGTTTGCCCTCTTTAGCTTCTCTTCTTTCCTCCTTGATCATCCATCTCAGCTAAAGGCATCAGCACAAACTCCTACCTTGCCCCAAAGACCCACCTGCAAAAAACTGAGCTCAATCCCCGCACCCTGAATTGCACTCCCTCCAATTGCCACCAAAAACCCCAAAAACTTTAAATCAACCCTCCTTATCAGTTTACTAGCCTAATATCAGTGTTACCTTGTTGGTCATCTCATCCCATTGAAGATCTACCGAGATTGACCGGAGAGAGCCTTCTCCTGCCCCGTAGGGCTAGCTACGAGGCTAAATGGTTTGATGTAGCCTTGAGGTTTACCTTTCTCAGCCTGAGGTGAAATTTCAAGCGCTAACATATTGGCGACCATACTGGGAAAAACATCTAAACCTTTGCTCATTGACGTGTTATTTCATAAGTCTTAGTCGGAGCCTGAAGTTACGCCAGGAAGCCTTCGAAAACGCTCTTGTTTTACATCAGCGTTAGTAGATAAACGCTGCTTCAGTCAATCTCCGTGAGCTTGTGGATATAACGCTTCATTTGCATTTTACCCCAGTACATGTATCAAGTTTAGATCTGATTGTTGATGGTGGACAACGATCAGACACTTGAAAGGCTGAAATCATTCACTTGGCGACTCTAAATCAGTTTCGAGACCAGATCCAAAGACTCCACTGGAGGATGATCCCGACCAGCAGAAACATGAAAGGAGAACATGGACATATCAGGTATTCAAGTTGGAATTGCATCCAAGACATTTTGTTCCTTGTTCTAAATTATTTCTTCTCTTTTCCCAAGAATGTCAAGAAGGCTTTGCAAAGTATATTGTATTTGAGAAAAGATCCCAGGCCTGCAGTTGATTCTTTCCCTTTGAAGATTGTGAATACCAAAGTTTTGCATGCCTTTAAGCTTGATCAAGATCCTTTTTCTGAATTTTGTGATGAACCTATACCTGCTGTACATACCCCTATACCTTGTAAAATTCCAGATCGGTATAAACCTCTTGTTTTACCTCCTGTTCTTCATGCTTTCCCCAAAAATTATGATCTATACTTGCCGATGTTTGATGGTGAATGTAAGAATGTCAACGCTGAG
Organism: Pinus tabuliformis; assembly: GCA_031772625.1. Classification (NCBI taxonomy): domain Eukaryota; kingdom Viridiplantae; phylum Streptophyta; class Pinopsida; order Pinales; family Pinaceae; genus Pinus; species Pinus tabuliformis. The sequence continues at coordinate 1,016,591,422 of CM062820.1, read as the reverse complement.
CAACATGTGCAGAATTTTGAAAATTTTCTAGATCTTTTTGAAATTGATGAAGAAGATGTTAGTATAAGGCTTTTTGCTCTTTCTTTGCAAGCCAAAGTGAAGAGTTGGTTCAAAGCCCTGCCTGATGCAAGCATCTCAGATTTCCAGCAGTTTGTCAAAGTTTTTCTCGACAGGTGGATGATCGGGCAGAACCTTTTCTTGATTGTAGAAGTGTATAACCAGCTGAAAAGATTGCCAGGTGAGACAGTACAACAGTTTTCGGCTAGATTTAATCAAGTTTATTATTCGATGCCAGTTGATATAAGGCCTACTCCTAGATCTGCTCTCTTACACTATCCGGGTGCCTTTGATCCGGAGATGGAGTTTCAGTTGAGAGAAAAGAATATTGCAACACTTCACGAGATGCAGAACAATGCAGTAGATGTAGAGGCTCATTTGCTGATCCGAAGGGCAAGAATGAAGGAAGAAGAAATGAAAAACATAGATCCGGAAAAATCGGCATCTTTAGAGGTGAAGCTTGACATTTTGGTAAGTGCCATGGAAAAAATGATGGACAAGATCAACACAAGAAATGCTTGTGATGTTCAAGATCATGGCTCGCTGATTGAAGAAGAACAAGTTGCTGATCCAAAACATTTTGTTTCTTACCCTAGTTGTCATAGATCTGATAATGATTGTTTTGTAGATCACCTTGGAGAAGAGAGATCTATTGATATGACATGCATGCTTGATGATGTGTTTTATAGTGATGATTTGCCTCGTTTTGATCAGTATGATGATGATTATGTTCTCCAAACAGAGGCTAATTTTGCAATCAAACAAGCAGCTAGTTTGTGGAAGGAAAAAGTTCATTTTCAGCAGCTTGAATACAATGTTCAGCCATCACATATCAGCTATGACATTGACGAGGAAAGTGCAGCACAGTTTGAAGTAAGTGGCGGATCTTTGCCTTTTTGTTTTGATTCATGTCAGTTCATTAGAGACAACTTCCATGAAATTAGAAATCAGCTGTCAACAAGTCTTGATCTAGACCATCTTGGAGGCAATAAAAACCTTGTTCCAGACTTCTCATATTCAGATTTGCAGCCCCCAAATGCCATTGGTTTTCAAGTTGCAGATGAAAGCATGGAAGCTGACATATTTGATCAAATGATACAAGAAAGTGACTCCGTACCATTCTGTTTTGAATCATTTCAGTTTTTGAAGGATAGATTGCATAGTAAATCTTCAAATGGACAGCCTATAACAAATCAGCAATCTCTCAGTGTTAATGTTGAGGATGAGGCAAATAACAAAATTCTTGAGCAGCTTGTAGCATCAGATTTGCAGCTACCAAATGAAATTGAAAGGCAGATTACAAATGAAGCTGTGGCAGCCGAAATACATGATTTGATGATACAGGAAGATTCTATACCCTTTTGTTTCGAAGCGTTTCAGTTGATAAGGCAGAATCTTCATAAAATCTCTCAAGAAAAAGATGAACAGCTAGAAGGATGTCATACATTTTCAATGGATACATTGCAGCAGTCTGTTCAAGTTTTTCATGATCCAATAGCTGATGTTCTGGATGAGGTTTGCAGTCAAAGTCTTTCTCCATTAACCACATGTGAGCTTGAAACATGTGCTGATATGAATTTGATCCGGCAGTCAGTTTCTTTGTCATTTTCAGCAGAGGTCTCGTCACAAGGCTCAGATCACAATTTGCATTCATATGAGGAAAAGAGAAGTAATATATTGGATGAGCTAAGTTCCAGTGTGCTTGAATTTCAAGATCCTTATGCAGTATTTTTGGAGGTGGATAGAGAAGCCATATCATTCAATGGATCTGTTTCTAAGTTGTCATGGGAGTTGCCTTTCAGTAGTTCTCACTTGTTGTTCATAAGCAAGCACTTGTGGAAAATTCAAACAGCAGACGGGATACTTACTTGGTTGCATTGGTTGTTTCATTTCACTTGATCAGGTGATGAATGAAACTGTTAGAGTAGGTTGTGATGAATAAGCTCCCCTTTGAGCATCTTTCTAGTTTGTCGGTTGTGTTTAAGTATTGAGTCAGTTTTTAGTTGAGAGAGAGTCAATTTGTGTTGTCAAGTCATCAGTTTTCAGTCATGCATTCAGCTTGAGTTTTTGACTCCATTGCCCAATGGATGAAGGCACTGGTCTGCTCTCCCAGAGGTCTAAGGTTCTTGGCATCTCCAAGGAGCTACCATCCCCATTGGAGCCAATGTTAGTGTCAGTCTTTCCAGCCTTCCTCCAGTGATCAAATGTGCTCTTACAAAGTGGTCTCAGAGTGTCAAGGTCAAATTTTGTCATTTCAGTGAGTCTTCAAGCAAAATTTGGTCACTAGGCATTAGGTCTAGGCTTTGCCCAAATGTCAGTCCATGTCATCATTCAGCTGAGCCTATCATCATTCAGAGGGTTGTCATTATCATGTCAGTGTCTAATGAGTCTTTTTACAACTTATTCATGCTTCAGTTGTGCCTAGGCAAAGTCATTTCCCTCTCCTAGGGTTTTGAAGGCAATTTCTCTTGGGCGGCTAAATAATCAGCAAAACTCATATCCTGATGTTCATACACCTTCCCCTATCCTTAAAGTACCCTATCAAATGCTTCCCATCCCTTAGATCCCCCAAATTCTTCATTTTTGCACAAACCCTAGTTTCTAGCTACAACCTGGCAATTTTCTAGGTTTGGCCTGTGTTTTGCCCTTTTCGACCCCTTCCCCTCACTCAATCTCTGAGATTCCACTTTCCTCTGCTTCCTAACATCCCTCCCCACTCCCAAAAATTTCCCCAAGAATTTAGAAGCCCTCTATCCCCTTCATTTCGCTCCATTTCGACAAAATCCCTTGTTTCACACATCGGGACAAGTTGCACTCAAATGATGTTTCAGAGCAATAAAAGATGAATTTTGGAAAACTGAGAGAGGTTTTTGTCCATAACATGCCAAAGAAGAAAAACCTCCTTCACTTTTTGCACAGGTGTCATGGTTTTAGAGCAATGCCAAAATTACAGTCGCCGGATCCAAGGAGTTTGGCCAAGGCACAAAAACGGAAAAAGAAGACCAACCCGCTCCGTATCTTGGCTGAGGCCTCTCTCACTCACCATGATACTCATTAGCATCCTCCTAGCAGCAAACCCAAGAAATTTTGAGAGTTTTGGAGCATTTTTGGCATTTTTGGGAATTTTACAGGTTTTGGCCATTTGACGGGTCTCACCCCGCGCGCGACCCTACATGGGGGCAACTCAGAACGGGGAAAACTTTGCATTTTTGGAATTGTCATGCAAAAATACACTTGCCTATGGATGGGTTTCAGATTTTATGGAGATTTGGGCTTCCAAAAGCTCAAAATACATGCAAATTTTGACTTTCTGCCCCTATTTTGAGTTGTAGAAAGCTGTCTTGGGAGAAATGACTTTTGAGGGGTCAAATCAACTCCAAATTCAAAAATTCCGGTGGGGTTTGAAAGTAGACTCGCAGACCTTTCCAACGAGCTATCTTGCACCTGATTTGGACACCGGGAAGGCCCTCAAACAGAGTTGTGAATGTGCGCGACCTGTCAGAGTGATGTGCGCGACCTGTCAGGGAAATTTGCCTGTTTTGACCAGTTCGGCCAGAAAAACACTGTTTTCACTTGGTTTAATGTTTTGGGCATGTAAATGATGGATTTTTGTGTAATCTTCATGGCTCTATGATGCTTTTACTCTCCTTGATCACTTCTAGAAGATTCTTGAATGTAAATGGTAAATATTTAATGCATGGATAGGTTTCCTAAGTTTTAGAGGCAAGTTGTTTTGACTGCCTATTATCTAGTGCTCAATTTAGAATTAGTTGAAACAGCTCCTAGGAAGCTGAGCTCGACCCCTAGAGGTGGGGAAAGGAGTTAGATCATCTATATTATGCCTTCTCTTGCTCATTTTCATGGTTGGACTCTTGAGGGAGAAGCTCCTATTGTATATTTTACTTGTATCTCTGCAATTTGAGGAAAAGGAAGACCAGGGTTTTTGCAGACATCATTGGGATTCTTGTGGACTCTTGTGTTGATGGTGTGTTCTCTTATTGTAATTGTAAGTGTGTTTATGTGTTCCATCCCTTTCTTTACTGCTGCTAATTAAACAAATGAAGTGATAAAGTTTGAATTCATGCATGTCATGCTCAGCTTTCAAATTTGTTTAATGTTTATGTTTTCCACTGTCTAAAGAGGATTCAAAGTCATTGTTTGCCCTCTTTAGCTTCTCTTCTTTCCTCCTTGATCATCCATCTCAGCTAAAGGCATTAGCACAAACTCCTACCTTGCCCGAAAGACCCACCTGCAAAAAACTGAGCTCAATCCCCGCACCCTGAATTGCACTCCCTCCAATTGCCACCAAAAACCCCAAAAACTTTAAATCAACCCTCCTTATCAGTTTACTAGCCTAATATCAGTGTTACCTTGTTGGTCATCTCATCCCATTGAAGATCTACCGAGATTGACCGGAGAGAGCCTTCTCCTGCCCCGTAGGGCTAGCTATGAGGCTAAATGGTTTGATGTAGCCTTGAGGTTTACCTTTCTCAGCCTGAGGTGAAATTTCAAGCGCTAACATCCTCAACAAGTGAACATTGGAGGGATTTTAGGAGCAAAAAATATTATTAATTATTGACTATTCAATGACCACAACCAATTATGAGTGCCATGCCACAACCCCATAGGGTTTTAGCCCACTAACTGGGGTTACTAACTGCAAACGCAAATAACTCTTAAATCGTGAAGAACTGGGAAGCATACCATATATCAACGGAAACATCTCGACTAGTAGAATCCATCGAGAAAATCTTTGATGCAAAATAATATGAGTTGTCAAGTCAAAATGCCCTTGTAATATCGGGGTAGCCCCTGGCGCTGCTTGGGTTGACATCAATGACAACCACTGATCAACACTTTATGACCCTGAGGATGTGAAGTGTTCAAGTACTCATGGGGACATGGTCATATGAAAAGTACTCAGGTAGAGATTCGTTGTTTTTATCAGGGGCTCTTGATTGCCAAAGAAAAGCAGGCGAAAGAGCTCAAAATCCTCGGAGACTCCCTCCTCATTTTGCGGCATTTATCTAAAGGCTCAATGCCAAAGAAGAAATCTCTAGAAAATATCATGAAAAGATTATGGAAAATGGCAAAAGACATTCCATCAATAGCATATACTTTCATGTATTACATGACCATAACAAAGAAGCACACAAGCTTGCTAATGATGGATGCAAATTGAAAGCAGGAGAATTGTGCATCAATGGCAAAATTAGGCCATCAATTATTCCTTAATGGAGTTTTATAACTCAAAAATTAATTTAACCCAATGTAAATCAGTTTATCGGAAAATGTGAGGCCCTAGAGGCCTCGTGGCAACTAGAAGATATCTATGTTATACAATAAGGTTAAGAGCATCCAAATTAACCCCTCAAGGTAATGGTTCATACTACATAGTCATGAATGAGCCTCCTCAAGACAGCAGCAGGTTCATAGTCATCAAGGACTTTATTATCAATCAGTAGTTTTAAGTTTTGTAAATGTTGTGTTCTGCTGGGGCAATTCTATAAGGTATACACCTACAAAAACCCCATTTTTGTCGCTCAGCAGTATGCTCCACAAGAAAGTTTTGCATATCTCTTGGATAAGAGAAAATGATAGGAATTTTTAAGAAGTTGCTATGTAGTTCCTCATGTATTTGTTGCGAGCCAGGTGCAGATTTATATAATATAAATACTCTTTCCGATTAAAAAAAAACTATCAAAGTGATAATTTATAATGCAACAAGTGGGATTTATAGTGATTATGTCCAAGTGATCTATATATTATTTTAATTTATAATGAAATCACCCCACAGTGTGTATCTGTTAAAATTGGCAACTAGGGCCAAACTCCATGAGGATCACCTTATTTATGGCTTCTAATATTTTTCCTAGATTCCTCTCATCGAGAGGTGTAGGATTGATCTAAAGATCATCCGATTCCGATAAATATTTATGGAGATATGAATTTATTTTGATTATGAATAAATTGTCAAGGTCAGCCAGCAAACTTATGTAGGCTTAGAAGCCCAACAATCATGTCTATTCAACCTTAACATTTGCATATAAATACAAGGAGCATTCTCCTCATTTGGACAATTTGATTCACTCATCTTCTCTCTCTCTCCTATGCATAAAAGGAGCCTCTCTCTCTCACACACGTGGCTGAAAGGAAGACGTCCTAGGGCAAGGAAGACGCAGAAAGAAGGACGCTAGGCCAACAGGTCATCTATTTGACCAGCGTTGACCTTCCAAAAGTGCAGATTGGGTGTGGTAGCCTCTCCTAGGCAGGCCGCAATTTTTGGCATGAAAATCGAGGTGATCTGACCTCTGGTTTGACCAGTATTGACTGCCTTAGTTTAGGGTTGCAGTTGACTTCAGAAATCTGCAAATTGACTGAAATTTTGGGGCTAATCAAGGGTTGTTTCTTCAGGTTGTTCGAGGACAAGTTGACCAGAAATTGACCAAGTATTTTAGAGGTCAATTTCAACTAGTTTGACCAAGTTTGACTTCACTGATCTAGGGTTTGCTACTGCTGATATAAAATTACAAAATTCAAATTTTGTGCTATTTCTCTCTGCTGAACTATTGAAGATAAAAAAAGATTTGATCAAAGGGTTTCCCCGCATTGGGGTTTGTCCCTGGCTAGCTGCCACATCTTGTGTCTCTTGTCTTGGCTTGTTTTCTGTTCATTATTTAATGTTCTATCTGCACTTTACTTAATGTATATGTGATTGCTAATCTGTGGCTAATATGAGGAAAAATAAGTAAAACTGCTCTAAGCATAGAACATACCATAATTTAACATGATATCGGAGCAAAGGTGAAGACAAAGGCCAAGCAAGAGCAAGAGCAAAAGCAATCACCGAAGAGAAGGTTGGCAAGGCTATCTTAAAGAAATCATGGGGTCCTCAACACACTTCCCTACTGAAGACAAACTCCATGAGAAGTCTGACTATCACGGATGGAAGATGCCTCTCGATCTAACATTAAAAAAGCAAGAAGTGTTGGACCATGTGAGAGGCGGGATTGTTGAGCCTCCATCAAATGCATCCGCTGCTGCTAGGAACAAATGGACCAAGGGAGAAGTCAAAGCAAGGAAGATCATCTAGGACTCTATCGACAAACGCTTGGTGGCCTATGTTTCCAAGCTAAACACCTCCAAGGAAATCTATGATAGACTGATGCATTCAAAAAGAAACGAGGATGGAAGAGCAAGAAATGCCCATACTTAAAGGTCATCCCTCTGCCTTTTCTTCTCATACTAAAAGAAGAAACAATTCCGGGGCTAAAATCAAAGGAATGGTAGGTCAAATGGCAGAGGTAAAAGAAGTGTTGGAAATCAAGGAAGAGGACAACCACTCAAGAAGGCAAGAAATTCCAAGTATGAATCTAACATTGTTAATAATAAGCAAGATGAATATTATCTACCAGTAGCTCTATCTACTACTGCTCCCCTGGACTCGCTGGAAAATTGGCTTATTGATAGTGGTGCCTCGAGGCACTTCACTGGTTACAAAGAAACTCTCTATAATCTGATAGAGAAGGAAACCAACCTAGAAATTGTTCTTGGAGATAATTCAAAATATCCCGTGAAAGGCATAGGAAATGTCACTCTTCAATTGAATCACGGTAATACCATCCACTTACAGGATGTATTATATGTACCTGATCTCAAAAAGAACCTGGTGTCCATTTCGGCAAATGGAAGACAAAGGCTACAAGGTGGCCTTCAGCGATGGCAAGGTACGTGTATGGAAAAAGAACTTTAAAGATGCTTTTACTCTTGGGTTTCGAGTTGATTCATTATATCAGGTCGGTGGAAGTCCGCTGGGTGTCATGTCTTGTGACATCTCTTCAGTCCGAACTATGGCATCGGAGGTTTGCTCACCTTCATTATAAAGCTCTAACCGATGTAAGAAAAATGGTGACCGGGATGCCCGAGTTCAAATTAGAGAAAGAAGGTGTATGTCTAGGATGTGCTGAAGGGAAGCTCAAAAGGGGACCATTCCCCTCAAGCCAAAGCAAGACCTCCAATATATTGCAGTTGGTTCACTCAAACATATTCGATATGATGCTTGTGAACTCCTTGGGAGGATATTTATATTACCTCACTTTTACAGCAAGGCTTGGATATACTTCTTGAAAAAGAAGGATGAAGTGTTTTCCTGGTTTTGACACTTCAAAGCCTTGATCAATAATCAAACCGATTTTTTGCCGATTTTTTCCCAGTCGAAAAAATCGGGATTAAATCGAAAAAGTCGGGATTAAATCGGGACTTTTTCCAAAAAATCGTGGTATTTTTTTAATGATTTTTTTTTGTTTGAAAAAATCGGGATTTTATTGAAAAAATCGGGATTTTATTGAAAAAATCGGGATTTTATTGAAAAAATCGGGATTTTATTGAAAAAGTCCGGATTTTTTTAAAAATGAATATTTTTGTATTTTTTTTAATTTTGCCGACTTTTTGCCGACTTTTTCGAAAAACTCCCGACTTTAACGACTTTTTCAACTTTTGGACCCTTGCCGATTTAATCCCGACTTCGACTTTTTCCACATTGTTAAGGACTGATAATGGGACTGAATATGAATCCAATGAGTTTCATGACTTTTGCAAAGAGGCTGGCATTAAGAGGGAGACTATTACACCATATACTCCTGAGCAAAATGGTGTGGCGGAAAGGAAGAATCGTACAATTGTGGAAGTTGTCCGTGCTATGCTCCATGATCAAAGACTTTCGAACTTTCTATGGGCTGAAGCTGCAAATACTGTCGTATATGTACAAAACCGATGCCCTCATCAAGCATTGGGTTCCAAGACTCCCAAAGAAATGTTCACTGGTAAGAAACCTAACGTATCTCATTTTAGAATTTTTGGAAGCCCTGTATATTTTCATGTGCCTAAAGAAAAGAAGGAATAAATTGGGTGCATCTGGAAAGAAAGGAATCTTCATGGGCTATAGCGAAAATACTAAGGGCTATAGAATCTATGTAGTTGGTCAAAGGGAAGTCGAGATTAGTCATGATGTCACTTTTGACGAAGATATGGCTCTTAGCAAGGTAGACAATCTTCCTACTTTAAGGGGATCTAAAGAAGCTGACACCGGGGAACCGCAGGAAAAAGAAGATGAGACAATGCTCGATGTGGAAGAACCTATGGATCCTATTGATCCTCCTTCGCAAGAGCCTTCGTCTTCTAGGAAGTGGCCTTCATGGCCTAGGGTGACACTTGATGATGCTGAAGGACACATTGCACCCCAAGGAACCTTCCGTGAAAGTAAGAAGCCGAACATGTATCAGGGATACCTGACCATCCATAGCACGATCATCCAAAATGAGCCTTCGCCATTCACAGATGCCGTCAAGCATCAAGTATGGAATGATGTTATAACCGAGGAATATGAGTCCATTATGAAAAACGATGTTTGGGATGTGGTCCCTAGACCCCAAGACAAAGTAGTTGTCACTTCAAAATGGCTTTACAAGATAAATCATGCAGTTGATGGAAGTACGGAAAAGTATAAGGCTCGTTTTTTCGCTCGTGGTTTCTCCCAAAAGGAAGGTATAGACTATGATGAGATATTTGCACCTGTTGCCCGATATACCACCATCCGCTCGATCATAGCCCTTGCTGCTTCGCAAGGATGGAACCTACATCAGATGGATGTCAAGACTGCGTTCTTATATGATTCAATCAAAGAGGTCTATGTGGAGCAACCCGGAGGATTTGAGATTTATGATCGGGAATCTCATGTGTGCAGGTTGAAGAAGGCCCTCTATGGGCTAAAGCAAGCACCCCGAGCATGGTATGAGAGGATCTATAGCTACTTGATGAAGTTGGGATTCACTAGGAGTGAAGTCGACCCTAACCTTAACTTTAAGGTTATAGATGACAAGCCTCTCACACTGGTGCTATATGTTGATGACCTCTTTCTAACAGGTGCAGACCCTCTCATTCATGAATGTAAGAGGGAGATGGCTTCTGAGTTCGAGATGGAAGACCTAGGACTTATGCACTATTTCCTAGGACTGGAAGTCTCGCAGAAACCAGGGGAGATTTTCCTATCTCAAGGAAAATATGTGGTGAAGATATTGGAGAGATTCAGCATGGTGGACTGCAAGCCCGTACCTACCCCGATGGAGCTTGACTTCAAAAAGTTAAGCAGTAGTGCTGCCGAACTGTTTTACGAAATGTTACCGAGTATCGTCAACTCGTCGGAGCATTAATGTTCTTGGTGAACTCTCGTCCGGATATATGATTTGCAGTCAACACATTGAGTCAACATATGGTTGAGCCTCACCACTCACATTGGATTGGTGCCAAGAATCTGTTGAGATATCTTTGTGGCACAATCACTCATGGGTTGAGATACACTGCCGGAGATGTGAGACTACTTGGGTATACTGATGCTGATTAGGCAGGCAATGTGGTGGACTGAAAGAGCACTTCCGGGTGTTGTTTCTCTTTGGGATCTGCCTCGATATCCTGAATGAGCAGGAAGCAGAAGTCAGTGGCTTTGAGCACCGCCGAGGCAGAGTACATTGCTGCTAGCATGGCCTCTTGTGAGGCAGTCTGGTTGCGAAAACTCTTCAGTGAACTGTTTGGATTTACATTGGATACCACCGTGATCCTGTGTGACAACCAGAGTGGGATCCGTTTATTAGAGAATCTCGTATTTCATGATCACTCCAAGCATATTGATATCAGGTACCACTATATTAGAGATATGGTGCAGCGAGAAACAATAAGGCTCCAATATATCAGTACAGATGAACAGGTCACTGACATCTTGACAAAGCCCCTAGGAAAGGTCAAATTCCTGACTTTCCGAGAACGACTTGGTGTCGTTCAGAGACCCTCTTATGAGGGTCGTGTATGATGTATTGAGCTCTCGAAGCTCCAGGGGGGCACGGGGTACTTCTTGGAGCGACATGTGACCACAGGGCGACTCACCATCCCCTGGTGGTGCACTATGTACAAGGTAAAGGTTCAACCTTCCCCTGTGACACCCCGTGGCGAACAGGATGATTAGTTCTCCTGTGGGCCAGGATGATTCATTCTCCGTGGCGACTATGGAACAGGATGATTAGTTCTCCTGTGGGCCAGGATAATTCGTTCTCCGTGGTGACTGTGGAACAAAATGATTAGCTCTCCTGTAGGCCAGGATGATTAGTTCTCCGTGGCATCCACTGGACAGGATGATTTGTTCTCCTGTGGACAGATGATTAGTTCTCCTGTCGAGGCATCCTACCCATGCAATCTGGGACTCATGGGAAGTACCTCTCATCTGATCAATGAGCAGGGAAATGAGGATAGGGACCATAGTAGTACTATCGATGGACGAATCGCTGTATCTACCGTACTCCCTATGCTAGGATGACCTCCATTGATCTGGAATCAATGATACTAATCTAGGATCAGTGAGAGTGGTACACACTCTGAGACTGACTTTAGGTCAAGTGGAGGATGGTATGATACATCCTTTATCATTTCTTCTTCTTCATAGTTCGACCAGAGCAGAGCAAAGCAAAGCAGAGTGGGGTCAAGCTGTACAGGACAGTGCATTTGATGGATGGGTAGCAGCGACGGTCTGACGGATTGCAGATGAAGTTCTTCCTAGTTGAGAGGGAGTGTTCAAATTGGCAACTAGGGCCAAACTCCATGAGGATCACCTTATTTATGGCTTCTAATATTTTTCCTAGATTCCTCTCATCGAGAGCTGTAGGATTGATCTAAAGATCATCCAATTCCAATAAGTATTTATGGAGATAGGAATTTACTTTGATTATGGATAAATTGTCAAGGTCGGCCAGCAAACTTATGTAAGCTCAGAAGCCCAACAGTCATGTCTATTCAACCTCAATGTTTGCATATAAATACAAGGAGCAGTCTCCTCATTTGGACAATTCAATTCACTCATCTTCTCTCTCTCTCTCCTACGCATAAAAGGAGCCTCTCTCTCTCTCTCACACGTGTGGTTGAAAGGAAGACATCCTAGGGCAAGGAAGACGCAGAAAGAAGGACGCTAGGGCAGCAAGTCATCTCTTTGACCAGCGTTGACCTTCCAGAAGTGGGGATTGGGTGTGTTGCCTCTCCTAGGCAGGGCGCAATTTTTGGCACGAAAATCGAGGTGATCTGACCTCTGGTTTGACTGGTATTGACTACCCTAGTTTAAGGTTTTAGTTGACTTCAGAGATCTGCAAATTGACTGAACTTTTGGGGCTGTTCAAGGGTTGTTTCTTTAGATTGTTCAAGGACAAGCTGACCGGAAATTGACCAAGTATTTTAGAGGTCAATTTCAACTAGTTTGACCAAGTTTGACTTTGCTGACCTAGGGTTTGCTGCTGCTGATATAAGATTACAGAAATCAGATTTTGTACTATTTCTCTCTGCTGAACTATTGAAGATAAAAGAAGATTTGATCAAAGGGTTTCCCCGCATTGGAGTTTGTCCCTGGCTCGCTGCCACATCGTGTGTCTCTTGTCTTGGCTTGTTTTTTGTTGATCATTTAATGTTCTATCTGCACTTTACTTAATGTATATGTGATTGCTAATCTGTGGCTAATAAGAAGAAAAATAAGTAAACTACTCTAAGCATAGAACATACCATAATTTAACAGTATCATTATCTCATCAATATTGTTATTATTATTTACCAAGTAATAGAAACATATTAGTGAAATTTTGGTACATCTATTAGTGAATTATTGAAGTTGAATGTTTAGTCCTAAAATCCTTAGAAAGGAATTTTTCAAAACTTAATCATCATGAGAAACTAATTAACTACAACTACTAACACTCGATTCCAAATGTTGCCAAGGAATAATTCATGTAATACCATAACACAAAATTATTATCTAGACTATCATGCATGCATTATTTATACTTCAACTAGGACCTTTTTTTGAATGATTTCAATTAAATAAATCTCAACATATTAAATTAAGGTTTTAGGTTTTGTTAGCAATCCATAACATGGAACTTAATTGTGTTTGATTTTATTATTTTGAGATAGTGAAACCCATGGCTCAAAATTATCTCCACTATTATGAGGCACCCACATTTTATCCATGGTTTGGAAGGTCGACCTTAGCCACTATGTATAATAATTAACAATCTTGTAGGCATCGGGCATGTTCAAAGTCATCTTCTCTTATGAGAGGACAAACAATAAATGCCCATTAATTCAACTTTGTCTTAATGGTCTGTCACCCCGCAATCTACAACCCAAACTTTATATATAGCTAGAAGAAGATGTTAGCATCGAATGCAAGTGCAAATAAAACCTACTTAGACTATCGATCTAGTTAGTATATCATCCACCCCTTAAGTTGAAGATTAGAGTTTGTGGAGTTATTTATATTTTCAAGAGTTTGTAAAGTTTGGGAAGTCAATTTAACCACATTATTTGTGTTTCTAAGTTCTAATAAATCGCACCCAAAAGACCTAAATGGACCACATAATCGCAGGGGTTGTAGTATAAAAATGTATGCTTCATCAAAAAATATGTTGATGATATATCCCAGCAATTAAATGGGAAAAACTATACCATGTAGAAAGCAATTTTGAAATTCAAAAAGTTGTGGCATATTGGCATTGATTGTAAGGTTAAGCCTTAAGGATGTATGTGAAACGAAGAAAATTGATGAGCGGAATAGAGATGCTCTCCTAAAATTATGTTGGCAATGGAAGATGATGATATCCCACAAACCAAGCCTATGGATGTGATTGGAAGTGAGGAATTCAAAGAGATGAACAAAGAATTTCTCATGGTATGTTCTCAATAGCAAACAATGTTATCTTGTAAACTAGGCCTCACAATGCATCCAAACAATACAAATTTGATAAAAAAGAATAAACAAGATCTTGTCATAATCATTTTTCTTTGTAACAAGGTCTTGCTTCAATTGTAAGTTCAAGCGGTCATATTCCCCACACCAAGATTCAAATCACCTAGAGACACACATAACCCATGTTAAAATTGGCAACTAGGGCCAAATTCCACCTTATAACAGCTCATATGATGGAGACGATTATTGCATTGGATTCCTTTTTTTGAGAGGTCCAATTTTAGTATAAAAATAATCTCATTCTGACAAGCAGAAATGGAATTTTGAATTTATTCTCTCTCATGCACAAATTGTCAAGGTCGGCCTTAATCAAATGTAGGCTCATGAAGCCCAATAGATGTGTCTCCTCACCCTCAACGAAGTGTATAAATAAGAGTGACATCTCTCTCATTTGGACATCACTCATCTCATCACATATCTCTCTCTCCTCTCTTGATTGGTTCGTACAACTTGGAGGCAACTTCTCTAATTCGCACGTGTGAAAGGAGGACGAATTTTTGGACTGTTTTGCTGGCCAAAAATTTCAAGGTTGCAGGGCAGCATTGACCAAGGCTCTTTTGACCAACGTTGATTGTGTTTTCTTGAGCAGAAATTCAATTTTTGGAGGCTGCATTTATTGGCATAAATATCAAGGAGTTTGGGACAGTTTGACCGCGGTTGACTTCAAATTTGACAGCAAAAATTACAGTTGTGTTTTCTCTCTCCTTTAAATGGGTTGACCAAACTGTTTTGGGCTAACTTTGACTCTCTTGAGAGGCCGAATTGATCTACTGTTGACCGAGCTGCTTGGAGGACATTTTGGTGCTGCTTTGACCAGCGTTGGCTTTCTAGTTAGGGCTGCAATTGACTATTGATTTTGTCAGATCTGTTTTGGGCAAGTTGATTTGATATTTGTACTCTCTCTACTGAACTATTCAAGAATAATAAGAAGACTCGATTAAAGGGTTTCCCCACATTGGGGTTTGTCCATAGCACCTGCCATATCTTGTGTCCTCTTGTCTTGGCTTGTCTTCTACACATGTTTTATGTTTTATTTTCATTAACTATCAACGTGTTTAAGTTAATGTGATTACTAATGAATATAATTGGAAATTGCCATTGGGCTGATAAAAAACATTGAAGTAAATTGTGCTAAAGCATAGAACATACCATTGTTATCTAAAATTAACAACCCCCCATGTGTTGTCTTGTTTGTCCAAGCAAGCCTTTTCAAGCAATTAAGGCCAAGTGCAAAATATAGGTGACTTTGGTAGAATAGATACCCTCAACCTACAGTTTGTTAGCCCCCAATTGGACTTCTGCAACAAGAGGGTTAAGGTCCAACAAGATTCAATCGAGTTGCTTCCATTGTAGGTGCATCCAAAAAATGACAACAATCAGAGATCATTCTAAAGTCAATTTCAACAAATTCCAGGAAATTGCTACTTTTAGCGGTTTTTTTTCCAATATCTATAGATCTGGGGCTTGCATGTCAAAGATGATCACATATTTTTTATCCTTGTAAGGAAAACAAGTCTAATAAATCTTTCTTGCTTCTTGCATTTTTCTTCTTGGTTTTTCAAAGGAACCTTGCTTCTTGGTCAAGTCTATACTTAGTAATTTCTATGTATGGAAGATATAGGTTGAATATCTTTGTAGAAGCATGTTAGTGAACTCGTTCAAGAATTCTGATGGATGAACACTGATGACTGTTACCCACCATTTTGTGGGTAACATCCTTAGGAGAAATTTTTCTCCAAGAAGGTCACCAGCCACCAGCGAGCTCATTGTGTCATTTTCTCCGCCACCTGAGTCATTCATGTGGTCCCTCGCCCATCTACCATGATCATATGGTTGAAGGTGGGCCTCCCAAATCTAAAGGTATGCCTTGTCATTTGGAAATTGAGTATTGTAGTTTGCTTATCATGGACATTTTTGGGCATGGATTAATGGGGGGATTCGGCGGAAAGAATGGGCTAGGTTTGTGCTTTTGTCCCCTAGACCCCTTTTAGGAATTAACCTTGGATTCTAATCTCGTGGGATCTCTTTTACTAACCATTTGGTTCCAGAGATGGTATTTCACGGGAAACCCTAATTTTGGTTGCATGGTCCCGCTCCCTTATTCTCTTATATTACCCTCTTTCCATTCATTTTTACCCCATTCATCATTTTTTCCACCTGGGTCCACATTCCTCAACTGGGTCCACATAGGGTTAGCATGCCCCTTCCCCTTGCCCACACCTTGGCTCATGGCCTGGAATGAAGCTCGGAGGTTGATGCAGCTAAAAAGAAAGATAAAAGCATATATGGCCACGTTCAACAGGAAAATGTACCACAAAATGCAAAAAATGGTCGGGACAAAAACATTTAGCACGTGGGCAAAAGCCAATAAGTGAGCTCTACCCCATCATCATAGCCATCACCCTGGTTCTTGCCAGCTTTATGAGGCTCCATCATATAGGAACCCATGATTGTCCCAACCACTAGTGGGCAATGAACCGCCCCACTTTAAAAGGGGGATATTCACTGCTATATCTTATACATCATGATCTAACCCCTTGAGCCCCGAGCAGTTAATCAAAGAAAATCATAAAAAGGCAAAAGGCATATAAAGAAGTGTGGAAAAATCAAGGTCGGGGCACCTCATGTACCATGATTTCTCCCTCCTACACATTATAAATGCAAGCGTGGGCTTCCCTCTTATTAGCTACCCTTGTACCCCAGCATGTAAACCAGGGTTGTCCCTTCTCATTCCATGCTTCATTCACCTATCTGTCACAAGCCACCACCTTTTGAAGGTTGTATCTTGACTATATTATCCCCTTTAGAAGTAGAAACCACCTAATAGGACTATTGGTTAACCCCATTTGGAGTTTAGGAGACATTGGCACATCCCAAAGCCCATTATGGAAGGGCAGACCATTATAAAGTCCCCACCTATGGTCCATGATTAGGTAAGCTCATTATTCGATTTCTCTAATGACTTGTTGTACTAGAAGGTTAGGGGACGCATAGGATCTTATGCAGGATTGCAGATAGTGTCCAGCTTGGGTTTGGTCTCCCTATACGAGGTCCTAATCCTCCAGAGGGCTACATTGGCACATGTAGGGTGAGCGTTGAGAACCATGGGCCTCCACAGCGACAAATAGCACTCCATGGATCCCCACAACCATTTAGAGATTGCTCGTGGTTCACTTATTGGACGAGGATGATGCACTTGATCCATCATGCCCAATCAACCCCAGATCTAGACCATACACTTGGCAGATGATCCAGGACTTGCACGATGATGTGGCATCACTTACACCATCATCCTAGCTCTTGCAAGCGATCTACAGGCATCTTCGATTCATTTGGAGACCCAAGAGGACACTTGTGTGCCCCCACATGTCATTTGGAGCACCACAGGTTATTACAAAGGGCCAACCCCTTGTCCACTGCTTTTGAGGGTCTTATTCTTCATTGTAGCACCCACGAACCTCATTAGGCCTCTTAGAGGGCCCTACAACATGCATAGATTATTATTTGACCTCTTGAGAGGCTTACTTTTTCATTTATGAGCTAGTTTGGTGGCTTGTCACCAAAAGTTGAATTATTAGAACATTATTTTACTTTTGGGGATTATGTAGGCCAAGGAGGCTAATTCGAACTCCTAAGTTATGTATAAATACAAGTGAGATGAGCTCATTTGCTCATCATCATTTTAGTTTGGATCTCTTATTTGTTGAAGTTTCTAAGTCTACTTAGTTAGAAACCCTCCATGCACTTTATCTGATTTATTCCTACCTACTTGTTCCGTTACTTAACAAGTTATTTACAATGTAAATACTGAAAATAAACACTAGTGCATGCTCATCATATTATAGATCAACAACTGAAGGAAACAGAAACAATTACACCAAATGACACTGTTATTTTTGGACCAGTGTCCCCGGAAAAACCCAATGTGGGAAAACCGGTGAAGCTATCTGAGGGTTTTTTTTTTTTATTAAGCAATATCAGAGTACAATCTGGGTGCTGAAACTGGCCTACCCAACAGAGAATTTCCTTGGCAGTAATACCTCAGTTTCTAACAAATTTCCCGACTAAAACCCCAAATAATCCTTCTAGTAGCTCCTCAGCTATAATCTGCCCCAAAAACCCCAGCATCTGCCCTTTTTGGACTGCGTCAGCCCCTCTCTGCCCAGCGCTAGCCCTGCGTCACCCTGAATGGGTCTGCGTCAACAATAGGAGGCCCTGCGTCAGCCTTCTGGCCCTCTGCGTGAGCAACACTGGCCCTCTCTGAGGCCCTGCGCAGCTCCCGACTGCCTCTGCGTGAGCACTAGCAACTACGGCGTCACTCTCTCTGGCTACTTGCTGCTCTGCCGACACTATCTCTGCCTCTCTGTCTCTCTGTACTCAATGCCCCTCAGCTGCAACTGCTGAGCACTAATTCTATCTCTCTTAGCAAACCCCGCTCTAGAGAATAGAATGACTGATCACTCTGGTGTTCCCTCCAAGTGACCCTCAAGCCTCTTCTTATACTTTTCCTGTTGACGTATCAACGGCCGAGATTAAGTCCCTAATCAACGGCTAAGATTAGATCTGGCTTGATCCATGTCTTTTGGACCATTCTAACACAATTTCATATTAATTCGCGTTAATATTTTATTTTCCCTAAATTTAGACTTAAGGACTCCATTAAAAATATTAATTATTTTAATATCTCCTAAACTGTTTAGAATCTGCCCAAACCCTTTCTAGGTATTGGAGATCTCATGTGCCCCAACCTCTCCTCCAAATTTCGTGGCTAGAGCACATCCAATGCTACCCCAAATCAACACTCCCTCTTAGGGAGGACTATCCTCTAGCAATAATCCTCGCTGAGTATTATTCTGATCATCCGACATCGGTAGCTGTGCTGATGCTAGGTCTTCCTGCCCAACATCCTATACACTTCTGCATCCTGTACCGCTGCCCATGGTTCTGCCACTGCCACTGTTGCATCTGTACAACAACTCCCTCTACATTTGTGCTACTACTGGTCCTTTCTCCCAGCACTGCATCTGCACTGCACCTCCTCTCATCATGTTGCATCGTTCTGCCCAATGTTGCACTACAACTCAGTTACTGAGAAGTAAGTAACTGATCTTCCAACCTGGCCTCCCTATTGGGCTAGAGACACCCACTAATGTTGAAGCTCCCTTTGCCGCTGACAAGTGCTCCCTCTCTGACCCCTGCGCTACTGCAACATCTCCCTGCATCTCGCACAATTGCACACCTCTTTATGCCATCCTGCACTAGTGCAACACTCCTATGCCTCTCGCACTGCTGCAGCCTGCTAGCCTCGCGCTGCCTCGGGACTCCTGCATTGTAACTCTCTTTGCCGCTTCATCCGCATCCATCTCTACCCAACTTAGCCAATCCTGCTACTCCCCTTCGGGGCTCCCGTAGCAAGGTCTAATCCAAGAGGTTGGGTACCTAGAGGATCATGCCCCTCATCACCTGTAGTCCGCCTGACTACAGCTCGATGTCTCCCCACTTTCGATCAAGTGGTGCGTGTGCACTCATGGCATAGTCATCGTCTGTCTCCACTTCCTTCTCTGCCCTTGCTAGCGCCGCCTTAGTCTTGGAAGACTCTCCCTTACACTTCTTCCATGGACACTAGGTCGCATAATGACCCAGCTCCCCACAGTGGGAGCACTTGATCTTGGAGATATCCTTCTTCTTCCACTTTTCTTTCTTTCCCTCAGATGCTAGGGAAAAATCTTTCTCCTCTTGCTTGACTTTGATCCCCTTGTTGCTGCTACCCGTCTTTGACTGTCGTCTGATCTCTTCTTGGCGAAGAGCAGCCCACATCTCATCCCAAGGTGGAAGTGTCCCTCTGCCCAGTATACTCTGGACAAATACCTCCCAGTCTTCTGAGACTGCATTCAGGGTCGTCCTCACCATCAATTCCTGATCCGGCATGGCTTCTATAGCAGTCAACTAATCTCGGATCTCATTCAGTCCTCCGAGGAAGGTGTCAATCGGTTCTCCCTTCTTCATCTGATACGACCTCAACTGATTCTCAAGTAACATTCTTCTCTACACAGAAGTATGCCGATACAATTGCTTGAGGGCCTCCCACATCTCATACGTCATTTCCTTCTCAGCAATGTGTGGTACTACATGGTCCTCGACCTCGTCAAGGATGATGCTCTTGGCCCTCGCCATTGTCTCCTTGTACTTGTTGTTATCATTGGGGCCGACTGGGATAGTTATAACCTTTAAGGCGAAGTTCATACCACGATTTCTGTCAAGTACGGATAAGATTTTGGTCTTCCAGATTGCAAAGTTTGATGCTCCGTCCAGCCTATCCTGGTCTCTTACTCCGCGTAGTGCCATGATGTTCTTCTACTTCCCTCCTGGAAGTTCTCTGTTCGACTCCTCCGAGTCTCTACTTCCCGTCTGGAAGTTCTCTTCTAGACTCCCTCTAAGTCCCGATTTCCTCCTGGAAATCCTTCTGCCGCTGTCGAGATGCCCCCTACTCTGATAGTCTTGTGCAACCGCACCACTAATCTAGGTTCCTCGGCTAGAAACCCTCGGTAGCAACTCCCTCCTCTTGGCCTTACTCTATCAGGTACTGTTCTAACTACAGTGCCTCACTAGCTCCACTCTGCAATATTCCCACAGCCTTCTAAACCCCAGCAACCTGAAGGTGAGAGCTCCTAGGCTCTGCACAATCCCGGCACCAGCAACCCGGCCTCCTCAACCAACTGCATCAGCCCTCCCAGCTTCTGCGTGGCTCTGCGTGAGGCTCCCTTTGCCTTCCTTAGCCTCTGCGCTGCCTCTTCCCGACTCACCCTTGATGACACAGGCACTGTGTCACCCTTCCCTTGTTGTTGCTCTACTAGAAACAGCTTCCATCACCTTGGGACAACTATTTTTTGCTGCTATTGCTTCACTCGGCTAATGTTCTCAGTCCTCCTATGATCTGCAATCACGCTCTGATACCATGTTGAAGTTTCTAAGTCTACTTAGTTAGAAAACCTCCATGCACTTTATCTGATTCATTCCTACCTACTTGTTCCGTTACTTAACAAGTTATTTACAATGTAAATACTTAAAATAAACATTAGTGCATGCTCAACATATTACAGATCAGCAACTGAAGGAAATAGAAACAATCACACCAAATGACACCGTTATTTTTGGACCAATGTCCCCGAAAAAACCCAATGTGGGAAAATCGGTGCAGCTATCTGAGGGTTTTCTTATCAAGCAATATTAGAGTACAATCTGAAAGCCGAAACTGGCCTACCCAACAGAGAATTTCCTTGGCAGTAATACCTCTCAGTTTCTGACAAATTTCCCGGCTGAAACCCCGGATAATCCTTCCGACAGCTCCTCAGCTACAATCTGCCCCAGAAACCCCAGCGTCTGCCCTTTCTGGACTGCGTCAACCCCTCTCTGCCCAACACTGGCCCTGCGTCACCCTGAATGGGTCTGCGTCAGCCTTAGGAGGCCCTGCGTCAGCCTTCTGGCCCTCTGCATTAGCAACGCTGGCCTCTCTGAGGCTCTACGCAGCTCCCGGCTGCCTCTGCGTGAGCCCAGGCGGTTACTGCGTCACTCTCTCTGGCTACTTGCTGCTCTGTCGACACTATCTCTGGCTCTTTGTCTCTCTATACTCAATGCCCCTCAATTGCAACTCCCAATAACTAATTCTATCTCTCTTAGCAAACCCCGCTCTAGAGAACAGAATGACTGATCACTCTGGTGTTCCCTCCAAGTGACCCTCAAGCCTCCTCTTATACTTTTCATGTTGAAATATCAACGACCGAGATTAAGTCCCTAATCAACGGCTAAGATTAGATCTGGATTGATCCATGTCTTTTGGACCATTCTAACACAGTTTCATATTAATCCACATTAATATTTTATTTTCCCTAAGTTTAGACTTAGGGACTCCATTAAAAATATTAATTATTTTAATATCTCCTGAACTGTTTAGAATCTGTCCAAACTCTTTCTGGGTATTGGAGATCTCATGTGCCCCAACCTTTCCACCAAATTTCGTGGCTAGAGCACATCCGATGCTACCCCAAATCAACATTATCTCTCTTAAGATTTTCACACTTTTTCTAGAGGATGAATTGGAGCTCTATGGATGAATTTTGATGTGTGGATATTGGTCTATCTTTTCTTGGAGCTTCTCTCTTGTCAATTATGAATGGTTGGATAGACTTTGTTACATATAAGTACATGCCTTCTAATGTTATTCTTGTTTACTTTGTCATATACATTAGAATAGGATTTTCGTTATTCTAGGGCTAATCGATGCATGCATTTACTGCTTAAAATTGTAGAATTTGTCTCTATTATAGCATCTCTCAATATACGGGCCATGAAATATGAGCGAAATCTCCTTGGGGTAATTCTATCAAAGAATTTGACCTTGATAAGCCATTATTTTTGCACAATCTAAGTATAAAAGCTGCAACGTTGCTTCTTCTTGACCTAGAAAGTTGGCGAAGTGATCTTGAGGCCTCCTTGACTGGGAACCAAGAAATCCTACTCATATTCATCATAGACTCTGTTGGGTCACTAATTTGTCATTATTATTATCACTTTTTAACATCCATTTCATCCAATTCTATTGTTTTTTTATCACATTATTTATCATAATTTATCATATAATTCCATTTCATAATTATTTATGCTCTTATGGATAAGTAATACTTGTTCTCCTTTATTTTTAATAAATTGATGATTATTATGCATGATTTTTCCAATGATGGTTTATTAATTTGTTATAACATCACTCACCATTTTAGCCTCCAAGATCTCTTCCAGATTGCAAATTTGATCTCCAACTCATAATCAAATATTCCAACTTAGAAATTTGTTGGGATAAAAAGTGACAGTTTTGCGTTGGACGTTTTGGAAAAATGAAGATGAATCTTGAAAATCCGAGACACGGGTTTTGTGCAGAATGGACCAAATTAGTTTTCCAAAGAGAAGTTTTCCAAAATTCGGTCTGGATTGAGAGAAATGCAAGGTTCTCTGAAGGTGATTTTCTTAGATTTGTTGTTGTGGTCATTTTCCAAATTCTTCCAATTGCAATACCAAATTCGACTTGTTCCAGCTGAATCATGATGGAGAGATATTCCAGTTCTGATCTACCAATCAATTTGTTTTGGACAATCCAAAATAATGGAAATCAGTTTGTAATCAATTTAGTTGTAGTTAAATGAAAACAGAGATCAAAGAGGGGGGATGAACAATTGTTGAATTGGAAGCAAAGCTAAGAACTTCCTTCTGGTGTAATTATTTCTCTAAAAAATTTAAATGAAAGAAGTTATCCAGTGAGTTCTACATCTCTTACTTGTAATCTAATTTGAATTATTTTTCAAGGCAGAACTGACTCTTGGGCAGTTGGGCCCACTACCTTGGACGAGGTGTTGCCTTGAACATCTAAAGTAGTTTAGTTGTGTGTTTGTTTCTTTGAATTTCAATTGTTGTTACTTAAAGTAAATTTTCTTTTATTCAAGTAATTTGTTGGTTGCTGCATTTTTCTGATTTGTTGTTTCTTGCAATTTCTAGATTTTATTTAATTCGTTGCTCTAGATTAGCATTTGAATTATATTGGGTGCAATAGGTTAAATTTCTAATTCAGCAAGGTGTGGTTTAATTTAGTATTGATTCAAACCGTGTGATTAGCATAATTCTTTTCCTGTCATTTACTTTCTGCTTTTTAAATTTAGTATTGTTTTTCAAGTCTTACATTTTATTTCTTGTCGAATGAGCTTGATAGTGTAGAACCTAATCATGTAGAACCAATGTTAGTTGTTGGTAGTTGCTTGCATATATTTTGCACACTGCCTTGAAACAAAAAGACATTCCTCGGTTGATAATATGTCCAAGTGATTAGTTATTTTTTTATTAGCAAATTCATTTTCCCCAACAATTTGGCGTCATTATCGAGGAGGCAGTCAAATAGCGCTACCGTACAAATATCTAATTGTAGATGCATACCTAATTTCGTGAGGGTTGGATATTGAAGATGGAAGGTAAGAACCTACGCACGCATCCTGGGGAACCAGCGATGGGTCTACCCTCAGTAGTCAGGGTTAGGTCATATAGCATGCATGATTAAAAGTAGGTAATTTGTCGTCAAGATCACAGTTGTTGTTCCCCTAGGTCGCAGTTGTTGTTCCCTCGGGTCATGGTTGTTGTTCCCTTAGGTCACAATTGTTGTTCCCTTAGTTCGCAGTTGTTGTTCCCTTGGGTCACAATTGTTGTTTTCTGACTCACAGTTGTTGTTCCCTAAGTCACAACTATTGTTCCCTCAGTTATAACTATCATTTCCTAGGTCACAACTATTGTTTCTTCAATTACAGTGGTTGTTACCTCCATCACAACTGTTATTACCCAAGTCATGATCATTGTTACCTCAGTCACAACTATGTTATTAGCCGATTTTCACGTTTTATTCAACAACTTGTAGGTCATTCCGATTTTTTTCTCCTTGGTGAATGAGAGATACTTTTAATGTTCTAGGCCCTCTTTGACATAATGATTGGGTAGTCAATTTATCTTTGTTTATCTATAAACATAATCTTATTTTTAAGGAATATTTATTCAAAGATGATTTCATCATGTCAATTTTCTACTTTCTTAATTTGTCAAGTCCCTAATCTTGTAAAATTTATGATGATTACCACAAAATTGTACTTAAATCTTTCTGTCACTATCTAATGAATTGTTCATCAACCCCAATCTTAACAAAGCAAAATATATTTATCAATAGTCATTCGAAGGTTATTAGTTTTTGAGAAGCAAGACTAACCAAGTTGAAAATTGTTACTACAAAACTTTTTACGCCATCCCTAGATCTTAAGGAGCTGACCTTCCACCCCATCTATTAAGTAATATTTTGTTGATTAACAATAACTGTAGTTGAATTTTAAAGAAAAATAGTCAACTGAAGGATAGGAGGTTTCATCACGAGCCGAACTACCATGATCATAGGTCCTAATAAAGTGACATTACCACTATTGGTCACCAAGCCATGGTAATGGCCTTCGGTCGCAAAGCTAAAGGACAAGAGGTCTCATCACAAGCCAACTTGTTCATTTTTGTTTGCTCCCGTGAATGGCATTGTTATGAACTAGTTACTAAGCCAGAACAATGATATTCAGTATACATCTAAGTGAATTGAAATGTTCTTAACTTCTTGTAACTATGTATTTATTTCTAATAGATGGAACACTGGCATCTCAATGGGTTAAAAAGGCATCCCTATCGAGACTATGGATGCCTATTGGCAGCAGTGGCCATGCCTATGGTATAGAAGTTAATTCAATACTATGATATACTTGGTTACCTTGTTTTCTCAAAACTAATTGTCAATAAAACCCATTGTTGTATATATAAGGTTTGCTAGAACTCATGGTTCATGGGGTAATATTTAATCAATTCTTAGATGACGATGGTTATGGTTTATATCTATTAATGAGTTCTAAATATTCACTTTACATGTCAAGGACGAAACTTTTAGGTTATTTGAGATTTAACATTTCGTATCATCTAATCTACCATTCCTTTATTCTACATGCTTCATATCTTTAACCAAAGATAGTTGCTTTGCCCAATCAATCACCATTTATTTGTAGCTTAACAATGCTACTATTATTCTGGGGTAGAATAAAGAGGTCTAATTCTGATTGTGAATGCAAAATAATTGGTCAGATCTTGAGAAGCAAAGATTGAGATAACAAATTCTCACCATGTTTGTGCCCATAGAAACCAACGTTGATGGTTATAGGGAATGCATCTTTTTCTCATCGTTTTTACCCTATTTATATTCTCTTTTTATCCATTATTATCCCATGACATTCACAACATGATTATGTCACTTTTATACAATGAGGTAATTGAGGTAATGAATAACTGATTGAGGCTACTCATGAGATGCGTTATAGAAACCTTGATGACAAGGCAACTAATCAGTTTGGGGGAAGGAAACCCTGCTACACTTTATGATTACTTTCTTTCAGCTTGCATGGCTTCCACCTTTTGCATCACTTTCAGCATCAGCTCAACCTACATCAGCTTCAGCAAATGTCAATCCATAAATGTCATTTCACATTGTTACGGAGGTAAAACTTGAGGTAAAATAGAATAAGTTTTTGATTTATTAATAGTTTAGGAGAATGTTATGAAAAACCATTGAGCATTATTAACTCATATGTTTCAACCATTATTTCTTCGTCTTTACACAAAATCTTTCAATTTGGGGGAGTGTTACTTTCATTAATCTATTTATCATGACCATGCCATTAATATTCTTTATAATCCATCGATCTCGTTATTCATTCTCAAAACCTCCCTTATTCCATGTTGTTATACACCAAGCAAAGATTTCAACAACCACTGTAGCAACCACCTCAATTTATTTTCTAAGAGTAGCATGAAGGCATGCTAATTTTCCAATTTCGGGGAGAACTTGCTACGCATGATGGATGTTTTCTCTTTTCTTCCTCATTTAAGGCACAATTTCATTTTTATACAATGCAAAAATTGATTCGCGTATATCTTTAAAACCATGAACTAAATTCTTGTAATTTTTGGATAGCAAGAAGGTGTCTTTAAAATGAACAAACCCAAAAAATTTCAGGTTAAACCAATTTGTAAAATTGCAAAAATCATGTACTGTCACCTACAGCCATTTTGCTGATATCTTGAAATTTGTTCATTGGATTGCTCTGATTTTCGAAATGGAGCATTAATATAAGAGAAATCTTCCTGCAAAATTTCAGCAAGATCCGATTTGTAGTTTTTGAGAAAATGGTTAATGAAGTGTGTTGTTACTTGTATCATATTTTGTTGCAACTTCATATACATATGGTTTAAAGTTTGTGCAAATTGTTACAATTTCAGCAACATTGCTAGAATTGAACAACTACTGTTTTAAAGAAGCATTTGGGGGAGAAGCCTTTTGTTCCATCAATATCATGAGCTGGAATGAGCATTTTGATTATTGTATTACAGCTTGGTTAATATAAAGGGATTGGGTTGCATGAGGACATGCAACATGTTTAATTTGGGGGAGATGTTGGGTCACTAATTTGTCATTATTATTATCACTTCTTAACATCCATTTCATCCAATTCTACTGTTTTTTTTTTCACATTATTTATCATAATTTATCATATAATTCCATTTCATAATTATTTATGCTCTTGTGGATAAGTAATACTTGTTTCCTTTATTTTTAATAAATTGATGATTATTATGGATAATTTTTCCAATGATGGCTTATTAATTTGTTATAATATTACTTACCATTTTAGCCTCCAAGATCTCTTTCAGATTGCAAGTTTGATCTCCAATTCATAATCAAATATTCCAACTCAGAAATTTGCTGAAATAAAAGTGACAGTTTTGCATTGGACGTTTTGGACAAATGAAGATGAATCTTGAAAATCTGAGACACGAGTTTTGTGCAAAATGGACCAAATTAGTTTTCCAATGAGCAATTTTCCAAAATTCGGTCTAGATTGAGAGAAACGCAAGGTTCTCTGAAGGTGATTTTCTCAGATTTGTTGTTGTGGCCATTTTCCAAATTCTTCCAATTGCAATACCAGATTCGACTTGTTCTAGCTGAATCATGATGGAGAGATATTTCAGATCTGATCTTGTTGATCAATTTGTTTTGGACAATCCAAAATTGTAATGGAAATCAGTTTGTAATCAATTTAGTTGTAATTTCCCTTTGCTCTCTGTGTATTTAAATGAAAATAGAGATCAAAGAGGGGGGGATGAACAATTGTTGAATTGGAGGCAAAGCTAAGAACTTCATTCTGGTGTAATTATTTCTCTGAGATATTTTAATGAAAGAAGTTATCCATTGAGTTCTACATCTCTTACTTGTAATCTGATTTGAATTGGGCCCACTACCTTGGACGAGGTACTGCCTTAAACATCTAAAGTAGTTTAGCAGTGTGTTTGTTTCTTTGAATTTCAATTGTTGTTACTTAAAGTAAATTTTCATTTATTCAAGTAATTTGTTGGTTGCTGCATTTTCATGATTTGTTGTTTCTTGCAATTTCTAGATTTCATTTAATTTGTTGTTCTAGATTAGCATTTGAATTATGTTGGACACAATAGGTTAAATTTCCAATTCAACAAGGTGTGGTTTAATTTAGTATTGATTCAAACCCTGTGATTAACATAATTATTTTCCTATCATTTACTTTTTGCTTTTTAAATTTAGTATTGTTTTTCAAATCGTACATTTTATTTCTTATCGAATGAGCTTGATAGTGTAGAACCCAGTCATGTTGAACCAATGTTAGCTGTTGGTAGTTGCTTGCATATATTTTGCAGACTGCCTTGAAACAAAAAGACGTTCATCGATTGATAATTAATGTCCAAGTGATTAGTTATTTTTTTATTAAACAATTAATTTTCCACAACAGACTCCATTTTCTCAAAGATTAAGGCACTGATCTACCAAGGGTGGTCACTAAAACTCATATTCTTTCACCTCCATCCAGGTATAGCCAAGTTGGGGTACCTAAGGCATCAATTTCCCGACAAGCTAACCATCCAAAAAATTCAATCTCCTAGGGACACCTGTGTTGGCCTTTCCTCAAGCTCTCCTCAAATTTTGAAGCCATTCCGATGGTGGAGTTGGGAGAAAAGCTAAGCCCTAGCTCTGGGATCAACTTGCCCTGCTATCCCCAAGGCTAGTACCTCATAGGGTCAAAACAACATCTTCAAGTGAAAATACTTTCTTTGATCGTTTCTCCACCTTGTCTATGGTAAGAATATCATTGGTTGCTACATTCTTTCCTCATACCCTAGACTGGGTCCACTTGGCCCCGTATGGCCCCGCTCCTTTGAAAGACCATTCTTCAAGAACCATCCGGGATATCAATTTTAACAAGGATTTTAGGGATTGGGGAATTCCTTCACATGTTTTATCCCATAAACCTAACCCTCTAATCCTCTTTTCCTTTCCCTGGAATACACAGTACCTTGCTTAAAAAGCAAGCAAGCTCCATCCTTCAAAATATTCTGGGAAAGGGTTAAGTTGGGTCACTCATATCCATTGACTTATCCTTCATTTGTGACTCCATACATATCGAGTCTCCTCCCATCGGTGAAAGTCCATAAAAAGAAGGGAGCCTTAACTAAGGTGACAGCAGGTTAAGTCTCCAATTGTTTCCCTTGGACTAGCATTTGCCCTCTAGGGATCCCCCTTAGGTCCTCTACTAGTTTGAGCGATAACGACGACTCAACATCAATGCGGTGTACGTGATTGGCAACTAGCTGGAGGATGTTCATTTTGCATGAGAAAACTATTGAATTTTGTACAATATGAACAATAGAAACCAATTTTCTGATCTGATAATTACTACCTGATGATCTTTAACAATTTATCTTTATGCCGTTGATATCATTGAGCAATTACACACAAAAAATCTCAACAGTAACGCAACGAAAACAGTAAGATCACAAAGAGACAGCCATGCATAATAGAAATAACAAAATTTTCCTTGGGAAACCTAAACTTGGGAGAAAACCCAGCAACTCTTCTTCTAGGAGAAATTTTCTTCAGCAAGGTTTACAAATCCAAATTGTCTAGAAATTTGTGCTAAAAATCCAAGTCCATACTTCAGTGAAATTCGTCAGCTATCTGCTCTCGTGCATGGCTAATATAGAAGAGAGACAATGATGAGTGGGTGATCAAATGAAGTGGCACATCACTTATATATATTCAGGTCGAATGGGTGCATCTACCCCAAGGGACACACCCTTTCATGGTGGGGCCAACTTGTCCCTTTTGAGCCTACATGAAACCCAAAAATAAAATTTATTTTATTTTAATTTCCACAATTTTTTCTAGGCCAACTTAGGAGGCCTCTTGGCATGCGAGAATACCTCCCGATGCTACAAAAATCAACACTCCCTCTTAGCGAGAGAGGTATTCTCCTTGGCTACAACAAATTTTCCTTTAGCTGGAATTTATCCTTAAGAAAAGTTCATGAGCTTGTCATGTTGATACATGTCTATAAATAACTCGACCTTAAAGTGAGCAATGTAACTACTCACATGCATGTGAGTATCCAGGGCCATTTACCTCTAGCCAAAGTCCATTATGGATCCTTAGGTAAATATATCCATCTCCTCTGGTCAAAGTCTTTAATGACCTAGCCAAGTCCTTCTGGCTTATTAAGAGAGAATCTGCCCTTGGACCATTCACCTAGCCAAAGTCCTTTATAGCTTTTCAGATGAATTACATCTATCGCATCTAGCCAAAGTCCTTTATGACCTAGCCAAGTCCTTCTGACTTCTCAGGTGAATGTATCCATCTCCCTTGGTCAAAGTCCTTCATGACCTAGACAAAGTCCTTTATAGCTTTAAGAGATGGTCTGCCCAATCTTGCGAAGACCTCATCACTCCCTCCAATGAGGGAAATTCAACATCATACGAAGCTCGTCTTTAAAGTATGTCCACAATCTATGGATATGTATTGGAGCTCTATTGCTCCTCTCTGCACATGTATTGAAAGAAATTACCTGACCATGTCCTTTTGGCTTCTGAAGCCACACTACTTCATGACTTGCGATATTAGCTATGATATACTATGCCTCTGCCTAAATCTATATATTACTACAGCCTCACTTTACCTCCTAAGACATATCTCAAACCACATCCAATTGTACAACACAGGCACCACATACTTTACTGCCATCCACTGTAAATGCCTCGGCTCAACCATAAACTAGTTCAAGGTGCTCACTACAAAGCAAATATTTGGCCTGGTGTTAACCAGGTACATCAAGGATCCAATCAATTGCTTGTACATCATGAGATCCACCAAATTTGAATCTCCAATCCCAATAAAGTGTATTTGGCCATAATCCTTCATTTCAATCTCTGAGGCCAACTCCCTTTCACACTGAAGCAGGTCGTCCTATGGTAGTCCTGGCTACTCCCTCTGTCACGGAAGCAAATCCTTCTACCGCTATTGCTCCCTCTGTTACGTAAACAAATCCTTCGATCGTCGTTGCTCCCTCTATCGCGCAAGCAAGTCCTTCCATCGTTATTGCTCCCTTTGTCAAGCAAGCAAGTCCTTTTGTTGTTGTTGCTCGCTCTGTCATGTAAGCAAGTCCTTCTGCTATTTACATGGTCTCCTCAAAGAAGGCATATTGCTCCTAGAGACCTTTTGTCTCTGAGCATATTGACAATCTCAACACATGACATCCTCTAGGAAAGTTGCTCCTTCCACCATCCCTGACGCTTTGCTCCCTCAGAACTGGAAGCTCTTCCTGTCATCTGGCATGATCCTAGATGTCCTAACAATTTGTACAATTTCTTCATTTCGAACACCAATCACTCTGTTTAGTTTGTGCTCCAGCCCTTAGGTCATACAAGAACCAATCCATCGGATACTGGAGCAAAAATATCCTTGTAGTCCACTTCCTCTTACTAGGAGAACCTTCTTGCCACAAACATTGCCTTGTTCTTCTTGATGTTGCCATTTGCTGCCAAAATCACTGCCTTGGCAGCCTTTATGATGTTCCCATAAACCTCATTTAAAAGGCCATGGAAGAAACAATTATAAACAAGCAAAAATACAAAGACAAGAGGCTGGCCCAGGAATAAAAATAATAGTAATCAAGGGAGAGAGATATGAATTACTTATCTTTTGATTAAACTGCGAAGAGTTGTAGGAAATTTTCTTATCCTTCTTGATCCTTGCTTCCTTATAGAAATCAATGAAGCCCATCTGCAATCTCATCAATCTTGGATTCCTTTGCCTTCCTCTGAGGTGGATGCTTATCCTCATTCTCAACATCAACTACTAATGCATGTTAATTTCCTTTCTTGCATGATCTGTAAGGGCTAGGGTTTCTTCATCCTACGAAGCAAGCTATTCATCAAGCTATCTAGCCACACAATAAAAGGGCTCAACAATAAGCTAGCATCAACACCAAGTCTACCCTTCTTGTACAATTTCAAGATATTCCTTGGTGGACGAATCAGAGAGATGTACTGCTACTAGTCAAATTAACAACTTCCCTTTGGTCCAAATTCCAGATCAAATTACCCTTCTTGTACAATTTCGAGATATTCCTTGGTGGACGAATTAGAGAGGTGTACAGCTACTAGTCAAATTAACAACTTCCCTTTGGTCCAAATTCCAAATCAAATTAACCACATATAATGTGGACAATAAACAAGAATTTGACTCCATGTCAAATGTAGGTTCATGCTTGTACCCAACAACTTCAAATTAGATTTTACATCACATGTCATGCTTGAAAAGATGTCATCATCCAAACTGTAGATTATCTAAAGCATAATCTTGAAACTGAATAGTTATCAACAAACTGCCCTCTCAGGTTTCAGAAAACAATCATAGCATAAGGAAGTTCAATCAAACTTTGTTGCATTTCTCTCACCTCAGGTCATTCCACAAGAACAAATGATGTGGCACCAATCAAGATCATTCCCCAGACTAGAGTTAGACCATTGATCTATGAGCATTAGAAATTTTATGAATACTATTGTGAACGATTCCATAAGTCTTAACCACACAGGTTGTTCTTTGCCTCACTTTACTGCTCTACCTTTCTTGTGGTCCACCACAGTCTGCTATAGCAACTTTGGCCAACCTCTTCTAGCCTTGTTATCCACCTAGCAAGATCTTCGATCAGCTTCTCAAGTTTGGCCTTATCCTTCAACCCACAAACTACTTGTTGTAGCAATTCCATGGCCCTAATACAACTCATCTAGCTTTGATATCCTCCATAGCAACCCTTATAACTAGCTCGGCCTTCTGTCCCACGTTTTTGGGCCTTGACTGCCCTCCTGTAGGCCTCGGCCTACCTTCAATAATCTTCGGCTTTCTCTGTTCTCCTTGCAGCTCAGCACCAAGGGCTGAGGCAGCCTATGGCCAACCCTTCTAGCCTTTGCTACCTTACCAAAATTGTACAGACCTCTTTCCCTGCTAGTGGATGGCCTTACCAGGCCTTCTTCCTTGTTGCCTACACAATGAAACAAAACCAACCCTCAAATCTTGTTGCGGCCGACCCTGCTGCCCTTGGCCTTCTTTAACAGAAACTCGGCTTCCAAATACTCTCCTTTCTTGTTGCGGTTCCAGACTTCCAAACTTGGCCCCTCTTGGGCAGTTGCGGATCCTCTTGGCTAATTTCTTCCACAAATATAATCCTTCACAGTTGTCTTGTAGGTTGCTCTTTAACAAGCTATGATACTATGTTGAATTTTCTACAAGATGAACAGTAGAAACCAATTTTCTACTATAATAATTACTACCTCGTGATCTTTAACAATTTAGCTTTATGCCACTGATATCATTGAGAAATTATACACAAAAAATCTCAACAGTAATGCAATGAAAATGGTAAGATCATAAAGAGACAACCATGCACAATAGAGAACAAAATTTTCCCTAGGAAACCCAAACTTTGGAGAAAACCTAGCAACTCTTCTTCTAGGAGAAATTTGCTTCAACAAGGTTTACAAATCCAAATTGTCTAGAAATATGTGCCAAAAATCCAAGTCCAAACTTCAGTCAAATTCGTCCTCTATATGCTCCCACGTGCGGTTAATATAGAAGAGAGATGATGATGAGTGAGTGATCAAATGAAGTGTCACATCATCCATATATATATACAAGTCAAATGGGTGCATTTACCCCAAGGGGCACACCCTTTAATGGTGGGGCCAACTTGTTCCTTTTGAGCCTACATGGAACCCAAAAATAAAATTTATTTTATTTTAATTTCCACAAATTTTCTACGATGACTTATGTTGATTTGGGGTAACATCAGATATGCTCTAGTCATAAAAATTGGTGGAGAGGCTAAAGCACATGAGATCTCCAAGAACCATAAATGGTTTGGGGAAATTCCACCCAGTTAGAGAGATATTAAAATAATTAATATTTTTAATGGGTTCCTAAGTCTAAACTTGGGAAAATAAAAATATTAATGGGTATTAATATAAAACTGGGTGAGAATGTTCTAAAAGACATGGATCAAGCCAAATCTAATCTTAACCGTTGATTAGAGATTTAATCTCAACCGTTGAAGACTCAACAAAAAAAGTATAAGAAGAGACTTGAGGGTCAGTTGGAGATACACCAAGATTGATCAGTCAGTTCGATTTTTTGGAGTGGGGTTTGCTGAGAGAAATCGAACAAGTGATCTGAGTTGCAGCGAGGGGCAATGAGTGTAGAGAAGAGAGGTAGAGATAGTGCCGAAGGACCAACACAGAGGCAGAGGAGGCTACGCAGAGCCAGCAGGTGCCACGCAGAGGGCCAAAGTCACTACGCAAAGGCTAGCAGGGCCTGCGTGGGTGACGCAGAAGGCCAAAGAACCAGCGCAGAGCAGCAGAAGGCTGACGAATGGGGGCTTTTGAGTGACGCAGAGGCTAGAGGGCTAACGCAGAGCTTCAAAGAAGCGTAAGAGAGATTTTCGTGGAGCAACTTACCAAATATCTGCTTCCGAAGAGAGGTATTACTGCCAGATTGATTTCTCTGTTGGGTGAGCCAGTTTGGCACCCTAGTTGGACTCAAGAAAGCTGCTTAATAATAAAACCCTCAAAACTGCTGCACTGGTTTTCCCAAGTTGGGTTTTTCTGAGGACGATTGTCCAAAAATAATGGTGTCCCTTGTGTGTTTGTCTATTATTTTCAATTGATGATTTGTAGATGGTTGAGACTGCATTTGTGTTTATTTTCAGTATTTATATGGTTAAATAACTTCTTAAAGAATAAAACAAGTAGGTGAAATAAACCAGATAGTGCAGGATAAATTTCTAACGAGTTAAACATAGAAATTTCAACATGGTATCATAGCGTTGCAAATCACAAGAGAGATGAAGGCACCAGCTAAATCAGAAAATTTGAAGCAGAAACAGTTGTCCTGAGGGACAGAGTTGTTCCTAAGCAGAAGGCAGCAGTAAAGGAGTGACACAGAGGGTCTGCATCATCATTTCGAGCCAGATAGAGGGCCAGCGCAGAGGCAGAAGAGGTCCATGAAGAGCAACGCCATCCTACTCAGTCAGGTAGGCTTGACGCAATTGGCCAGAGGAGCGATTCAGCCTTGCTGGGTTGCGCAGAGCTAAAAGGCTCGTTTCTTCAGCTACTAGGGCCTAGGGAACTGTGGGCAAATTGTGGATTGCGAAACTGGTGGGGTGTTGTTGCTATTGAAGCAGAACAGTACCTAACGACACAAAACCAAGGTAGAGGGAGGGAGTCGCTACCTAAGTAGATTTCTAGCCAAGAAATCCAGATCAGTGTTGCAAGAGCAAAGGGGATCGGAGAGGAGCAGTTCGACAGTTGGCATGAGGATTTTGAGAGGGAGTCGAGTAGAGGACTTCCAGAAGGGAAGTCGAGACTCAGAGGGAGTCTAAGGGAGAACTTCTAAGAGGGAAGTCGAGACTCAGAGGGAGTCGAGGAGAAGAGCGGAGATGGCAATGAACGAACTGAGGGATCAGGACAGGTTGGACAGGGCATCCAGCTTTGTTATCTTGAAGGCCAGGATCCTATTTGTTCTGGATAGGCATCGCATCAAGGGGTTCGTCTTGAGAACCATGACTATCCCAGTCGACCCAGTTGATAATGAAAGGTATAAGGATGCAATGGCCAAGGCAAAGTGCATAATCCTTGATGGGGTCAAGGATCCTGTAGTTCAGCATATTGTTGAGAAGAACACGGCAAAGGAGATGTGGGATACCTTGACGACATTGTATCAAGGAACTTCCATGTAGAGGAAGATGCTACTAGAGAATCAGCTGCAGTTGTATCAAATACAGAAGGGGGAGTAGATAGATCTATACCTCAACAGGTTTCAGGAGATTCAGGACCAACTTACTTCCATAAGGGCCACATCGGATCAAGAGTTCATGGTGAGGACCGCCCTGAATGCAGTTTCCGAAGAGTGGGAGACATTTGTCCAAAGCATTTTGGACAGAGCTAATCTTCCAGGATGGGAAGAGATGTGGACAGCTCTTCGCCAAGAAGAGATCAGATGGCTGACCAAGGCGGGAAGTAGAAGCAAACGAGGTCAAATCAAGAAAGAGGAGGAGGATGCGGCTCTGGCATCTGCAGGACAGCAAGGGAAGAGAAAGAAGAAGGACATCTCCAAGATAAAGTGCTTCCATCGTGGGGAGTTGGGTCATTATGCAACCCAGTGTCCCAGGAAGAAGAATAATGGAGAGACTTCTGACTCCAAGGCAGCTCCGGCTAAGGCGGAGAAAGAAGTCGAGATGGATGATGACTGTGCCATGAGTGCTCATACACCTCTAGAGAAGAGGTGGGGTGACATCGAGTTGTAGTCATGAGGACTACAAGAGATGTGGCGCAGGATCCTTGAGGTACCCAAACTCTTGGATCATATCCGGCTACGAGAGCCCCAAGTGACAGTAGCAGGGTGATGGATGTTGGTAGAAGCAAGATGCGAATGGAGCAGCAGAGCAGTGCTAGAGTGCAATGGTCTGTGGCAACGCAATGGGGGTTGCAGTAGTGCAAGAGGCACATAGGAGGTTGCAGCATTGCAGAAAGGCACATAGGAGGTTGCAGCAGTGCGAGAGGCACAGAAGTGTTGCAGCAGTGCAGAGGCAACAGAGGGTGCACAAGATAGCAGCAGAGGTAGCTTTAGCATCAAAGGGCTTCTAGCCTGACAAGGATGTCAGTGGTTGGGTAGATCAGTTACTTACTTCTCGATAACTGAGTTGCAATGCAATTGTTAGCAGTGGTAGTGCTATGGGCAGCACGATGCAGCATGATGAGAGAGAACTGCAGTGTTGGGAGGAAGGACCAGCAGCAACACGGATGCAGAGGGAGTTGCAGTACAGATGTAGCAGTGATAGTGGCAGAGCCATGGTACAGGAGGCAGCAGTGCAGGGGATGTTGGGCAGCAGGCCAAGCATCAGCACAGGTACCAATGTCGAATGATCAAGGTAATGTTCAATGGTGGAGCATTACTAGAGCACATTCCTCGCTAAGAGGGAGTGTTGATTTGGGGTAGCATCGGATGTGCTCTAGACATGAAAATTGGTGGAGAGGCTAAAGCACATGAGATCTCCAAGACCCATAAATGGTTTTGGGAAATTCCACCCGGTTAGAGAGATATTAAAATAATTAATATTTTTAATGGGTTCCTAAGTCTAAACTTAGGAAAATAAAAATATTAATGGGTATTAATATAAAATTGGGTGAGAATGTTCTAAAAGACATGGATCAAGCCAAATCTAATCTTAGCCGTTGATTAGAGATTTAATCTCGGCCGTTGAAGACTCAACAAAAAAAAGTATAAGAGGAGGCTTGAGGGTCAGTTGGAGATACACCAAGATTGATCAGTCAATTCGATTTTCTGGAGCGGGGTTTGCTGAGAGAAATCGAACAAGTGATCTGAGTTGCAGCGAGGGGCAGTGAGTGCATAGCAGAGAGGTAGAGATAGTGCCAAAGGACCAACGCAAAGGCAGAGGAGGCTACGCAGAGCCAACAGGAGCCACAAAGAGGGCTAGAGTGACTGCGCGGAGGCTAGTAGGGCCTGCGTGGGTGACACAGAAGGCCAGAGAGCTAGCATAGAGCAGCAGAAGGCTGACGCAGGGGGCTTCTGAGTGATGCAGAGGTCAGGAGGGCTAACGCAGAGCTTCAGAGAAGCGTCAGAGAGATTTTCGTGGAGCAGACTTGCCGAATATCTGCTTCCGAAGAGAGGTATTACTACCAGATTGATTTCTCTGTTGGGTGAGCTAGTTTGGCACCCTAGTTGTACTCAAGAAAGATGCTTAATAATAAAACCCTCAGAAATGTTGCACCGGTTTTCCCAAGTTGGGTTTTTCAGGGGACAATTGTCTAAAAATAACGGTGTCCCTTGTGTGTTTGTCTGTTATTTTTAGTTGATGATCTGTAGATGGTTGAGACTGCATTTGTGTTTATTTTCAGTATTTATATGATTAAAAAACTTGTTAAAGAATAAAACAAGTAGGTGAAATAAACCAGATAGTGCAGGAAGAATTTCTAACGGGTTAAACTTAGAAATTTCAACAACTTAGGAGGCCTCTCGGCCTGAGGGAATACCTCCCGACGCTA
This sequence comes from Pinus tabuliformis, assembly GCA_031772625.1. Classification (NCBI taxonomy): domain Eukaryota; kingdom Viridiplantae; phylum Streptophyta; class Pinopsida; order Pinales; family Pinaceae; genus Pinus; species Pinus tabuliformis. The sequence goes on along the minus strand of CM062820.1, from coordinate 1,016,553,456 downwards.
CAAAAATCAACAAAAACTAATTTTTACTTGTGTTAGAACCCTAATTTGAGTGGCTATATTTAGGCTCATTCTTGCCAATTTGACTTTCCAACCCTTGATTCCATATGGTAACTTTGACTACTCCACAACCTAGGTTGACCTTTTGGGTATATTTGGCATGTGCTAATTCTCTCTAGCCTAAATTTAACCCTTAAATAAAGTGTTGTATAACCCAACTTGCCCTCAACATTTTTTATTGGAAAACATGCCAAGTTACAATGTCATTTTGTCAAGAAAAACTTAAAGCTCAGTTTTATCCAATTATTTAGCATCGGAATAAAGGCTAACACGACAGAAGCTAAAAAAGTTGAAGTAGAAGGATTTTACCAATTTTGTTTGCATGGAAAAGATATAAAGACTGAAAAAAGTTTCAATCCAGCAGTTTTAGTATGTCTCTTAGACCAAAGAAAACAGCCAGTAAATTTCATTAAAGGGAAGCAATAAGATTTAAGAAAAGGACAGCCAGCGAATTAAAGAGATGGCAGCAGGAAAAGCCTTCCAAATCAGTAAGGTAAACTAAGTTGGCAGATATGCAGAGGATGATAAAAAGTGGTGTGTTTTTTCTTGCTTTCCTCCACAGATAATTAGGGTGATTTATCCTCCATGCAGTGGCTTTCAATATATGCAGGAGAGAACGGAAAGGGGATTAAACAGTATTCTTTCAGAGCAAATTGTAGCAGCAAATAGCTCTTCACTCTTCCATCCTCCAGACCTTAGACCACTACCTCCACTACAAGCAAAAAGATCCATGGCAGCCTGTCACCTATGACTCACTATGGTGCAATCAATCTCTCGCGTAATACCAATATGTGATTTGCTACAACTGTGCTTTGTTCTAGCTCTTTGAACATACTGGATGTCATTGATTAACTTGTTTTGCAGTGTTATGGTAATTTGCAATGCACGCACTTTGAATCTTCTTCACCTGAGGCACACATTCACTTCACTCATGTCAATTCAATTCATTATTACAGCTATCTCTAGGATCTGACCTCAACCACTGAAGATCATCATTTTAAACTTGCCCTCCTTTGTGTGCTGATTGTCTTGGAGTTTGTGCAGATTTGTCAATAAGATGGCAGCATGCACCTTTTAGGGACACCCCCCTAAGATTGAGGGATTAATTGCTGACTGCTGGAGAATCTATGTCTGATAGAGAGTTGGTACTCATTGCACTTCAAGGTCTTCCTCCAATTTGGGAGATTCATTACAACTATTAGCAACAATGACAAGTTCCTGTCATTTGATGAGCTCGTTGGCAAGTGCACTCAACAAGAAACCAGGATGATATCTAGAGGAAGAATTCAAAAGCATGAAGAAGGAGAGCCCTGTGCATTTGCTGCACAGGATAAGAAGAGGAAAGGAAAGGGAAGACCATCTAGTTCAAGAAAGCCTGCCCTGAATCAAAGGACTTCAAAAGAAGGGGAAGGAGAATTGAATGCTTCAATTGCCACAAGCATGGTCACTATGCTCGAGACTGTTCAAAAAAGAGAGATGTTCCAAGGTCTAACTACAACCATGGCTACAACAACAACAAGTTTAATGATAGAAGAAGAAGAGATGATGGAAGAAGAAGAGATAATAGAAGAAGAAGAGATGCTCCTGATGATCGTGAAGAAGGCCATCATCCTCAAAAGAGATCAAGGAACTCAAGGTATGGAAATAATGTAGTTGCTACTCAATCTGAATATATTCTTATTTCTGCACTTTCTAGTTCCTCTCCTTCAGATTCGTTTGATGGTTGGTAGATAGTGGGGCCTCTAGACACTTCTCTGGGTATCGTGAAGTCCTCTCAAACTTGGTTGAGAGGGAGACTAATTTGAAAATCATTCTTGGAGATAATTCTACTTATCTGGTAAAGGGTTTTGGTTCTGTTACATTTCATTTGGATTATGGGGAAATTGTACATCTTCATGATGTTATGTATGTACTAGGATTGAAGAAGAACCTTGTATCTATATATGCCTTGGAAGACAAAGGGATGAGAGTCGCTTACATAAGAGAAAGGTCCTCACCTGGCCTATGGAATCTCGCATGAGGGATGCACTCACCTTGGGATCTAGAATTGAAGGACTCTATAGAGTTAATGGAAGATCGATGCGAGCAATGGTACATGATAGCAATCATCAAAGTACCGAAGGTTTGCTCATTTACATTACGAAGCCCTACCCAAAGTGAGAAGGATGGTTTTTGGAATGCCTGAGGTTCAAACTAATCATGATGGAGTTTGTCCGAGATGTGTCAGTGGAAAGAAGTTGAGGGGACCATTCCCTTCTAGCAAAAGCAGGACCAGTGATATTCTACAACTCATTCATTCTGATCTATGTGGACCCATGCCAATAAAATCTCTGGGTGGCTATCTATATTATATAATCTTTGTGGATGACTTCTCCCAGAAGACATGGATATTCTACCTAAAGCACAAGGATGAAGCATTTGATGTGTTCAAGGATTTCAAGGCACTGATAGAGAATCAAACAGGAAAAAGAATCAAAGTCTTTAGGTCTGACAATGGTGGAGAATACACTTCTAATGAGTTTGTTGACTTTTGCAAGAAGGATTAAATCAAGGAGACTAATGTACCTTATAATCCCGAGTAGAATGGTTTTGTTGAAAGAAATAATAGGACCATCATGGAAGTTGCCCGAGCCATGTTGCATGATCAAAAGTTGTTGAAGTTCCTTTTGGGGAGAAGCCACTAATACAACAATCTAGTTCAAAACATGACTCCTCGTCAAGCCTTGGGTGACAAGACCTGAGAAGAAGTATTCACAAGTATCAAGCCCGATGTTGGACATCTAAGGATATTTGGTTGCCCCGTGTATTTTCATGTGTTGAAGGACAAGAGGAATAAGCTGGAAGACATTGGAAAGAAAGGTACGTTTGTTGGATATTGTGATAATTCTAAAGCCTTTAGAATATATGTGCCTGGTCAAAGGAGTATTTGTTGAAGAATGTAACTAGGTTTGGTCTTCATAATTGTACTTGAAGTCAAGAATGTAATATATTTGTCAAAAGGAAGCAAAAAAAAAATTATTATTAATTTCATTGACTTATTAAAGCATGGGTTTCATGCTTGGGTCAAATGTATAGGTCAAGCCTTCATTGTAGGCTTTAGGTTATTGTCAAAGTCAATTTGTGAAGACTCCTCCATCCATCGCAGTCTCCTTGTTGTTGAAAGAATCTCCATCAAGTCGGCTTCCACAAAGTGATCACATGTCGGCCTATATATACACAACTATTCAAATGCTCATGTCAGCTCAATTATATTGGACAACCACCAATGTTTTAAAACTCCGACTCCGACCCCGACTCCGCTGAGGGTCGACTCTGACTCTGACTCCGACTCGGTATCGACTCGGTCGGCTCGATTTCAATGACTCGGTCGTTGTAAAAAATACATTAAATATTTAATTTTTTATAAAAAAACATAATTTTAAAGATTTTCATTCATGTTTCCAAACATGGATGTAGCTATAACATCTATTGTCATGAGGTAATGAGTCTATCAAGGAACATATTGAAGCTCCATATGCAGAAGATTCTGGTCATATATTTATTATTCACTCAAGAGTCAAGAGAACAAGACTCTATACTAGAACTTAAGAGGTAGTGTCATATGTGTATTTCCCATATCCTTTAACCAATGATAGAAGTAGGTGGTTGAAAGCAAGTAATAAACAAGGGTGTAATTAACCTATGCTTATTTCATAGAAAGGATTGGTATGAATGAAAAACCCATCATAAATAGGGCTAGGTATAATTAATCTTATCTGTGTTTTAGAAGGTTCTAGAGACCTGCCTGATTACTAGAACAAACGATAATATCTAGGTTGAAAACTTGAATCTCATGGTAGACTGTATATCAAAAGATAAATTGCGTCTCAATCTTGAAAGAACAAACGCTATAGATGTATTTCTCTTTAGGTATATCACTGTCTACCTCATTCCACAACTAGTGAGAACCAAATTTGATTCGTTTCATAACTTAAGAGTCAAAGTCTGGTTGAAGATTGAATTATGAACTAATAGCACATTAAGTTGGGACTTGGAGAAGTAATGAAATGCAAAAAGCAAAGACGACAACCTAAAGGACCTCTTTGAAATAATTAACGGGCCACAGTTTCCAACCCGGCTGAGTAGGCTCAAACTCGACCGAGCCGGCCGGGTTAATACCGAGCCGGTCGAGTTGTTAGACAACCCGGCGGTCGAACCATTTCATACGCCGGGTTGCTCGGGGAGGCTCTAGCTCGAACCAACTCGGCCGTGTTGGTTCCAAGCCGGTCGTTTCTAAAAACACTGACAACCACTATATATATACAAGCACTAGATCTTTCCATAATAACATATCACAAGTTTGCATTTAAGAGAACAAGTTTCAGTGATATGACACAGATTACTAGCTCGGATCTCAAAGAAGGTTGCGATGAAGTTTGGGTGATCTCAGTGGAAAACTTTCGATGATCTCAAAGATAATTTCGTGACATTCTCAGCATATAGAATGTGGATTGCAGTGGAGACAGTTCAGTGATGTATCACAGTGACTCGATGTTATTTTTGTATCACAATTTTGGTGCTACCTTAGTTTCGGTGCTACTACAGTGATCACATTTCAGTGATATTACAGTGATGTATTTCGGTGCTATTTCATTGCTACCACAGTGAATATCTCGGTGATGTAGACTCGGTTCTTCAGTATCTCGGTGCTACCTTATTATTATCACGGTGATTTGCAAGGATCAAAGTATGAAGAAGAATGACAAATTTGAATTGATGGATGGAGGTAGCCTCGATTCTAAGTTGTAAGGGTCTTGTTCGTTTCATCTTGAATCTACTGAAGGAAGAATTTTGACTGGGATTTCCCCTAGAGTGGGGTTTTGCCCTGGCAGCGTGCCTAAACCTTGTGTACTCTTTTATTTGTTGCTTGGCATTAGTCTTGATGATAAGAAAAGATAAATCGAAAGAACTAATAATAATAATGAAAACATCACAAGGGACATTCCTCCTCCTCCTCCTATTGAGAAGAAGGACGATGACATAACCCTACTAGAAGGTCCTTTTGTGCCTGATCCTGAGATAGATATTGTTGATGATACCATAGAGCTCATGGACCCTTTGGATCCTCCTCCATGTGATCCCCCTGCCAAGAAGAGACCACATTGGCTTTGTGATACATTACAAGATGTTGAAAGACATGTTGTTGCCAGAGGGACCTTTAAAGAAAGTAAGAAGCCATGTTGATATCAAGGTTATGTTGTAGCTATGAGCACCATCATACAAGCTGAGCCTCCAACTTTTGAAGAAGCAACGAAAGAGCAAGTCTAGAAAGATACTATGGCTAAGGAATATGAATCTATAGTGAAGAATGATGTGTGGGAAGTTGTTCTAATACCCAAAGGGAAGTCTGTTGTAACTTCTAAATGGTTGTACAAGATCAAACATGGAGCTAATAGAAGTTTTGAGGAATATAAGGTGAGGTTCATAGCTAGAGCTTTCTCCCAGAAAGAGGGAGAGGACTATGATGATATATTAGAACTTGTTGCCTGCTATACTACTATTCGATCAATTGTTGCCCTTGCTGCTAGTCAAGGATGGATACTTCATCAGGATGGATGTGAAGATTGCATTTCTTCATGGCATACTCCAGGAAGAAGTATATGTTGAGCAACCACAAGGTTTTGAAGTGCATGACAGGAAGCCTCGCGTTTGCAAGTTGGAGAAGGCACTCTATGGATTGAAGCAAGCCCCCAGAGCTTGCTATGCCCATATTGATAGCTACTTGATGCAGCTTAGATTCACAAGAAGCAATGCTGACCTGAACCTCTGCTTCAAAGCTAAGTTGCTGAAAACGCCTAGGGGAGGACCTGGAAACGCCGTTCACCGGATCTGAAACGGAATCTCGTACGAAACGGGTCTGAAATGTACGGAATACGTTTTTTTTGCCATTTTTTAATTCCCATTTCCACGACCGTCGTTTTTTTTCCGCTTTTTGGGGTTTTTTTCGCAGATTTCGGTCTGTTTCCGGAAATCTGGATATGGATCCAATAAAATCGTGATCCGTATCCAGATTTCCAGAAACAGATCAACCTTTTGATCGTTGGGAATGTTCCAAAAAATGAAAATCACGTTTGCAGTTGCACTTTAAAATTCGGGCGGCTATTAGTATTCACTTTAGGGTTTCACCGTTCACGGTTTCACCTTCACGCTGTCCATTTAACATTTTGTTTTTCACTTTTTAACATTTTGCTTTCCAAACGTGGATGACCGCATTGTGCATTGGAGCCTGGAAGTGGAGTTTGAGCTTGAGGAGTCGTCGGCGGTTGCTAGTGGCCACGCGTTGGAGTTTTCGTCGTTCGAGGGTCAGCATTCGAGGTCGTTGTGCGGCTGTTTTCGTTCAGGGGTCATCGAGTTTTCAACTTTTCGTTGGTCGAGCTCGGGTCATTGACTGCTTGCTTGTCCGTTGGAGAAGGTTAGAAATGATAAATCATAAATCTCGTTGACTTACAATTACAAAGTTACAATTACAGTTTCTGAGTTTCGTAATCATGTTGCCAAGTTCCATTAATAACCGTAATCCCTGAGATTAATAAAATGGCAGTTGTTGGATGTCATACATTCTTTCAATTTTTATATTATTTTGTGCACTATTCCTGTTATAAGAATTCACAAACTGCTGAATGCCCTAGCGGTTTGATAAATCCTTAAGCCCAAAATTGGATAAGACAAGTGTTCATTGTTTTCACATAAAGGGATATTACAAAAAATTTGTTTAGTTGTAGAGAGCTACATTTTTAATAAAACAAAATTAGTTAAATTACTAATCATAAATGAACACAAAGCCATGCTTCACTATTGCAATTTTTTTCATGGTTTGTTTATTTAGCAAAAAGCATGTTGACTAGTGGCTTTGTAAGTTTCTCTGTTGCTTCCTTAGGTAGGTCCATCACTAGCTTAGAAGTTCAGTGTTTCCACGTGCTCCAGAAGTTAGAACTGGTGGACTGTTATCTTCCATGGGCTTTTCAAAGTTTGAATTAACAGAATGAAGTTTTTAACTTGATTAGAATTTCCAGATTGTTCACCTTTTGAGCTTTGACAAGTGAACAACTATGTTACAGTTACATAGCTCACTTGGTTATGTTTCTAATGCAATAAGTAGTCTTTTGACTCTTGAGTCTTGAGTCCTAATAGTTAAGACCTCTTGTCACTTGTGACCTTTTTATTGGAGCATCTGATTCTTACCAAACTTTTAGTTTTAACTTTTAATAATGATTTTTTTTTCAAGGCTTGTAAGTTCGTAACTTGTTTTGAAATAATACATATTTGTCAATTTTATTTTGCAGTTTCATTTACATCATCATCATCATTCATGGCAACTTCATGTTCATCCATTCGTGAGGCAGAGACAGTGGAACATGAAACTGAATCTGCCCCTAAAGTTGATCAAAAGTCACCACTTTGGAAATATGTAACTATTGTTGGGAAGATCCAAGGAGGGGGATCATTGGCATGGGTTTGCAGTGAGTGTAAAAAGGAGTATAAGGGATCATACACACAGGTTAAAGCACATTTTCTTGGGTTAAAAGGCATTAGGGTTCAAATATGAAGTGGCCCACCTAAAGCGAATGGAACAGATGGAAATGGTTTAAGCAAGGCAAAACTTGCAAAATATCAGAGAGAACAAGGCAAGGTAGATGCTAAAGCAAATGAGGCAAATCTTGCCTCCCATTTAAAACACCCAACAAGGTTGGGAGCATCTTCATCAAAGCCTCCACTTCATTCTCATGGAATTGTTTGTTCAAAGTGGTCAAATTTGGGACCGCTTGAAAAGAGTTTTAATAATGACGCTCGAGAGATAACAGATGCAGCTATAGCCCAATGCATTTATGCAAATGGTCTTCCCTTTAACCTTGTGCGATCTCCTTACTGGGCAAAGATGATAAAAACAGTGAATGAAGCCCCAAGAGGGTACAAGAGCCCTGGATATGAGAAGGTACGCACCACATTGTTGAGTGCTGAAAAGTTAGATTTGGAGGCTAAATTAGGCCCCATTCGTCATTCATGGCTCATTTCAGGGGTGTCCATCATTTTTGATGGATGGAAAGATCAAAGAAATATGCCTTTGATCAATGTGATTGCTCAGAGCCCACAAGGGGCAATGTTTTTTAAGGCAGTGGATTGTGAGGGGCAGACGAAAGATTCTCAATTCATTGCTAACATCTTGATTGAAGCAATTGAATTGGTGGGGCCTGAAAATGTTGTCCAAGTAATAATTGACAATGCAATAGTGTGTAGAGCAGCAGGCCTAATTATTGAAGGCAAATATCAGCACATCTTTTGGACCCCTTGTGTTGTACATTCATTGAACCTCATGTTGAGCAAGATGGAGAAGCAAATTGAGTGGATTCGGGATATTTTTGAAGAGGCAAAAAAAATTCAAGCCTTTATCACAAACCACCGCATGTCTCAAGGCATCTACAGGGAATTTGCTAAGTTGGAGCTCCTTAAGGTACCTATACTTTAAATTTTATTTCATAAATTCTAATTTCTGACTCTAAACTCAAATATCTAAGTTGGATTCTCAATTGTCATGATTCGTGAATCATAATAGTTATTCAATCAAATTATGATTTTTAATTTGTTGAAATTTGGAACATTGGCGATTTAGCACCTACAGGTTGCCGAGACTCGATTTGCTTCTCACATCATAGTCTTAACAAGGCTTATGCAAGTGAAAGATGCATTACAATCAATGGTATGTAGTTCTCTTTGGAATCAATGGAGGCAATCCCAATCTGATAGAGCACAAGCAATGAAACGGTGGTTGTTGATGATGAATGGTGGGATAGGGTGGAGTACCTCTTGTCATTTACTAAGCCAATTGTGGATTTGCTCTGTATGTTTGACACAAATATGCCTAATTTGGGAGAGGTGTATGAAAGCATTGATTCTGTGATAAAGAAGATAAGGTTGGTTATAAATGCCAAGGAGAATGACCCGGATGAATTCTTTTACAGAGAAGTAAAAGATATATTAACCAAAAGGTGGAACAAGATGACCACCCCATTGCACCTTTTAGCCTATGCAGTGAATCCAAAATATTATGCTACAGAGTTGCTAAGTGATCCAGAAAGAACTGCACCAAACAAAGACCCAAAAGTCACAGAAGGATTTAAAAATGCTTTTAGAAAGCTTTTTGTAGATCCCGAAATTGGGCTTCGGATTCGTGCACAATTTTCTCATTTTGTGGGATCAGAGGGTTGGGGTTGTGATATTGAGTGTATGCGGGACAAGACCAGATTAAGTCCAATTGAGTGGTGGAACTCCTATGGTGGGGCACTTCCACATCCAAAAATTGGCCATCAAGGTCGTGTCACAGGTTGCTAGTTCCTCTTTAGTAGAAAGGAACTGGAGTACATACGACTTCATCCATTCAGTGAGGCGAAACAGATTGAGCTCTAAGAAAGCTAAGGAACTAGTGTATGTTCATTCAAACCTTCGCCTTCTGTCACATAAGGGAGATGAATACAAATTTGGGCCCACCAAATTATGAGACGTGGAACCAGAGTTACCTGACTTGGATATGACATTGAATGTCATGTCTCATATGAATTTGTTTGATGCGGAGTCACCAATAGGTGGATCTTCAAGTGGACATGGCAACAATGTTCCCAGTCCCACTTCTAGAGAGGATGTGGAACCTTCTAGTGGCATGAATGAAGACATATTTGATGATATGTAAATGTAATCTGTGATGGTGTTTTAACTTTTAAACTTTTGAACAACCATATGAATTATGAATAATGATAGTAGACTGCCAGTCATAGTTCATTTTGTACTTTGTACTATGTAGTAATTAGTATGCATTATTAATTTTGGTAACGATGGTGTCACTTGTCATGTTGATAACTTGATGATTGAAATTTGAAACAAAAACTTGATACTATGTTGAATCATGAATGTTATAATAACCGTTAATCAGACAATGTTTATGCGGAATTAATGATGATGAATCATGATAAATCATAGATGATAATTGATTATGTATTTTCAGTCTTTAGATCTAATCTAGATTCTAAAATATGAACGATAATATGAATTTTTTATATTTTAAATTTTTTTATATATATATATATTATTTTTTTTATTGTGTCGTTTCCTGCCGTATTGTATCCAGATTTTTTGAAAATTTGTCAATCCGTTTCAAACCCTGTATCTGTATTCGTTCCTGTATCCTTTTCAGTGCAACTTAGCTTCAAAGTTGTACAAGGTATGCCCCTTACTTTGGTTTTATATGTTGATGACCTATTCTTGATAGGTGGTGAGCCTCCGATGCTCTAGTGCAAGAGGGAGTTGGTGTTAAATTTTGGGATGTTCTATGCTAGAGCAATTTATTTAAATTTTCACAGTTAGCAATCACATCAGCATTACGATAAACTGCAGATAGAACATAAATATAATATGCAGAAGACAAGCCAAGACAAGAGGACACAAGATATGGCGCGAGCCAGGGACAAACCCCACAATGTGTGGGGAAACCCTTTGATCAAATCTTCTTTTATCTTCAAAGTTCAGCAGAGAAAGAGAGAGAGAGAGATAATACATTTACAACAGAAGTCAACACTTTGACTTATCTGGATCTGAGCATAGATCATTTCTTATAATGATGAGATCAGTTGAAGACATTCTGTTTCAACTGAATCTCCAAGGTGACAACTTCACCTATCCATTTCGTTCATCTGCTGCACCTTACCGTGTAACACCATCATGCTGCATCATGTATCTTCATGCTGCCCATACATCAAGTTGTCCATTACTTCATACTTCATGTTGCTCATGCATCATCATGCTGCCCTTGCATCATCATGTTTCAACACTACAACACTGTCAGATCTGCACTGATGAAGGCTTACGATCACCCAATCAAGCCTTCAAATTTGCTCCCACAGGATGTCCAACAATCTGATCCAAAACTAGTCAACTTCCTTGACCCAACACAAGGCACAAATTGATGTTCCAATCTGTTTTCACTGCTGTTCCTAACTGTGACTGGTTAGGGCATCCATATGCTGCAACAGCCCTTAACCAAGTCACCAAACAGCCTTCAAAAACAGTGTCCTACCCTTGTATAAGTCCTCTGCCTCCACGCTGTTGATTAGGGCTCAATCTAGCCACCAAACAGTCCCATGCAATGCCTTTTCAGTGGGCTTAGGGCCTGCGGCCTACCACAGATGGCTTCCTGTACCCACGGCCTGCTGAAACAGAGTTTCCAGCCCATACATAATATTCAAAACAGCCCAGAATTCTGTCTCCTTTATTGTGGCCTTTCTGCTGGTTAATTTTCACTCCAAAACAGTCATAGGAGGGACCTAAAATGTTCCTTCTTCCTTCACTGGAAATGCCCTTACCTGTGCCCAATAAAACAGAGATTTAGGGCCCAATAGACTGCAGATTTAGGGCACCTCTGTTTAGCGGCCTCTTTGGACAACGTATAAGGGCTCTTTAGAACTGCAGATTTAGGCCTTCACATACGGCTGGTTCAGGCCTTTCCAACTGTGGCTTAGATAACCTTTATGACTGCAGCTAGATCTCGTTTAGGGTTTCCTTTCACAGCGTTCAAGCCTCCCTTTACTGCATTATGGAAGCCTCCTAGACTGCGTAGATTAGGGCTGCTGATTGACCTGCGGCTAGGGCACTTGAGCTCTAATGAGACTGCGGTTATGCCTTGTTTGACTGCAGCTAGGGTAAGGCTAGATCAGCCTTTAGAACAACGTATTCTCCTTTAGATCTCTCTGTCCACAAAACCCAAACACGTGGAGAGAGATCACAAGTGATGTGTGTAAAATGTCTTCAAGTTCTCTTCTATTTATACTAAAAACGTAGAAGTTGAATAGACACATCGGCTGGGCTTCTAGAGCCTACATAAGAACTGGTCGGCTTGATAATAATTACATAAACAAAATAAATTCATATCTCCATAAATACTTATCGGAATTGGATGATCTTTGGATCAATCCTACACCTCTCGACGAGAGGGATCCAATAAAGATATCAGCTGCCATAAATAAGCTGACCCACATGGAGTTTTGCCCTAGTTGCCAATTTAACACTCCCTCTCAACTAGGGGGAACTCCATCTGCTGATCCATATGTCCGACTGTACTATCTCTGCCATCAGTGCCCTGCACTGCTCTACCCATCTTTGTTGACTCTGCTAGCTCTGCTCTGCTCAGCTCTGCTGTCTCTGTTAGCTCTGCTCTGCTCTGATCTGCTGAACTATGAAGAAGAAGAATTGATCGAGAATGTCTCATACCATTCTCCATTGACCCGAAGTCAGACTCAGAGTGCGTACCACTAGTCCCAGACTAGTCTCAACCAACCCGAAGTCAGCGTCATAGTATGTACGACTCTCACTGGTCCCAGACCAGTACTGCACTGACACGAAGTCAGTCTCGGAGTATGTACCACTGGTCCCAGACCAGTCTCAGCCGACCCGAAGTCAGTGTCATAGTATGTACAACTCCTACCACTGGTCCCAGACCAGTACTATTGATCCCAGATCAATGGAGGACATCCTAGCATAGGGAGTACGGTAGATACAACGATGCGTCCATCGGTACTACTATGGTCCCTAACTTCATTTCCCTGCTCATTGATCAGATGAGAGGTACTTCCCATGAGTCCCAAACTGCATGCCTCGACAGGAGAACTTAATCAACCCTGTCCTCACAGAAGAACACATCAATCCTGCTACAATCGCCATGGAGAACACATCAATCCAGGCCTCACAGGAGAACACATCAATCCTGCTACAATCGCCATGGAGAACACATCAATCCAGGCCTCACAGGAGAACACATCAATCCTGCTACAATCGCCATGGAGAACACATCAATCCAGGCCTCACAGGAGAACACATCAATCCTGCTACAATCGCCATGGAGAACACATCAATCCAGGCCTCACAGGAGAACACATCAATCCTGATACAATTGCCATGGAGAACACATCAATCCAGGCCTCACAGGAGAACACATCAATCCTGCTACACAGGAGAGCAAATCATCCTGTTCCACGAGAGCGAATCATCTTGTCCCACAAGAGAGCGAATCATCTTGTTCCAGTGCGCACCACCAGGGGAGGGTGAGTCACCCTGTGGTCGTATGTTGCTCCAGTGGAACTGCAAGCCCCCAGAGCTCCCAAAGCTCAATGTATGCAACATGCAGGACCCTTTTACAAAGGTCTCTTGATGACTCCAAGTCATTCGGGAAAATCACAAATTTGATCTTTCCCTCGGGGCTTTAGCGACCTGTATATCATCTCAGTGCGATGGAGCCTCCTTGCTCATCGACTTTCCATATCCCAGATAAGGCAGTATTTGATGTCTATCTGCTGGAGCAATTGTCAAATACGGGATTCCTCAATAATCGAATCCCATCTCTGGTTGTCACAGAGAATCATAGTGGTATTCATCATGTGTACAAATAGCACACTGAAGAGCTTCAGCAACCAGACTGCCTCACAGAAGGCCATACTACCAGCAATGTATTCTGCCTTGGTGGTGCTCAGAGTCACCGACTACTGCTTCCTGCTCATCCAGGATATCGAGGTAGATTCCAAAGAGAAACAGCACTTGAGAAGTGCTCTAGTGATCCTCCATACTGCCTGCCCACTCATCATTCGAATAATCATGTGGTTTCATATTTCCGGCAGTGTATCTCAATTCATGAGAGATTGTGCCCTGAAGATATCTTAGAAGATTCTTGGCACCAATCTAGTGAGGCTCAACCAAATATGAGCTCACCATGCTAATTGCAACACAGATGTCCAGACGGAGGTTCTTCAAGAACATCCACGCGAATGAGTTTATGAAACTCAGAGGCATTTCCCAAATCTGGTTCGACATCATTACCATATAACTTCTGAAAGTTAAGATCCTCGAGGCAGTCACAAGCTTGCAGCTTATCTTCCTACATTCAGAATCCAACTCCCTCTGTCTCCTATAAATGAGAGGGTCTGCACCTGTTAGACATAGGTGCCGGTACGAGAGGTTTATCATCCACAACCTTCGAGTAATGGTTTGGATCGGTTTCACTCCTAGTGAATCTCAGCTACATTAGACAGCTATCGATCCTCTCATACTACGCCCGAGGTGATTTTCTTCAAGCCATAGAGGGCTTTCTTCCATCTGTATACATGAGTCTCAAATTCCTCGGGTTGTTCCAAGCCTGTGGACCTGTTACATGAGGGGGAATGGACCCCTTGTAAGATTTTCCTTCGATACATCTCAGACATGTACCTACATGCTCTTTTGAATTTAGGCATCTCTGTCACCATCTAACTCATAGACCTCTGGTGCTGTGTCTATGGTCCCCAGTGGACTTCCTGCAACTTGATACAACCCTGAACTCAAAAACATCTTCGAAAATTCAATTTTCAAACACGTACCTTTCCATTGACGAATGCCACCATAAAACCTTTGACTTCCATTCCCTTTTCAGGATAGGTGGCATCGGCTCCAAGTGTAATCCCACGATTGTTTCCATCTCTGTCAAATTAGAGAGTGCACCCTTCTATCTGATGAAGTGCCTTGAAGCACTACAACCAATATGCCAGATTCCCAAAGAATCTGAAGGAGAGGGCCGTTACAAGATAACACTCCTTTATCATAAACAATATTTGGTTCTTCTTACCAGGGTTCATTGCTTCCTTGAAGAGTTGGCTGTGTCTTTGATGACCTGCATCTCTGTCATTCGAACACTCCTTTGCATAAGGGCCGAACTCATAACCAAGACATCTACCTTTCCATCCACCCTTATATCCGAACTTCCCAATGAAGTGATCTTTAGGTATACCATCAAAAGTTCTGTTATGCCATTCTAATAATATGCTCTGCTTCGACTTCACCCTAAGTGAAGTGTAAAGAACCCATTGATCCTTTTGTCTTGTCCGAACTGTCTTTGGTGATTGCTCTTTCACTCTTGCTTGGGCATTGTCTTCACCTCAGCTCCGATACCATGTTAAATTTTGGGATGTTCTATGCTAGAGCAATTTATTTAAATTTTCACAGTTAGCAATCACATCAGCATTACGATAAACTGCAGATAGAACATAAATATAATATGCAGAAGACAAGCCAAGACAAGAGGACACAAGATATGGCGCGAGCCAGGGACAAACCCCACAATGTGTGGGGAAACCCTTTGATCAAATCTTCTTTTATCTTCAAAGTTCAGCAGAGAAAGAGAGAGAGAGAGATAATACATTTACAACAGAAGTCAACACTTTGACTTATCTGGATCTGAGCATAGATCATTTCTTATAATGATGAGATCAGTTGAAGACATTCTGTTTCAACTGAATCTCCAAGGTGACAACTTCACCTATCCATTTCGTTCATCTGCTGCACCTTACCGTGTAACACCATCATGCTGCATCATGTATCTTCATGCTGCCCATACATCAAGTTGTCCATTACTTCATACTTCATGTTGCTCATGCATCATCATGCTGCCCTTGCATCATCATGTTTCAACACTACAACACTGTCAGATCTGCACTGATGAAGGCTTACGATCACCCAATCAAGCCTTCAAATTTGCTCCCACAGGCTGTCCAACAATCTGATCCAAAACTAGTCAACTTCCTTGACCCAACACAAGGCACAAATTGATGTTCCAATCTGTTTTCGCTGCTGTTCCTAACTGTGACTGGTTAGGGCATCCATATGCTGCAACAGCCCTTAACCAAGTCACCAAACAGCCTTCAAAAACAGTGTCCTACCCTTGTATAAGTCCTCTGCCTCCACGCTGTTGATTAGGGCTCAATCTAGCCACCAAACAGTCCCATGCAATGCCTTTTCAGTGGGCTTAGGGCCTGCGGCCTACCACAGATGGCTTCCTGTACCCACGGCCTGCTGAAACAGAGTTTCCAGCCCATACATAATATTCAAAACAGCCCAGAATTCTGTCTCCTTTATTGTGGCCTTTCTGCTGGTTAATTTTCACTCCAAAACAGTCATAGGAGGGACCTAAAATGTTCCTTCTTCCTTCACTGGAAATGCCCTTACCTGTGCCCAATAAAACAGAGATTTAGGGCCCAATAGACTGCAGATTTAGGGCACCTCTGTTTAGCGGCCTCTTTGGACAACGTATAAGGGCTCTTTAGAACTGCAGATTTAGGCCTTCACATACGGCTGGTTCAGGCCTTTCCAACTGTGGCTTAGATAACCTTTATAACTGCAGCTAGATCTCGTTTAGGGTTTCCTTTCACAGCGTTCAAGCCTCCCTTTACTGCATTATGGAAGCCTCCTAGACTGCGTAGATTAGGGCTGCTGATTGACCTGCGGCTAGGGCACTTGAGCTCTAATCAGACTGCGGTTATGCCTTGTTTGACTGCAGCTAGGGTAAGGCTAGATCAGCCTTTAGAACAACGTATTCTCCTCTAGATCTCTCTGTCCACAAAACCCAAACACGTGGAGAGAGATCACAAGTGATGTGTGTAAAATGTCTTCAAGTTCTCTTCTATTTATACTAAAAACGTAGAAGTTGAATAGACACGTCGGCTGGGCTTCTATAGCCTACATAAGAGCTGGTCGGCTTGATAATAATTACATAAACAAAATAAATTCATATCTCCATAAATACTTATCGGAATTGGATGATCTTTGGATCAATCCTACACCTCTCGACGAGAGGGATCCAATAAAGATATCAGCTGCCATAAATAAGCTGACCCACATGGAGTTTTGCCCTAGTTGCCAATTTAACAGTTGGCCTCTGAATTTGAAATGAAAGATGTCGGATTGATGCACTATTTCTTGGGCTTAGTGGTGTGGCAAAAGCCCGGTGAGATTTTTCTTTCACAAGGGAAATATGTTGTGAAATTACTGGAAAGATTTGGGATGGTAGAATGCAAATCTATGGCCACACAGATGAAGATGAACTTCAAGAAGCTGTGTGGAGAAGTTGTTGGACCTAACTTGGCAAATCCCTTTGAGTATCAATAGTTGATTGGGGCAGCGATGTTCCTTGTGAACACTCAACCAGACATATGTTTTGCAGTTAACACTCTAAGTCAATTTATGACTGACCCTTTGCATGCACACTGGGTCGTTGTTAAGCATGTGCCTCATGAGATATTTACATGGGACAAGTAATCTTGGTCTAAAATACACTGTCGGAGATGTGAGACTCCATGGTTACATCGATGCTGACTAGGCCGAAAATGTTATTGATAGGAAGACCACATCAGTGTGTTGCTTTAGTTTGGGTTATGCCATGATATCTTGGATGAGAAAGAAGCAGAAGTCAGTTGCTTTAAGCACGACCGAGGCAGAATACATTGTTGCTAGCATGGCAAGATGCAAGGTTGTATGGTTAAGGAAGCTCTTTGGAGAGTTGCTTGAGCAGGTACTAGATGTGATAGTTATATATTGCGACAACGAGAGTGGGATCTATCTGGCATAAAATCCTATGTTTCATGACAAGTCCAAGCATATTGAGATCTGATATCACTTCATCAGGGACATGGTGCAGAGAGAAGCCATAAGACTACATCATATTTCGATTAATGAGCCGATAGCAGACATACTCACCAAGGTTTTGCCAAAAGGGATGTTCTTGGTCTTTAGAAAGCAGCTTGGACTGATGGGTGTGACCCTCCCAAGTAAGGGTCCCGACTGATTGAGGACACTTAACTATGCTCCTCCCCCCTATTTGAGCTCACAGGGAGAGGAATTGAGTTGGAGATCTCCTAGGGTTGAGGGAACTCTGGACAATAGGATAGGGTGTGATCCTTACCCTTGTGGTAAGTAGATCTCGCCTATTGTCACTGTAGGGCGTGTGTGTGATCCTTGTCATTTATGACAAGTGGGTATCTCCCCCTACCTTCAAGTCTGGGACTTGGAAGTGTATACCCCAATTGGCATCCTACCCACAAGCTTGGCTTGTTGGGATTGTCCCTCCCCATCTAGCCAATGGGTGAGGAGACTTGGGTGTGTGTGTGATCCTTACCATTTATGGTAAGTGTGTATCTCCCCAAGTTGGAAAGGATGCAAGTGTTCTACCACTTGACTCTTGAGGGTCCAAGTGGGAAGGATCAGTGGACAATAGGATAGAGTGTGATCCTTACCTCTCATCGTAAATAGATCTCGCATATTGTCACAGGTCAATAGAATGGAGTGTGATCCTTACCTCTCATGGTAAGTAGATCTCTCATATTGTCACAGGTTAATAGGATAGAGTGTGATCCTTACCTCTCATGGTAAGTAGATCTCGCCTATTGTCACAGGTCAATAGGATAGAGTGTGATCCTTACCCTTGTGGTAAGTGGATCTCGCCTATTGTCCTTGGATATAGGGTGGTAGCTTGAGCTCCCCTATAATGATTCCTCCTCTTTAGATTTGAGAGTGTTCAGCAAATGAGTAGAGACGAGATATGACTTGATTCAGTGACGATGATGATGAAATTTTTGAGATGAGATTCATGATGTAGTCAGAAATGTCTCCCTAGTTGAGAGGGAGTGTTAATTTGGCAGCTCAGGGACAAATTCCCTCCATTGCAGAGCCTTCCTCATCCAAATAAGCCCCTACTAGCCCTTGGAAGAATTTAATTTGGTCAAGGAAAAATATTAAATTTAAGGTAAAACCCACAAGTGCACAAAAGTTCAAGTCGGCCTGGGCAAGCTAATTTTACCCCCTGACACACATAAATAGAGCATATGTCACGTCACTTTGGATCATCATCATCACACATCACATCTTCTCTCTCTTGCTTGGATTGGTTCGTACATGTTTGAATTTGGAGGTTTGAGCTCACACGGGAGAAGGGAAGGAAGGAAATTATGTTTTGGTGCATTAACTTTTCTATGGAGTGCGTTGACCAGCCTTTGACTTAGGTTGACTTGGAAAATATATGTTTTGGAAGGCTGAATTCATTGGGAAAAGGACTGAATTTTTCTGGGCATGTTGAATCACTTTGACCGCGGACTTTGACTGAAGTTGATCGTAGATTTGTTGAAGTTTGACCGCAGGATTTCTCTCTCCTTTGATCGAGCTTTTGTTGAATGTTTTGACTAAACATTGACTAGCAAAGAAGGTTGCATCCTTTGACTGTTGACCAAGCTAATTTGGAGGTGGTTTGACAACTGAATGCTGACTACTTAGGGCATCTTTTACTATTGTTGACTGTTGTTGACTTTGACCAAAAATTGTAGACTTTGACTTTGGATCAAATTTGAATTTTGGGCTCATCTCTCACTAAATATTGGTTAGTTGAATTAGATAGTCAAAGTTGTTGGCCTTTGACTCATTGTTGATGAAATGGAACATTGTATCTCTCTGTTGAACATTTGATGACAATCAAATAGAAAAAGAATTTTGAAAGGGTTTTCCCCCTTGTGGGGTTTTTCCTTGGTCTTTGACCGAATCTTGTGTCCGTCTTGCTCTTCTTCTTGGTTGTCTTCTAATGTGCACAGGATTTATTATTCTGTCTACAATTTTTGTTACTAGAAGATTGAATCATATTGGATAAATTTATTGCTAATTGAAGAAGAATTGGAATAAGTGATTGTGTGTTAAGCATAGAACAGTGGAAAATTAACACAAAAAATATACCATGAACTAAAAATATCGAAGCTCTACAAAAGAGAGGATGCCAAGGCTTGTTGGAGTTGGCAACCAAGGACGAGTGAGGGGGGCATGATGCAAGCTCATCATCAAATTCATTAAGCCTTGTGAAAGGGCTAATGCATCAACTAACGATATCCTCCGCAAAGTGACTGAGGTTGAGGAAGGACAGTTATAAGATCTTAAGGAGAGCACACAAACAAGGAAGCCTAGCTCTCCTAACATCCAAAGCCATGGAGAAGTAACTCCAATTAGAAACTTGGTTACTCATCAAAAACGAGGAAGTAGGGGGAGTAGGCTGCTAGTTGAAGGGAACTTAACTTTGCCTTGTGTTGATCTATCTATTGGCTTGTATTGTACACCTTGTGGCTTGGAATGACATCTCCTAATGGATCTCAGGGAGGATAATCTACCCCATAAAGGGAGTTTGAGGCAGAGCATCAGGCATCTCCAATCAAAAGTCTAAAGTATCTCAGGTGTAATGTCCCCATCCGTTTAGGAATCATAAGGAAGGGGATCCGCTAGATAATAAGATTCTCGTAGGCTAGGGCACAAAAAATTAACCAAGGGAACATGATTCACCTAGGAGAAAACATTAAAAAAGTTAAAGTGATGAAGAGAGGACAAGGGTCTCCTATGCTAATGAAAAGTCACTTTAAAAATATAAAGTGAGAAAACCCACTAAAATGACTTTATTAAAATAAAAAGGTAAAACAGTGGCAAAAGTTGTGAATGAATTATAAAATAAGAAAAATAAGGAGACTCTCCTCATTCTAGCATTTTGCCATTTGAGAAAAAGAAATTTGGAGAGCTCTTGAAGAAGAGTCTAGGGTTTTACTTGTCGGTTGCTTGTTTCGATGTTGAGACCATACACCCTAGCTAATTTGGGAGCAAGATCATTTAGATTTCGCCATTGTGCTTCATTGGAGAAGAAGATAATGGAGGTAAGTTGGTAACAGTGTTATCAGTTAACCTTATCTTCTAATATTTGGGTTTCCATATATCTATTTGCAAGTTGTGACTACACTTTTGAAGGGTCGAGTTTACTACAAGTCCAAGGGGTCGAGTTCTCACAAAGAGGCCGAATTTACTACTATTAGTGAGCCTGAGTTTACTTCTCTTATTGTTGGACGAGTTAGCCATTAATCAACGGTCGTGGGTGTTGTAGAAAGACGACCAAGTTCGTTGTTGTATAAGGAGCTACTAAGAGGCCGAGATATCTCATTTATGGCTAATAACTGTGTAGGAAACGGGTCGAGTTACACTCCTCTTGCTAGCCAAGCTGCACTATCATATGTTGATTTTACTCTGCAAGAATGCGATCCTGAGGAACAAGTTCACTATGGGAGGAGAAGTCGAGCTCTAGACTTCTTTGTAGGCCGAATCTCATTGTTGAAGGGAGCCACGAACTAGCACCTATGGAACTTTCACCCTTAGATCCGGACTGCTCCAGTATATAGACATCAGATACTACCTTATCTGGGATATGGTACGTCGATGAGCGAGGAGGCTCTATCGTATTGAGACTGATGTACAGGTCGCAGACATTCTGTCAAAGCCTCGGGGAAAGGTCAAATTTGTGACTTTCCCGAACGACTTGGAGTCGTTGAGAGACCTTCTTATGAGGGTCCTGCATGTTGCATGCATTGAGCTTTGGGAGCTCCGAGGGGCTTGGGGTACTACTGGAGCAACACGCGACCATACGGCGACTCACCCTCCCGTAATGGTGTGTTGTGTACAGGGTGAATGGCTCAGCCTTCCCCTGTGATACCCCAACGCGACTTATGGACAGGATGAATGGTTCTCCTGTCGAGGCATCCTACCCATGCAATCTGGGACTTGTTGCCGCGCAGAGTGTCTAGGCACCGCGACAACGCTCAGACCGGGGGCTGTCACCCTGATCCCTGATCTCTTCGTTTAAGCCGTCTCCCTAGGCTAAGGGGGGTAGACCCTATGGGATAAAAGAAGACCAACTGGTAATTAGCTGGCTTGGGAGACACAGCAGAGGAAACAAGCACTTGATTGATTTTGAGACTTGATTAGATCTTTATAGTTTTAATACCAGTACCTTATGGAATCAACGTAAACCAAGTGATTAAATAGCTACTGCTGTCTATGAAGTAATTTCACGATTGCTTGAAAATATTTACAGAGTATCCAACATGTAACGAGCACTATATAATCCAAGCAATGATTAATTTCACCAAATGCAAGATATTCAAAATATGCACAAAGCTTTAGCAATTTAAACTTCAAACGATCAAATGCTTTAAATAACCATAAAATTTAAATGTTAACCAGTTACCACTTTCATATAGCTAATCTTTAGATAAAATCTAAACACATTTAGCTATGTCAAATACCACAAAAAACTTTTCTTTCAAAAAAAATTTAATTTTTAAATTTCTTTTTTTTTAATGATTAAAGTCAAAATTTAAACAAAATAAAACTAAATTTAAAATTGAAACTAACTTACCAAAATAAAATGGAAATTAAAATGAAACTTAGACTAAACTAGAACTAAAGACTAACTTACAAAACAAAAACAAAAAACAACAAATCAAAATCTAATCTAATTATGAAATTCAAATTTTTTAATTTTTTTGATTTCAAATTTATTTATTTTTTTGTAGAAAATCAAAAAATAAATCAAGACCCTAAGATTGCCCTTTTTTACGATTTTTATATTTTTTATTTTTTAATTAATTTTTATAATATAAAGTTCTAAAATTTAAAATTTAAATAGAACAAACTAAAATCAAGAATTTAAACTAAAACCTATTAAAAACCAATTCAAAAAAAAAAAAAAAATAGATTAACCCTAAGCTAAGCCATGAAACGTAACTCAATATAAAACAAAAACAAAAAGAATCGAAATGTGAAAAGACGAACGCAGGTTGCGTGAGAGCCTCGACGGCAGGCAAGGAGGGGAGACGTGAGGAAGCCGAGAGACTGCATGGGCGATGGACAGGCAGAACGTTGGAGCAAGGCAGCGTAGTCACAAGTTTTGAAGGGAGAGTGGGGTGTGTAAGGACAGGGATGCGTGGGCAGTGTTAGATCGAACAGAAAGAGAATTCGCGAATGGATAAAGGGAAGAGGGAGCCGAAGCTGCTGGTTTGGAATGGAGCAAAGAAGAATGTGGCTGCAAGGAGACGATGAGTTGCAGAGATAATGGCTGAGGAGATTCGCTGGTTGCAAAGGCACTTGACGGAGGTATAGGGAACCGCAATGAGGAGCAGGGATCCAAGGGCGATAGGTTGACAGAGGAGAGTGGAACAATGGGGAAGAGAGATCGCAGGTTTGAAGGGTCAAATGGCAGTTAATGTGAAGTTTGGAGCATGCAGCGTGGAGATGCTTGGGTGATAGCCACAGAAGGAGAGATGCAGGTGGCGAGGGCAGCTAGACAGCGTGGGGAGATGAGAGTGAAGGCAGCGTGAAAGAAAAATTCAATTTTCCTTGCAGGTTGGAACGTGGGAAGGAGACTGTAGGGTTTCAATGCAAATAGAGACAAGCTCGAGGGAGGAACGCTGGAGTTGAGACTGCGGGAATGGAAAAGGAGGATGGCAGAGACAGAGCAGCGTGAATGAAGAGTTGGACTGACGCAGGCAGAGTACTGCATGGAGAATGCTTAGGAGATGAACCCAAGTTGTGAATGGTGAAATAATGGATGCTGCTTGATTCTGATTGCAGAGTTGCAGCTTGAAGGACGCAGATCTTGGGCAACAAAGAAACTGAACTGGTGACCCAGAAACCCCTAGACAAATGGTTTTCAGAAAACTTAATCAAAATTTAAAATCTTTTTGCTTTGGATTGCCTGATGAAAACCCCGTAAAATTTTCCAGATATGAAGTAAATATTCCTGCCAGAACTGAACCTGAGGCCAGATCTTACCCTCCAAGGCCTAGATCTGGCTTCAGACAAAATGTTTTCTTTCGATCTGCAACCTGTAATAACAAAAACCGAACACCCAGAAATAAAATGTGCACAAAACAAAACTAAAAAACCCTAAAACCAGCTAAATAATTACAGTATTCACAGTTTAAAGGCTCTAAATAGCCAGATTTGTCAGTATGCCACAGAAATATTTTCAGAATTTTAAATTTAACATGAGATGCTTCAGAAAACCCTTCATGCATTCACAAGAAAAAATTTAAATGATAAGCCCAGGATCAACACTATCTGGGCTCTTCAGAAAATGCCCTTTTCGGGAGTTCGCTGGTTTAGCCGAGAACTTCCCCAAACGCCTGTTGATCTTGGAAATCAAGATTTTCCTGCACATCTTACTTCAACCATTAACAAAGAGGGAGAAAACGATACTAAAATCCAGATCTAATGGAGATACCTGCCATCATATTCAGAAATTTAACTACCATTCAAACCCTAGTGACTAAACAAGATACCTGTGTTTAAAATCACTCTTCATCAAGCTATCATCAATGGCTGAAATTAAATTTATGCAGAAAACTAAAACATCTTACAATGTTTCTAGAAGAGTAACACCAGCGAGATTTCAACCCCAAAGTCTTTTTTTATTGCACATGAAAAATGACTACAAGAGAGCTTTCTTTAGCACAAGACTCATAGATCGAATGATCTCAAATGACCCCTGACATCCTATTTAAAGAAAAATTTCCCAACGGCTAGTTCGAGTGATCCATGTCAAAGTGATCTCGACCGTCGATGAGGATCAAAATCTCTTTTAATCTCATCCGTCGAAATTTTAAATGCATTTTAATATATTAAAAAATTAAAATTTTGCATTTATTTCCTCAAAACTTTGACTTATTATTATTTTATTATTTTATTTCATTTTATTTTACTTTATATATATATATATAGATAAAGGGACCCTCGAACCTAGCCTTTGGAAAAATCACCTAGGACCTAGGACTTATGAGGGGA
Organism: Pinus tabuliformis; assembly: GCA_031772625.1. Classification (NCBI taxonomy): domain Eukaryota; kingdom Viridiplantae; phylum Streptophyta; class Pinopsida; order Pinales; family Pinaceae; genus Pinus; species Pinus tabuliformis. The sequence goes on along the minus strand of CM062820.1, from coordinate 1,016,528,892 downwards.
TAAAACATTTTCTAACCCTCAAGACACTTTACATCATGATTTTTATATTTTTACATCTCAAGGGGGGAAACCCATTTGACATAGACCCTCATAGACCACCCAGTTCTACGACACAAATATAATCTAGCAGATCAAGCAATTTGTAATAAACTAGCCTAACCAAATAGTTAGGACTATTCCCAAATCACTTTTACATAGACTCGATAAAGAATGCTAGGAGTCCCCTGAGACTCTAATGACAAAATCCATTCCAGCTTTGAGGTTAGGCTAAAGGAAAACTCTGTCGATCATGGATCGGTGAGATAAAAAACCTTCCGGAGTGTAGATCATCACTAGAAAATTAGGTTTACCTAGGCAATTACATACATGATATAGATTTGCTAAGATTAATTACAATTTACACATGCAGACTGGGTTTACAACATAACATGATCGGGCTGATGATGATAGTCGAATGGCACAGACATATCGATCAAGCGCTATCCCTTTTACGAAAAAGGGAGTGTAGTGCTATGGGTGGTTGACATGCAGTGGTCAACATTTAGCTCTACTTGGGGACACGTTGCTGCACTGTAGGAATGTGAGAATCCAGAATCTACATTCATGCAACACACAACAAAACATAAGTAGTGTCCATCCAAAAATCATCATATAACATTAAGCACATGAAATATATAAGCTCTTCATTTATTAACGATCTAGTAACATGAAAAGTAAATCTAATCCTAAAACAAAACTAAAAATGTTGAAAAAAAAGGATTAGGGTTATAAATACAATACAAAGGATGTCCCATGGCATCAGATGTCATCTTTGAAGAACAGCTTGAGGATTTGGCCATTTGCAGGTAAATCAAGTGGTTCACCATCCAATCTGCTCAAGTGGAATGAATTTGGTCTAGTAATATCTCGAATAATGTATGGTCCCAACCACAAACTGTCGAATTTCTTATGTTTTCCTGGTTTTTCATTCTTGTGATCCCAAAGAAGTACCATATCTCCAACCTACAAAGATCTAGATCGAGGGGATTTATCAAAGCTTTTCTTAATGTTTGATTGATTTTTACATATAGTATCAGAAGTTGTCCTACAAGCTTCATCTAACTCCACAATCTGATCTATTCTATTTTGAACAACATCTTTATTAGTAGAAAAACACTGAAGGAGCTGATACGTTGGTAATTTCAAGTGCACAGGTAAGGTTACATCCAAGCCATAAACCAATTCAAAGGGACTTTTACCAGTAGCTTTTTTGTAGTAATCCTATCTGCCCATAAAGCATACTTGATTTTGTTATCCCACAATCTCTTATTATCTCCTACTATCTTCTTGATAATGGTTATGAGATTTTTATTACTTGATTTAGCAAGACCATTGCCCTAAGGATAGTAGTTCGACGAATGAGATAAGACAATGCCATACTTGAAACAAAAAGATGAAAATTTTGAAGAACTAAAAGCCTTGGCATTATCAGTAGTGATCTTAGTAGGGACACCAAATCTAGTAATGATATTATTTTCAATGAAATCCATAATGACTTTTTCAATGGCATTCTTAGCAGCGATGGCTTCAACCCATTTAGTGAAATAATTAGTAGCAGTCAAAATCCATGAGTAGCCATTGCTAGAATTTTCATGAAACTTCCCAATGAAGTCCAGACCCCAATGTTGAAAAGGTGCCTCCACAACGACAGGTTGTAAGGGCAGGGCAACAAGCTTCTGTTTCCCAATGAACAGTTGACAAGCTTGACAACTTCTAACAAACTTATGCACATCAGAAAAAATTGAAGGCCAATAATAACCAGCTCTCAGAGTTTTATGGACAGTAGTTCTAGCAGCATAATGACCACCACAAAATCCTGAATGAAACTCAGAAACTAACTTCATGGACTCAATTTCATCAACAAACCTAAGTACTATGCCCTCAGGATTTCTCCATCCAAGGTCATCCTTCATAAGGCAATACTTAGTGGCTTTTAGTCTAAGAGCCCTTCTTTTATGAGCGACTAAATGGTTAGGACATGTAAGATTTCACAAGTAATAAATAATGTCCTTGTACCACTCATGCTCCCCTAATCTTTGCAGCTTAGGCGAAGATAGATCGTTAAGACAAATCAAACCAAGAGCCTTTTCATTACCTTCGGTCAACATTTGAGGCAAGCCTTGGCCTTTGACTAGCTTGGTGGGTCTAATCTCTAAATCATATTCTTGTATTTTAGTAACCCACCTAGCACGAGTCCCTAAGCAATCAGTTTGAGTTAATATATCTTTAACAGCAAAATGTGGGACAAAAACAATGATTTTAGAATAACCCACATAAGTTTTGAAATGCTTAAGAGATTTGACTAAGGCATAGGCTTTCTTTTCCATGGTATTGTACTTTGATTCAGAATTTTGAAGCGCTATACTCATGAAAGCAATAGGCTGCTCGTGACCATCTTTATTTTTCAGCAATAAGACACCAGCAATGGTATCCTCAGAAGCGAAAGAGAAAATCATGAAATCCTTAGAGTAATCGGGACTAACTAAGACAGGGGCTCTTGCAATAGCGCCTTTGATTTCTTAAAAAGCCTTTTTGATGTCTTCTTGCCAAACAAATCTTACATCCTTCTTCAAAAGACTCTAAATAGGCTTAGCTATTTCTGTGTAATTTGGAATAAACCTTCTAATAAAGTTTGTTTTTCCAAGGAAAGACTGAAGGGATTTAAGATTATGGGGAAGAGGAATCTTTTGGACTGCCTCAACTCTTTCAGGATCAATCTTGACTCCATCCTTAGAAATGATGTGACCAAGTAACTTCCCTTCAGTTACTCCAAAAACAGACTTAGCCGGGTTCAATGAAATCCCGTACTCTATGCATCTATCGAAAACCTACCTAAGATGATTTATATGACTAATACCATCTTTAGAAAATATAATAAGACCATCTTGGTAAATTTCTATAAATTTCCCAATTAACCCCTTGAAGGCATAATCCATAGCCCTTTGAAAAGTTGCCCCAGCGTTGGTTAATCCAAACGGCATTCTAATGTATTCGAAATTACCCCATGGTGTGGTGAATGTGGTTTTGTGATGATCCTCTTTTTTAACCCATACCAGATTATACCCAGAAAAACCATCCAGCAATGACATCATTCCAGAACCGGTTACTCTTTGCAACAGAGTCTCCATGTTTGGCAAAGGGTAATTATCTTTCTTACACGCTAGATTAAGATTTCGAAAATCGACACAAAGCCTTATCGTACCGTTCTTTTTCCTAACAATCACCAGGTTGGAACACCATGTTGAATGCCTCGTTTGAGCAATAATTATTGCTGCAAGCATCTTTGAAAGTTGCTTTTGAACCAAAGGAGCTAACTTAGGATTAATCTGCCTAAGCTTCTGATGAAAGGGTTTAGCATTTTCATCTTTCAAAGGGATAGTGTGTTCCATGACATCCTCCCTATAACCTTTTAATTCATCATAAGAGAATGCTAAAACATCTCGATACTCACGAAGTAAATTGGTTAACTTTTTTCTTTCCTCAACATTAGTACCCTTACCAATTCTAACAATCTTTGGATCCCCAGGGGTACCAATGTTTACCTCAATGTATTCGCCTGGATCCATTTTATTTTCCTCTTTCAACTTTGTGGCATCATGTCGATCAAAGTGTTGTTCTAAAGAAACCACATTCCTAGGAGTAGGATTTATGATATCTTCATGATCATCGGATCCATCCTCCTTGGAATCTATCAGAAAATTCTCAAATTCATCCAAATTATAAAGAAAACGAATCACTGGCTTTTCATCATTAAAGATTTGCCAGTGCTCTGAGTTATCTGGAACAGACAGTCTAAATATAACTTCCATTTTGATCTTATCCTTTATTAGCTCATCAGACAATTGCAAAGTAGAAGCAGCGACGGCAAGTTCATCTGCCAAACTATTATGCTCTCTTAGGATTGTCTCAAGGTCAAGGGCATCAAAGTGTTCCATAGTATCCCATACAGCATTCTGATAATTCCTTAACCTTTGATTTTTACATGTAAATTTATTTTTAAGCTGCATGATAATTAAGTCAGAATCCCCCTTAATGCTAAGCAACTTAATCCTTAAAGACTTTGCCAACTCAAGACCCAACAATAAAGCTTCATATTCAACGACATTGTTGGTTGCTTCAAATTCCAATCGATAGGCAAACTTGAATATATGACCAAGGGGAGATTTTAACACTATTCCTGCACCTTTACCATGCCTAGACAATGCACCATCAAAATACATGTACCAAACTTTATCACTAAGATCCCTAATCTTTTTATCAACCTTATCATCAGGAGGAATTATGAAATTAGACATGATAGCATAATTCCCAATGTCCTATTGTTCTTTAATTATCTTGTTATGAGGTCTCTTAGGATCTTCAACATGGAATTTTCTCTCGAGCTCTCTATTAAGTCTCACAAAACCATCACCTCTAGGAGAAGGAAGCATAGCATATGACCAAATCATTTGAATACTTCCTCCTAGATCAGAGGCCCTTTTTCTGGATAAAAGCATACCCCAAGCTTCTGGCACATTAACAACAACAATGTCCATAACAATCATGATGTCCGGGTAAACTAATAAATGAACCTGTAAATCCTTGATTAGAACATGAACTTCAATCTTTTTAGAATCCATGGCGCATATATTGTAATAGGGTCTAGAAACTCTTAAGTTAAGCTGTTCCATGACCCTCTTAGTCATGACACAAGCTGATGCACCAAAATCGAGCATGCAATTATTCAATTTATACCCATTAACCATCAAAGTGATAAAGAAACGCTGATGATCCTTGTTCTCTGAATCTAAACTTTGCAAATATATGGGAGCATCGTGAAAATCAACTTTTGGGGTCTTTTGTTGAGAAATATTTGCTTGAGGACCTTGAATAGCTTTTAGTAACTTATCCCTCTGGGAAGATATTTTCACAATCTCAGAGACAGGAACCCAGATTTTTGCATTAGTAAACCAACTTCCCAAATCGACATCTAATCCGGAATTTAAACATGGGTTAAAGGTTCGAGGAGGAATTGGATTCCCACTCTGATCTTTATCCCTTATTTGATAAGTTAGACCTTTGCCTCTAGCAATTTCCATTATTTGCTCTGGAGAGGGGTTTTCACCATACAGCTTAGCCAAAATGTCATCTTCATTTTCAAGATTATTTATACCAAAAATTGATGAAGGATGCATAACATCTCGACTATTTTCCTTAACCTCAATCTAGTCGTTCATGGACAAAGGAAACTCTTTACCCACTACATTTATTTGATCACCCACCCCAAACATTCCATTATCCAAAATTTTTCTAACAATGGGGCAAGTAGCCTCTTCATGAAGAGCATCACAAACCCGACAGTAAGGCAGAGCATCATCGACCAAATTAGTAAGCGGATTAGGAGGTCTTTGTTCACTAGATTGACCGTTCTTTTGCCAATTATTATTTCGATTATTATTATTATTTCTAGGCTGGAAATTTTGCGTTTGCGCTCTTTCCATTTGGACCAACCTATTCTGCAAAGTAGCTATCTCCTTAGCATGGTTAGATGTTAATTTTGCTTGATTAATTTCCATGCTTTCGATCTTCTGGAACAATTTCTGAACAAGCTCGCTATCAGGTTCTTGAACCGCTTTTCCTTTAGGTTCTTTTAGTTTCGTAGCAGCCCTATCGAAACCTGGGATCTCAAACTTCCCAGATGTTGCCTTGTCCTTTTCAAGTTCTACTGTTAAGGCTTGGCAATCCCTATAATCATGAAGTTTAGCGCGTCTCAACTCATGGGAAGGCTCAAGGCTAAAGGCGTTAATATAAAAATCTCGAAGAGATTTGTCGGTAGGTTTATAATCTTGAGGTAACTCTTTAATAATATCATTAAACCTTTTATTAAATTCTTCAGCGGTTTCATTCTCTCTCTTTTTGATTACTCTGATAGCTTTCACGAGTGTCTTCCTTCTCTCTTATCTCCATACTTTTCCTTAAAGGCATTAACAATCGATTGTAAGGAATCAAATGAATTTTGAGTCTTTTCCGTAAACCAATCTAAAGCATCACCCTCCAAGGTCAAAACAAAAAGGGTCATTTTAACATCTTCATGATTAAAATCAACAGCCCTTGCGTACTTCCCCAGCCATGAACTAAAAGCTTTCAGATGTGAATTAGCACTAATTGCGTTATTTCCTTGAAATATAGGCAATTTATCCATCCCATGCTTAGGAATATCATTGGGATAACCTTGAATGTTAGCAAAGTTACACGGGGTGAATATGTCCATGATGTCGTGCTCAACCGGGCTAGTAAAGAGCAAGCGGATATCAGAGAGGGCTTCTTGTCCGAGGTTAACAAGAAGTGTACGAGAAGAGAGTTTGTGTAATCGTACTCTGAGAGCCCTTTCAAGATCAGGAGCAGGATTACACAAACTGCTTGGATGTCTTCTAGTATACACTCTCGCAGATGATATATGAAGTGGAATCGCCACCTGGATAGAGAAAATAACACGGAAAAAACTCAAAAGGAGAGAGATAAGGACAGGAAAGGACGAGAGGAAAGAAACGAGACGAATGTCGAATGAACCAAGGACAGAAAAAACTCTATCCTCGGCAACAGCGCCAAAAAATGTTGTCGCGCAGAGCGTCTAGGCATCGCGACAACACTCAGACCGGGGGCTATCAACCTGATCCCCGATCTCTCCGTTTAAGCCGTCACCCTAGGCTAAGGGGGGTAGACCCTATGGGATAAAAGAAGACCAACTGGTAATCAGATGGCTTGGGAGACACAGTGGGGGAAACAAGCACTTGATTGATTTTGAGACTTGATTAGATCTTTATATGTTTAATACCAGTGCCTTATGGAGTCAATGTAAACCAAGTGATTAATTAGCTGTTGTTGCCTATGAAGTAATTAACGATTGCTTGAAAATATTTACAAAATATCCAACATGTAACAAGCATTATATAATCCAAGCAATGATTAATTTCACCAGATGCAAGATATTCAAAAGATGCACAAAGCTTTAGCAATTTAAACTTCAAAAGATCAAATGCTTTAAATAACCATAAAATTTAAATGCTAACCAGATACCACTTTCATATAGCTAATCTTTAGATAAAATCTAAACACATTTAGCTATGTCAAATACCACAAAAAACTTTTCTTTCAAAAAATTTTTAATTTAAAAAAAAAAAAAATTAATGATTGAAGTCAAAATTTAAACAAAATAAAAGTAAATTTAAAATTGAAACTAACTTACCAAAATAAAATGGAAATTAAAATGAAACTTAGATTAAACTAAAACTAAATACTAACTTACAAACAAAACAATAAACAAACAAAAAATCAAAATCTAATCTAATTATGAAATTCGGATATTTTAATTTTTTTGATTTCAAATTTTGTTTTTTATTTTTTTTGTAGAAAATCAAAACCCTAAGATTTCCCTTTTTTAGGATTTTTATATTTTTTATTTTTTAATGATTTTTTTATAATATAAAGTTCTAAAATTTAAAATTTAAATAGAACAAAACTAAAATCAAGTATTTAAACTAAAACTTGTTAAAAACCAATTCTAAAAATAAAATAAAAAATTAGATTAACCCTAAGCTAAGCCATGAAACGTAACTCAATATAAAACAAAAACAAAAAAAATCGAAATGTGAAAAGACGAACGCAGGTTGCGTGAGAGCCTCGACGGCAGGCAAGGAGGGGAGACATGAGGAAGCCGAGAGACTGCATGGGCGATGGACAGGCAAAACGCTAGAGCAAGGCAACGTAGTCACAAGTTTTGAAGGGAGAGCGGGGTGTGTAAGGACAGGGATGCGTGGGCAGTGTTAGATCGAACAGCAAGAGAATTCGCGAATGGATAAAGGGAAGAGGGAGTCGAAGCTACTGGTTTGGAATGGAGCAAAGAAGAACGTGGCTGCAAGGAGACGATGAGTTGCAGAGATAATGGTTGAGGAGATTCGCTGGTTGCAAAGGCACTTGACGGAGGTATAGGGAACCGCAGTGAGGAGCAGGGATCCGAGGGCAATAGGCTGACAGAGGAGAGCGAATTGATGGGGAAGAGAGATCGTAGGTTTGAAGGGTCGAATGGAAGCTAATGTGAAGTTTGGAGCATGCAGCGTGGAGATGCTTGGGTGATAGCCACAGAAGGAGAGACGCAGGTGGCGAGGGCAGCTGGACAGCGTGGGGAGATGAGAGTGAAGGCAGCGTGAAAGAGAAATTCGATTTTCCTTGCTGGCTGGAACGTGGGAAGGAGACTGCAAGGTTTCAATGCAAATAGAGACAAGCTCGAGGGAGGGACGCTTGAGTTGAGACTGCATGAATGGAAAGGGAGGATGGCAGAGAGAGAGCAACGTGAATGAAGAGCTAGACTAACGTAGGCAAAGTACTGCATGGAGAATGCTTAGGAGATGAACCCAGGTTGTGAATGGTGAAATAATGGACGCTGCTTGATTCTGATCGCAGAGCTGCAGCTTGAAGGACGCAGATCTTGGGCAGCAGAGAAACTGAACTGGTGACCCAGAAACCCCTGGACAAATGGTTTTTCAGAAAACTTAATTAAAATTTAAAATCTTTCTGCTTCGGATTGCCTGATGAAAACCCCATAAAATTTTCCAGATATGAAGTAAATATTCCTGCCAGAACTGAACCTGAGGCTAGATCTTACCCTCCAGGGCCTAGATCTGGCTTCAAACAAAATGTTTTCTTTCGATCTGCAACTTGTAATAACAAAAACCGAACACCCAGAAATAAAATGTGCACGAAACAAAACTAAAAAACCCTAAAACCTGCTAAATAATTACAGTATTCACAGTTTAAAGGCTCTAAATAGCCAGATTTGTCAATATGCCACAAAAATATTTTCAGAATTTTAAATTTAACATGAGATGCTTCAGAAAACCCTTCATGCATTCACAAGAAAAAATTTAAATGATAAGCCCGGGATCAACACTAGCTGGGCTCTTTAGAAAATGCCCTTTTCGGGAGTTCGCTAGTTTAGCCGAGAACTTCCCCAAACGCCTGTTGATCTTGGAAATCAAGGTTTCCCTGCACAGCGTGCTTCAACCATTAACAAAGAAGGAGAAAACGATACTAAAATCCAGATCTAATGGAGATACCTGCCATCATATTCAGAAATTTAACTACCATTCAAACCCTAGTGACTAAACAAGATACCTGTGTTTAAAATCACTCTTCATCAAGCTATCATCAATGGCTGAAATTAAATTTATGCAGAAAAATAAAACATCTTACAGCGTTTCCAGAAGAGTAACACCAGCAAGATTTCAACCCCAAAGTCTTTCTTTATTGCACATGAAAAATGACTACAAGAGAGCTTTCTTTAGCACAAGACTCACAGATCGAATGATCTCAAATGACCTCTGACACCCTATTTAAAGAAAAATTTCCCAACGGCTAGTTCGAGTGATCCATGCCAAAGTGATCTCGATCGTCGATGAGGATCAAAATCATCTCATCCATCGAAATTTTAAATGCATTTTAATATATTAAAAAAATAAAATTTTGCATTTATTTCCTCAAAAATTTGACTTGTTATTATTTTATTATTTTATTTCGTTTATTTATTTATTTATTATTATTATTATTATTATTATTTTAAAGGGACCCTCGAACCTAGCCTTTGGAAAAATCACCTAAGACCTAGGACTTATGAGGGGATAAAACATTTTCTAACCCTCAAGACACTTTACATCATGATTTTTACATCACCAAGGGGGAAACCCATTTGACATAGACCCTCATAGACCACCCAGTTCTGCGACACAAATATAATCTAGCAAATCAAGCAATTTGTAATAAAATAGCCTAACCAAATAGTTAGGACTATTCCCAAATCACTTTTACATAGACTCGATAAAGAACAATAGAAGTCCCCTAAGACTCTAATGACAAAATCCATTCCGTCATTGGGGTTAGGCTGAAGGAAAACTCTGTCGATCATGGATCAGTGAGACAAAAAACCTTCCGGAATGTAGATCATCACTAGAAAATTAAGTTTACCTAGGAAATTACATACATGATACAGATCTGCTAAGATTATTTACAATTTACACATGCAGACTGGGTTTACAACATAACATGATCGGGCTGATGATGATAGTCGAATGGCACGGACATATCGATCAAGCGCTATCCCTTTTGCGAAAAATGGGGTGTACTGCTATGGGTAGTTGACATGCAGTGGTCAATAGGACTCATGGGAAATACCTCTCATCTGGCCAATGAGCAGGGAAATGGGGTTAGGGACCATAGTAGTACTATCAATGGACGCATTGTTGTATCTACTGTACTCCCCATGCTAGGATGACCTCCATTGATCTGGGATCAATGAAACTGATCTGGGCTCAGTATGAGTGGTTTGAGACACTCTCTTGTGATATTGATCTAGGATCAATAAAACTGACTTCAGGTCAGTAAGAGTGATATGACTCACTCTCTTGGAACTGATCTGGGATCAGTAAGAGTGGTATGACACTCTCTTCATATGGAACTGACTTTGGGTCAGTAGAGAATGGTATGAGACATTCTCGATCAATTCTTCTTCTTCATGGTTTAGCAGAGCAGAGCAGAGCAGTGCAAGGCACTGATGGCAGAGATAGTACAGTCAGATAGATGGATCAGCGGATGGAGTTCTCCCTAGTTGAGAGGGAGTGTTAAAATTGGCAACTAGGGCCAAACTCCATGTGGGTCATCTTATTTATGGCAGCTGATATTTTTCTTGGATCCCTCTCATCGAGAGGTGTAGAATTGACCTAAAGATCATTCAATTCCAATAAGTATTCATAGAGTTATGAATTTATTTGTGTTAATAGACAATTCGTCAAGGTCGGCCAACAACCAAATAAACCCCACATGTGCTCAACGTTTTAGTATAAAAGGAGATGACTTGAGAGTCATTTCACACACACTTCTCTCTTGATTTTCTCTCCACTTGCTTTGGGTTTTAGTGGAAGAGAAATCTAGGAGAAGGATGCCCTAACCGCAGTCCTAAAGTGGAAGATCTAGCCGCAGTCCAAGGGAGAAGACCCCTGTTTCTATACGCTGCCCAACCTGCCCTTTACGCTGCCTAAAGGAGAGACATGGCTCAGTGAAGAAGACCTATTCACGCTGTCCAAATACACAGATCTATCATTCCCTAGCCGCAGTAAGGAAGACCGAACAACGTGGGTTTCTGGAGGTTGTTTCAAGGTCATATGTGAAGGCCGAGTTGCTATTAGGAGGGCCGAGATATCTTCCTAGAGGGCCAAAGCAGAGGAGGGTTGTTTTGGTTTGATGTGTGGGTCGAAGCAACAGCACAAATACATGGGACAGCGTGGGCTGTTTTGGGGTCATGTTATACCCTCATCTTCAGCGTGAAGGCAGAGGGTTTACACTTGCCTAGGCCGCATTTCATAAGGGTAATTTTGGGCCAGATTTGAGGACGGTTAGGGACTGTTGTGTGCCCTAGCCAGTGCCAGAAATTACAGCAATAATGAAATTACAAACAGCAGCTATTGTATGGTGTGTTGGTAGCAAGATAGATGGGACAGCAAAGTCTCATGGTGCAGCAAAGATAGATGGGACAGCAAGGTTTCATGGTGCAGCAAAAGATAGATGGGACAGCAAGGTCTCATGGTGCAGCAAAGGAAGATGGGACAGCAAGGACATGGTGCTTGCATGGGACTGCAAGCAATCATGGTGCAACAGTATGAGCAGTGACAGCGTTGTGATAAGGGGCAGCATGATGAGAAATACTACAGCACAATGATGGGCATCATGACAAAGTAAAGTGTAGCATGTTGTGTGCAGCACTTGCTAGTATAGTACAGTGATATTAAATGCTACAATGAGATGTAGTACAGTCATGGGTACAGTCATGATTAGTCCAACATAGTGATGATGGGTGCAGCACGATGCAGCACAGTGAGGTACAGCATGATGACGAGGTGCAGCACAATGATAGGTGATGGAGTCACCTTGGAGAATCAGTTGAAGCAGCATGTCTTCAACTGAGTTCATCTACCTCATGTATCATCTTCTTAGAGATGATCTATGCTATTATAAGTCAAAGTGTTGACTTTTGTTGTAAACGTACTATCTCTCTCTCTCTCTGCTGAACTATTGAAGAACATATAAGAAGAATTGATCAAGGGTTTCCCCACATTGGGGTTTGTCCCTGGCTAGCGCCACATCTTGTGTCCTCTTGTCTTGGCTTGTTTTCTGTGATCTATGTTTATGTTCTATCTGCAATTTACTTTAATGTTGATGTGATTGCCAATCTGGAAAAGATATTGAGCTAACTGTGAAAATTGAAATAAATTGCTCTAAGCGTAGAACATACCTAAAATTAACACGAGAGGAGTGGAGATGATTTTTATGCAAGCGTGGTGGAGAAATTTTGAGAGAGGAAGAAACTTCTCTAATATAAAGGGTGGGAGGTACGGTAAGAAGGGGGATTCTTCTTTTTCATGGGAAGTAATTTTGGTCTTTTAAGGACAGACGAGAAATATGGAGAAAATCACAAACAAAGAGGAAGACTGAAGATTGAGCCTTAATTATTCTTGGAGCTTTGGGTATGGGGGCCAGAAGGCTTCGCTTTCGAAGTCTTCTGGGTCTGGGATCTGAAGAGACTGATCCCAGATAAGCAGGGAGGAATTTGGTTGGTTTGGTATTGGAAGGGCAAGACCTAGACTCAGTCGGGAACAACATCGTCCGGGGATCAACACCAACTTGGAAAAACCAGGTATGTACATATTGTTAAGTTATGGTATGTTCTATGCTTATAACAGTTTACTTCTTTTTCTTATTATATTCCACCGATTAGCAATCACATGTACATAAAGTAAAGTGCAAATAGAACATTAAACGATCGACAGAAAACAAGCCAATACAAGAGACACAAGATGTGGCGGCTAGCCAGGGACAAACCCCACAATGTGTGGGGAAACCCTTTGATCAAATCTTCTTTTATCTTCAATAATTCAGCAGAGAGAAATAGTACAATAAATCTGATTCATATTAGCAGTAGCAAACCCTAGATCAGTAGCATCAGCATTAGCGGCTTCATTATCAAACTAGGGCAGACCATATCTCACAAACCGACAGTCGGATTGACTTCATTCCACCACCAAAAGTTTCGGCTTCCAAAGGAGGTTCAGATGAACCTACAGCGCAGTTCGGATGAGGAGATCTTCTAGGCCACGCAAGTCAATCTTTACTTCTGCAGTTGCAGCTTCAGTTTCAGCAGTTTCCGGCTTCAAACTAGGGCAGTCGATATCTTGCAAACCGTTCGTCGGATTGACTTCATTCCACCACCAAAAGTTGCGGCTTTCAAAGGAGGTTCAGATGAACCTACAGCGCAGTTCCAAAGAGGAGATCTTCTAGGCCACGCAAGTCAATCTTTACTTCTGCAGTTGCAGCTTCAGTTTCAGCAGTTTCCGGCTTCAAACTAGGGCAGTCGATATCTTGCAAACCGTTCGTTGGATTGACTTCATTCCACCACCAAAAGTTGCGGCTTTTAAAGGAGGTTCAGATGAACCTACAGCGCAGTTCCAAAGAGGAGATCTTCTAGGCCACGTAAGTCAATCTTTACTTCTACAGTTGCAGCTTCAAATTCAACAACTTCCGGCTTCACATGTGTGAGAGAGAGAGACCCATTTCAGTGCAGTAGAGAAGAGACTCATATCTGCGCAGTAGAGAGAGAGAGATGTGATGAGATGAGTGAGTCTAAATGAGGAAAAGTCCTCTTATATTTATACACAACGTTGGTGGGTGAATAGATGCGACTGTTGGGCTTCTGAGCCTACATGAGTTGTAGGTCGGCTTGATAATAATTCCATAATCAAAATAAATTCATATCTCCATGAATACTTATCGGAATTGGATGATCTTTATATCAATCCTACACCTCTCGACGAGAGGAATCTAATAAAAATATTATTAGCCATGAATAAGATGACCCACATGAAGTTTTGCCCTGGTTGCCAATTTTAACACATATGTTAGGATGTTTAGTTATAAATTTATGCTAGAAATGAATTTATAATTATATTATGTTAGAAATGAATTTATAATGATAGACATATACTGCTAGAAATGTAATTACAATCTCAAGCTTTACACAAGCAGACAGGTAGTCTTGAGGCATATATTTCAGAGTTTCGGAGGTTGGCAGTTATGGGCATAGATATATCTGAGGCATGGTTGGTGATGATATTTGCGGAGGGACTATTTGAGCCTCAACGTGGTTGGGTTAAGGGTCATCAACCTGCCACTCTATGAGATGCAATTAACAGAACCGGGGATATGCAAGATGTTGTTCCTAAGAGTAGATTTCCTCCCAAGACATCCGCCCCTCAAAAGGGTAAAGAGGCTAAACCTTTTCAGAGGGAGTACAATGGGAAATCAAAATTGGATGAGGAGACCCGAGAGGAGTTTAGGAAGAAGAAACTTTGCTCCAGATCCCAAGAGCCTTGGGCGCCAAGACACAAATGTGCAGGAAAGGACAAGCTGAGCAAAGCACACTACATTGAGGTATACTAAAACAGTGATAGTGATGGGGCGGATGAGGCACAAGAGCAGGGACATCTAACTACAAGAGAGGAGTCATCTCAGGCAGGGGCTAAAGGCCCTATTATTGCATCTATGTCAGGACTTCCTAGGTATCATGTGTTCAGAGTCAGGGGGGTCATGTTGGGGCAGAAAGTGATAATGTTGATTGATGTTGGGGCATTCCACAACTTTATAGATGCAGCGATGGTGGATTGGGAGCAGATTCCAACAGAATAATTTGATGCATTCACAGTGGCCATCAAATGGAGTGCACTACATGGATCCTCAACCTAAAAATCACCATGGGGAACTACACTTTGACAAATGATTTCTTTGTGGTGGACGTTCCGGACACCAATGTAGTACTCAGTGTTCAGTGGCTTTACTACATTGGGAGATAAACTATTGATCAGAGGAGGATGGAGATGGAGCTTACAGATCAGGATGGCAAAAAGGTAGTTTTGAGGGCCATGCATCAGTGTCCACCCAAGATAGCATCATGTCAAAGTATGGAGGCAATGTTGCGGCACAGGGATATAGAATGGGCAGTAGATTGCTACATTTTAGACAAAAGACAGCTAGACCAGCCTCGACAATACCCAAAGGACATTTAGGTATTACTCCACAAACATTAGAAAGTTTTTGCTCATATTCCTCCAGTTAGAGCGCTAGATAAGGGATTTGAACATGTGATAGAGTTGGAAGAGGGGGTGCAGGTTGTTATAACCAATCCTATCGTCATCCCAAGGTTTATAAGGACGAAATCGAGAAGGCTATCAAAGAGTTGTTGTGATTGGGCCACATTCGTCCTAGTTCCAATCCCTTTGCTTCTTCAGTGGTGATGGCTAAGAAGAAGGATAAGGCCTTGAGGATATGCATTGATTATCAGGCGCTCAATAAAAGAACAATCAAAAAAAGATACCCCATTCCAAGGATTAATGTGTTGATGAATGAACTGAGGGGATCAAAGTATTTTTCGAACATAGATCTTCGCTTGGGCTACCATCAGATCCGAGTTCAGGAACAAGATATCCCAAAGACCGTTTTCAAGTGCCACTATGGGCACTATGAGTTTATGGTTATGCCATTTGGGCTAACCAATGCACCCGCAACGTTTCAATCTTGCATGAACAATGTGTTCGACAAACAGTTGCGAAAATACTAGCTTGTTTTCTTTAATGACATTCTCATCCACAACAAAAATTGGGAGGATCACCTCAGGCAATTGGATGAAGTGTTGGGGATCTTGGAGGAACAGGAGTTTTATGCCAAAGAGTCCAAGTGCGAGCTCGGGATGACTGAGATGCTTTATTTGGGGCATGTGATCAGGGAGAATGGGGTTCAGGTGCACCAAGAGAAGATCAAGGCAATCATTGAGTGGCCTACCCCAAAGAATGTGATTGAATTGAAAAACTTCTTGGGCCTTTGCACGTATTACAGGAAGTTTGTTAAGGGGTTCTCATAGCTGACTGCACTTCTTACAAACCTCAACAAGAAGGGAGCCTTAAATTGGTCTAATAAGGCACAGGCAACCTTCAAGAGGATGAAATGGGTAATGAGTTCATGCCCTGTGCTGGCACTACCAACTTTCACTCAACCATTCATGCTTGAGTGTGACGCTTCAGGAACAGAGATTAGAGCAATGTTAATGCAAAATCACCACCGCATTGCATTCGAGAGCCTCAAACTCAAAGATTATGAGCAGCATTATTCTATTTAGGATAAAGAGATGTTGGTTATTATGCATGCACTGACCAAGTTCAAACAGTACCTAGTGGGAAACAAGTTTAAAGTAAAGACTATTAAAAAATCAGAAAGGCAGAAAGATTTTCTTATACTTGATAATTACTTGTGATATTCTTGACTTCTTAATAGGTTTTCTTTATATCTTCTTTCTTTTAGTTCATCAAGCAATTACCAAAGAAAAAGCACATAAAACAATGGACACCAGATATAGCTACTATGTTGGGGCAAAACCCCCCTCGAGGAGAAAACCCAGTCAAAATTCTCTTCCTTTCAATAGTATTCTTTGAGACTCTTCACCCTAGACGAAGGCCAAACTTTCCCTCCACACCAAGTCAACCTCCCAAATATTCAACCTCTCTTCCAGCAACTTCGACTATGTAGCAGCTTCAGGCATTAGGCAGCTTCCGACATCAGCGAAACTTGGAAGACTTCGATCTTCCAAAATAGGGCACGAAACAAAGAGAGAGAGGCACCAAAATTTTCTTTTTCTTCTTCTCCTTAAACTCCACCCAACTCGCACTTCCTTTGGCTTCCTTAGACCCACTTCACACTTCTCTGGCTTCCTTACAGATATCGAACTAGCTTGAGATGAGATGCTCCAAATGAATTCGACTTGCTTCTATTTAGAGGCTTCAAGGGAGGTTGAATAGGTGTCCTTAGGCCAACTTGGTGTGGAAGATACATAAATCATATTTGACTCAATACTAAACCTTTTTACATGACTCAAAAAGCCCAAGAAGGGTCTTCTTTGAATATACAATGACTCTATAAACTCAATATTAATCCTAGGAGTCCACAATGGGGACTTTGACTAATATAATGATGACCCAAGCATGAAACCCATGCTTTAACCCATGCTTTAATAAGTCATTGTTACAATAATAAAAAATTATTTTCTTGATTGTTTTGACAAGTACATTTCATGATGACTCGAATACATTAAATGAAGACCGAACCTGGTTACATTTTTCAACAAAGACTGATCATAACAACCTACGGTTGCTTATGGAGCAAAAGGAGTTGAGCGAAAGGCAACAAAAATCGATCATCAAGCTCCACGAATACGATTTCGAGATTGACTATGTGAAGGGCAAGAACAATGTGGTAGCCCGTAGAAGATGCCCTTTCCATAATACCATCCACCCTCTCTCTTATGGAGATTCCAGGTGACTGAAAATCCGTTTTGTTGGTGGAGTATTCCAAAAACAAATTTTCTTGCAAGATCCTTGAAGGGCTAATCCAACATGACAAGTACCATGTCATTGATGCCATTATCTATTACAAAGACCGAATTTACCTGGTATCGGAGTCTTAACTCAGGGAGAAGATTATGCAGGCATCATGCAGGTCACCCCTAGTAAGGCACCATAAGTACATGAAGACCTATAGGCAGATTTGTCAAATAGTGCAGCGTCTACCAACAAAACAAAGTAGACCACACTCCCCTGGCAGGGTTCCATGGAATTCATCACAGGATTGCCCCAAGTGCAGGTGAAAGATTGTATTTATGTGGTGTTGGACAGGCTCACAAAGTTTGCACACTTCTTCGCCATTCCCTCCAAATATTCAACATCATAAGTGGCAGAGTTGTTCTTCAAAGAGGTATTCAGATTGCATGGGCTGTCGAAAACCATTGAGTGACAAGGATAGTAGGTTCATGGGAGGATTCTGGCAAGTGTTGTTCATACTTTTTTGGACGGAGCTAACGTCTAATACTAGCTACCACACACATACTGATTGACAAACAGAGATAGTCAACAAATGGTTAGAGGGCTATCTCAGAAACTATATATTTGGCCAACAAAAAGCATGGATTAATTGGTTGCAGCTCGGAGAACACTGTTATAACACCACTTACCACATGTCAATTGGAATGACACCCTTCAAATCCTTGTATGGATATGAAGCTCAAACATTCGTGGATTGGGTATTTGGGGATAACCAAGCTCCTCTGGCTAAGGATTGGGTTTAGGAGAATAAGGATGTATTATGGTTCCTCAAAGATAATTTGCAAATGGCCTAGAACCAGTAGAAAATCTATGCAGACAGGCAATGGATAGAGCGTAGCTTTGAGGTAGGAGACCAGACATATCTTCGTCTGCGGCCCCACAGGCAGTCATCGCTCAAGAAGGAAGGGGGCAGAGAAGCTTAAACCCAGATTCTGTGGACCCTACCAGATTGTGAGACGTGTAGGGGAGGTGGCCTTGTTGGAAATACTGAGGGGGGGGTGAATCAATATTTCTTTTCAATTGTTATTTTTACCAGTTAGATCACTTATATTTAGAACACAAAATGAACAATAAGAATAAACGCTTTTATTAATATAATCTTTACAATGAATCAAGTACAATTTATATAGGACTCCAACTCTAGATGAAGACACCGATCTTCAATCTTCCAAGCTCCAACCTGTTGCCAAGCACCAACTTGGACTTTCCAAGGCACTGACCTTGTCAATTCTAAGGCACCGACCCCAAGGACTCCAATCCTATATCTGCTTCAGGCACCAACCTGGTTTCTTGAGGACTCTGATCCTCTAGGGCTCCAACCCTATCCTTCAAGGCACCGACCCCAAGGACTCCAATCCTTTATCTTCTTCAGGCACCAACCTGGATTCTTGAGGACTTCGATCCTCCAGGGCTCCAACCCTATTCTCCAAGGCACCGACCTTTTTGTTCAAGGCTCCAACCTCCGAGCACCAACCCTCTGGGCTCCAACCCACTCTCGTACTTCATCTAGATGCGTTTGATAGTATCTCACCGCTCCCAAAATCTTCTTCACCAAGCCTTGTCAATCTTCAGCTTCACTATAATCTTCCACGCTACATCATCAATGACAACCTTATCTTCTTAGAAGGTATCGCCACTACTCTTCATGTCACCCAAACAAAATATCCAAGGTTATTCCATGATGACTTCAGCAATACATCATGGTTTCCAAGGGTGCCTTCAAAATGTCTTCAGGAAGTCTTCAAAGTGTCTTCAATAAGCAACTCCTAATGGGTCTGCACCAAGCAATTCTTCAAGTGTTTTACAATGTTTTCAACAAATGCCTGCACAATGGTTCTCCAAAAGGTATATCAAGGGTCTTCTAAGACTGCTCCAGAATTGGCTTCACAATCTGCTCTGCGATGATATTCCAAGGTCTGCTCAAGAGTATCCTTAAAAAAAATCCAAACAATAATTCAGAATGCTGCAAGGTTGTCCTTCATCCAAAATTGATTCACTCCTTTTGCAAGGGTAAAGACTATTTCAAGATTTCCAAGGATCTTCAAAATTGCTGCTCAAAAACCCAGAGATAGGCTCCAAAGGTCTCCACTGTTCAAGCCAACAAATCTGAGCCTTCTTATTTTTCTCCACAAGATTGTTTGTTGGGTCGAGGTTTGTAACCTGCACCAAGTCCGAGCTCCTTTACGAGTAGGAATCTGAACTTCATAAACCTGCTGTATGTCCTAGATCCATAGTCAAATGCTTGCTCTACAAGTGACTGTCACTACAGGACTGTCCTCAAGTTAGATGACTGTCCGAATTGTTCTGAGTAGCAACAGGTGTCAACAATCCCAGCTTTCAAGCAGTCTACCCAAGCTAATAAATCTGAGCGCCTTTTTTTTATCACAGATTCGATGTACCACATATAGGACTGTAGTCCGAGCTTTTATCAGTGGTTAACTGAGCATCCACGGGTGCATTACCATTCCTTCATAAATGTGTGACTGTCTGGGCCATATAACACAGATCCGAGGGTATAAAAGCTTCTTAATGTTGGACTGAGGTTCTGTCAGCAATCCTAACACCAAACTCTGCTTCTTTTTCACTGATCCGAGCTTAAGAGATAATCACGGAATTTTCCCAACCAGTAATCTTGTTCTTCACGGCCTCTTATTGCTACTTTACTTGATCTCTTATATTCTTTCTGTCTTCTGTGCCTCTTCTACGAATAGATCACCGAGTTAGATAATTTGAATGAGGAACTTAAACTCCAATATATACTAGTTTTTACCCTTTAATGAATAGACACGTCGGTTGAGCTGGAGGGCTGACATGACCATGGGGAAGCCAACCTGTATGTTTTCATTAAATCTTAAATATATGTATTTTGAATCGAAGTTTTTTGTGTGCTGCCTTTGCTAGAATAATTGACACGTAGGTTAATCACAACACCTATTTTTCTTCAGCCTGGAGACGCCGAGAGTAACCTTTTTCCACTGTCCAACCTGATATGTATTTTTTATATGTTCAACATAGTTTACGACATATTCAAGAGAACATGTCAATCTTTGGTCTGCCATGTGATGCACATGCATTATATCTGTTTGCCATGTTAAAGATGGACCATATAAAACACCATGCAAAAAAGGCTTTGTCTGCCATGTGAGTGTTGTATCCCATCTGCCATCCCTGTCTGCCATGTGAGTGATGTCTAACACCATGTTGCTGCATTATACATTATGTCTACCATGTATGGTCATAGGGAACCATGTTTGTCTGCCATTAAACAAAGCCATAGGTTAATAAGGAATTTTTTATATTGTTTCAAAAAATATTCGTTGCCAAGGATTATGTTTGTTTTAATAACATTTGGTGGTGCGTATTATGTTTTACATGGAGAGGCTACATGATATGAATGAATAATATGACATGATAAGAGGTAGGTGGGGGTTTTTAAGTAATTTTGAGTTGATTAAGATTTTATATAGGATTTTAAGGAATTTATGAAATATGATACAATTACGATAGGGCTTAGGGTAGGACTATGGGATTAATTTATTTAAAACTTCATTTATTTATGCTAGGGTGTGAGTATATATATATATATATATATATGGTTTTATTGGTATTTTTAGCAAGGTTGAGGTATCATGAAACTAGGGCTTGTCATCTAGGATTTCTTTATTTTTATTAATTTTCCTAGGGTTGACTTCAACCATATAGATTGGATAGGATTAGGATTAGTGTTTGCATCAACTAGGGTTATAACATTATGTAGAGCTAGGATTTCCCTACGGTTACGCATCACAAGAATATTTTCCATCCCAATAATGCCATATTGACATCAATGACAACCTTAATTAACAGGCCTATGAACTAGAGCTCCCAAAGGGGCATAAGATTCACAATGTTTTCCATGTCTCTTACTGTAAAGGACCCTAGGTCAGCATGCAGTCACTTCTACAAAGCTTCTACCACTAGATGATGAAGGGGAACTAATTCTAATTCCAAAGAAAGTTCTAGAGGTGAGGGAGCGAAAGCTGAGGAATGGGACTATAAAGGAGTACCTGGTGAAATGGAAAGATTTGCCAGTTGAAGATGCCACGTGGGAAGGGGAATAGGTGCTCCAACATCCAGGACTAAAGTTGCTTGAGGACAAGCAAGCTTGGGTGGGGAGGAGTGTATGTCCCCAATGCCCATCTGCTTAGGAGTCAAAAGGAAGTGGGTCCACTAACCTAATAAGGTTCCCATGGGCTAGCGCAGAAAAAATTAATCAAGGGAACACAATTCGCCTAGGAGAAAACATTAAAAAAGTTAAAGTGATGAATAGGGGACAGGGTCCTCGGCTAATGAAAAGTCACTTTAAAAATATAAAGTGAGAAAACCAACTAAACTGACTATTAAAATAAAAGGGTAAAATGATGGCAAAAGTGGCAAATGAGTTATAAAAGAGAGAAAATTAAGAGACTTTCCTCATTCTAGCATTTTGCCATTTGAGAAAAAGAAATTTGGAGAGCTCTTGAAGAGGAGTCTAGGGTTTTTGGAAACCCTACTTGCTGGTTGCTAGTTTCAGTGTTGAGACTATACACCCTAGCTAGTTTGGCAGCGAGATCATTCAAATTTTGCCATTGTGCTTCATTGGAGAAGATGATCTGAAAAAGATTATGGCGGTAAAAGTGCTATCATTTGATTTTATCTTCTAATATTTGGCTTTCCATATATCTATTTGCAGGCTCAAACTACACTTTTGAAGAGCCAAGTTTACTATAAGTCCAAGGGGTCGAGTTCTCTCAAAGAGGCCGAGTTTACTACTGTTAGTGGGCCCAAGTTTACTTCTCTTATTGCTGGACAATTTAGTCACTGTGGGTGCTGTAGAAAGAGGGCTAAGTTCTTCTTAAGTGTTGGCTGAGTTCACTGTTGTATAAGGTGTTGCTAAGAGGCCAAGATATCTCTTCACTTTTGGCTGAGTACTATGTAGGAAAGGAGCTGAGTTGCACTCCTCTTGCTGGCCAAGCTTCCCTATCATATGTTGTGTTTACTGTGGGTGAATGCGTGTTGAAACTTGGTACCGGAGGACAAGTGGTTCCCTAAGGCTTTGATCTTTGGCCTAGGGAAAAGTGTCCAGAAGAATTTAATTTTTCTCCTAAAGTGACTTTATAATTTTTTATAAAGTCAAATCTAATTTAAAAGTGACTTTAAGTGATAAAGTTACTAAAGTCTAATTTTAAAGTGACTTTAATAAAGTCAATGTAAAATTAGAAAGGAAAAGTGACTTTGGAAATAAATGACTAAGTGGGTCTTTATTAAAGTGGGGTGAATTACAAAATAGAAAGTGAGATTTAAATGAGCATTTAATCTCAGCCCTAGATCTCAATCTATTTCAGCCATTGGATTTAGAGATTCCCCAAAAATCACTTAGGGTTAGATTAAAGGAGGGAAAGGAGGAAAAGGTCATTCATTCTTTCATCAGCAGATTGAGAGAGGAAGAGCAAGAGAGCAAAGGAGATTTTTGGACAGTGAGGAGAAGGAGGCAACAGCTTGGCACACATTCCAAAGCAACATTCCAGCAAGTCCGTACAGTTGAGTTAACACACAGTGAAAGGCAGGTTTTGGGCACGATTTTCTAGAAAGTCGTACAATAGTTTTGGCTCAGATTCCAAGGAGGCCGTATAGCAAGTTAGCACAGAAATCGAGGAGCAGAAAGTCTGAAATTTGCTGGCACGTTTTTCAAGGGAGGTCGTACAGCAAGTGGCTGTACCTTGGCATGCATTTCTAGGCAGAAATCCATACACTGTATTGCTGTTTTTCTGCACAGAAATCGAGGAAACCGTACAACAACATTTATGGCAGCTTGCACGCTTTTCTAGGCAGGCCGTACAGCAGCATTTAACGCTAAAATTTGGCACAAAAATCGAGGAGGCCGTACAGCATTTATTGTTGTTCAGTTTTGCTGTTTGCAAGTTTTTCCAGTTTGCTGTGAGGTACGGAAAACGAGATAAGTTGTAAAAGTTTGCTTACTGATTTTTGCTGAATATTTTCTCACTGTTAAAAAAAAAAGCATTTTTCAAGAATAAGAAGGAGCTTTCGAACTGGTTTTCCCCAAGAGTTGTAGGGGGTTTTTCCAGGGTCACCTTGACCAAAAATCACTGTGTTTAAATGTGTTGAATCGTTGTTTGTATGTGCTAATATTTATTTCTACATTTTCCAGCATTCTGTAATTTTTCCAGAATTTGTGTTTTCAGCAAAATTTATTTTCCAATTGTTGAATGTATGGATATGGGAAAGGGCATTTAACTATTTTGGAGAAATAAGGTGAAACTGAAAACCGAGGTGGGAAATGAGAAATTTTTACATGGTATCAGAGTTTGAGTGCTGAAGTGCAGCTTGGGACAGCAAGGAGGACAATTACAGCCTACTGATTTTTCACTCGAAAAATTCCAGCAAGCTGATTTTTCACAAACAACAGTTTTATCTTTACTACAACAGTGCTATTTTTCAGTTTTAGGACAGCACGATGTCATTGGGATTGAGGGTGGAGGATAGGTTGGATGCGCATACCAATTACAGCGTTTGGAAGGAGAGAATGCAGAGTATCTTTGAGGAGGCAGAAGTCTAGGACATTATGGTGCATACCACACAGAACCCTGTTGTTGTGCCTACTGATGCTACTCAGTTGGCTGCTTATAATAGAAAGAACAACAAAGGCAAGAGACTGATTCTAGACGGAGTCAAAGACCATTGCATTCCTCATGTGAGAGGAAAGAGAAATGCCCATGAGATGTGGACAGCATTGTCCAATCTCTACCAGAGTGCCAATGAGAACCGGAAAATGGTCCTGAAGGAGAAGCTAAAGACAATTAAGATGGGTAATGATAGTGCAACTGGATATCTCACAAAAATTACTAATGTGAGAGATGAGTTGGCAGCAGTTGGAGAGGTCATTCCACCCACTGAGTTGGTGCGGATCGCTGTGAATGGCCTCCCCCGTTCATGGATGAACTTTGCTGATGGGGTTTGTGCACGTGAGACCCTTCCCACATGGGAGAGGTTTTGGATGATTTCATTCAGATAGAGATCAGGAAAGGTCAGCTTGGGGCAGCCAAGCCAGTTGAGCAGGATAAGGATGTAGCACTGTTGGCAGGAGGCAAGAAAGGTAAAGGGAAGAAGTAGGCTTCCACAAGCAATGGTGGGGGCAAAGGCAAAGGTAAAGGTAAACAGGGTAACACACAGAAGGACTATTCCAAGTGTTGTGGGGGAAAGTATCCAACTCGGAATGACCCTAACCCACTCTAAGGGTGACAGTTCCTTAGCAACAGCTGAAAGCAAAGCTATCTAAAGTTTCTTCTTTATGACATGCAAGAGATAGAAAGAAGAGGTCCACTTACCGATGTCTTGCGCAAATGGTCGATCCAATCTCTTTTGTTTGCCGCTTGCTCCCAGATCCAAGTCTTTTCACGGGCCCAGCTACACGAGATCCTGCAAATAAGACAAGAAAAGGAAACTACAAGAGGCATGCATTCATGATCGATTCAAGGATTAGCATAAATTGAAGACGCAAGTAAGACAATACACCATTGAAACACATGCGAATAGAAGAACCTCAAATGCTTTATTAATATATGGAAGTAAGGTTCAGGCGGTGATACAACCATGAGAGGTCCAATCCAGCATCACCTTCCCGACGGAGAGAAATCTCTTCTTCACCTCCCTCAAGCAATCACCCAATGCTCACAACTGTAAACCAACAGCAATTCTTTGCACTAAATTCCCGCCTCCTAGATCCCATGGGATGAGATCCTTATATAGAGTTTTGGAGTGAAGATAAGTCAGCTTGATGTGTGACTTGTTGTCCTCTTCAACTCCAGTTGTTCTTCAGTCCTTCACTCAGAGTTTCTGCCTTCCACTTGGAATTTTAGAAGCTCTTAACTCATCATTAGGCGAATCTTATGATCAAGTGCCTTTTTGGAAGCTTCCTGGGCACTGGCACTTTGAGAAAAAGATTCCTCCACATGTCCAAGTACGCCCAGCGCAGGTAGCCTTTGTCCTACTTGCTATGCAACGCAGGTAGCCTTTGTTGTACCTGCTATGCAGCGCAGATGCCTAGTGGAGCAGCTGCTTTGATCCAAAATTGACCTGTTTTTGAGTGTTTTTCAGTGGAGAACTGATTTGTAGTGTTGTGGTTTGCTGACCTTGTTCCTCTAAGGGTAAGAACAACATGTTTAGGGACTTTGGATCCCTTAGATTATTGACATTTCATGCTCTATGCTGTAAGGCACAAAAATGTCTATAACAGTTGCCCCCTAAAGTATGAGGTCGTTTATCGGGTGAAATGCTTTATTAGGAGGATCCGAAGTTCATTCAATCGCCGGGAGGTGACCTGTAACAAAATACAATACAATACATTATCTTTTCATACTTTCTTTTCATGATCTAGCTGATGCGGGCATTTCCCATGATCAGCTTTATAAATACATTTGTCGTACATAAACAGACGATCGTCTAATAATAGACTGATAATTCTCTGCTTTTAATTATCATCCTCTTTTAGTAGGATGATCATCTGCTGCACATGTCTATGTTTTTATCTCCTGAATATATATCGCAGCCCGGATGGATGAAACTAGATCCGGGGTCTTCAAACTTGTCCGATCTTCACTCTAGTACAAGTCGATCCATGTGAGAATTTCTTGAAGTCGAACATGGAAAGACATCGCTTGATTACCAGTCAATAATGTAAACTGTTAACAAGCGCGAGAGGAATCACCGATAATGATGATGACCCTCAAGGTACTGCAGCACAATTCACGTGGTGTGAATATAGGATCTGACGTCGAACACCACGCAAAGTCTCCTGGTCGAAGGTCATTAATGTATACCTATCGCCGGGAGTGAGAAACTTGCCATTGAGGCATGCAAGCTTCAAAGTACTGAGGGGGTGTTCCTAGATCAACTTCTTGGATAGTGAGCTGATGTCGACAAGAAGTGATCCGTCAAAGGAGGGCCTTAATGAATCCCACATCAGTGACACGGAACGGAGCTAGTGATGATGGTGAAAACGATCTGTGAAATATGATTCAGGGTGGCGGTCATGGAAGGATGAAAGATGATGTACGGTAGTGGATGGGACCCAGTTGACACTTTCTGAATGACATCTCTTGAACATATAACGACACTGATGTGATGGATCGGTAGCATTACCCCATGTATGGATGGTATGGCGAGACCATGGTGAAGGGACCGGTGAATGATAATAACCCAACCCGATATTTACGGAGGCAAAAGTGTCATGTTCAAGAGCGACTTGCTACCATTAAGCTTTGAGGTTCTTCCCAATTTTTCCCCAGTCATTTCTGACCAGTACCTCTTTATTTTTGCCAAGCTTGAGGAGGATAACATATGCTTGTTCTATAACCTGCCCTTCGGGCAAGCCCATCGCTATGTTTTAACGAGCCTAGCGATAGGGAAACTCGTTCTCGTCTATAGACAAGTTTGTCGCTATCTAATATTTTTAACGAGCCCAGCGACAAAGACAACTCGGTCCTTTTTCATTTTTAGAGAGTCTGAAAAGGGTACATAAAGTGGATTCCAGGGGTCCTTTTTCGTCATCTAATCCCTTAAGTCCGAAAAAGTATAAAACGATACAGAAGGGATGAATGTTCGATATCTTTATCGAGCCGAACTAGACAAGCGCTCGATCCTTTTGTGCAATAATCCCTCAGGTCCAAAAAGATTAAAATCTAGAGGAGGGATAGCTCTTCCGGTCCTTTTAACGAGCTGGAAGGCCAAAACTCGGCAAACTTTTCATTTTTTACGAGTCAGTGAAAAGAGCTCAAAGGAGACTCGTCTTTTGAGGAACGAGTGATAAACAGGGATAGCAGCAGATTCCAGGTACAGGTTGGAATTTTCCAATCACGGCAGTGTCACAAGGATGGCTAGGTGAAATCACTCTTCGCAGCTGTTCCTCAAAATAGGTAAACAATCAAGTGGATGTGAATGATCGGCCAAATGAAAAGTGGAGGTGACGGTGCAAACACGACCAAGGCTTTTTATGGCTGATGAATTTACGGTCTCAAATGGTTATTTACCGGTTCATTTTTTCTGGATGAGCTCGAACTCTGGAGGAAGCTTGCTCACATGCTTCTGTTTATTTTTTAACGAGCATGAACTTTGCCAAAACTGCTCGTTTATTTTGCATGCCCCCAGCATCATAATAACGCATGTCAAAGGAGGGTGCCCCCCAAGCTTCATTGCATTCAACTTGGTGGTTGGAATGAAGGTTTACCTTTGAATTTTGAAAAGGGGGTTTGTTTCATTTTTTAATGAGGTTGACATAGTAAAAGAACCATCCTCAAGCCTCCTTGTTTCATTTTTTAACGAGGTTGACACGAGATAAGAACCGTCCTCGGAGCCCACTGTATTTACAGTATTTCCATTAGGGCGATGATCCATGCTGACAAAATATTTAGGAATCTTCCGAATCCGTTGGATATAGAAGATTTCATATTGTAGGTTTCCACTGTGGCTACTTCCGCCAGATTACCCGCCGGCGGTAGGGCAAAAGTACCCATTAAGGCAGGGTCTTTTAGGAGACCTACTCCAATATTTTGGAGCGATTGATTACTTTCATGGATCATTGTGCTGCTTCCCGTAACTTGAGAACTGTTGGGGAGAAATGTTTGTTGGTCGACGATTGTAATTTTTCCTTGAAAAGGAAATACAATCCTCCTAAAGTAGGTCGACACAACTGCAGCCATGGCATATATCCAAGGCCTTCCCAGTAGGATGTTGTAATCGAGGTTTCCGTCGATTACTTCCACATCAACTTCTACTGTTTTGCCCCCCAGTTCAACTTGCAAGTTACTTAAAATCCCGTATGGAGTGTATGATCGTCCATCAAATGCTTTTAATGTCGTTGACGATTTTGACAAGGGTGGTGAGCCTAAATTTTTCCAGCAACTCATCGACATAAGACATGTAGATGCCCCCTCATCAATAATTGTTCGATGAACAGTTTTGTTGAGGGCTTTCACTTGAATAAGGAAAGCTAGTTGAGCTGGTATCTGAGGGTCATATCCTTTATGATCAAAGGCCACAAGATTGGAATCCATTGGGCCAATCCCACCTATGGCTGATAATAAAGCTTGCTCTTGGGAGGTGCATTTTTGCGCTACCTCAAGTGTCGACATAGCGGACGACGATTGGGTCAGGTCCCCTATTATATTATAATCCTGTGTTATTTTTTCACGAGGATTAAATGTCGATTTGTGCACTACTCCCTTTGGCGACTTTATCATTGGTTTAGGAACGATGGGTGGCACAACTTTGGTCAAAGTTGTTGTTGAACTACTAGGTTGTTTATTTGCCTTGTTGTTCAATTGCTTTGGATTCCTGTGATCTTTATTCCTTGTCAAAGCATTATTTTGCTGCTTTGAGGTGGACAACATAAGCACTTGGGATCGAGAAGCATTTTGATTAGCAACCAGATTTTGTCTTGGACTAGGAAACGGATCAGTCAATACTGCTGGGGTTTTTGAACTCTTGAAGAGTTTCTTAACTTCAGCTATATGAGGACAATCTTTCGTCCAATGATCCTCATCACATATATGACACCCTGTCGGGGGTTTCCCTTTCCTTTTCTTTTTCTTCTTGCCCCCTGGTTGCTTCAGTTGTTTGCCCTTGTCGGTCGACATGGCATTTACTTCTGAGGCAAGAAGTTCCTCATTTGCATTTTGACTAGAAATTTTGCGTTTGCCAGTCACGCCATTGCTGGCGTGAGAGTCAGTATTCGATTTAGGAGGGGGAGGAATTGAAAATTCAGGTCTGGGGGCGTCAGGTATTTTGTCGTAGAGCGTGCCAGACTGAGTATATACTAAGTCCAGATATTGAGCACGAGCAATGACCTGCTCCTCTGTTACGACTCCCCCCTTGGCCACATCTTCCGTTATAGCCGGAAGTAACGACTTTATAAACCATTCAGCTAACAGCTGATCGGGAACGTAAGTTTTCACCATCCTACGACGACGTCGCCACTCATGTATATGATCAGATATGTGAGTGGCCGTTGTCTGTTTGAAGTTGGTAAGGAGTTCTGTTCCCGTTTCATACCTTATCGGTAATTGAAAATGGGTTAAGAAAGTCGTGGCTAAGGAGCTGAAATTGTCGAAAGAGGCTCTTGGCAATTCAATGTACCATTTAGCCGCTGGACCTGTCAATGTCCTCTGGAAGAGGCGAAGTCTTATCGAATCATCGTTTAGAGTGTTCGATGAACACCACAGATGAAAAGTCATGACGTGATTCGACGGGTCTTCACCTGGATTTCCATTGAATTTAGGAATGTCCAATGGAAGTTTATGCGGAATCGCTGGCCACCAAGGGGCATAAGCAATTGGATCATTCGTCAGCCGGTTTAGATCTGGCAATTCTAGAGTTGCTACAAAGGGCAACTGTTGGTTCAGGTTAGGCGAAGCATATCCAGGATAAGATGGTATCGCCTGAGCAATGGGTCTTTGCAGACCAACATAGTGCTGACAACTTTGACAAAGTTGATGGGCATAACCATTATAGCATGGTTGCCCATTACTTACAAAGACTTGTTGCTCAGGTCCTTGATATGATTGCTGGAATGGCGGTTGTTGAGATTGAACCAGCTCTGGTTGTTGGACCATTTGCTGTTGACCAATACTGGATGATTGACCAAGATGAGGAGTCACAGTACTTGTTCGAGCCTGAGTCGCTCCAGATAAGGAGGCACTACCCTGAGATTGTGATTGAGCCGCCGAGACAAGAGTTGTTGTATTACAACAGGTAGCGCTTGTACTTGCGACGCATTCGCCGTAGCAGGTGTGGTGGGAATATTCGACACAGGGTGTACTGGTTGCATTGAATATGCAACTCCTGATTGTTGAGGCAGTATTGGTACCCAACCGCTAGATGTGATTCCAGTTTGACTTGAACTTTGTTGTAAACTCCCACATGGTTGTTCTCCGGGAGGGAACAATGAAAGAGCATATTGCCCTCCACATGGTGGAAATCCAGTACTTAAAGGGTAAATTGGCCTTTGAAGACACATTGGATCAATTTGTTGAGTTTCAACATAAGAAGTACCAGATGATAATCCGGATGAAGAAATAGGAACTAACCATATTGTTGTCCCTGATGGGACTCCGGCTTGTTGTTGGCAATTTGCCGGGACAGATGGTATACCAGCAAACATCGTTGGAGTGGCAGCAGGAGGCTCTGCTATTGCTGTGTCGGACGACACAGTCCTAGATGTTGACGGTTGTTCAGACATTTTGAGTCTATCCAAAAGATTTTAGCGATTCTACAAGAACTTACGATGCCAAAAGACTAACTTCGAAGATCAACGCAGGAATAGGAGGTGATTATGTTCCGTTTAAAATGAATTTTATTATGACGACGCTTTAGACACAACTTGCTTTTTCACTTTTTAAGAGTCGAGAAAAAGCTAAAGATGACTCTAGTCTCCTTCGATGTATTAACGAGCCCGAAGTGACAAATGCTCGGATGGACTTTTTCAGTTATAGAGTTTGAAAAAGGCCAAAAGAAACTACTCTGGAGTTCTAGGCAGAGGGTGTGCCAAACCTTTCGCGAAACCACAGAATACGTTTTACGGTACGAGTGGTCGATCTTCGTGAATGCTGTGTTCACTGCATCGCGATCAGTAGGGCGGCCGACACGGCTTCCTATGGATAAAGGCTTTGTTCCTATAGGGGTCCCCCAATATACGCGACGGTACGCGGGGGCACAAGTCCGTATTAGTGCTATCGTCTCTCAGGAGGAATCACCCACCTTCGTAGAGATCGACAGTCACTATGTTTAACGACGCCGGTTCACGTCTCTACCTAGACCTCTACTGTGTTTCGTTATGTTTCAAAGCGTTGTTAGATAAATTCAGTTCTTTTTAGGTTGATCTTGCTTAGCAGTTTGCCTTTATGGATCACCACGTGATGTATGATACAACTCCTAAATGCAGTCTAAGAATGATAAGCAAGCTTTTTCGATTCTTTCAACTTATGAAAATATTAACTACTGAAGGAAAAGAAAGACATCATCTTTTCAAACAAATCATAGAGCACACACTGATGCACTTTTCCTAAATCGGCATGCAAACTGTCAAAATGCACATGCACAATGCAAGTATTTCTTTTCTTCTTCCTTAATGTTGATGTATTACAAAAAGAAAGCTGTTGTATAATTTCGAATTCAATTTCAAGCGAAAGCAACAAGTGTTTGTCCAATTATCAAAAGAACACCTTAAGATTCACTCGTTTCAACACAAGAAATACTGAAATTCGAACCATATAACGAAAGCAAATGCTCAAGCAGCTATGAACAGCAATAAACTAGCTCTCAGAATCACAACGACACTTTCTCATAGGTCTAGATCCAAGAGGTCATAGCAAGACTAGTTCACTTTCGCTATGGGAAACTGTGAATGACAGCAAGAAATACAATAAGAACAATCACGGTTTCTTCATACAACTGAGGGGGAATGAAGGCAAATAGAAGTGGTTTCAGCTGGGTATACAGGTTGACAACAGGCTGCAAAAACAATACTGAAAACTGGGCAACAGACAGTGGGGAATCCCAGTTGCACAAGGCAAAACTGGATCAGCGCAGGTGTTGCACTGTCAACCTGCGATGAAGCGCAGGTAGCCCCTTCGGGACCTGCGTTGCAGTGCAGGTAGCCTTTGTTGCAGCTGCACTGATGAGACAACTCTCGCCTCTCTCAGATTCCGGGTCACAGTTTGCTCAAAAATCAACGGTTTTTGGCCAAATCAGTTGCTATCAGTCAAGTATACTCTAGAGGATGATTAAAGGAAGATGAACACTATCACAAAGAGCTGAAAAGAGTCCTTGTGGATCAGCTCTTCAAATCATAAACATGCCCAGCACTGAGCTAGAGTAGATGCCCTCTACTTTGCATTCGAAGGATTCGAATGCAGTTCGATTTGGTACTCCCTTTGTTTAGGAAATGAATAGCAAGAAACACAAGCTACCAACAAGACACGATCCCCAGCGGAGTCGCCAGTCTGTTGTGGGGGAAAGTATCCAACTCGGAATGACCCTAACCCACTCTAAGGGTGACAGTTCCTTAGCAACAGCTGAAAGCAAAGCTATCTAAAGTTTCTTCTTTATGACATGCAAGAGATAGAAAGAAGAGGTCCACTTACCGATGTCTTGCGCAAATGGTCGATCCAATCTCTTTTGTTTGCCGCTTGCTCCCAGATCCAAGTCTTTTCACGGGCCTAGCTACACGAGATCCTGCAAATAAGACAAGAAAAGGAAACTACAAGAGGCATGCATTCATGATCGATTCAAGGATTAGCATAAATCGAAGACGCAAGTAAGACAATACACCATTGAAACACATGCGAATAGAAGAACCTCAAATGCTTTATTAATATATGGAAGTAAGGTTCAGGCGGTGATACAACCATGAGAGGTCCAATCCAGCATCACCTTCCCGACGGAGAGAAATCTCTTCTTCACCTCCCTCAAGCAATCACCCAATGCTCACAACTGTAAACCAACAGCAATTCTTTGCACTAAATTCCCGCCTCCTAGATCCCATGGGATGAGATCCTTATATAGAGTTTTGGAGTGAAGATAAGTCAGCTTGATGTGTGACTTGTTGTCCTCTTCAACTCCAGTTGTTCTTCAGTCCTTCACTCAGAGTTTCTGCCTTCCACTTGGAGTTTTAGAAGCTCTTAACTCATCATTAGGCGAATCTTATGATCAAGTGCCTTTTTGGAAGCTTCCTGGGCACTGGCACTTTGAGAAAAAGATTCCTCCACATGTCCAAGTACGCCCAGCGCAGGTAGCCTTTGTCCTACTTGCTATGCAACGCAGGTAGCCTTTGTTGTACCTGCTATGCAGCGCAGATGCCTAGTGGAGCAGCTGCTTTGATCCAAAATTGACCTGTTTTTTAGTGTTTTTCAGTGGAGAACTGATTTGTAGTGCTGTGGTTTGCTGACCTTGTTCCTCTAAGGGTAAGAACAACATGTTTAGGGACTTTGGATCCCTTAGATTATTGACATTTCATGCTCTATGCTGTAAGGCACAAAAATGTCTATAACACCAAGGTGAAGTGTTGGAATTGTCAAAAGATGGGACACTATGCAGTTGTGTGTTCGGAGAAGAAGAAGAAGAAGGGGAAGAACCAGAGCTTCGCAGTTTCAACAGAGGTTGAAGACTTTGTATATCGTTTGGACCGGGAGTTTGGGTTCACTGCATGTGAGTCCTCTAGTGCAGGATCACCTGCCACATAGGTTCAGAGGGAGCATGCTTTTCCCTCGATTAACGAAGCATCATCGGGTATCTGGTATGTGGACAATGGGGCTTCACGTCACATGACAGGAGTACGGAGTACTTCTCAGAGCTTTCAGAGAGTGGCACTGATATAGAGGTAGTACTCGGTGATGACAGAGTTGTTAGAGCAGTCGGTGTGGGGACACTGACATTTCAAAGGGAGTCCAAACCTCCCTTGAAGGTGTCAGATGTTCTTTATGTGCCAGGGATGAGGAAGAACCTCATATCCATCTCAACTTTGGAGAA
Organism: Pinus tabuliformis; assembly: GCA_031772625.1. NCBI lineage: Eukaryota > Viridiplantae > Streptophyta > Pinopsida > Pinales > Pinaceae > Pinus > Pinus tabuliformis. Next base: position 1,016,494,795 of record CM062820.1, on the reverse strand, counting down.
CAGAGGATATGAAGTACTGTTCAGGGGAGGACAGGTGTTGATGTATCCCAGGGGCACTCCAGCTGATTTAGCTAGAGTGATAAGTGTACATCATGCAAAGGTGTACAAGTTTGCATTCCAGCCCCTTTTGGCATTGAGCAGTAGTACCGACAGCAGAGCTAGCAGTTCTGAGCTGTGTGAGATTTGGCATCGCAAGATGGGGCATATGTATCATGGAGCCTTGAGGACCTTGCGGGAGATCACTACAGGTGTGCTAGATTTCAGTACTGATCACTTTGATACTTGCAGAGGATGTGCGATGGGCAATTTTGCCAAATCCCCTTTTCCCAGCAGTGATAGCAGAGCGACTAGGATACTTGATTTGATTCATTCCGATGTGAGCGGTCGGATGTCTCATGTTTCCTTGAGTGGATATGAGTACTATGTTTTATTCATTGATGATCACTCCAGGAGGACCTGGATTTATTTCTTGAAGACCAAGAGTGAGGTCTTCAAGCGGTTTCAGGAGTTTAGAGCTCTTGTGGAGACACAGACAAGTCGGAAGATCAAGTCCCTGAGGTCGGACAATGGGGGAGAGTACACCCTTGGAGAGTTTGTTGATTATTGTGCGGAGGCAGGCATTAGGAGGGAGTTCATTGTTCCTTACAACCCCCAGCAGAACGGGGTTGCGGAGAGGAAGAACAAATCCATCGGAGGGGCTGCCAAAGCCATGTTACATGATCAGGGGTTGCCATTGTTCTTGTGGGCAGAGGCCTGCAACACAACTGTTTATTTGCAGAACAGGAGTCTGCATCGTGCCTTGGAGCACATGACTCCGGAGGAGGCTTTTTCTGGGAAGAAGCCTGATATTGGTCATCTTCGTATCTTTGGGTGCATTACATACTCCTACATACCCAAGGAGAAGAGGACCAAACTAGAGCCCACCGCAGAGAAGGGTATCTTTGTGGGCTACAGTGAGACCTCAAAGGCCTTTCGGATTTACATTCCTGCATAGAGGAAAGTTGTTGTCAGGCGGGATGTGAAGTTCGAGGAGGACAAGGCCTTTAGGAGGTCACGGGAGTTAGAGTATCTGGATCAGCCAGACCCTCAGCAGCAGTTGAGTCAGTCGCAGGGATCCACTGGGCAGAGATCAGGAGGATCCAGAGGTACATCTATGAGGATGTCAGGTCCATCAGTGAGCAGTGGCTCGCCGAGCCAAAGGGGTGGTGCTCCGGGCAGCATGCAAAGCAGTCCACAGAGCAGTTCACTAGGGAGTCCACTGATGGATAGTTCACACGGTACCTCAGCTTCTATAGGTTCAGGTGCAGGCAGGAGGACAGCAGACAGACAGTCAGGAGTTCAGGCTCCTGATGACGAGGAGGAGGAAGAGTTTCATTCTCCAATGGGAAAAGTGCGCTCAGGGAAGAGGAAGCCCAAGTGGCTTCAGGACACCTTGAGAGATGCCACATCTGTTGCTGAGCCTAAGAGGCCGGTCAGAGAGAGTAGACCACCTGAGAGGTTTTGTAGCTATATGGCAATGGCTACCAGCATCCTTGACTTTGAGCCTTCCAGCTATGAGGAGGCAGCTAGCCAGCAGGTCTGGAGAGAAGCCATGCAAGAGGAGTATTCTTCTATCATGAAGAATGATTTTGGGAGGTGGTGCCGAGGCCTGAGGGCAAATCCGTGGTTAATTCTAGATGGCTTTACAAGGTAAAGCATGTTGCAGATGGCAGCATTGAGAAATTCAAAGCGAGGTTTGTGGCTAGAGGGTTCTCCCCGATAGAGGGAGTTGATTATGAGGAGACCTTCGCTCCCATGGCTCGATATACTTCGATCCGCTCCATTATATCGATAGCAGCAGAGATGGGTTGGAACATCCACCAGATGGATGTGAAGACTGCATTTCTCAGTGGCTTCATACAGGAGGAGGTGTACATTGAGCAGCCACAGGGCTTTGAGGTGCATGGGAAGGAGTCCCATGTGTGCAGACTGAAGAAGGCCCTTTATGGCCTGAAGAAAGCTCCCAGAGCTTGGTACTCCAGGATAGATACATACTTGCAGGGGATGGGTTTCACAAAGAGTGAGGCAGATCCGAACCTTTACTTTATTGTGATAGGTGAGGAGCCTCTCATTCTGATGTTGTATGTGGATGACTTGGTCATTACAGGTGCAGAGAGACTCATAGAGCACTGCAAGAGAGATCTTGCGGCAAAGTTTGAGATGGAGGACATCGGCTTGATGCATTACTTTTTGGGTTTGGAGGTGTGGCAGGAGGAGGGGCATTTCTTCCTGGGGCAAGGGAAGTATATTGTGGACATCCTTGGCAGATTCCACATGGAGGATAGTAAACCCATGTCGACATCGATGATCACCAACTGGAAGAAGCTTCATGCTTCGGATTCCGAGTTGGTGGATCCCACATTGTACAGGCAGTTGATTGGTTCCTTGATGTATTTGGTCAACACTAGACCAGATATTTGTTTTGCAGTCAACACGATGAGTCAGTTTATGTGTGAGCCTAGGAAGGTTCACTGGGTGGCTGCAAAACACATTTTGCGGTACTTGCAGGGGACAGTGGATTATGGTCTGGACTACAGGCAAGGGGATGGAGTGAGATTGGTAGGTTATACTGATTCTGATTGGGCAGGTTGTGCTTTTGATAGGAAAAGCACTTCAGGGTGCTGTTTTGGGTTGGATTCGGCAGTAGTGTCATGGTTCAGCGGGAAGCAACAGTCAGTAGCATTGAGTTCAGCGAAAGCAGAGTATATGGCAGCCAGTCTAGCTAGTTGTGAGGCCATCTGGCTTCGCAAGATGTTGTTTGGCTTATTTGGTCAGTCGTTGAGACCTTCAGTGATTTACTGTGATAATGAGAGTTGCATTAAACTCACGGAGAATCCAGTATTTCATGACAGTTCAAAGCATATCGGGATCAAATATCATTTCATCAGAGACTATGTTCAGAAAGGAGTTGTGAAGCTTGAGTATATTCCCACTGATGAGCAGGTTGCAGATATTCTTACCAAAGCCTTACCACGGGGCAAGCATGCCTACTTCAGAGACAAGATGGGTGTGGTGAGGAACACCTCCTCGGTAAGAGGGAGTGTTGAAATTTGGTACCGGAGAACAGGTGGTTCCCTAAGGCTTTGATCTTTGGCCTAGGGAAAAGTGTCCAAAAGAATTTAATTTTTCTCCTAAAGTGACTTTATAATTTTTTATAAAGTCAAATCTAATTTAAAAGTGACTTTAAGTGATAAAGTTACTAAAGTCTAATTTTAAAGTGATTTTAATAAAGTCAATGTAAAATTAGAAAGGAAAAGTGACTTTGGAAATAAATGAATAAGTGGGTCTTTATTAAAGTGGGGTGAATTAAAAAATAGAAAGTGAGATTTAAATTAGCATTTAATCTTAGCCCTAGATCTCAATCTATTTCAGCCCTTGGATTTAGGAATTCCCCAAAAGTCACTTAGGGTTAGATTAAAGGAGAGAAAGGAGGAAAAGGTCATTCATTCTTTCATGAGCAGATTGAGAGAGAGAGAGCAAGAGAGCAAGGGAGATTTCTGGACAGTGAGGAGAAGGAGGCAGCAGCTTGGCACACATTCCAAGGCATCATTCCAGCAAGTCCGTACAAGTGAGTTAGCACACAGTGAAAAGCAGGTTTTGGACACGATTTTCTAGGAAGCCGTACAACAATTTTGGCTCAGATTCCATGGAGGCCGTACAGCAAGTTAGCACCGAAATCGAGGAGCAGAAAGTCTGAAATTTGCTGGCACGTTTTTCAAGGGAGGCCATACAACAAGTGGCTATACCTTTGGCATGCATTTCTAGGCAGAAATCCATACACTGTACTGCTGTTTTTCTACACATAAATCGAGGAAACCGTACAGCAACATTTATGGCAGCTTGCACGCTTTTCTAGGCAGGCCGTACAGCAGCATTTACTGAAATTTGTCACAAAAATTGAGGAGGCCGTACAGCATTTATTGCTGTTCAGTTTTGCTGTTTGCAAGTTTTTCCAGTTGGCTGTGAGGTACGGAAAGCGAGATAAGTTGTAAAAGTTTGCTTACTGATTTTTGCTGAATATTTTCTCTCACTGTAAAAAAAAACATTTTTCAGAAATAAGAAGCTTTCGAACTGGTTTTCCCCAAGAGTTGTAGGGGGTTTTTGTTGAATTGTTGTTTGTATGTGCTGATATTTATTTCCGCATTTTCCAGCATTCTATAATTTTTCCAGAATTTGTATTTTCAGCAAAATTTATTTTCCAGTTATTGAATGTATGGATATGGGAAGGGCATATAACTATTTTGGAGAAATAAGGTGAAACTGAAAACCGGGGTGGGATATGAGAAATTTTTACAATGTGATCCTGAGGAATGAGTTCACTATGGCAGAAGTCGAGCTCCAGACTTCTTTGTGGGCCGAATCCCATTGCTGAAGGGAGCCACGAACTAGCACCTGATTTTGTCATCACCATAGATTGAGTCTGCATCTGTTATAGTGGCCATGTATTCCCTATTCCCTTGTCTGCATGGACTAATATATTATTACAGTCATTTGTAGGACTGTTTGCTCAAATAAGAAGTCGTATTCCTGCCTGTAAGAGGAGAACAGCCTTGTAGTGGGCTCAGTCTTATTGCTGGAAGAGGTCGCTGTCGTTCTCTCTGCTGAAACCAGTCTAGGTTCTCTCTCTTTGTTATTGTACTAGTCCATTTTATCAGTTCATAAACTAGTAATTCAATATTGTATGGTTCTGGATTATTTTCATTTGTGAAGGGTGCTTCCTTTATCATTATATGGTGTATATCAGCAGTGTATCTTTTACTGACTTTAATATAAGGGTCATACTGCTATTTGAAAGGGTTTTGGGGCATTTATACAGCACTGTGTTCTTCCATCTGAATTTAAAATGAAGAAATATGCACCTACAGTCATGTGTCATCAAACTGTTTGACAAAACCTCTCACTGAAAACCTCAACAAGACTCTGAAATTTATTGGGAAATTTGAGGTACTTTTGGGAGGGTATCTTACATCAGGTCTCTATTCGTTGCTTGTTGCCTTGATAAAATGGGGCTACCAAGAAGTATGAGGTGATACTCCTGAACCTTCAGGCTTTCAGCTGAGATAGGTCATGTAAAGCCTAAGATATCTGTTTGAACACTCCTCTCATGAAAAGAGCAAGGCATCTCTTGTTAGGGTAGCGAAAGAGAGTGGAAATGGAGCTCCATAAGTACCAAAATATGACAATATCTCCCTCTGATCTCATAGTAGACGAAGTATTAGTAGATGCTCCTTTGTCTCAAGCTCCTATAAGTGGCAAAGCTAGAAAATCCTATCTAACCAAGAGACATATTGGTAGCAGAATTACTCATCTCCTAGATCTGTTAGAACCCGAGGCTATATTACTACATCCCAAAGACCCCAACAACAATATTGTTCTGGATCACATCCCATCAATCAAATGAAGGTCACCCAAGCCTTGACAACAAGCAGCCCCTTCTATGTGGTAGCATAATATGCAAACCAAATCCTCGTCCAACACCTCATCCAAATAGGCTTCTATTCAAAGTTTCCTCCATTCAACTGTGGATGTTTGGGGAGCTAGCCTAGAAACCTTGATATGTTTACACTATTTGTATCCCCAATCTTGGTTTCTTTGCCCTATACATGCTCTCCCTAGATCTAGTTTCCATTTTCAATACGGTCTTCATATCATGCCTTAGCATAGATTAGTACCTTCACATTTTGCAACTTACTTCCTTTAGAGTCATTTTTGTGCTACCAATTTGCATAAAGACTATTGTACTCAACAATACCATTAACCTACTTTTTTGGTCATTCATTGGACATTAATAAAATTATCTTATCTTATCTATCTATAGTCTGTGATAGACCAACCAAAACTAATCCAAGAGGATCCTAAAGGCATGCATCCAATGTTTGTGTTGTGTGTAGATGGGAATCAAACAATAAGGCCATCATTCAACTCAAAACAGAAGGCCATATCTGAGCCAAGACACTCAGTAGGTGTGATCCAAGTGATCTAGATATATTCATAGTAAAATACTTTCTCATTAGCCTATTCAAGTCCTTCTTAGACAACAAGAGATGGCTGAATGCATCTACTAAGTACCTGAAAGGGGGAAAATAATGTAGAGAAATGGCCATAAACTAAAAGAGATGAGAAGCCTCTAAGAACTAACCATGTGCACTCCCTTAGTGGCTGACAGAGGCAATGGCCCCACAAGAACAAAGTGCTAGATAAGGGTATTGATGACTCCCAAAGGTCATGTTCCCAAAGATAAGAACTATGTGAAGGAATGAGACCAAACAGAAGATGACCTCCAAACAAAAAGGATGGTCCCCAAACTCTACATAAATAATGGGCTGGGAGACAACCCACTCGCATCAGATGATGCACCTGAGGAGGATTTGGACTCTTCTAGCCCAATCAGCCTGAAGCAAACTCAATCCACATATCTTTGATCCATAAAGGAATCAGGGGTTGATGATTATGTCCAAGATGAACATCTTGGGCACAATATCCTCAAAATGGTTCTAGAAGTACTCTCTTGAGAAGGACAAGGGAGCCATATCCTCTGTCAAGTCGAGGTCAAGGGGCATAATGCATGCCAAAACTTGGTCCCATGAACTGGACCCCTAAATAATTGTAAGCAATGGTGGTCTCTATCTCTTCCCACCAAAAGTAAAGATGGAAGTCAAAGAGAGCACTATCTTTATCTCTATAAGAGAACCTAGAGAAACAAGAAGGTAATCAGCAGGTTCAATATGCTTTATCTGCTCATTTTCATGAAAAGGAGGCCTTTAAGGGGTGAGGATGAAAAATTAGACAAGGAGGTGTTACCTCAGTGGATCAAAAGCAAAATTTTGATATGTTGAACTACAAAGATGTGGAGAAGTTCAGTTCAACATCCAATTGCTATGTCAGTGGTGGAAAGGCCAAATATTGTGCGAACAATGACTCTCATCCAGCTAGTGAGTCAATGGTCAAAGCAAAATATGGTGATGTCATTTGTACTTCATCAACCTCCCTGGACACAATTCACCTCCAATAGTTGATTGAAAGCCTTATTTTGAAGTGGACTACAAACATCTTGCTGTCCAAAGTTATTCTTTTTGTTTTGGAACAAACAATTTTATGTAATATGACCATTATGGGAGTGTGTTAGAGATAATGGTCATGATTAGGACTTAGGAGTATTGTGGATGTCTGATAAAGGCTTAGTCAGAGACTTTATAATAAAGTGATGTAATCATGAGTTATTAAATGCAGTCATTAAAAGATTATGTATTTGGGAGTTACATAACATATTCTTCTCTCTCCTACTATCTAATGAGATAGTGAATCATCAAATAATCAAGTAACCTATCCTCTCTCTTACTCTATGTGCATTCTCGTCTATGTTCTTGTGTGTGTCAATCTGACAAAATTGATGCAAGAGTTAGCAAAAACAGCTTGACTAATGACTTTAAATACCAATGACTATAGAAGCCATCTGAAGTTCAAGCCTCTAAAGAGATTTCTAGATGAGGCTAGTGTCAAACAAGATAATGTGTTTGGATATGGTGCAAGTTAAAAATGGTAGGCCATTAGTGATATTTGTTATTAAGGGATTTTATATCTAACACCTTTGCATGTTATCATTAAGGCATAAGGTCTTTCAAGGATGTTGTAATCTACCACTTCTTCACAGCTACATTGATTTAAATATATCTCCTAACCTCTTTACCATTGCACTGTCCACTTTTACAATACTGTAACCTCAACATAACTTCAGTTCCTTCAAAAGCATATAACAATGAGGCCCACATTCTAGTTGCAATCATTCAGAAAGATTGAGAATGGTTCAATCAACCATCCATTTTGTAGTAATTCAAAATAAAAGAATTCATGGCACAAGTGCAAAATAAAATACCTGAGATATAATTGGCCGCCCAACCCGCCATGTCATTTTGCTCTCTTTGAATTATTGTTATCCACCCAAACCAGAACTTGGAGTGAGATCTTGAAACCAAATTAATCTTAGGTTCAGCCCCTTTATTCAATGTACCTGCAAAATGTCGAACCATTAATAGGTGGACCTGTTGTTTATGAAGCAACTTATAAATTAACAATAATAATTTGGAAAATGCACAGTCAAATTTCAAACTAATGGTGTGAAATTAAAGAATGCTTAATAAGGCAGAAAGACAGCGAGATCATCCCCTTTGTCCCCTATAGCATTAACAATATTATCAAACTTCATTACAATAGTTATAATTTATACTTTTATGTTTGGACAAGTAATAGCCTTGTTCTTAGACCACTTTCACAGACACGCGTGCACACACAGTCAAATTGCTAACTTAATTTCACATCTAGAGCATCCAGATGTACACCAATCAATAATACAACTATAGATAATTCTCAAAGGTGTACATGACTTCTAAAGACGTTGCTATTCAATAAATGTTGCTTTTGGAATAGTCGATCAGCTATAGAAGGAACATTATGAAATGATTTTAAGCTTTTCTTTCCAACCTTACACATATCTCCTTGTACATAAAATTAGCTTTCGATTTTAAAACAGCAGAAATGTCTGCTACCTTCAATCAATCTTCAACTATTCATATGACCAAATGGTATTACAGCAAACAAAAACAGATCAATTCTCAGGATAACTACTGACATAGAAACTTTGACTCCATTTTACATTAGTCCACAGTTTTCTTTTGGCAGCCTGCTACTGCCGAAATTTGCTCTATATGATCATTTGAGAAAGGATACTATCAAGAACAATTGTGTGGGGATTTAAAATGATGATTCTATGAACATTGAACTCATTACCACTTAGTAAAAGGAAACATATAAATGCTAACCTATAACCACTCGACCAAACTGTCTCCTTAAGCCAGACATAAGCCTCAGCAAAACTACAAAACAATCTCTACTCCATTCTCATATCAAGAAATGCCTATACCATGGAAGTAAACTTCAATTTATGCCAAAAAATGTGCTAACAAAATCACCATATAAAGCAGCTATGCGTGCTATGAATATATCAACATCATTGACAAACCCCTGTTGCCAATCTCCCAATATATACATGCTAACTAAATTGCAGAGAAATACCTATGTATTTGACCTCTTTCAATAGAAATATTACCGACTTGGATAAAAAAATTGCTTTCCAGCATTTTTTAGTTTCAGGCTCTACTTTAGATCTAAACAATGAGTAAGGTGAGGTACCCAGATAATCCTAGTCTCCCTTATATGACTGAGCTCTAGGAAGGAAACCAAGGTCTTAAAACAATGCTCTCAGGCCAATTGCATTCACTTGAAGGACGAATGGAGCTTCTTGAAGTGTTCTATTCAATTCTTCCTAATTAAACATGCATTTTACGATGATGAATATACGCTGGAAATGCTTCACATTTTTCAAGCAGTGGATCTACTAAATTTAGCAATAGGTTAAGAGCTGGCCTCATATGATGCATGACTTTCACATGCTAAGTCCTCCACATATATAGACCTTTCATATGATAAATACTTTTGAAGTTGGTATATCATGCTAGTGAACTGGAGTGATTGCACTAAGAGAAGCAAGGTGCAATTTAAAATAGATGAGATGTGTAACATCTGTGTTTAATGATTATAAATCAAAATGGAAAAAAATTAAGCTTGTAGATTTAAATAAACATTTTTTTAAATACCCAACATTCACTAAGATTTTATACACCCACATGCACACCAACATAATAGATCCATCTTAACACTCGATCTTCTATTTTAGGTCAAAAGGCTTGGTAATCCAAAAGTCGGATAGAAAAACAATTCTTGATTTGGTAACTTGGCCAAAAACATATCTTTTGCTCTCCACAAGTGCAATTTTTCCTTCATTACTTGTCGTCTTTCATTTGCTCATACGCCCAACTCCACACCCTAGCTTGATAAAACTCCTTGACCAAGTGCCTATTGTTGAGAAATCCAAAGTGTGGCAGTTAAATGATTTCTCTTATCTTGACATTATCTTGTGATGGTTTACTAGTATTCTTTCATTCAATTTATGTTTTCATTATCATCAAGATTAATGCCAATCAATAAATAGAAGAGGACACAAGATGTAGGCACGCAGCCATGGCAAAACCCCACTCTAGGGGAAAACCCGGTCAAAATTCTTTCTTCAGTAGATTAAAAAAATGAGACAAGCAAGACCCTTACAATCTAGACCCAAGACATCCTCCATCAAGTCATCCTTGAAACTGTGTGAGCACCGAGTCCTTATCACTGTGATAGCACCAAATTCAACCTTCTTCACTTCACCTAGACCTTGTATGTAGCAGCATTGAAACCTTGTGCACCTAGACCTTATCCCTATGGCAAAATCATCTTGTAATAGCACCAAATTGTGGTAGCACCAAAATGATGGTAGCACTGAACCTCAATCTGCATTCACCAAACTGATCTGAAAGTAGCTTACTATGATTGCACCGAGATGATCTGAGCTTTTCCCTGAAATGATACCGAAACATATGTCTCTGAGATCACCGAAATTTACTCTGAATTGCGAGCTTTGTTTCTGTGTTTTTATGCGAAGTCCAGGCTTGTATATATAGTGGTTTGACCATCATAAATGAGCCGACATGATCATCATGAAGAGATGTGTCTCTACGTAAGCCGACTTGATGATGATCCATTTGAAGCAGACAGAAGGAGACTTGATGGAGGAGTCTTTGACCAATAAACAAATTGAATTTGACCCAAATAAATAATCCTAAAGCCTACAATGGAGGCTTGACCTATAACAATTGACCCAAGCATGAAACCCATGCTTTAACAAGTCAATTTAAAATAATAATAAAATTATTTTTGCTTTATTTTGAAAAATATATTACATTTTGACTTCAAATACAATTATGAAGCCCGAACCTAGTTACATTCTTCAACACCTATGTGCCCTAGCTCAAAGCAAATGTGAACTCGTCTTCTCTAGAAACACGCTCATACTTTGCTTCATCCACGATTCAGACCCTATACCAACTCCATGCTCTAGCTCGACAAAGCTCCTCAACCCAACTCTATTTGAGCTTGCAACCTTTCTCCACACCCTAGCTTGTCGTCCTCAACCACAGCACTCTCCTCGACCTATTAGCAGTCACGAAAACGAGAAAACAATTTTGATAGCATAATATGCATATTATTAACAAGATTTACACATAAATACATTTCATTGGCCCTTAGTTTCATCTTCCAAGAAGTCCCTTGGACTTCTCATGACTGTTGGCATTCACTTGAGGCTTTTCGCCTTCCTCTCAAGCGAATAAGCCAACTTTACTTGACCCAAGAGGATTATGTTTCCAACATTCCCCCTCCCCCTTCAATCCAAAGGGGTGTATGTGAGTCCATGAAGAGAGTTGAAATACAAAGGTGGATAGTAGCCAATGGCTAGATGTGTTGGACCACAAACCAAATGGGTAGCATAAGTAGAACCCTTCTACTAGCGGTGGGTAAGGCTGGCCACCAACCAAATCATGCTCATGGAACATGAAATTGTCTCTAGCTACAGCTTTGACTCTGGCTCTAGGGTATGGCTACGGGCTCTGATTCAGGTTATCGCTTAGGCTCGTCCAATATGACTATGAAGATAGTCAAAGTAGCTTACTATGATTGCACCGAGATGATCTGAGCTTTTCCCTGAAATGATACCGAAACATATGTCTCTGAGATCACCGAAATTTACTCTGAATTGCAAGCTTTGTTTCTGTGTTTTTATGTGAAGTCCAGGCTTGTATATATAGTGGTTTGACCATCATAAATGAGCCGACATGATCATCATGAAGAGATGTGTCTCTATGTAGGCCGACTTGATGATGATCCATTTGAAGCAGACAGAAGGAGACTTGATGGAGGAGTCTTTGACCAATAAACAAATTGACTTTGACTCAAATAAATAATCCTAAAGCCTACAATGGAGGCTTGACCTATAACAATTGACCCAAGCATGAAACCCATGCTTTAACAAGTCAATTTAAAATAATAATAAAATTGTTTTTGCTTTATTTTGACAAATATATTACATTTTGACTTCAAATACAATTATGAAGACCGAACCTAGTTACATTCTTCAACACCTATGTGCCCTAGCTCAAAGCAAATGTGAACTCGTCTTCTCTAGAAACACGCTCATACTTTGCTTCATCCACGATTCAGACCCTATACCAACTCCATGCTCTAGCTCGACAAAGCTCCTCAACCCAACTCTATTTGAGCTTGCAACCTTTCTCCACACCCTAGCTTGTCGTCCTCAACCACAACACTCTCCTCGACCTATTAGTAGTCACGAAAATGAGAAAAAAAATTTGATAAGGCATAATATGCATATTATTAACAAGATTTACATATAAATACATTTCATTGGCCCTTAGTTTCATCTTCCAAGAAGTCCCTTGGACTTCTCATGACTGTTGGCATTCACTTGAGGCTTTTCGCCTTCCTCTCAAGTGAATAAGCCAACTTTACTTGACCCAAGAGGATTATGTTTCCGACATTCCCCCTCCCCCTTCAATCCAAAGGGGTGTATGTGAGTCCATGAAGAGAGTTGAAATACAAAGGTGGATAGTAGCCAATGGCTAGATGTGTTGGACCACAAACCAAATGGGTAGCATAAGTAGAATCCTTCTACTAGCGGTGGTTAAGGTTGGCCACCAACCAAATCATGCTCATGGAACATGAAATTGTCTCTAGCTACAGCTTTGACTCTGGCTCTAGGGTATGGTTGCGGGCTCTGATTCAGGTTGTGGCTTAGGCTCGTCCAATATGACTATGAAGATAGTAGTTGACTATCAATTCCCCCCCTGTCAAATACAAGGTGAAAAGATGAAGATCTATACACTACAAGACTTGTCAATACTTGAGAATAAACTCTACGATATGATCGATATATTTTCTTGGTTGTTGAAGACCATTGCCAAGAAGCGATCCATCTAAGGTGAATCTATGCTCTTGCAAGTGTCTTGTGTCTAGAACATCTATTTGAATGATGAGTATGTTTTCCATAGTACTCACAAGGGTGAAAATCAAAACATTGATCTTTCATGTGGCCAACTCAATCACAATGTTGGAATTTACGAATTTCATGTGGAAGTGGAGCAAGTGAAGATGAAACTGGATTGGTTTAGAGTAATCTGGAATATGAAAGGTCGCATCCTTTTCATATCCAAATCTGGTTCTATACTTGTTATTGATGAATTCTTCACAAGGTCTAATGATGGGCATGGGAAGTGTTATCTCACAAGTTCTCCCTAGAGAAAATCCCATTTTCACCAACAGGAAAACCTATGGATACAAACAGGCAAAGTCGCCCATTGTCACCTCAACAACCTTGCCCCTCTTTTCTAGGTTTTGGATATGCAGGTCCTAACATAAGGAGGGTTTCCTTACGTTTGATTCCAATCCTAAATTTTTCGTCGAGTATGAATGAGAGTCTGACTTGGATTAGAATTTTATACTTTCTTAAAATGATAACTTATGCAACAGAAGAAAGGCATACCCTCACTATTCAAATCTTTGGGGATTCCCAAAATGTGATCAGATGGGTAAATGGTCAAAGTACATGCAGCAATCAAGTCTTAAAACAAATTCTGGGAGAAGTTCAAAGACTAAAATCAATGTTTAATAGTTTCTCTATGTCACATTTTCAGGGAAAGAAATGACATGGCGGATAAGCTTTCTAAAGATGGTCTTCAACAGGATTTGGGCAGCTGGCAAATAGTAGAAGATGATCAAGGCCAAATCAGAAGGTCGGATCAGCCACCTTACAATTAACCTTTCTGATATTCTGGCAGGAATTTTTTGTTTACTTACCCTCAAAAATTTTGTATTATATATAAAACCTCAAAACTACCACAGCTACGATAATGCGGCCTATTAAAACTTCTCTGGAATAGTGACGGGTTGTTTTCCTCAATTCTGAGGAGACCCGGTTTTGATGATATTCCTCATGGTCAGTCCATAGTCTCTGTGTAAGATTATCGGCTCAAAAGAACCACAGTTCAGCGCAAATCAGAGATAGCTACAGCACTTAAATGGAACTATTTTCAGGTATAAGGCAGAAAATTTTGTAAATCCAGACTTGACAGTAACTCAAAATGAACAGTGATGCATCGGCATATGCAATGTAAACTTTTTATAATCTTAATAAAAAGTTTCGTTTTTTCCTTTGGAAAAAAAAAAAACTTATGCAACAGAAGAAATTAATGCTAAATTCCAAGATGACATTGATCTAACAAATATCATAAGATTTCATCTAGCTTTATCCAAATTGCAAGATCCCATATGTATATCATAAAATCAAATATTTATACCCACCCAATAGTCATTTATGCAATCACGAATCAAATCTAAGAAAACAAATTTGTTATCAAAATTCGGATTGCATCATGAAATTATCACATAAATAGCATGTATGTCTAATGGCAAGATAAATCACAAATCAAGTTTGCAAGTGAGACCATGAAACCAACTTATGTATTGATGAGCTCATGCTAAGGAACTAATGTTTCATTTGCATCACTATTCAAATAAAGAAAAGTCATCAGCAAATTTCTCCAAGAGATCCTTTAACTATTTCAAAATTGTGAGAATTAAATGCAATTGAAATATTTCCCAAAATAGTCTTCCTCACTATAAATTTAAAATGTCGGATGAATTTGTGTAGAGAAAGATTCAAAAGAAAATAAACCACACCATTTGTTGCATGTGTTGATTTTTAATGTACCTTGGACTAGTGGTTTCCCATGGGTTAGTCTCTACCTAGGGAAAAGTGTCCAAAATAATTATTTTTTAAGTGTGACTTTATAAAGTGAAAGTGAATTTATAAGTGGTAAAGTCAATGTTAAATTATAAAGTGAAAAGTGACTTTAGACATAAAGTACAATGTGGATACTTTATTTAATGGGTGAGTTAAATAATAGAAAGTGAGAATTAAATGCACATTTATTCTCATCCCTTGATCTAAATGAATCTGAGCCATTAGATCTTATGGTTGCCCACAAGTCATTTAGGGAAACAAAAGGGGGAAAGAAAAGAGACATTGCATTCATTCTTCATGCGCAGATTGGAGAAAGGAGGCTAAGAGCTGGAGAAAAATTTTGAAGGAGAAATTTGTTGCAACAAGCTGAAGGAGTGATTTCTAGGCAAAGTTGGGCACGGAAATCAAGGCATAGAAGATAGCAGAAGGTATAGTACGAACAGTGTTTAATGTTGTGAGCTGCACTCTGTTCGAGAGAAGTTTTTGAAAAAAATGAAAAATGTGTACAGTTCGTACAGCGGTACGGAAATCCGTACAGTATAGTCTATACAGTACATATTTTCAGCTTCAAGTGGGCATGGAAATCGAGGCAAAGTGGGCATAGTTTTCAAGGAGTTTTTGACGGAAAGTATAAGTTGTATTTTGTTGTTTTGTTTTGTCTGCAAATATATTTTTCCTGAACTTGAAAGATAAATAAATTTGAAGAGCTCTCTAATAGGTTTTCCCCGAAAAAGATTGAAGGGGTTTTCCCTGAGTCCAAGTTGACCAAAAATATGTGAGTATTTTTATGTGTGTTGATGGTCTGTTTATGTCCATATTTATTTTCAGCATGTGTTGACAATCCCATGTGTTTTAATCTGAAAATTTCTTTTCTAAAATTCTATATGTTGAATGTATGTTTATGGGAAAGGGCATTTAATTGAACGGGAGTGATAAGGTGAAATTAAAACTGGGTTGGGATTGCAAGAAACTTATTAGTCATCAAATTTCAACATGGTATTGGAGCTACAGGCTGAAAATTGCAGTTTGAACAGCAAACAGTGATTTGGACAACAAACTGAATTTTTGGACAACAAACTCAGTTTGGACAGCAAACTAATATTTTGGAACAGCAAGGTGAAATTTCACACAGACTAAACTTTTGGGACAGCAAGGTGTGCTGGAAAGTTCATTTTTCCATTTTCTTGGTTTTGTAAATTTTGGACAGCAGTCATGGCCATGTTCTTAAGGATAGAGGACAGGCTGGATGGGATATTGCCGTTTGGAAGGACAAAATTCAGACAGTGTTTGAGAAGGCAACAGTTTGGGACATAGTGCAGCAAGTGGTTGTACCTCCTACTGTTGCAAATGAACTTGTTGAATTTACAAAAAATAATGCAACGGCAAAAAGGATTTTGATGGACAATCTGAAGGATCATGTGGTTCTTCAGGTGAGATGAAACACATATGCATATCAGATGTGGACAGCTCTAACCACTCTCTATCAGAGTACCAGTGAGAGCAAGAAGTTTTATTTCACAGTAGTTCATCTATGAAATCATAATGATAACGTAGTGGGAAAACGATTTAATTTAATATTTATACCGACTAAATTTAATATTTATTTTATAAGTTTGTAAATTAAAATTAAAATAAAAAAGAAAGGCACCTTATCTAAAATGAGTAACATTAATCATCTTTCTTGTTGTGTTTTAAACACACAAAAAAACCGTATTCATAAGTTATATGAAATTTACAAAGCTATATTTCTAAAGGATAGAATGACATTTTAGATTTTAGGGTAGCTATAATAAGGGAAGCCCACACTTGGGTATATGAGTGTAGGAGGGAGCAAATCATGGTTCAAGAGTTACCCTGGCCTTTGTTTTTCCACCCTTCTTCATATGCCTTTTGCCTTTGATTGATTTTTCTTCATAATTGCTTGGGGCTCCACGGCATGAGAGCATGATGTGTAAGATGAAGTAGCAAGTACCCCCTTTTGGAGTGGGGCATTTGATTTCCCACCAAGGGTTGGGACAATCATGGGTTCCTTAATGATGGAGGGGGCTCATCTAGGGCCCATAGGAACCAGGGTGATGGCCATGGATAAGGGGTAGAGCTCATGTTTGGTATTTTTCCACATGCTAAATTTGTTATGTGCTAACCAAATTTTGCATTTTGTGGTACATTTCCTGTTGAAAGTGGCCAAATTATGCTTTTCCTTTTCTTTTTAGCCACATCAGCCTTTAGGCATCATTTCAGGCCCGACCCAAGGTGTGGACAAGGGGAGGGGGAGGTAAACCCTATGTGGACCTAGAGGACACATGTGGACCCTAATGGGAAAAAAGATGAATGGGGCTAAAATGAGTGGAAGGGAGTGATGTATATGGTGTCGGGAAGCAGGGTCACGCAACCAAAATCGAGGTTTCCCATGTAGTGTCAACCCTAGAGCTAGTGGCCAATAAAGGAGATCCCACGGGACTAGGGTACAAGGCTAACCACGAAATCATGCAGTGGAGACAAAAATAAAAACCTAGCCCACTCCTTCCGCTAAATCCTCCCACCAATCCATGTCCAAAAGTGTCCATGAAAAGTAAGCAAAATTACACAACTATACCAATGAAAAGTCGTATATTCGGGGTTAGGAGGCCCACCTTCAAACATACCATCATAACAGATATATGAGGGACCACATGGTTGGCTTAGGTGGTGGAGATAATGGCACATCGAGTTATCTAGTGGCTGCAAGGGGCTGTTGGCTGCTAGCTGAGGACCATCTAGGAGAAAAATTTTCTCCTATGCATACTAACCACAGGTGGTGGGTAACACTCTCCACCTATGCTCTAATCAATGCTTTCATCGACCTAGCATACTTCTTGAAGGAAGGTGGGTCATCTATCAAAAGATACACTGTAATGTCCCCAGTTGGATAATTGGCCAAGGGAGGACGAAGTAGCCTATCCAACCCTGTAGGCTATAGAATTGATAAATGGGGAAAACCCAATTTTCCAATGTTTGGGGAAACATTGGGTGAATTTGGGTTCGGTTGAGGCAAAAAATCCCAAATTGGGAGGGTTGCATTGCCACACCTTACATTTGAGAAACCCCATGGGGAAATCTATAAATAAAGGAAAGTTGGATACATTTGATGAGGATCAATTTGGATTGGAATATCTCTAATTTTCTTGAGCCTGAGGCTCTTAGAGTTTTAAGACCCCTTCTCTTTGATTAGCTTAGGTGGAGGTGAACCCACCCTATCTAATCCTTTTGTCTAGTTTCGGCGGAGTTGATCCCACCCTACTTAGACACCTGGATTTCTTGTTCTGGCACAGAGGTATAATTGGAGCATCTATGATTTGGTCTAGACTCTAAATCTCTCTTTGTGAATTTCGATGGGCAACTTGCAATAGAAGGGTCTGTTTTGGGCCCTAACATTTCAAAATGAAGCTAAATTAGGGTACCGAAGCCCTAGTTATTTCAAGCAGTACCTCCATGAGAGTCTTTGAGGCAACAAGACACCTTTTTGTGGTTTCCTGTAAGCTCAATTGCATTTTAGGCTATCATGAATAGGGTCGTGGATCATCTAAACAGTTAACGAATGTTGCAAACCGTAGGGCCGAGGGCCGCAAGGCCTCGGGACTACAGGGCCCAAGGCAGGGTTGCAGGGCCGAGAATTGGGCTGCTCTCTTCAAGAAGCACCGAATCTCCGTTGTGGTACAACGAAGGTGTAGTAAGGGTAAGTTTGTTGCAAATAGTAGCAGTTAGTAGATTGGTGTAGTAAATGCTTGGAATTTGGACTGCATAAAAAGGACAACTGGAGATTGGATTATTAATTGTGACAGTTATGAACCAATGTTGGATAATTGATTGAACATATTTCACCTTATTTGGGCAGTTAGCCCCAATTGTGGTGGTCTGAATGAAAGTTAATTCTTTGTGAAAGTCTCTTATACTCATGCATACATACAAAAATATCTACCGCTAAATTAATGTGCATTACTGTTACACGATTTTCTGATTGATTTTGGAAGAGACCCATTCTCAAGATTAAACCCTGGGGCGAAAATTCCCGTACTCGGAAAAGGGGGGAATCTCATGATTATATATTTATATATTATAAATATATCATGAAGAATATGATAATATATATACACCAGGAATATATAATATAATAGTATTTAATAATTAAATGGTAAGGTTTATCACCCCGTGTTCATATATATATTGTAAGGTCTTGGCTACAGTGGTTCTGCCCAAGTTTGGCTTGCGCGCATGTTATATTATATAAAGCTTGAAATCGATGTTTTTTTGAAAGGGTTTTACATTATACCCTTGTAGCTCCTCCCACTCAACTTTAAAATTGTTAAGTTTGTTTATAAAGGGGATTCATGCCCATAATGGGTTGATGGAAGCACTTACCAAAATTTGTAATTTGTGATTGTTGGTCATATCCTAGCCACCCCCGCATCATGTCTTGTGCACCCACGAATGGAAATTGATTTCAAATGGATGACTATATCATTTGTCATCTATTTTGGTCCTTCTAACTCACATAGTTTTAAAAACTGGAACCGATCTTCAAACCAAGCCACTTTTCAAACTACGTTTCAAACTGGATTCGATGAACCAGTTTTTAAAAAATACATAAAATAATTATTTTTAATGAAAAAAATTGAGATTCAAACCATTAGAGACAAAATATGCGAGTTTTCTCATCTATATACTGTGAATATAATGAAATGGCACCAAGTGAAATACATAACATCAACAAAAATACATAATCGATGAGGCTCTAAACTCATCACCACTACTAGAAATGAGATCATCAACAGGAGCTACATAAACATCATCTGGCTCAGAGTCTTCAAACTAATAAGATTCCTCAACCTTATAATATGGTAGAAAAAGCTTAACATGCCAAACCAATTATTTTGGCTTGAGTGAAGGGTACATTTTTTTTAAGGCCATGACGAAGGAGTTCAACAATGAATACCACCAACACTAGAGGAATTCAACAATAAATACCTGTTACCGCCAACATCAAGGTACATAAAGGGCTTCATGCTCTTGATTAAGTTCCAATACCATACACTCATACATGATAGAATTCAATGAAAATGTTTCAATCTTATTGTTACTCACCCAAATGGGTAATCCTAGGAGAATTCTTTTCACCACTATGGTCAACGAGCCAGCCAGTAGTCCAATGATGATCCACAAATAACTTCACTTCAGAGCTCTTTGTTACCACTCAAACTAGCAAGGGTCCTAGGAGGGGATCCTATAGAGCAACTACTAGGGCGAGGGGCAACAATGGAGCGACAACCAACTGTCACCTTAGCTGAAGCTCCATGCTCTTTACAGACTTTCACCAATGGGAGGAGACCCCGTATGAGGAATCACGTGAATGAATAGGTCAATGAAAGGATGAAGGGTGATTCCCAAGGCCCATTCACAAGAGAGACTCAATAATATGGTTTTATTGCTTGAAAAGCAAGGTGATATGCTCTCTAGGAAAGGCTAGGAGGATTCTTGGAGCTAGGGTTTGGGAGTATATCTTGTCAAGAGGTTTCCTAGACCCGAAAATCCTTGTGGAGAATTGGCCTTTGTGTGATCTTTGTGGAATTAGAGTTGTAAGGTTGCGAGACCACACAAGACCAAGTGGACCCAAAATTAGGTCAAGGATGTGGAGTTGATTAGCCAAAGAGGGGCTTGACCTAATTATGGAAGAGAAGAGGACCAAAGGACAAATCTTCTTTTGAGAATTTAATGCAATGATCCAAATGAGGACACTAGCCAAGGGAAACCTAGGGCAAGAAACGATCCTTGAGTTAGGGCTTGCTATATCTCAAGATCCCACTGTTAAAATATCTTGAAATTTGGAGGGCCTTTGAGAAAACCCTATCGCAGTTATGGACAAGAGATCAAACTTTTTTGATGGCTACAATGGGAGAAAAATGATGTCCTAGGTGACCTATGGAGGCTAGGTCTAGAAGGGGAACGAGAGGTGAGAGAAATATTCTTTAAAGGTGATCACCTATGGAAGGATTAGTGCCTTATTCTTTGGGAGAGATGGAATCAAATAGAATTTGGTGTTTGGAAAAGATTTACCCAATCAAGGAGGCCTTCAAGCAACTTCACCTGGCATTAGGGCATGAGAGCAGCTACATAAGGTCTTTATACTTCGATACGCAATAATTGATGACTTATTAAGATATATTTAACGACAATAATCTCTAGGAACATTCACCCATTCAATGATGCAACACTACAAAATATCAAAATTTCCACAATTTCGCATAGAAAAGCAGTAAATTTCAGACTTGTATAGAGAAATCCCAACAACATTTGATTTGACAAATTAAATACAAGAATAAGCATGAAAATGATCACT
Organism: Pinus tabuliformis; assembly: GCA_031772625.1. NCBI lineage: Eukaryota > Viridiplantae > Streptophyta > Pinopsida > Pinales > Pinaceae > Pinus > Pinus tabuliformis. The sequence continues at coordinate 1,016,473,637 of CM062820.1, read as the reverse complement.
TACATGTACAAATGAGTATATCCAATCATCAAATTATGCCAATAATGAAGCTCCAAGACAAGAGAAATAGATCCAAACATCAAAATTCATCCATGCAATCCAAACTTGTCCTCCAAAAGGGAATGCGAAATTCTCAAGTAGCTACTAAATCCCAATCCAAGTGATGATGAGAGAATGAATCACCTCTCATCTATTTATACAATCTCTAATGAGTTTAATTTGCCTAATTTGGCCTAATTGAGCCCCAAATAATAAAATAATGTGCAATAATAACATCCTTTGGTGACAAGCCCACCAAGATAGCTCAATAACATAAGAATGAGACTCTCAAGAGGTTAGAATGATTAATATACTTAGTCATTGGGCCTTTGAAGAGGCCTAATGAAGTCCAGAGTGTGCCATAATGTGAGAATGGACCTCAAACATAGTGGACAAAGGATTGGCCCCTTGTTTTCCAAGCAAATCCCCGTGGTGCTCCCAAGTGGGTGTGGGTGCACAAGGACATCCCCATGGGTCTCCAAGTGGATCTAAAATGGTTGTAAACCATTTATAAGGGCCAGGATGACGACATAAGCCCTCTCTTTCTCCTACAATGAGACACATCCTCATCTAGACCTTGGAACATCTACCAAGTGTATGGTGCAAGTGTGGAGTCGGTTGGGCATGGTGAACCAGGTGCACCATCCTCATCCAAAAGGTGCAACAGGAGCAATCAATGAGTGGTGTTGGGGATCCATGAAGTATTTTTTGTTATGGTGGAGGCCCATGGCTCTCAACGCTCACCCGACAAGTGCCAATGTGTCCCTCTGGAGAGCTAGGACACCATATAGGGAGACCAAGCCCCAAATGGACACTCACTTGTAATCTTGCATAAGATCCAATGCACCCCCTTTCCCTTGAATACAACAAATCATTAGAATAATCAAGTAAAAGAGCTTACACGTCATGGAAACAATGGGGCACTTCATGGTGGCATGCCTTTCCATAGTGAGCTTTGGCATGTACAAGTGTATCAAAGCTCAATAAGGGAGTTAATCAAAGACCTTATTAGGCGGTTTCAACCTTTAAAGGGGGTGAAATGTCCATGGTACATCCATCAAGTTATAGGTGGCAAATGATATAGTGATCGAACAAAGTGGGGATCAGGGGAAAGCTCCGGGCCACATGCCATAATACAAGGGTAGCTATAATAAGGGAAGCCCACACCTGGGTATATGAGTGTAGGAGGGAGAAAATCATGGTTCAAGAGTTACCCTGGCCTTTGTTTTTCATAACTGCTTGGGGCTCCAAGGGATGAGAGCATGATGTTTAAGATGAAGTACCCCCCTTTGGGGTGGGGCATTTGATTTCCCACCAAGGGTTGGGACAATCATGGGTTCCTTATTGATGGAGGGGGCTCATCGTCCCATAGGAACCAAGGTGATGGCCATGGATAAGGGGTAGAGCTCATGTTTGTATTTTTCCCACGTGCTAAATTTGTATGTCCTAACCATCTTTTACATTTTGTGGTACATTTCCTGTTGAGAGTGGCCAAATTATGTTTTTCCATTTCTTTTTAGCTACATCAACCTCTAGGCATCGTTTCAGGCCCGACCCAAGGTGTGGACAAGGGGAGGGGGAGGATAACCCTATGTGGACCTAGTGGACACATGTGGACCCCGATGGGAAAAAAGATGAATGGGGTTAAATGAGTGGAAGGGAGTGATGTATATGGTGTCAGGAAGCGGGGCCATGCAACCAAAATCGAGATTTCCCATGTAGTGTCAACCCTAAAGCTAGTGGCCAGTAAAGGAGATCCCACGGGACTAGGGTACAAGGCTAACCACAAAATCATGCAGTGGAGACAAAAATAAAAACCTAGCCCACTCTTTCCGACAAATCCTCCCACCGATACATACCCAAAAGTGTCCATGAAAAGGAAGGAAAATTACTCAACTATACAAATGAAAAGTCGTACCTTCGAGGTTAGGAGACCCAACTTCAAACATACCATCATAACAGATAGACGAGGGACCACATGGTTGGCTTAGGTGGTGGAGATAATAACACATCGAGTTATCTGGTGGCTGAAAGGGGTTGTTGGTTGCTGGCTGAGGACCATATAGGAGAAAATTTTTCTCCTATGCATACTACCCACAGGTGGTGGGTAACACTCTCCACCCATGCTCTAATCAATGCTTTCATCCACCTAGCATACTTCTTAAAGGAAGGTGGGTCATCTATCAAAAGATATAGTGTAATGTCCCCAATTGAATAATTGGCCAGTGGAAGACGGAGTAGCCTATCCAACCCTGTAGGCTATAATGTTGATAAATGGGGAAAACCCAATTTTCCAGTGTTTGGGGCAACATTGGGTGAATTTTGAGTCGGTTGGGGCAAAAAAGCCCAAATTGGGGGGGGGGGTTGCATTGCCACCCTTACATGTGAGAAACCCCATGGGGAAATCTATAAATAAAGGAAAGTTGGATACATTTGATGAGAATCATTTTGGATTGGAATATGTATGATTTTATTAAGCTTAAGGCTCTGAGGGTTTTAAGACCCCTTCTCTTTGATTAACTTCGGTGGAGGTGAACCCATCCTATCTAATCCTTTTGTCTAGTTTCGGTGGGGTTGATCCCACCCTACTTAGACAATTGATTTTCTTGTTCTGGCACAGAGGTATAATTGGAGCATCTATGATTTGGTCTGGACTCTAAATCTCTCTCTGTGAATTTTATTGTAAAGGATAAATATTTTTGAAGCATGGGTTTCATGCTCTTTTATTTATTTTCTAGGCCAAAGCCTCCATTGAAGGCTTCTAGGTTTTGCCAAGAGTCAAGAGAGTCATTATCATATTTATTAGACCCTTCTTGGGCTTTTATATCATGTAAAAGACTTATTTTTGAGTCAAAAATGCCATTTGTCACCTCCACACCAAGTCGGTCTTGTCCTGATGAAGTTGGCATGAATTAGGGCTATTCAACCCAGCAGAAGCAATATAAATAGAAGTGCAACTCGACCTATTTGGCATCAATTCACTCACAAGTTCGATCTGCAACTCTAAGGCAAGAAAAGAAGAGCGAAGAGCAAGGAGAAGGAAGAAAGAAGTTGGGAAAGACAAAATTGAAGTTTTGGGCATCTCTCTCTCACACGTGCAAAGTCTTCTAGGGTTTCTAGACGAGTAGTTGGGAGCTGAAATTCTGAAGTTGTTTTAGGTGTGAAATTCTGTAGTTGGGGGCCAAAATTCTTGATTGAAGCTGCATCTGGGGAGACGACACTTGAAGAATTTGGCAAAAACATCTACTTGAAGGAAGGGTTGACTTGGTGATTAGAGGAGGTCTTTGTCTAGGTCAAAAGGGCCTTGGATTGTCTCATCTTGATTTGAATCTACTAATGGAAAAGTTGGACTGAGCTTTCCCATAGATGGGGGTTTTGCCCAGGCTGAGTGCATATATCTTGTGTTCCTTATTCTCGTGATCTTCATACATTTTATTTTGGCAATTGGTTGATGAAAGATAACATAATAAAGAAGTAAAAGAAACCAACATAAATCACAAGTAACTATTTAGAAAAGA